>CM028358.1:72707210-73373421 GCA_016618105.1 Dendrobium huoshanense | reverse complement strand
TTTCGGCGATCTCAAGGAGAGCATTCAAGACAAACTCGAATTGAACTCCGTATGGTCGCTGTCTCAGGCTGTGAACTTTGTCATGAAAGCGGAGATGCAGCAAAGCCGGTCTAAGTCTACCTACAATCGGAGGTTATGGAATGAATCAAGAACAATTTCAAACAAGCCGTTCCCAACAGCAGACAAATCGCCCCAAGTTTCAGCTACAAACACTAGTCCTGCCGTTAACCAGCATACCACTGCGGAGACGAACACTCAGCTGAAAGCAAAACCGCAAGGTAGAGACAACCCATATGCTAAACCGTCTACTATCAAATGTTTTCGTTGTTTTCAACAGGGTCACAAGTCCAACGAATGCCCTCAACGAAAACAAGCTAATGTGGCGGAAGCGGGAGATGGTAGTGGCTCAGTAGACATTGACTCTGACAGTGAAGGAGATGTGGAGGATGTGTATGCAGATGATGGAGAACCACTAATTGCGGTGCTCGAACGGCTCTTGTTAGCTCCCAGACAGAATTTGAAGTCACAGAGGCATGCATTATTTCGGACAAGATGCACAATTGCAGGGAAAGTTTGTGAGCTCCTCGTTGTTAGCGGATGTACCGAGAATGTCGTATCACGTTCGGTGGTTCACAATCTACAACTGAAGACGTCCAAGAGAGCCAGTCCATATAAAATAAGTTGGGTAAAGAAAGGTGTGGAAATTGCAGTCACGGAATCGTGCCGTCTCAGTTTTTTTATTGGCAAACATTACGTGTGTGAGGTGGTATGCGACGTCGTTGACATGGACGTTTGCCACCTCATTTTGGGCAAACCTTGGCAGTTCGATGCAGGGGCTCAATACGATTGTCGTGCAAATATCTATATCATTGAGTGGTAGGGCCGTCGCTTATGTCTATTACCTAGTTCGGGTGATATCCTGAGCGGGGCTGGTAATCCAAACTCCAGTGCAATGCATATTGTATCAGGATCACATTTGCTGCAATGTTGGAAAGAACCAGCGCCTATGTACGCATTGTTAATTACTGAGAACTCTTCGATTGTGGACAACAAATCCTGGCCAGCTGATATTCAAAAACTTGTCCAACAATATCCTAGTATCACGCAAGAAGATCTGCCTGCGGAATTGCCACCTCTCCGCAACATTCAGCACAGCATTGATTTCGTTCCAGGTTCCAGCTTGCCGAACTTACCGCACTTTCGGTTAAATCCAAAGGAGCAGCACATCCTACAAGATTTAGTAGACGCATTACTGAAAAAGCAGCTTATCCAGCCGAGTGTGAGTCCATGCGCCGTCCCGGCATTGCTAGTTCCAAAGAAAGACGGTACCTGGCGGATGTGTGTCGATAGTAGAGCTATCAACAAAATAACAGTTAAATACCGATTTCCGGTTCCGCGCGTAGACGAGCTATTAGACCAGCTGACCGGAGCGTCTATCTTCTCTAAACTGGACTTAAGGACTTAAGGAGTGGTTATCACCAAATCCGGATCCGACCCGGCGACGAATGAAAGACGGCTTTCAAAACACCGCAAGGATTGTTTGAATGGAAAGTCATGCCATTTGGGCTTTGCAATGCCCCATCCACATTCATGCGGATGATGAATGAAGTTTTAAAACCCTTCTTGGGTAAATTTTGCATCGTCTATTTTGACGATATACTCGTATACAGTACCGATTGGCAGCAGCATTTGGAGCATCTAGATCTTTTATTCCAAACTCTACAAACGCAGCAGCTCATCATTAATACCAAAAAGTGCGAATTGGGCGTTTCATCAGCTTACTTTCTGGGTTTTGCGATTTCCGCCCGAGGCATTCAAATGGACAACAGGAAAGTGTCAGCAATCACAGAGTGGCCAGTTCCACAAAATTTCTTTGAGGTTAGAAGTTTCCATGGGTTAGCTAACTTCTACCGCAAATTTATCAAAAAATTTAGTCAGATTATGGCACCCATAACTGACTGTCTGAAGGCTAAGTCGTTCTCATGGAACGAAGACCAACAGAACAGCTTCGTTGCCATTAAACTGACTCTCAGTACCGCACCTGTTTTAGCCTTACCGAATTTTGAGAAAGTGTTCGCAGTGGATACCGATGCCTCCGCAATTGGTGTGGGTGCAGTGCTCTCCCAGGAAGCTAAGCCCATAGCATTTTTTAGTGAAAAGCTCTGCCCTTCTCGACAAAAATGGGCTGCGTATGAACAAGAATTATACGCCGTCGTCCGTGCTTTAAAACATTGGGAATCTTATTTGCTCCATCAAGATTTTATATTGTGTAGTGATAATAAAGCACTACAGTATCTTCAAAGCCAAAAATCTATAAATCGCATGCACGCTCGTTGGCTTATGTTTCTGCAACGGTTCTCTTTCACTATTAAGCACAAGCCGGGTGCTGACAATAAGGTGGCGGATGCGTTGAGCAGGAAGCGAAACTTATTGATCACTTTACAAACCGAGCTGACAGGTCTAGAGCTACTTAAAGATCTATATGCTGAAGATCTCGATTTTAGCCACATTTGGGCGCAATGTATCCAGCAAACTACAAGCACTGAATATTCCATAAGGCATGGCTTCTTGTTCAAACATAATCTCTTATGTGTACCAGTTTCCTCGTGGCGTCCACACCTGATTCGGGAGGCTCACGTCGGCGCCCTGGCAGCTCATGTGGGCCGAGATAATACTTTAAGGCAGCTTCAAGCACGATTCTTCTGGCCTAGACTACGACGTGATGTATACCGCATTGTTGACAGCTGCCCAATCTGCCAAAGCTTCAAAGGAAGTGCTCAAAATACGGGTTTATACATGCCCTTACCCGTCCCGGATTCTATTTGGGAAGACCTCAATCTTGATTTTGTGTTGGGACTCCCACGGTCGAAGAAAGGTAACGATTCGATAATGGTTGTCGTTGATCGTTTCTCAAAAATGTCTAATTTTATTGCTTGTAAAAAGACCGCCAATGCAATGTTAATTGCTAACCTATTTTTTGAGCAAATTGTCCGCTTACATGGAGTACCCCAGAGTCTCACCTCTGATCGGGATGTGAAATTCATAAGCAACTTTTGGAAGGAATTATGGAAACGGCTCGGCACCGACATTCGTCTCAGCTCCGCTTATCATCCCCAATCGGACGGGCAAACCGAGGTCGTCAACCGCACACTTGGTAATCTGCTCCGGTGCTTGGTTCAGGAACATCCTCGCCAATGGGAAGGCTTTTTGAGTACGGCCGAATTTGCCTACAACTCTATGACCAGTCGGACAACCGGCAAGACACCATTTAGCATTGTGTATACAAAGTCACCCAACACTGTTCTTGATCTCTCCATCTTGCCCAAATGTAAATCACAAGCTGCTGCTACTTTTGCTGGAGACTTTGCAGATATGCTCGCTGAGGTTCGTCGCCAAATCCTCAAATCCAATCTGCGGTACAAAGAAGCTGCTGACAAGCACCGACGCCAACGTTTGTTTAACGTGGGCGATCTAGTCATGGTGAGACTGCGTCGAGAAAGGTTTCTGCCGGGCACCTATTCTAAACTTTATCGCCGCAAAATTGGGCCTATTCTTATTACTGCCAAGATAAACGACAATGCTTATTCTGTGGCTTTACCGGTTGGTTGCAACACTTCCTCGACCTTCAACGTCGCCGATATTTGGCCGTACTCTCCACCCGATCCGGGCGTTATCAGTCTCAGCTTGTCGGAGTCGAGCTCTTCTGAACATGGGGAGGACTGATGCAGTATATTGCTCCCGCGGCTCATCACAACCTGGACAAACTACCAGATACGCTATCCACTACCGCATATTCCATTTCTTATTTCTTCTCCAATAGTTTGCTTTAATGTTGCCTTTTACTTTTATAGTATTTTATGTTTATTTTAAAAAGATAGAAAATATACATATAGGAGGAGATAGCAGAGAGCTTGTTAGACAACTTTTATCAATTATCAATATATATGAAACCCAGGAGCATACTGCTCCGTTTCCCTATTCCATTGCTTGGCTTGCGAATCTTTCATACAGGTTCATCGGAGATCCAGCGATGGCATCATGCAGCACAGCTGATGGCCCGCTGCTCCTGTGAGCCACAAAGGTGCTCCATTCCTAGGTCAACTGTCTTAATCGACATGATTGTACATCAAACAGCTTTCCAGTCCCATTGCACCCTTCACCCTCATCCTTTGATATGTTAAGCACATCTAAGGGTTGCATCCAGCCAGTGTTTGTAGCATCTAGTGCCTTGGTCTCTATGTGGGTGAACTAGCACATTTTTTCTGCCAAGCCACTGGCCCCCCATCACACTCGTTCATTCTCCCACCTTTGCCATGCATTCAACCCTAAGTGATGGTCCCCAACACTCTGCTCTTCTCTTCTTTGCCCGCCTCACTTGTCACTCCTACTCAAGTTGTTAGTGATTTTGATCGCGTCACATCACCACCTTCCTTTGTGGAGCCCATCTATCATCTTACTTCTCGAGGTTTCCTCGCCCCCTTTGTGGGTGCTTTAGGGCATCATTGGCATCGAGGACCCACCTCAAGCTTCATCCTTATCCACTCCTCTCCATTAGTCATCATCTGATGTGCCCGCAATAATTGATGGTCCATCTACTCTATTCCAATTTTCTCCAAAGGCTTGTGCTCAACTTCATACATCTTTTGTTTATGTTGCTAAGGAGAAGGGTTCTTCGCAAGTAGTCATGCCTAATAGTTTCTCTTTATTCTTTCAACATTATTCAAATTATGTTAGGCACAAGCCAATCAATATGTTACATGGAAAACTTAGTTCTCATTTTTTTCATAGGCAGAGATTTTTAATCTTGTAGCTTCATTTGCTTAATCTTTGGTTTGAAATTGGCCTTTGACCATCAAAGCTTGGAGATTATTCGCACATTGATGTATGATCTTCATCTACAAAGTGACTACCCTGTTGATCTATTTGATCAATGTCAAGTAGTTAACCAACTCTTAATGGAAGAAATTTATTCTATATTTTTCTCACGACATTCACAATATGTGAGTAGTCTCCAAATGCTATGATATACACACTGTACTCATAGGGTACGCTTTTTGACAAAGCAATAAAAGTGGATGCTGCTACCGTTAGGCTCACTTGCCATCAATAACTTGTGTTCTTGTTAAGATAGATATTTCTCCTTTTTGGCTCGAGAATCGATAAGCAATTCCTCACATTGTTAATATTGACAAAAAGTGAACTCTAAAGATTGGCCCTCATATTGTATACTTTGCAAACTTTTGAACATGATTTGTTTATTGCTTCAAGGCTCATCCAGAATTAATAAAATTGTCCTCTAGGGCTCCTAATGGTTGTTTTTATCACAATACAGAAGCAAAAGATTTGTGTTGTAAATACTCATAACCAAATGAATCATTTCATCCTGTTGGGTGATGCTCTCTCTACCTTAGTCCCCCATGGGGTTCTCATGCTTTGGATATTGCTCTAGATTCATCTTTGGAGTTAATGTCGTAACTTGAAGCTCATGGTTTTTTGGATGATAGTAAGCCCTAGGGGTGTCAATACTTGACCCGACCCGAAAAATTCAAGATTCATGTCAACTCGTTTGCCAAACAAGTAGGGTTCGAGTTTCATTTTCTGACTCATTTTTAAAATCAGGTTGACTCGAAAACCTGGAATCAACACGAAAATGATCCAAGTCACCTAGCTTGCATCGATATGCGATCTCGTACTCGCGCCTTCCCGCACAACTCCCACCTTCCCGACTCCCGTGCTCGCACTCTGTAGCACGCCCTCCCACACTCGCATCGCCCGTGCCTACTCAAACCCCCTTCGCCCTTAGGCCCCGCACGTGCTTGCACCCTTCATCTGGTGGGTTAGCGGATGGTGTCAACCCGGCGGGTCAGATCTTCATTTTTTACCCGTTTGCAAAATCAGGTCGGGTTCATGTCAGCTGAATTGGACTCAGGTAAATTTTGGGTTCGATTTGAACCCAACTCGAATACCCATTTTGACACCCCTAGTATCCCGAAAGCTCTTTCATCTCTGGTTTCTTCAGTGCTGAACATTATGCCTAAACAGCCAAGTCTCAGTTAAATTTAAGTCATCCTAACATGTATCCTTTAATTATTCATACTATTTTTTTAGGTAAATACTTGATTGTTTTGTGTAAGCTCCGAAAATTTGGCCCCGGCCTCCTCCCGCTACTACTTTTTCTTTGGGGGAGTTTTAACGAAATTAAATTCCGGGGGTAAATTTTGGGAAGGCATATGGGTTTATAGATAAGACACTACCCAGAGATTTTGCCCTCATTTTGTGAGGACTTTATGATCTGAGCTCTAATTTCCTATAGACGCAAGCCCCTATAGTTAATTACCCCTCCCGATAATGAAAGAGAACTTTCGATTAAGGCTAGTCGTCGATCTGATGCGTATGAATATGTGTTATCTAGCATATAGTAACAGCATTAGGCTTGGATGTTTGGAAATGGTTGAGAATTTGATATTTAAAATTGAAAATTTCACCATCTTGCACTTAAAGCGGATGGTGGGGGAATGGATGATGGATTCGATCAAGATCCCATGGTTCTGTCATCTCGGGCCATCATGGTCCCTGTTCTACTTAGTCAGAGGAGGTAGTCAACCCATTTTGACAAAAGGATCCTTGTCGACAGCCATGGGTTGCTTCGTCCAATGGGATCTTGTAGACTTGGGGTGGGTATTTGTCTAAGGGGACAAATTTGAATCCACCTCAGCTAACAGAGAGATTTGTGCCATATCGATTATATTATATTAATTCATATATCAAGGATTTGATGCCACTAAGGAACGTATTGGCTCTGGACATAATCGATATTTTGTGGTGCCATTTGACGGCAAAATCACTCGATTCAGAGGGTCCTGGGTCATAATCGTTATCCTGCGGTGTCATTTGGCGACAAAACTGCCGGTCAGAGGACACGTACCACGTCCTTATTGGCAGAAAATTGCTTGAGAATGGATACTAGTGATATTTTTGACTAGGCATTAGTTCTTTGTAAGCTGAAGTAATTTTCAAATTTGTCCACCCTGGCAAAATATTGCGGAGGGTGGATGTGTTTTGTTTTAAGTGCTTTGATAGATTATTTCAATTTTAAATATCTTTGGATTTTGGGATTTTGGATTTTTGTGAGCATTTGGGATGGCATTTGAAAGTATTTGTGATGGACCCCTCAGGTTGAGATCTACATTTAACACGGGCATCATCGGGGTGTCGTGGGGTCATTTCTATTTTTATATTAAATATTGTTGACCCTATTAACTTATCGATAGGGGATCGGGTTTCGTAGGCTTTGTGCATTTATTAGTGAATTCATATTGTTATAGGCCTTGAAGGCCTAATATGAATGTATTAAGACAAATATACCGGTCGCCGCAACCGTATATTTGTTTGATGGTTCGAACCTTGTCAACTCCTATTGATCCGCATAGGAGGATCGGGTTCGAACTTGAATTCACTTAGTGACCCGCACAACATTCCTAGATGTCACGTGTGTATCCATAACACTCTCGTTGAGGCCCATGCGAGTGTTTTATAATTATATGTTAGATCTTGTCAACTCCTATTTACTTACTTAAGATGATCGTGTTTAAATTTATTAACCCGCGCAGCATCCTTAGACGTCATGTGTGTACCCTTAACACGATTGATGGGGCCCATGCGGGAGTTTGTAATTGTATTTACCCCTTGTGTACCTATGTGTATACAAACTATGATGCACGTGTGAGGGCATTCTTGGAATATTTGTGAAACGCCTTCTATCCGCTTGCAAGAATGTTGCGGATCCGGTGGTTTTTTGTAGCAGCTTCTGGATTAAGTTGTTTGTTGCTTTGTACAGGTAGACTGTCGTGCACTACATGTTGCTTTCTATAGGTGGATCATAGTGCACTGACGAATCTCCTGCTTTATACTTGTAGATGCTTGTAAATGGCCCGTTGTACTTGATGTGACTCATTATCGTTTGTACTTGATGTAGCCACATTACATTTTGTTGGGGATGATGCATTGAATGTACAACAAATCTCCTACGACATTTCGTAGGAGCTTATATCTGTTGTATATTTTTCGTCTCCACTTGCAGCGAATCAATGTGTTTGTTTAACATTGAACATTTATATTGATATAGAGGTGTCATAGCATTCATTGCATTCATTTCCTTATGTCCATAAGTTGACTAGCAAAGGAAACATCAGTCACTGTGTTCAGGGGTAAGTTATAATATACATTCAAGGCTCCATCCTTTTGCTTGCAAATAGACTCCACTTGCAAATTCTTTATCCTTGAAGGTGGTTTGACATATGCATGATAAACTTGATATCATTTCTTTATCCCACTTGAGATGATCATGTTCACTAGGAGTTTATTCCATTAGTATCATCCAACTCCTTTTTGCAAATTCGTGGACCCACCAATGTGGGCAATATGGACATCATTTTATTTATATGTATATTGAATGTCCTTCATTGTCTTTGAGTGTTGATTGTATCTTGAGTGTTGATTTTTCTCGTTGATGTTCGTATAATGATCCTTCATGCATCTCTCATTTGCTCATGAGCAACTCATGTTTAATGAGATTTTAATGTAAATCCTTTATTGCTTCATTGCTCCTTGTTCTTTGCATGATTAAGACATTTAATTGTTATAGAGTTCAATTCTCTATGATCATGAGTTTTGGCTTTCAATGAACTCTTTCATTCTAACCCAAGCTCATGAACTCCTTAGGTCGAATCAAAGTTCTTTACAGTCAAATTTTAATTATTTAAGTCCATTTAACACTTGTTTAAGTTTTTTAGAGCTCACGCTCATTCAAGTTTGAGTCTAATGTTTGCAGGTTCAATGTCATTTGAGTCCAAGATCATGTTCTAACTCAAGTCCAATATGAGTTCGAGTTCAAGTTCAAATGGCAAGCTGAAGCTCTATGTCCCCTATAGTCCAACTCAAGTATTTGCTTGAGTTCAAATGTCTAAGATCATATTCTTTTTCAATTAGATTTGAGTTCAAACCCAGTTCAATTTGAGTCCAAGCCCATCATCATTTGATCGAGTTTAATTTAAGTTTGAATTAAACCTTTTATTCAAGTTTGCACTTAGTTCATTAATGTCTAGTTCAAGTCCCCTGCTATCCGAATATTGTTTAAGTCCTTGAATCTTCGGTCAGAATTTCGGTAGCCTCCCGGTGTCTCCCCCGTTTAGGGGAAACTACAGGAAACTGGGCCACCCGCCACGCTAGAGAAAAACGTGCACAGTAGGTGTCCTCGGACACCGCGACCATAAAATCTTTAATCCCACCACGCCAGAGAGGCGTATATGGGTCTTTGGTACATGTTACAAGAGAAAAGTAGATGTTTCCCCGTAGATACAGAGCCGCATAAAGGTACTTAAAAGTTGTCACAACCACGCTAAGAAAAGCGTGCACCGGGTCTACCCGCCTCATCGTAGGTGTCGCACCGGGTTCCCTTCCCACCACATTAGAGAAGAACGTGTATAGGTGGTTTGTCGGCTCGACACAAACGCCGAGAACGGGATTTTGGATGAAATGAACAAGTAGGATCCCCCTCTCCCTCCTTTTTTTTGAATATTTTCCTTCTCTTTTTTTTCAAATATTTCTCTCCTTCCTTTTTTTGCTTTCTTCTTTTTTTTTTTCTTTTTTTTATCATCCTCTCACAAACACACACGGATATATATATATATATATATATATATATATATATATATATATATATATATATATATATATATATATATATATATATATATATATATATAATAAGTATATAATAGCAATTAACACTAAAACAGAATAAAATTAAATATGCACCTAGTCAACTAAGGGAGGTCGGGTAAGGAGATTAAGCAAGCTAGATGATGTGTGTGTGTGTGTGTGGGGGGGGGGGGGGGGGGGGGGTCAAAACATTTTGGATTGTAAAATTGGTGAGCAACTAGTTCTCTACTTAAATCTAGCTCATTAGTACTCATTTATTAGGTTCTTCCCCCTTCTCTTTTGCCCTTTGGTTTCCTATTATTTGTGTTGTTCCCAAAGCTGGATTCATTTCCCCTTGCTTTGCCATTTGCTCTCTGTTACCTTGGCTGCCCTTTCCCTTTGTCTTTTCATTTTCTGATGGCTGTTGCTGTTGCTGTTCCTATGGTCCTCCCTCTCGGTTTTCCCCTCCAGGCTGCTTTTCCCGTGAACTGTTGCCTTGTCTCCTGTGCTGGCTCTTCAGGTCCCTTGCTGGCTAGCTTCCCATGGCCTGATGGTGGGTTTTCCGTGGATTGTTTCCATGTTTTTCTGTGCAGAATTTCTGCTGGCTGTTTGCTGTCTTTTGGCCTTTCATTTCCCCAAATCTGATTGGATTTGATTGGAGGTGCTGTGGCTGTTTGTCTTCTTTCATTTGCCTATATAATAGAGATGTTTTGGGATGAAAAAAAGGTTGGAAAATATGCAATTTTTTGAAAAGAAAAACTAAAGGTTTTTCTTGGAAAAGCTTGAGAGCTTGTTCCACTTCTTCCTCTCTATCTTGGGATAACTTGCGAGTTACTCCCCTACTTCGTCTAGTCTTCTAACCTCATTCTTCTATCCGCAAGTGACCACCCCACATGTATCCTTCTTCTCAAAGAAACGGATGAAATGCAACTTTAGGTATTTAATGTTATGTCAAGTTTGTAAGGTGTTTGTGTCCAAGTTTATAAGGTGTTTGTGTCCAAGTTTGTAATAGTTTATTATAATATGAAAGTTGATTTTTAGTATGTAATTTGTCCATTTTTGAGAATTTGGTGTATTTCTTTTATCCTAGAAAGTATATGTTTTGCTTACAAAAATTTGGGCCTTTCCCAAATTTTTGCTCGCATCACTAGAGGGTTGGGTAGAGGCAAATCAGCACAATGGAGCTCGGTTTAAGCTAGGGATCAGGCTTACGAGTGGAGAGATCGGCTAGCTTTGTGGATTCGACCGGCTATTAGCGGAAGAGAGGGATTTGGGTTAGGCTATATGAGGTTGGGGATAGAGTTGGGCTAGGGCAAATCATGGGGTTCGATTGGGGAGAGCAGAGGTGAACGAAGGTCAGCCTAGATGAGGCGTGGGAGATTTGGCGCCAGTTGCAGGCAGAGGGCAGGAGGTCGTCACAGTGATAGGAGGCGGATATAGTGGATTTGGTCGGAGCAAGCAAGGGGGATCAGACAGAAGAGCTCGGGTTGCTGCTTCTTTCATGGAAGTCTCGACTTGATGCAGTGTTTCAAAAGGCTTGCGATCGGGAGGGAGGAAGAGAAGCTTGGAGCCCTTCGTTTCGCTCCTTTTTAACGACGAAAAAGAGAGCGTGGGAAAGATCTATGCATGCTTTGTCCAAAACGGCGCCGAATCGCAGAGGGATGGGACTATAGCAACGGGATCTTCGGCAGGATGTTGGGATGGGCAGTCAGTTTAGCGACAGAGGTATGCGTATATTTTAATTTATTATTTTTTTGTATTATACAGAGGTTAACATTTTGAAGTGAAGGCAGTTGATGATTCAAGCTTTAGTCCAATCTTAAATTCTATTAAAAGTATATTTGATTTAGTGGATAAAATATTTTAGCTGGTGTTTTCTTGTCGAGGTAGTAATCAGACAAAAAAAAAACTTACATCATTCTCCAAGATTTATTAGATTTCAAGCCAGTCATAACTCCTCATATGATTTTGGCATTTTAGACTTTATAGGTGTCTAAATGTCAAATTGTTTCTCCTTTCAAATAGAAATTAATTGCTATGCTATATGTCATCATAATACAATGTTTTTTTTTAATGAAAGCAAACCTATGTAATTGCTCGTGAATGTTACTTTATTAATGAATGGTTATAATAATTCACTGTTTTTAAAAGAAGGAATTAAACATAACCCACGAGACTCGTACTAAAAAAACACCTGCAGCCTTCACTTGTTTCATGCGACCGCATCAACGATCTCGCCTTCATGCCAACATTGTCATCACACCACTGCTACTTGATCCCTAGGCTCGTCATCCTTGCTATCACTAGCCACCGCATAGGGTTTGTATCCCTTGCAATCTTACCTGCGCTCCCTTCACTACCACTCACGACTTCCTCCTTATTATTCATTGTTGCTTCTCTCTCCTCGTAGTTGCACCTAAGTAATCCACATGTTGACTTCGACATGCTTTTAGTCCATTTAATCAATATGCATTTGAGACTTGATGCCAACTCCATCCCCATGTCTTCGACAGTGGCCCGTCTCCACCTACTTAGTCTTCTCATGTAAAATCTATATTCAATTTTGCTCCCCGAGATTTCATATAGCTCTTCATACCCTTTGTAAGGATCTGTGTCCTGCTTCATCTTTATCGATGCCTCTCCACCATTATTCTCTTGATTTCCTATTTCCAAGAGCCGTTATAACTACTCCACTATCACCTTTTATTGTTCGTATTGTCAAGGAGTCTTGTGTTTCATGTTCTTCCCCTACTTCAGTTTAACCTAATCCTATTATTGGCTTATGTTCGTACTTCCATGGACCACCCCTTATCATATTTTGTTCTCATGGATGTCAATGATCCATTAGTTCCTTCAATTCGACTAAATCATTTTGCAGTTGCTAATACTATAGAGTGTACTACAACTACTTTTTTTCATTAATGATATAAGGGGGATAGATTATTTACAACTAGATCCATCTTCAATACTTTATTCTTTCACCATGATTTGAATTCTACTATACAAGTTACCCATTAACTTAAACAGTAAAACAATTATCTATTTTCTTTTTTTTGGACAGATTTTTGATTTGGCAACAACATTCTCCTAAACTTTGGTTGGTAAATTTGTCTTTGGTCACTTAAGTTTAAATATTATTCATACACTCACATTTAATATACATATGATTGATGTTTTAGATATTGAAATTATTGGTAGTTGTCATGTGTTTATCAAACTATCTTTGAAAATATATGATTCAAGACATTTCTCCCTCATCATACATATAAAACTCATATTATATGAATAGGTCTCTCAACATGTATGATAAAGTGGCTTCCATGCTATGATACCTCTAAGAAGCCTCCTCTTACTCCAATGTTGTTTTCCCTTATCTTTGTTCTCCTTCATTAATCAATCTACACTATAGTTATCAAGATCAATACTTAGCAAACCAATACAAGTGGATACTGCTACAATCAAACTCACCATATCATGTGCGGCCCATCTTCTTGTTCAAATATAGGTTTCTGCTCATTCGACTAGGGAGATGTGGATTGGCGCTTTAATATGTGGCTATTAGCAAAAAATGAAATGGAAGAACTTGTCCTCATACTACCAGTCATGCAAAATATTTTATCATGAATATGAAAATTGATTAAAGGCTCTTCCAGAATTACAAAAACCATATTTCAGATACCCTATTATTCAGAATTGTTCCATTAATCATATTATGGAAGAGCAAGATTTATGTATTGCAAATACTAATAATCAAATTAGACCTACAAAATTAGTGGAAGTTTCTCCCTCAATCTTTCCCTCCCAAGAATGTTCTCATGCTCTAAAGCATACTCTAACCTCATCTTTTAAGTTTAACCTTTCGGAGTTGTTGGATGTTAGTATCTCCCTACTCTCCCTAATCTATTATCATCGGATATGATTGTCTAACATACCCTACTTCAAGAGCCATATATGAAAAATATATATGTCAACCTATTGAAAGTACCTCAATTTTTCTTACTCATCTTTCTCCCTGTGACGTTCAACTTTATTCCCAAATGCAACCCATGATATGATTGTTCTGATGTCAAGGTTATTGATTATTCAAACTCTATTCAGTCTCAATATTCTATCATAAGTTTATAGATAAAAGATTTTAACTTGTTTTCTAGAAGAGGCATAATTGGAAAAAAAAATTCTTCATTCTCCCATGTTTATTGGCTTTCAAGCTAGTGCAATAGTTCTCAAGATGACTTAAGCACTCTTGACTTAGCAAGTGATTGACTATGGGCTTAGTACTCACCATTTGGCTAATGTTACTCTGTTAGCTTACATGATATATTCATCCAATGTATTTTATTTCTTTAAATTTTTTTGAACAGTTTTTTGCAACTACGTCTTTACGTGACATTTTCATGGATTAGTAGTAAAATTTTCTCTCTTGAAAAGAGAATTTAAAATAAGACTGAAACAATAGTCTCAAATTTACAATTAATGCAAAACATCATCACTACAAAACAAAGCTTCTGTCACTCCAATGAATAATAAGTATATAGTGTTTATTAACTTTGATAACACAATTTCAATCAAAAGAGAGAATGTAGACACTTTCCAACTACACCAACTCAAAGCTTACTTTGTGTACACGCAATATCCTTGGAGCACTCAATTTTCCTTGTGTGAGGACTTGCACGTTTGAGCCTTCACAAGGATGCAAGTAAAAGCTACACCTAAGAAGACAGGAAAAAGTCATTAGTATATAATCAAGGTAGTTTCTGAACCAATAAGCATCAATTCTGCATCTGTAAGGAGTTCTATAAATAAACATTATTGTCAAGTTTCAAGTTCAGAACCAAGTAACTATATCATTGTAATATAAAAGCAACATTTATGAAAGAAAAAATACATATAAACATTATTTTGAAGTGGTAATTCAACTAAGGAGAACACTTCAGAAGAATCTCGATCGACTACAATTTCTGTAGAAGGTTTAGAAGGTGTGATATGGAGACCAGATCATAGAATTCTATAGGTTTCTCATATGAGTTCATTTCATCTGTGAAATATGTTAATTAAGTTTGAGTAATAAAGAACCCAAGAAAATATGGACATGGCATGCCAAATCTTCAATATTATGATGAATCAATTCCTTAAAAATATATTATCATTTATCACGCAGTGATTGTTCAAAAAACAAGATTAATGACTCCATCCACCACATCTGTATAAGCACAAATCTACACAATCATGCAAAACTGCAGTTGAACTGATTCATCGTTCCTAATGGATTCCTATGTCGCTAAACAATTAATAAGCTCAGCATTGATGACTTGAACGGGAAATCCCTAAGCAATCACTTGATTGAAAAGTTCAGCATTTTTTTCCTGCAAAATCGATTTCTACAAGTTTCTTCTGTATGTCTACAAAACAAGGGCTTATGTTGAATGATAACAGTACAGGACAGCAACATTACAAACCATGCTTTATGGTTTAAAGACAGAAGCAAAAAAAAAAAAAACAAACGAGACCATTACGTGATGAGAAAAATTATAATCATGCCACACTACTAAAGTGAGCTGATAGGGGTGAAAAAGGAAGAAGGGTAGCAAGGAACATATGAGGACATTTCTGTACCTCACGTTCAAAGTATAAATTTGTAATTGTACAAAATGACACCCAGACTTTTTAGGTCTATCTTAGTCCCAGACATTTCCAGAGGTTCAATTTAATCTGCCAATTCATTAAATCTGAACTAATTTAGCCATACAGTCAACTTTGTCATTTCTCAAAACAGAAACTAATGCAGATAAATATTTCATAAAGGCATTTTGGACTTTTTAGGGTCATCTCACAACTTAATATCAGCTCAAATTAATAGCATTGATACCAAAAAGTTCAAAATAACCTCTTAAAAAGCTTCCCTCCACCAACTTTGGTCCAAACAAACAATAAAGTTCACAGTAGAGCCAAATTGGCTAATATTTAGTAAGATGAGGGAGTAAATTAGACATCCAGAGAAGTGTGAAACCAAAATGGATGCACCTAATCATTCTAGTCATTTATGCATAAATTTTGTAAATTTTGTATGCATTTTCTGTGGTAGCAAACTACAGTCCCAGTGCTGCTAAAGCAAAAAATATTTAAGAAAAAACGACAAGGAACCCAAGAGATGGAGCAAATTTGCAACGTGTAAAGCACCCACTATATGATGAATAAACTTTTTCACATTGATGCAAAAAAGGTGTAACTCAATCAAAGAAAATGTAAAACCACTGGCTTTTACTGTTAAGGACAACCATGAATATTCAAAATTAGTCATTCAAATATATTCACAAGTATAGAAGACAGAGCATAGCACATTAACCTTGAATCGGGCATATTGGTCCAAATTCAAGAAATTCTACAAAACACAAGAATGCATAAAGTCAAAACTTCCACGTTTTCAAAAAACCACTAACCAGATTCACAATAGCCAGGAAGTTCGCTAAGTTCAGGCTCACAGAAAGACTAGGCCTATGACACCCAATAACTTTAAAAGTGAAATGGAGCTAGAAAATGCTAAACAGATTGACTTCATGCAAGCTTCTGAGACTTCAACGGTGCAAGAAAGCAAGCCATTTGTAAGGGAAAATGAGTAAGCTATAGGTTTAATGTTATTAATGAAAAAAGAGGAACATACTTCGTAGATTCTTTCGGCGTTATACGTCCATTCAACACACAGTCTAAGCACCACCAGGGAATATCCTTCTCATCTTGTGATCCATCGAGCTCTGTAATTTTCTTCCTCCAAGAGCATCCTTGTGAGTCCTCAGTAATAATGGAAGGAGGAGAAACAGTAGAAAATTCAAATGCAGGGAGCACAAGATGGTGATTTTCTGTACTATCATCAGCATCAACCCTTGAATGCGAGATGCTTCTGCTAGGCAGGTCCCTCCCTGGTATCCCATCACAGTTAAAGGTTTGTGACCCAGACCGTTGCCTTCTTTTAGAGATCCAGTGTGCTAACAAACCTCGAAGAGTCTCTTGAGCTAGATTAATCTGCAAGTTCGAGAAGATAGAACACCCAATGTATATCATCGCATGAAGAGCTAAGTTACAATTCTTGAAAAAAATAAATTGAGCATAAGAAATGCAATTATAGAAAAAGTAACTCAAGCAGCACTAATTAAAGCAAGTTAAATTACCTGTTATAGGACACAGAAAAAGAGTAAAACATTAATGAAAAATGAGAAAGCAAAAAGTAAAGTGAGGCATATGATCAAGTAATTCCAACGCTTCATAAATAGATATTGCTCTGTTTCTGCTCCAAAACTAGGTCTATTTTTTGTATCTAAAAGCTACTTAAGTAATAAACTTTATGTGCCCATTAAAAATGATACACATTCAAATTCAATTATAGAAAAAACTTTACATGGAATGATCACAAATTAATTCAGAGGAAGTTTACCTCACTCCCAAGTCATGAGTTTATATGATGAGGACATCGACAGACGCTACCGACAGGTTTATCGACGGCGGAATCGCAGATCGACGGCCACGATTCAGCGTCTCTACTTTTGATTCAGATGTCATGATGCATTATTTAGTATTTTTCTGTTTTAGCCATTTTTACCCCTATGGGGAGTTACTTTGTTATTGTAGCCCAGAGGGCAATGTTGTACTTTTCTTTTTCATGAGTTGAGACCTATATATAGTGGTCTCATATGTTGTATTGGGGTTAATGAATATCTTGAATGAAACTTGTTTTGTTATCTTTTTCTTCTTCTTCTTGTGGTGAGCTAGAGAGGAGAACGAGAGCCCGAGGTGAGGGAAAAAAGCAATACCCGCTAGTCATTGGAAGAGTCCATGACTCGTGGTCTATCCCAATCATCCCAAACCCCGTCTTCTTCCCCAACCCGCCGGCCCTAAGCCACCCTGGGCCGCCGACCACCCCACCTCTTCCACCTGTCCCAAGCACTTCCACCGTCGGCCTTCTCCCACTCTCCTCCTCTTGTTCGAATTTTGAAATTCAAAATTTCTTGAATTCAAAATTTTCAAATTTGGCAAAGCCAAATATGAAAAGTTTTCAAATTCAAAATTCGAATGAAACCTAATTGGAGGAGTCATTAATTTACCTCCAATTTTTCGTTCCCAATTGGAAAGAGTGTGGTTCTTCCCCCTTAATCCCTCCCTCTTCCTCTCACTATGCCGCCGGCCCCCATGAGGGTTTCTCCCCATTTGATTGCTCCTTTTATTCCCCAATTAATTCATTAATGTCCCCATAATTTGAAATCAAATTTCAAATTAATCTCCCCCCATTTTTATTCAAAATCCTGAAATTAATTTCATGTTTGGAATTAAAACCCTTCTCCCTCCTCTAATGAAACTGCCAGCCCCCCTCTTCATGGACTCCATTTAATGTCCATTAACCCCCTAAATTCTCTTTGAGATTTGAAATTATTTTTAAATTGCTTCCCTCCAAATTTACTAAAAATCTGAAATTAGTTTCAGATTTGAAGACGACGCCACTGTTGGAGATTATTTGGAGCGAGTTGTCCCTACTCTTGCAAGCGTCATCGACCACCAACTTTCAAACTACGATTGGAGCATCGTCGGCCACCCACTACCTCCATCTCCACCGGCTACCTCTCCACCAACGAAGTTCTTCGGCGCCTTCTCTCTAGTGGTAATATCCTTCATCATATGGGTCATCTTTCTCCGCTAAAAGCCTAAAAATAATTGAGTGAGACGGCCCTTGAGGTGAACCTCTCATTGTTAAGCGTTGGATTTTTGTTAATTGTACTTTGCATTTAAATTACCTTGAACTTTGAAAGAATTGTCTCGGTTATGTTCTATTGCACGTCTTTGGCCTAAGCAAGTTAAAAATATCAAAATTCTTAACTCACTTTTATGTGCTAGCATTAAATTTAAGTAAGCAATACTTTAACCAACTTTCTTTCTAATTTCTAATCGTAACTCCTAGTAGTTTCACATCATTATATTTTTAATATTATTTAATGTATCATGTGGTCATCTTTATCTGTAATTAAAATAACTATTAGTAGTGTAAATTCATTTTTGAGTTGACACTAGTATGAAATATTCATATTTCTTAGTTATGACTAGTTTAAATGACTATTTATCATTTCAATAGGGCCTACTTTTACAAATAGTGCCCAAAGTCTTGTAATTAATAGTTGACGATGAATAAACAATGTCTTCTCATTTGCCACACACTCTAAATATTCATTATCTATTCTAGGGGTTTTTTTCACACTTCTTTAACTGTTGACTTCCTTTCTTCAAGCCATTCATTTATTTGATTTTCTAAATCCTCTTTCTTTTTTCTATCTCCCAAGTTCTTCGCCTATACCCAATTATTCCCCCACTCAATAATCAAAATAAGAAGTCCAAACCGCGACCTTTGGACCCATTGCCCCGTTCATCATTAATTTGGTATCATAGGTTGGTTCATAAATCCAAAACAAAGAAATATCCATGGCCATCCATGACCACAACCCCTCATACATACGCTACCTCCCATACCATCCTTTTTTTCTTTCATACTCATGTCCTCTCTCTCTCACTACACACATAATCGGGATTGTGAAAACCTGCCCAAATATAAAACCGAAAGAAGAGGTTCAAGATTCAATGATTTGATCGAGACTAAACAAAATGATGTAAAAAATATTAAAATAATTTAAATATGATCTAAAAGATGTAATAATATTGCAATAATAAAAATATGTAGCTAAAAACAAAACTCAAACACAAAATAATATTTGCAATAATTATAAATCAATAATTCTTTAAAAAGGCGAATTTTTGTAGTCAAGGACGCTTCATTGGATATCCAACAACAAGAAAGGGTGAGGATCTCCTATGAGGGGGAAGGACAACAACGAACAAAGTTGTACACAAGGGAGGGCAACTGGTTTTGTTTTCGATGATTTGGGGGAATAAGGTTGTAGGGTTTTCATATTAGCTTATCAATTATTATAAATAAATAAATTTTATATATTTATTTTTATGATAAAATTTTCAGCCCAAGGATCATTGATCGACGATGCTTAATAGGACATCATTGAACTGGACAATTTTACATAACTGATTTGGTTCATTGGTTCCTCGATTGAACAGTTCCAAATAACTCTTATTCATTTATCATCCTAATGTTAATCCTTCGCACAACATCTATCTCCAACCAATCTCTTGAATTACTCGTCCTCATTCTTTTTCCCACCTTAACTCTAGCTGTCTCCCTCTGCAAATTGCAACCTATTGTGTATTTCATCATCTGCTCACCTCCAATCAACAAAAGTCTGCAGTTGATGTTGACGAATATTTTCGCATCGACTCAACCCCGATCGAGCCCGACAAAGCTCGATCGCGCTCGATCAATTCAATTGATCATCGTCGAGGCAAAATTACTTTAAATTAAGCCTCAATTTAATTAAATTAAATCAATTTAATTTAATTAAAATCCAATCAAACCTCGTCGAGCGTCGCCGAGCCTAATTCGACACCGATTTGAGTTTAATTTCATGAAATTAACTCGATCGGACCCAAATCGATCCAATTCGGGTTCGATTCAAACTCAATTTCAACCCAAATCAATCAATTTGGGCTGAATTTGGTTCTCAAATCAAAATTGAAGATCTAGGGTTGAGATCTCTTCTCAAATCCCACTCAATTTCAAATTAATTGAGCAGCAAATCTACTCAAGTGGATTTGTTCTCGTTTCTCGCAATAAGGCAGGGAGATGGGATGGAACGGGCGGCTATCCGCTCGGCTCTTGCGCCCTTAAGTGAACGAAATGAGTGGGGAGCCTGATTCGGCTCCCCGTTTTTGTTTTTTCGCCCGAAACCAGAGAACGAGCGGGAGAGAGAGGCCGAGAGCGGAAGCCAGAAGCGGAAGCCCCTCTCGCGCGTGCGGATCCTCCGGCCGACCCCGTCCAGGGCCTCGACAAAGCCTCTTGGGGTTCGGTCTTCTCCCGTCTGCCGCACTCCTTGGAGCCGCTAACCTCCAGGTTTGCTCCAACGCCTCCCACTTCCTCCAGATTTGGGTTTGGTGTGACATTATTGCTGTGGAACGCTTCTCCTCCTTCCTTTCCCAAGTCCGGCGAGTTCGTGGTGGTCAAGAAAGCTGTTGGAGACTTCCAAACAGCAAAGGAAGGCTTCTGCTCCCTTCTCTTTCAACTCCGGCGACTTCTCGACGACGAAATCAGCTTCGGGAGACTATCGAACAGCAAAACCTGCTGTTTGGAGTGTGTGGACAGCAGCCATACAGCTTCCGAGAGCTGTCAAACGGTGAGAACTGCTGTCCGGTGTACTTTGGACAGCAAATACACCTTCCGGAGCGACTTGGACAGCAGCGACGACGTCCGGAATACCTTGGACAGCGACTTGGCGCTTGGAGCGGAGCTTGGACAAAGCTTGGAAAGTGGATAGGAGCGCTTGGACAACCCGGGGAAGGTATACCACTAAAACTTAGGCGAAACCTTAAGGCTCCCAAGGCCAATTGCAATGTGGTTGACGATCCAAAGCCTTAGGTCCTTAGAAACTTTAATTTTTGGTCCCCCAAAACCCTTGTGTTGGCTGTCCACTTCGCAAAGGCTATGGAAATTGGTCGATTTCCATTAGTTGACTCTTACGTAAGGGTCCGAAGAGGATTTTGATGCGTATGAAGATGTTGGATTGGTATCCAACACCTTTTAAATTGTATGTCTTTGCATTCATGCAACCCTTACACTACCTATGCTTGAGCTATAAGTTAGACCATTATATTTGACCTAGAAATCAAATGTTAGGATGTACACTTCTCTTTATAGTGTTGCATGCTAGGTTAGGCTCCTTAGGTCGACGCGCTACGGCAAAATTGACATATGTTTATGGTATGTATGTTTGCTAAAGTTCAATGTTTAATAAATTTGGTGGAAACTTGTGGTGGAGTTTTGATACAAATCGTCATGAGATTTACTACAAGTCTCCAAAGACTTATATTGTAAACCCCACGACATTCATAACCAACTAAATTCATGACAAGCCATTCCATCAAGTTTACTTTGTTTAGAATGATGATTGCCACTTGTTTAGAACAACCCTAATCCCTAGAGGTTTGGAAGGAGAGTAAAATGGGTTCATTTAATTCTAAACAATTTTGAGGTCTCATGGGCCTTCACAAGCCCATGAGTGCCCATGCCTAGAATTATCTAATCCCATTTTTGAAACTTCCAAATTGAGGGTTTATGATGAAATTATTGGAATGCATTTATATGCTAAGAGTTGTTTGCTTGCTCTTCTTTTATATCCAAAATCTACAAATTTATAAGCATGCTTATTTAATTTCCAAATGCTTCTTGAAGCAAGGGTGGTGTATTCCATGACAATCAAATGTTTATGGATCATACTCCACCAAGCATTGAAATTACCTAAGCATGATTAGTCAAATTTGTAAATTAAGGGACTCAAGTGCAATGATAGTTGAACTTAGCATATATTCATCCCCTTAAACATACAAACTACATTCACGTTTCTAGGCTTCTTAGATGATGTCAATCCAATCGTAAGACTCCTTAGAAATCGTAGGAAATCGATCTTCCCCTTTAAATGAACCCAAAATGTTCATTCAAAACTTTGGGGAACTCTCTCCCCTATGTTTTTCCCATTCATACATGATATTTGGAGCATCCTCAAGGCTCTAAATGTTGGATTGTATGAATCCTAGCTCTAACCTAGGAGCTATAAACCATCCCATGCCTACTCTTAGGTCTCTCTTAGATCTTGCCAAAATGGATCTTTAGGTTTCTCCTAGAAACTTTCAAGTCCCCAAAATCATATCAAATTTGATTTGGGAAAACCTTCCAGTGCATTAGGAGGTTTGCCTTCCCTCTTTTAAGCAAATCCAAAACATTTGTAGGAGAGTGGGAAGTCTTCTTCCTTATGACATGTCCCTCACACTTAATAGTTGGGACGTTCTCTAAGTCCCAATTATTATAGTGCATGAATCAAGGTTTTAGGAAAACAAATCCTAAGCCTCTCCCCCATTTCTATTTTGCTAACAACACAAAGTTAGCAAATAAACATTTCTCCCTTCATACATAATGATTTGGAATTCTCTAAAATTCCAACCTATCATTATATGAAAATCTTGTAGCTTAGAGCCTAAATCTAAGCTCTCCCTTTCTTTCATTTTGATACTAAGATCAATGAAAGAATTCCCTCCTCAGGCTTAAGATTATAAATCTAGCCTATCTCATTTGCCTAACCTATATGGGCAGATGACCCTCTTAATTTGTAGTTCAAAAATTACAAATTACATCTCTTATGTAGTAATATTTGGAGCACCTCAAATTTCAAATATGTCATTGCACAAATTCTTCCTAACTTGGAACCAACTCTCAAGTTCTCCCACCTCGTTTGTTGGAACATAACACCAACACATTCTCCCATGGATGATACTTGGAGTCTCCAAAGGCTCTAACCAATATCATTACATGGCTCTAACTCTTAGAAGTAAATTCTGAGTCCCCTCTTCATTTGCTAACAACACAAAGCTAGCAAAATCCCTTCATGTATGGTAATTTGAAATTTCCCCTAAACTTCTACTTACCATTGCATGGTGTTATTGAACTTCGAACCAAACTCCAAGTTCTTTCTCTCAATTGTTTGAAACTAAGTCCAACAATTGAACATCCCCGCTTAGGCTTAGGATTTAAAACCTAGCCTTTCCTTTCCATTCACTTAACCCAAAGTTAAGTGAATGATCACCCCTCTTTGAATAACAAATATTCAAAGGTCTTCTCTGAATTTTGTAACTTTCTAAAAGTTACATTTTCTTCATTCAACCCTTAAGTTGTAGGAAATCTATCAAACCATTTATTCATTGGAACACCAAACCAATGAATACTCTTTTGGACATAGGATTCAAATCTTAGTCTTCTTCATTTGCTTAGGTATTAATTAAGCAAATGAATACTCCTCCTTGAACACCCAATGTCCAAGGAATCTCCTCAACATGTAAATCCAAAATTTGCTTGTTGTTTCTCTTCTCTACAACCTAAGAAGTTGTAAGAAAACCTCTCTTTCTCCTAAAACAAAAAAAAAATATTAGGAGAATGTACACGTCCCTTTGAACACCAAATGTTCAAAGAATGTTCTTGAACTTGCAACCCATAAGTTGCATTTCCTTTCTTCTTTCCTACAAATAATGATTGTAGGAGAGTATTTAAATCCGTATTCATGCTCCCAAAACCCAAATTGGGAGGATGAATCCCCTCTTTGGACACCAAGCGTTCAAAGAGATTACCCTAATTTGCAACCTCTAAGTTGCATTTTGGGCTACTTCTTTTCCTACAATTCTAAATTATAGGAAATCTCCCATTTCTCATTCATGTGCTTAGCCTCAAATTAGGCAAATAAATTTGTTCCTTTAAACATCAAAAGTTTAAGGACATTCATGAGTTGCAACCTCTAAGTTGCACATTCCTTTCTTTGAATGCCAAATGTTCAAGGAAGATCTTGCACTTTGCAACCTCCAAGTTGCATTTCTCTATTTCTTCTTTACAAACCAAATTTGTAGAGAAATTCCCTTTCTTCCTACAACTCAAGAGTTGTATGAAAATCTCATTCATTCAGCCTATGTTGAGTGAATTAGATATATGAAGGTCTCTTATTTGTTGGATCAAAATCAACAAGTAATTCAATCCAAAATTATTTGTTTGTTGAACCAAATTCAACAAATAATTCCATACCAAGCAAAGGAATCAACTCCTGGCTTTCTTTCATTCTCCTAACGCAAATTGGAGGAATGAGTTCCTCTCTTTGGACACCCAAAGTTCAAAGAATCCTTGATGTGTAAGCCCAAATCTACACATCATCTTCTTATGTTTGCTTAATCCAAACTTAGCAAACTAAATACCCATCATTGAACATAAGAGTTAAATGATAATCTCTCTTGATTTATAACCCCAAAGTCATAAATATTTCCCACCTATTGAGCTAAAATCAATAAGTGACTCAACTTTGTTTGTTTAATCCAAATTAAGCAAATGAAATCCACCTCTTTGAATACACAAAATTCAAGGAGACACTCTTTTGATTCGTAGCCCCAAAGCTACTAATCTCCCTCACTCCCATAGGTTCTAAAAGCCTTAGAAAATGTCATACCTTGGCCCAAAAGCTATAGGTTCTTTCTCCTCCAACTCCAAAGTTGTAGGAGATCTCTTCTCTCTTTAACTCCAAAAGTCAGAGAGAGTTCCCATACATTTAGCCCAAAAGTTAAATGTTGGATTCCTACCTTTCTTTTCTTAGCTCCAAAAGCTAAGAAAAATTTCTCAACAAGTAGCACCAAAAGCCACATGTTGGATGCTCCTTTCTTAGACCCAAACTCTAGAAGGACTTTTAGTGTGACATACCACACAAGCCTCGCACACTTAGGTGCACAGCCCCTTAGGCATGCTAGGATTAGGATTTTTCTTTGTGTGCGCATGTGATTGATGTTGTGGATTGATTGACCTTGGATTGTCTGCATGTGGGCACTTGCCCTTAAATGGTTAGTATAGAAATATAAATGTTTTTCTATGCAGGTGGCCATATCTAAAAGGGGGGGCGCTCATAAATGATAATAAATTGCTTGCATGACAGGTACTGCTTAAATTCCCCCCCCCCCCAAAAGATGTGGCCAATAGGGTAGAAGCAGGGGGCCTAGCACTTAGCGCTCTAAGTGTTAGGCCAATTTTGAGATGATTACATGCTTATTATATAAACTGCCTCATAATTCTGTTTTGCAGATTTGAGTCTTTTTTTTTTATCATGTATTTGGTAGAAATAGGATGTAAAACTTGTGGGGTTTGGATCAGAAAGCAAGGAAGATCAAGGAAGAAAGTACCATTTTGGAGATGAAGCTCAAAGATCTCCTTGAAGGTTAAAGCTTGAAGATCCCCACAAGTAGAGTCTGTAATTAATTCAACTGGGTTGTATAATGGCAGGCAACTCAGCTGCCAAATTTGGTTGTAATAAATTGGACTTTATCTACATTTCTGCATTTTATTTATAAATAAAAGCATGTGTTGAAGTGTTTACTGGGTGTGCAATAGAAATGCATGTCTTTCCTAGGTTTCTTCCCTTTGTTTTTGTGGGCGTGGCTTGGACTTTTGATACGGTAGGCTCTTAGGACAAAACTAAATTTTCTACCCATTTAAAATGTAAGCAAACTAAAATGAAATTAGGCTTCATGATTTTCTAACAAAAAGAAACTTGCATGGCTCTCTTTAAGGAGCTAAGTTTTCTAAAAAAAAAAAAAAAAAATTAAAATTAAAACAATCATGCATGGCCAAAAATATGTTGCATATAGAAAGCTCTCACTTAAGGATTAGATAACAAAAGTCTTTTTCTTTATGAGTCAGCATATGCATACCCACATACTTAGGCATCTTAGCCTCAAAGCTAAGTTATAAGCCCTACCTTCTAAATAAAAATAACCCTACCACTCTACATTTGCATTGAGACTAAACAACATGGTTTTAAAAGCGATTAGGGGGAGTTTAGCTGGTAGTCCCTTCCAGGCGGGACAATAAATCCAGAGGTCGGGCGGGTTATGCATCTTGTGAGGTGTAGCTTGTAAGTCCCTCTTTGCACTCGTTAGATTTAGGTTCGAGGCATTACCTATCGGTAGTCCTCACCTTAGTCTTAGGGTCAGAGGCACGGGTTGATTCCAAATCACCCTATAAGCCCTCATCTTTCGGGCAATTCCTCCAACAAGTGTTGTTGGGATGTAAGCCCCAATCTTCTAATAAAATATCAACTTAAACCAAAATTAGGTTGCTAAATTGTAAAGCCCAACATAGGATAGTTTGGGCACCTCTGAGTTTCATCTCGGAATCAAGTGCCCCTACTTCACCTCCTTTGGTTTTCATTCCTAAAATCCAATCTAAGTTGATCTCTTCAACTCCTTGAAATTCCTAAAGGTCAAATCCTTTAAGCAAGACTTTCATGGATTTTAAAACAACAAAAATCAAACTTTAGCCAACATTTAAATGACTTCAAAAGAAAAGAAAACCACTAGTTTAATCAAAAGTTTTCCCAAATCAAACTTGTGATGTAATTAACCATAGGGGCTTGCCCCTATGGGATGTCTGTACCCCAGAAATAAATAAACCCCACTCAACCAAATATTGAGTGGGGGAATCTCTGTTAAATAATTGTAAATTTTATTATTGAGCCCATAAGAAAATGATATTTTTACCCTCTGGGGTAATATGTCGTATTCTTATGCCGTGCCCGATTATAAAATATGCAATCCGTTTGAGGATGCAAAAATTCTCCAACAGTTGAATCACCTCAACAATAGCTTTATCTCCAAGTCTCTCTTTTGTGTGATGGATTTCATGTCTATATAATGCAATTGAAGACCTTCAATTCTTCTCCTATTAATATTTCAACTCTTCGAAGTAGAGTTCCTTGCAACGCAAGGAAATTGATGAAATGCAATGCTACTTTACCCCTTAGTCATTAGTTTATATTTTCAATATTATTTAATGAATCAAGTGGTTATTCTTATTTTTAATTAAGTTAATGATCAATGGATAAAATTTCATTTGTAAGTTAGCTCTAGCGTGACATTTTTATATTCATTAAGGGATATTTTATTATTTTAATAAGACCTATTTATATGAGGTGCCCAATTCTTATAATTGATAGTTGAACGTGGAATAAAGAAAGCCTTCTGTCCCTCTAAAGATTGACTCTCACATTTACAGTTTCTTCATACTTTCTTCCTCTCACCCCCTGACTCATGTCTCCCTTCCTTGAGGTATTCAATCATCTAATTTTATCAATCAATATTCCTTTATCACTATAGTATTTTCCCCATATCAAATTCTTCCCCACTTCGTAATAAAATTTGATTAAAAAAATCACCACAACCTCCTTTTTAGATGGGTCATATACCACTAGACGACTAGAGGAAAATAAAATGGTTAATATATCAACTTCTAGTAAATATCCAAAATAAGAAGTTAAGAACTAATGAAAAACCTAATTAACACGATAAAGGTAAAAAAAATTAGTGAGGATTCTTTATGTTCCTGGTTTTCTCAATTAAAAAAGAATCAATGTCAACTAATGTGGCAATAGCTTTATGTTCAATCTTTTTAAAAAATAAAAAATAAACAAGAAGATAGTTCAAGCATCATGAAGACCTTCAAAGGTTAGAAACTTCATTTAAAAATATCATGAAACAAATAATAGTTTGTAGAGCTAAAGTTAAGGTTGTTCAGAAGCGGATTTCAATATGAGTCAGGCAAACTTGCTTTTTAATCCCCAGACTTCAGACGAATATATACAATTTCAAAAATAGAAAATGTGTTCTGGCTATTTTCATTAATTGAACTATTAGAAAGTAAACAAAGTAAAAAATGATCTTAATAAACGATACTATTGCGTCCCAAATGTGGTGCATTCAAGTCCACTATCAATGTTGAAGGGTTGAAAATTGGACGGAGAAAAATGAGCGAGGGCGAGACAACGGTGTTAAGTGATGGTGGAGGTTTCTAAAGGCAACAAGGGAGAACATATACAACGATAAAAAATTTTAATTCAACATTCAAAAAAAATAAAGAACTTCTTAGAACAATTTTTAAAGAAATTTCTTCCATTAACAAATCAGTCCATTCATTTACTTGCAAGATTTAATAAACTTAAAAATTAACAAAATGGATCTTCTTTCCAAAAAGTGGGCCCGCTTTATAATCAAATGGATGTATTGTTGAAAATTAAGAAATAAAGTGTAATTCATCCTTCATTTTACTTGATTTTAAAATAGAAGCTGTCCTAAAGCTTGTTGCTTTATCTTAAAAGCTACTTCTGTTTTCAACATCACCATCATTAGACTTATCCAAACTATTTAAGATCTACTTTATGAATTCACACTTTTCATTCATTTACATGCAGAATTTCCTAAGGTAACACACCTATTCTATTTATCATTTAATAAGAACAAAACACTAAAGTCTATTTTCAACTACATTATCTTTAAGAAATGTGACCACTCCAACTAAAACTGAGTGCTTCATCTCAAAAGATACTTGTGCTATACAATAAGTGCTTGGAGCCAACTCCATAAATCCTCAATTTCCATCTACTCAAGTGGAGCGCTACCTGAGTTGTTACACATATTTTTATTAAATCATTTTGAATAACTTATATCTAAATTATCTTAGTTCCTAATAGTTCAACATTAATTTTATATACTTGGATAATGGATACATTTAGTAGCATTCATTATACATATCAAAATTATTAAATTTTATTTTCAACTATCGTATCTTTAATAATGGTATAGATACCATTCCAGTTGTTCCTCATAATATTAATATTCTTTAATTTCTTTTTCTAATTTCACAGTAAATTTATCTTAACATTCTAATTTTCACTGTACTCACCATAGCAATGAACAAGTATGTGTTGTGTACTTATTTCTAGATTCAAGAATTAAAGATCAATCTCCAAATTTATTTCATTTCTTGATAGTTGTTTCTCTACCTATTAATATATAAATTTGCATCCTATTTTTTACACAAAAAATAAGGGAATTCAATTCAATCATATAATTTCCCATTTTCTACTCCGACTCCTCTCATTTTAATTTTCAAGCCTGGAATCAGAACCATTAAGGTTCTACTCCGTTTGCAGTTGACGTGACCCTCAATATAAAATCTCTCCTCCAAGCCAACATGTCTTTTACCAATACTAAAAGCTAATATTTGTCTAGCAAGAGTGATGAGGACATCGACAAACATTTTCGACGAGTATATCAGCGCAATAGGTGCCGATCGATGGCCACGATCCATAGCCTTTATTTTGATGCTTAGTTTTATTTTGATGTTGTATTATTTATTATTCCCGATTGTACCCTATCTTTTAGTTGTCTTGAGTTGTAGTCCCAGGGGCATTTGCGTCATTGTATTTTGTTTTCCTTTAGGCCTATATATGATGGCTCCCTCTATTGTATTGACGATTATTGATGAATGAAATTTTTTGTTATTGATCTCTTTGTGAGTTCTAAAATTTATCTAGATCTCTTTCTGAGATCTTGAGGAGAGAGTATCGTGTATCTCTTTCTGAGTTCTAGTGGAGGTGGTGTTGAGGTTAGTGGCTTTACATTTTCCATTCCGCCTACACCTATTTCTTTCTTCTTCCCCTTCAAGAAATCCTCACCCCACCAATTCCCTTGGAGAACCCGAGCCCCTCCCTCCTTGTCGTCGGCCTCCTTGGGATGCCCAAGCCGCCGGCCACCTTCCCACCCGCCTGCCATTATTTCCCTAGCCTTCAAATTTGAAATTCAAATTTCGAATTTCAAATTCTTTCCATTAAGGAAAATCCAAATTATGAAAGTTTCTATATTGAATCCAAATTTCAAATAAATCAAATTAGATTTAATTTTCTTCTTTCCTATTATCCAATATCTATTTGGAAACTCCCTTTCATCATTCCCCAATTCCCTCCCTCCTTGATGATGCCGCCGGTCCCCTTAATGGGCTTCCCCCATTGAATGCTCATTCAATTCCCTCCCCTTGTTTGAAATCCAAAATTGGTTTCAAATAATTTTCCCTCCAATTCCACTTATGCTGAAATTAATTTCAGTTTTTAGTCTAAATCCCTCTCCCGTCTCTCTCTATGCCCCCCCCCCCCCCCCCGCCCCCCTCTAGCCCATCCCATTAATTCCCCCATCAATGTATTAATTGCCTCCTATTTGAAATCGAATTTCAAAAGTATTTCCCTCCCAATTTAATCAAAATCTGATCTTAATTGCCTCCTATTTGGTACGTTGAGCCTTATGAAGTGCTGGAGAAGATTGGGACAGTAGCATATCAACTAAAATTACCACCAACGGCGACTATACACCCGATTTTTCACATCTCACAGTTGAGGAAAGCTATTGGTGACTACACCGCCAACCCCGAGCTACCGGCGACACTTACTGAGGATTTAGAGGTGGTTCTGGAATCCTTAGAGGTGATGAGGGTTCGTCAAAAAGAAGATGGAACTAAGGAAGTGTTGATCTAGTGGAAGAATCTTCCGGACTACGAGGCCACGTGGGAGCCATAAACAACAGTTTTCGGATTTTCACCTTGAGGACAAGGTGAATCTTTGGGAGGGCGGTAATGTTACGCCACCGGTTCACGTGGAACCGGCTGAGCCGGCCCAAAGGCCGGCTCAATTTTATAGGAGGCGGACATGTTCCGCCTCCTCTACCTTGCCCGCCTAATTAGATGGGTCCCACCCATCACTTTAATTTCAAAATTCAATAGAGGGGGCGACTAGGGCTTTGGGAGGGAAAATTGATTAGGAAAGTGTTGTATTAAAGAGGATGAGAGGGATTAGGAAAAGATATGTTTTGATTGATTGAAATTAGGGTTTCTTGGAGGCTTGGGCTCTAGACAATCTTGTCAAGAGATTTGGAAGAGACGATCCTCCTCTCGAATTGGGGATCTCTTGTATCTTTGCTTTGTTCTTGTTTCTCTTTGATTGTTATAAGATTTGCTATCGTTTGTTTGTTCTTCCACCACGATTCCTTCGTTTTCTCGCTGTTTTTGCTAATTATTGATTAGGTTTGCTTGCGAACTCAAATAAATCCGATAGGATTACTTGCGAACTCAAGTATTTCCAATCAGAATCAAGTTTAAAAGATTCTTGAATGAAATAAACTATCAGGTTGAAAAATCTTTAAGAGTGCACTGCCACAACCAAGCTACCATAAGTATGCAAAAAATATATATATGTTCATCATGACAAGACTAAACAGATTAATATAGGCTGATATTTAACTCTGAAAAATTAAAAATGCGCCAACCAAACTAAATTATGTTTTAATAAACCCTCAAACTACAGATATCCACACCAAGGGTATACAATGAATGAGTTTTGATAAACGAATAGACAGGTTGGGCATGATCAACATATACAACCAAGGTTAAGGGAGGTGATAAAAACAATCTTGAATCCATTGCTAGCACATTACCATATATAGAAATTAGAAACCCAACAATTCATAGATAACGACTTTTCATCCATAAGAATACAGCAATCATTGGATATCAATTTTTCATCAGCAGCAATAAAGAAATCCATAGGCAACAACATTCAATTTCTGTTATAAAATTAAATTTAGATTCCACAATTAAAATTTGATTTCCATTTTTTTCTCTAGTTGTTTCTCTATATGTTTACGTACGGCTTCTCCAATTTTTACACATGAATTGATAATAAAATTCAAATATATAATCTCCCATTTTCTACTCTCCTTTCTTCTAATCCAAATTTTCAAGATTTATTATTGGACTTATGTGGCTTTGGTGTTTGACAAGATTATAAGACTTGGCTCTTGCCCTGTGTTAATCTATTTATTTTAAGCTCAGGAGCTATCAGACTTTCACATCACGCTTTATCTTTAGAAATTACTTTACACTTGCTTGCATATGTATTTTATTATTCATTGTCATATTATTAGCTTCTGTATAGTATTTAATCGTGAAGGCTCGAATAAGTCTGCAATGTCTTGATGCACACCCAATTCAACCCTCCCAATTTGTGTGAGCCTTCTGCATGGTAGATATTGATTCTTTAAGCAAAATATGCCAAAAGCCAAAACAAAAAATACAATTACCTTAAGATCTTCAGGTGCTCCTGAAATATTCAAGTCAGCAGCATACATCTCTGCTGAAAAACATTGAGGAGTGTCCAAGTGGATTGAGAGGCTACCAAGCCGGGTATCCATGGTAAACCAAGTAGGGATGCTCACCTGTAAGGAAATCCAGAAAAGGAGTTTCTCAACGGAGTGTCAAAAAGAATTAATAAAAAGCTAATTCTAACCAACTTTCAACTGCAATACCATTTCAAACAGTTCTTTTTTCTTATCCTCGAACGAAATCTACAAGAATGGTCATCAGGAATTAGTAACACCAGTAAGCAAAGCAAACGAAATAAAGAAAACCTAGTTCAAAAGTTAACATATGTTCATTAAGAGCATGCTCAACCAACAACCTATCCTGAGTCAAAGAAAATATAGAATTGTTCCTGTTTGCACAAGTATTGCAAGAGGCCCATTACAAATGGACACATTTAGCTTTCTAGAAACTATTTACTCAACTAGTTCAGACTCTCTGTATGATCTTTGTTGAACTCTAGTTCTGCAATTTGAAGGTTTCTATTTCTATGCATAAAAAAAGGTGAAAGGTTCGTTGCTATAATTAACTTATAACAATTAACATTGACCAAATCCATACCGTGTTTGATAACTTCAACCTCGTAATCAACAATGATCAAGCTCACAAGCTTCACAAAAAGATGTATATCATATGGAAATCAGAGTTATCAAGGTTAAACGACCAAAATGATCCTTAACCTTTTTTAAAATGTCTATTTTGGTCGTAACTTTTTTTACTGTCCAATTTAATCCCTCGCTTCACTAAATCTGACCAAATTTATTCCTACTGTCAACTTTGTCATTTTTTATGGAATTTGTGAACAGAAGTTTTTAATGTAGGAATTTTGGACTCATTAAGGCCAATTTCATTAGTTTGAGTTTATATTAATAAGAAAGATTGACCATAAAAAGTTCAAAATGCTCAAATAGAACGCTTCATTCCATCAGCCAATATCCAAAGAAATGATTAAGCTGACAATAGGATCAAATTGATTCAAACCAAATGAGCAATCGAGTGGCGAACATGAGTGTGCGGTCATGAATGGAAGGGTGTGAATCCTCATGCGGATAAGGGATGACAAAAACCCTTGTTTCGACAATACATAGACGGAGAGAGACAAAAGAGTTATGTGCAAGTAGTCAAAGGAGACTACGGAAGAAGAAAAGCTCGTTCAGCTGGTTGAAAACTATCACAATTTGCTGGAGACAAAAATCAAAGAAGAAGAAATGTCATGCAACATGTTCGATGGAGTTGGAAATCAAAGAAGAGATCATCCAACCTGTTTATTCACATCAAAGGTTGGGACAAAGTTCGTGAAATGATCGTGCAATCATTTCGATGGAAACTAAGAGGACGATCAATTCAACGTAAACAGAAAAAAAAAGTTGTTTGACCATTTTGTTGGAGTAAAAATCAAAGAAGAATATAATGAGTTCATTCTACTCTTTTATTTATAGCAATTATAGTTCTCTTTATAAATCAATGCATTTAGTAACATGATCTATCATAGTTGTAACTTGCTAGTATTCATAAAATAAAAGGAAGAATTAAATGGCCTTAATTAGAGTGCAATGCACATTAAATATGAAAGCAAGTGATGTACGCAAGGGGGGGGGGGGGGGGGGGGGGGGGCAAAACAAGATGAGAATTTGTTTTGACCCTTGGGCTTCTGGTGTTCTCTGGTAAGCCTTGGTTGTTTGGTATTGAGCTCAATATGCTGGAATTTTAATTAGTTCTAGCTCATAAATGTTTGAGCTAAAGTTTAGCTCAATGATTGGGGGATTTATTGCACTTCCTAACTCATTAATTTTGAGCTCTTGATTAGCTTATAATTAGCTGAAGTTTAGCTCATTTACGTAAGTTTAGTGGAAGCTCATTATGGTGGATTTTGACCCTTTCGTTCCCGTGGATGGCTGCTGGTTTTCCCGTGCTTGACCCTCTGGTTCCCGTGGAATTTGTTTTGACCCTTGGGCTTCTGGTGTTCTCCGGTAAGCCTTGGTTGTTTGGTATTGAGCTCAATATGCTGGAATTTTAATTAGTTCTAGCTCATAAATGTTTGAGCTAAAGTTTAGCTCAATGATTGGGGGATTTATTGCACTTCCTAACTCATTAATTTTGAGCTCTTGATTAGCTTATAATGAGCTGAAGTTTAGCTCATTTACGTAAGTTTAGTGGAAGCTCATTATGGTGGATTTTGACCCTTTCGTTCCCGTGGATGGCTGCTGGTTTTCCCGTGCTTGACCCTCTGGTTCCCGTGGATGGCTGGATTGTTTCCTGCGCCTTGCCCCTTTGGTTTCTGCGGCTGAATGCTTGGTTCCTGCGGCAGGCTTCTTGGTTCCCGTGGTTGGCTGTTCGGTTTGCGGTTCCCTGCTTGGTTCCGTGCTGGGCTGTTCAGTTTTGCGGTTCCCTGCTTGGTTCCGTGCTGGGCTGCTCGGTTTTGCGGTTCCCTGCTTGGTTCCGTGAGTTTACATCTCTGTTTTGCTGTAACGTTTGGGAATTGCTATTGTGGCTATTGGCCTTTCATTTACTAAAATCTAATTTACTTGTTTTAGAGGTTTATGGCTGTTTGGATTCCCTTTCTTGCATATAAATAGGGGCTGATTTGTATGTTTAGAGGATGGTTGAAAATGTGAGTTTTGGAGTAAGAAAACCTGGGGTTTTATTGGAAAAGCTTGAGAGCTTTGTCCACTTCTTCTTCTTCTCTATCTTGGGATAACTTGCGAGTTACTCCTATTCTTCGTCTTGGCTTCTAATCCCTTTCTTCTCTACGCAAGTGCCACCTCACTTGTATCTTTCTTCTCAACGATTGGCAAGCTCCTTTAGGTTTGTTGTGTCGAAGATTGTAAAGTGCTTGTGTCCAAGTTTGTAAGTGTCTTTATATGATATAAAAAGGTGTCTTTTTAGTATTTTATCTCTTTTTTAGTAATTTGTGTATCTTCTAATTTATAGGAAGACTTAATTTTGTTAGCAAAAATTTGGGATTGCATCAGCAAGCAACCGCAAATTTAAATGAAAAAATAAAATACGATATTGAAATGAATTTAATAAAAGAAAAAGATATATGCATGTAACTGCGGTTCATCCACTTATGATACTAGTTAGGGAAGCAATGTACCCGTGCATAAAAAATAAAAAAGGATATAAAAAGAAATAAAAATAAGAATGTTTGTCTTAATCAGTACAATATTAGATGGTGTTCCTGAAATAAAGGACATTAAAATTTATAATTTGATAAATATAATATCAAAGAATATTTTATGTGTTTTATTTATGAGTGCTTATATTTAATTTTTCTAAAATGAAAAATTCAATTATTAATCAGAATAACACATGCAAAATTTTCTTATCTATTGATATATAATAGAACTATAACTATCCACTGAGTTTGATGATAAAAACTCAACCCATTAAATTGAATGTTTCAAATCTAACTCTTATAGAATAATTGGCTGACAAATAAAATTGTGAACAAAAGAAAGATGAGCAAATGAGAATAAGTATCAATTTTTCCCAAAAAAAAAAAAAGAATAAGTATGAAGTAAACTATATTCATATAGATTTTTTATGAATAATTAGAGGCTCGTACCAAATTTATTAGATGATATTTTATTAAATCGTTCTAATTATTGTTAAAAGAAATTTAATTATCGTCCAACTGTTGTTCCAAACTATGTATTCCAAGTATTTAAGTCGGGTCATGACAAAAGTGATATCAGAGAAATGATTATTTTAGGAATTATAAATCATAATGAAAGGGCGATGTTGGCTCAAGAAAAAAGGTATGAATGCATGAATCCCGCTTTACAACCGTAGGATTTCATTTCTTTTAAATCAGATTGTAATTAACTAGATTTTCCCTGAAGGTAGTGTCAGGGTTTAAAGATCTGGAGTCTTACTTCCGATGAGCGCAAGCAAGCACTCATAATTAACTACCCCTCTTACTACGTAAGAGAGAACTCTCGATTAAGGATGAATAATTTTTTTTTAGGTGAATAGTCTCAATTATGGGGAAGATGGAGATAAACCCGATCAAGATCCCATGGTTCTGTCATCCTGGGTATATCGTAGATTTCAGTCTACCAACACTAATAATCATTGACCGTAATGTCCATGGAATCTGATTAGCAGCCATGGGTTGCCTCCTCTCAGGGATCTCGAGTAGACTGAAGTGGTGAAGTCGGACAACCACAAAGGAACCGAACAAGCGACCCATGTAATCTCTGCCCCCCTGCCAAGCGACATCGAACAACAAAGGAGTCGAAGTCAGATAGCAATGAAGGAGCGGAAGAAGTCTCGAGTGCAATCTCCGTGGTCCTGGGTATAGCGTAGTTTCAATCTACCAACACTAATAATCATTGACCGTAGTATCCAGAGAATCTGATTAGCAGCCATGGGTTGCCTCTTCTCAGGGATTCCAAGTAGATTGAAGTGGTGAGATTTGAATTTTAATTTGATTAGGTGTTTTGAGGTTTACATCTATTAGAATACCTAGAGATTTATTTAGTTTGAGATTTATGACTTCATTTAGAAGTAACCCAGAAATTTGGTTTGGAACATGTTTTATGACTTTTTTAGGAAGTAGCCCAGGTATTTAGATTTGGTTTGGGACTTACAGCTTTCGTAGAAAGTAGCCCGAGGATTTTGATTTGGAATGGGGCTTACTGCTCTATTTATGAATTGCCCAAAGATGGGTCTTACAACCTAAATCTACAGCAAGGCTGCCCAGGAATTTTGTTTGGATTTGGGGTAGGACTTATTATTTCCCTTAGGAATTTGCCTGAAAAGCGGGTCTTACAGCTTAATCCCTTAGACTATGATGCCCAAAAGTTTAAATTTGATTTTTTTAGTTGGATTTGGGTTAGGTCTTATGACTTCCCTTAGAAAGTTGTCTGGTTATTTATAAGATTGTTAAAGTCAATGTAATTCATTTTAAATAGTCTCCCTAACACATGGGACTTATGATTTCAATTAGAAGTGGCCTTTGATGGGTCTTACAACCTAACCCTATAGGCTAGGATGCCCGAAAATTTAGATTTGGTTTGAATTTGACACTAGCTATTTCTTACGACAGTTGCTCTTTCTTGTTTTAGTACTTCAACATTTTACTCTACTCTTTTTCCTTTCAGTGTTATTTTACTTTTCTGTTTTTTGTTTGTAGCTTAGTGTAGCATTTGTTCTTTTTTATATTAGCATTTAAATTTCAAATTTTAATTGATTTCATTCATTTGTTTTTTCATAAGCTTGTACTATTTTGGAGCTTTGTTGAAGGATACTAAAGAGTTTGTGTATGTTGAGTTGAATTTGAGTTTGAGTTGTTTTGTTATTTGAGTTTAAGCTTAGTGTTTGAGTTGAGTTGAGAGTTTGTTGTTTAGAGAGGTTGCCTGAGTTTGTTGTTTGTACAAGGTTTGGAGAGTTTGAGAGAGCTTTTGTTATAAAGAGTTGCTTGAGTTGTGTTGTTTGAGTTAAAGTTTGAGTTTGAGTTGTTTGATTAGTGTAATGTTTTTATTTATGCATTTTGTTTTATTTTATTTGAGTTAGATTTGTTGATTGAATTTTAAATTAATTGGTTATTTAATTTTAAACTATAATTTAATTAAATTTAGATTTTAATTAGATTTTAAAATTGAGTTTGCTTTGAATGTATTTGATTAATTAAATGAAATTTTATATTTGATTAATTAAATTTTAATTAAATTATTCAAATTTGATTTAATTAAAAGATATTTTAAATTGGTTGAATGGAGTTGAATTTTAAATTGATTTCAATGTAATTAATTTATTAAAAATTCATTATTAAATTAAGTGAATTGGTTCTTTTGAATTTTATGTTAAATTAATTAAATTAAATTTCATTGGATTAAATGTTATTTATTTTAAATTAAATTAAATTAGATTAATTTAATTAAATTAAAGGTTTTAAATTAATTAAAGTTTTATAAGCTCCATTTAATCAATGCTATCCAAAAGTTTTAAGAAAAGGATTTTTGTAATTTTTCGAAAGTTTCGGAGGCTTCCACTCCCCACCAAGGGAGAAATCGGGACAACGTTTGCCATAATTTCTTCCTACCCGGACCTAAGGTCGACGGCGTAGGATCTTCGGTTCAAGTTCTTCCCAGTATGATCTAAATACGACGGCCCAGGGTCTTCAAATTTAAAACCATTCGCCCAAATATTATATCAATGGCGCGGGTCTTCAAATTTTAAATCATCCCACCATGATCTAAGATCGATTGTGTGGGGCCTTCGAAATAAAATCATCTCGGCCGGACGTAAGGTACGATGGCCCGGGGTCTTCGACACCTGCTTGGAATTCCATCTTCTCTTTTTTTTCTTCCTTTCCTTCTTCTTTCTTCATTTTTTATAATATATATAATATTATATTTTTTTTAATATAACAATATAATATATAATATTATATTATCATATTATATTATATATATATATATATAATAAAGAGAGAGAGAGAGAGGGAGCCCAATCGGGTTAGGGTCGGAGGAGCACAGTCGGACAGCCACTAAGGAGCAACCTATGCAATCTCTACTCCTCCCACGAAGCAATGAAGTTGGACGGCAAGGAGGGAGCCAAACGAAGCGAAGTCGAACGGCAACGAAGAAGCTGGATGGGCGATGCGCATGCAATCCCTGTACCTCTTGCGAAGGAACGAAGTCGGACGGCACCGAAGGGGTCGGAGTCAAACAACCACAAAGGAGCAGCGCGTGCGACCTCTGCAAACTGAAGCCAAATAAGGACGATGTAGCAGAAGGAGCAAGGAGGCATGCAATATCTTCGCCTCCTACGAAGAAACGAATTTGAACAGCAACGACGAAAAGAGAAGATGAAAGGCAAACTCTAAACCCTCTCTTCTTTACTTCCCGTCGAACCTATGACGGTTGTATTATTAAGAAAGAATAAAGATACGATATATTTGATAGATATGATATATGCATAATATAAATGGGCACATTTAGGATATGAAATAATTAAATAGAATTATTTTATATTTTGAAATGATCAAGCATATTATTCCTAATGCCTTGGATTACTGCAATTTTATAAGCATAATTTACTCAGTGAGTTCTGTTATGACTCACTCTACCTATTGAAAAATATTTACAGGTATAACACTATTAGTTAAAATGAGTAGAAGATATGTGAAAATATACCGTAGGCGAAGCGCTCCAAATGAAAAATCTTTATGTAATTTTATTTTAAATTTTGAGATTTTAGCAGCTCTTTCAGTTTATATTAAGATTGCTTTAAATTAATCGAAATTTTAATTAACCGCTCGACTTCCGCCTCGTTAATTCGAGTCTCCGGGCCGGGTCGTGACAACAAATACATAGGAAAATCTAACATGACACACAGTCTGAGTCATTTCCTTAATCTGAAAAATCTTATTGAAAGAATGCATGACCTAGCAATAGAGGCAACCTAAGTATAAATAGTTGTGACAAATGTGAAAATTATCAAAAGAGTGAATTTTTTTTTTAAATAATACTTGCTTCCGGTGTCATCAACCTAAATATATGGCCAAGAACTGTCCTACCTTTAGACAAAGGCCTTCAAGGGAAGTATAAGCCGGTATTTAACCATCTCAAAGAAATTTGGGCGGGAAGATGTTAATCAAATCAGTTACATCAACACGAAGCCAAAATCAAATCTGATGAAACACTCAACCAAGAGGGCATGCATCATCACAGCAAGATGTTAAAGATTCACCAGAAGTTGCTGCAGGTATGTTTTTTCATTCAATATATGTAGAAATTTTTATTTGCTTATTTTGGGTATTTATAGGCTAAAGAAACATTTTAGAGGATCAATAATAATAGTGTTTCATGTTGTCTTCATTTCTAACATTTTTATAGGTGTAATATCAATTCAAGTACTCAGGGCTGGGTCATAACACTCTCCTACCATTAACTTGGATTCAACTTTCTCTACTCGGAGAAATGATTTCAAGAGCTTCGGGATTTCTTCTTCTTTGCTTCCATTTATATCACCTGAAATAAAGGAATTTTTTATGCTATTCAAATAAGATGAAATGGAAGACTTTTTGGTTCATCATTATGACGCTTAATTATATTTTGATCAACAATGCTAAATAGGGGTTGTTAAAAATCAACAAATTTATCAGGCAAATCCCTTTCATAATCCTCCTCTCAAGCTTTTTTTTCTTTGTTCTATTTAAATGTGCAGCTTTAGCCAGATTCTCCTTAGTGTTTCTAATGCTTCTTTTTAATCAACTTTGCAATCCCTCTTTTTATTCAAGAAAATAAAATATAACAAAAGGTAGAATACTGTTACATTAAAATATGACATTCTAAAGATTAATCAATACTACAAGCAATCATCAACTTTAAAAATATGGCCAATGCCATGTCATGTGATAAAAAATGGCATCTTACATAAAAACAGTCATTGGAATAAGCCAAAGTTTAAGTTGATAGAGTGCAACATGATGATAGGAAATACTTGAGTTCGCAAGTAACCCTAGGGAATACTTGAGTCCGCAAGCAAACCTAATCACAATCGGAGAGGAAAACAGGAACTGCTGTTTTCAATGGAGAACAGCACCCGAGCACAGGAAAACAGCGAGAAAATAGCAAGAAACTCAAATAAAGACTTGGATTTCACTAGTAGAAGAATAGAAATCAGCAAAGATACAATCGTTCTTCAATTCGAGAGGAAGAACAACTCTCCAATTCTCCGGCAACGCCAAGAGCCCAAGCAAGACAACCTAGATCTCAAATTCAAGTTTCAAATTCAAGATGAGATTCAATTTCCCCCTAATCCTCCTAATTAACAATAACGGAGTTTTACAAAATATCTAAAAAACCCTTCTATTTCAAAATTTCCCTCCCACAATGCATTTTAACCCCAGCTAAGGCCCACCAAAATCCCGCCCCTTCTCTCTGTTCTCCGCCTGGTTCCGCCCGGCTTTGAGCCGCTGGGTGTAGAACCGGACCGGTCTAGCTGGGACCGGTCCAGGCGTAACATTACTCCCCTCCCAAAAACTCACCTTGTCCTCAAGGTGAAAGGAGGGGAATTGCTCTTTCACTCTTTCAAACGGCTCCCAAGTCGCGTCGAAGTCAGGGAGGTCCTTCCATTGAATCAACACTTCCTTTTTGCCTTCTTGATCTGATCTTACCCCCATAAGCTCTAGGGGTTCTAACGTCACTTCCCAATCCTCCGTCATTGTAGCTGGTAATTCGGCGCTAACTGCGTGCTCCCCTAGAGCTCTCCTCAGCTGTGACACATGGAACACCGGATGTATAGTGGCGGAGGGCGGTAGCTTCAGGCGATACGCCACTATTCCAATCTTCCCCAAGATCTCATAGGGACCATAGTACCTCAGAGCCAATTTCTCATTCCTCCTGCTAGCCACTGATTTCTGCCTGTAGGGCCTTAACTTCAAAAACACTTTCTCCCCTTCTTCATATTGTATGTCTCTTCTGGGGGTATCCGCTTGCTTCATTATTTGTTGTGCCCTTTCAAGATGTTTCTTTAACTCTTCCAACACCCGGTCCCTCTCCTCTAAGTACTGTTCGACTGACGAGATATGTGTGTTTCCCTTCCCATAATGTACTAAGTGTGGAGGGTCTCTTCCATAGATCACCTTGAAAGGAGTCAATTGGGCCGCTGAATGGTACGAAGTGTTATACAAGTATTCCGCTCATGGCAACCATTTTGCCCACTTCCGTGGTGTTTCAGATGCAAAACATCTCAAATATGTCTCCAGGCTCCGGTTAACCACTTATGTCTGTCCGTCTGTCTGTGGATTGTACGCGGTGCTTCTCTTGAGAATTGTGCCCTGCATTCTGAAAAGTTCTCTCCAAAACTGACTGAGGAACACTTTGTCTATATCCGACACAATTGATTCTAGAATCCCATGTAATCTAACCACTTCCCTGATAAATGTTGCTGCCACTGATACTGCGGTGTAAGGGTGTCGAAGGAGGATAAAATGTGCATACTTGTTGAGTCGATCCACCACGACTAAGATGACTGTGAATCCTTCTGAGCGGGGTAGGCCGTCGATGAAGTCCATAGACACTTCCTCCCATACTCTGTTCGGAAGTGCTAATGGTTGGAGTAATCCTCCTGGCGCCATTGTCATATACTTATTCCTCTTGCACTCCTCACATTTTTTCACCATCTCCTCGACATCCTTAAACATCTCCTTTCAATAGAGCTCCAATGCCAACCTCCTATATGTCTTATGTACTCCTGATTGACCCCCAATTGCATTGCCATGGAATTCCTACAAAAGGTGAGGAATGTGTACTGATGTTCATGGTATCACAAACCTTCCCTGGTATAGCAGCCTCTCTCTCTCCAGATAGTACCCTGAATGGCTGCTACTGTCCTTCATCAAACCATCTCTGATCTTTTTCAATTCTTCATTATACATGCTCTCCTCCTTAATGGCCCCCCAATAACCCATCAAGGGTACCGAGACTGTCATCTCCTGAAGTTCCCCCGCACATCTAGATAAGGCGTCAGCTTCCTTATTCTCCACCCCTGGCCGATACTGGATCTCAAAATCATAGCCTAGCAGCTTTGACAATCACCTTTGATGCTCCTCGGTCACCATTCTTTGCTCTAGCAGGTATTTCAAACTTCTCTGATATGTTCGAACGATGAAATGTCGTCCCAACAGATAAGGGCGCCATTTCTGTATGGCTAAGACTATGGCCATCAGTTCCCGCTCATACACTGATTTCAATCTAGCCCTTGCCGAGAGCACCTGACTGAAATATGCTATAGGCTTGTGATTCTACATCAACACGGCTCCTAAGCCATATCCTGATGCATCGGTCTCCATTATAAAGATCTAACTGAAATCTGGTAGTGTTAACACTGAAACGGTCATCATAGCCTTTTTCAACCTCTCGAAGGCTTGGGTTGCCGCCTCTCCCCATAGGAAATTGTCCTTCTTCAGTTGCTCAGTCAAGGGCCAAGCGATGGTGCTGTATCCCTTCACGAACCTTCTGTAGTATTCAGTCAATCCTAGGAATCCTCTCAGTTTCTCTTATGTTCCTAGGCATTGGTCATTTCTGCATTGCCTCAATCTTTGACTGGTCGGCTACTACTCCCTCTTCAGAAACCACATGTCCCAAATATTCCACTCTGAACTGAGCGAAACTGCACTTCTTTAAGTTAGCCTTCAGCTGATGGGCTTGTAGGATGCTAAGAACCTCCTTCAAGTGCTCCAAGTGCTCCACCGCCGTTCGGCTGTACACCAGAATCTCATCAAAGAAAACTAGCACAAACTTCCTCAGATGCTGCCGGAACACTCTATTCATCAAGGACTGAAAAGTAGCAGGGGCATTAGTGAGCCCAAACAGCATCACTAGAAACTCATAGTGCCCCTCATGTGTTCTGAATACCGTCTTCTGAATGTCTTCCTCTTTCATTCTGATTTGGTGGTAGCCTGACTTCAAGTCCATCTTGGAAAAAACCACGACTCCATTCAAATCATCTAGTAACTCATCGATCACTGGAATGGGGAATTTATCTGGGACTATCTCCTTGTTTAGCGCCCTGTAATCCACGTAAAATCTCCAGCTCCCATCCTTCTTTTTGACTAGCAAGACAGGACTGGAGAAGGGACTCACACTAGGTCTGACAATCCCTGCTTCCAACATTTCCCTGATCAGCTTCTCAATTTCATCTTTCTGAATCTGGGGGTAACGGTAAGGTCGAACACTAATCGGTGATATCCCGTCCTTCAGAAGGATGGCGTGCTCTTGCTCTCTGGGTGGTGGCAGTCCTTGTGGTGGTTGGAACACCTCTTTGAACTGTTGTATGAGTGGTTGTACCACCCGTGGAATGTGTCCTTCTTCCCCCACATTGACCATCTCCAAGCGTTGCAGCTCCACTAAGTATCCCCCTCCCACCTCCTGTATGGATCTGATCATGGATTTGAGGGATACTCCTGCCCTGGATAGCCCTGAATCACCCTGGATTGTCATCCTCTGTCCCTCCACCATTAGTTCCATCTTCAAACCACCCCAATTGACTTTGGTCTCCCCCAAAGTCTGCAGCGATTTCATTTCAAGGATAACATCCGTACTCCCCAATTCCAGGGGAAGGAAGTCTTCCTTTACATGAATCCCCTGAATCTTCAGTACTACTTGACAAACTCCTCGTCCCATATCTACCTTTCCGGTGCCCATCATTACCCCGTAACCTCCCGTATCCACCAGCTCCATCCCCATTGCATCAACAATCTGGGTGGAGATGAAATTGTGAGTTGTCCCACTATCTATCAACACCACAACCTCCCGATCAGAGATCTCTCCTTTCACCTTCATAGTGTGACTCGAAGTGAATCCCACTACTGAGTTCAGAGAGACTTCTGCTACGTCCAGATGCAGCTTCTCCTCCTCCTCCCCCTCGGGGTCACTCCCGCCTCCCTCTTCTTCTTCCTCATCTTCACAAACGAGAAGAACCTGAAGAGATCAGTCATTGCACCTGTGCCCCGGAATGTACTTCTCATCACACCTGAAGCACACCCCTTTTTCCATTTTTTCTTGCAGCTCCTTCTCAGTCAGCTTTTTGAACTGCCCACCATTGCCGCCTCCTATCCTCTCCTTTGGTGCCTCTCGTGGTGCAGCTCCTTTTAGAGCTAGGAAGGTAGTCGTCATCCTATAGGATTCCCCAGAGCTGCTGCTACGAGCCCCTTTCTCAAGATACCTCTGATCGTGAGGTCTCATCACCCTGACAGCTGCCCTGATCTCCGGTTTAAGGCCCTTCATGAAGTTCCCCTCCAACACGGTCTCAGAGAGACGATCCAGCCTGCTCGCGAGGCACTCAAACCTATCGTGGTACTCGGCGACCATCCCCTCCTATGTCAGGGCAAAGAACTGCTTGTAGAAGTCTCCTCCCCTACTGGTTCAGAAACGCTCTAGCAGACAGTCCTTGAACTTCCTCCAGCTTCGAATGGGCCGCCTCATGTCCCGCCACTGGTACCAAGCTAATGCTTTCCCTTCCAAACACAATCCTGCCGCTGTCAATTTCTCCTCCTCGGTCAACCCATTGACCGTAAAGTATCGCTCCACCTTGTAGATCCAGCCATGTGCGTCCTCGCCCTCAAAGATGGGCATCTTCAATTTCCTCACCCTCGGATCTCCCCAGTTTCCTCTTACTGCTCCATAACCTCCCATTCCCCGAGAAGGAAAAGCTCCCCAGTGGTCACGAACTTCCCTTCGCCGATCATACCCTTGTCCTTCCTCATACTCTTCCCTTCTCCTCTCCTCCTCAACACCTCGACGGTAGAACTCATCCCTTATCCCAAAAAATTCAGCACCCCTTCTCTCATAGCCCATGCTCATCTCCTTTCTAGAAAGCGGTTCTAGCGGAGGCATTCCTTCATTCCCATCCAGGATCTCCACTTCGGTAGTCTCCCTCCCCCTCAATGGGTTCGGGTTCCCGTTTCTCCCGTTGTCGCCAGTGGCCTCCCTTGCTTCTACTGTCGTCGGGTTTGATTTGCTCTCTAACATCTTCTTCATCATTTCTTCTAATGCTGTAAACCTCCCATCCATCTTTTCATGGATGGACGCAAATTGATTTTGAGACTCAACGGTTCTCTCTTCCAAATCGGTCTTCGGTTGGCCGATTTCACCCTCCAGAACTTCTACTTTTCTTCCGGCCATCTTCTCTTCCACGGCAACCAAAAATTTCCCTTGTGGAAGAGGGTTTCTTGCTGAAATTTCTGAATTTTCAGCCGCCGATGGTCCCAAGATGATGCTCTGATACCAATTTGATAGGAAATACTTGAGCTCGCAAGTAACCCTAGGGAATACTTGAGTCCGCAAGCAAACCTAATCACAATTGGAGAGGAAAACAGCAGGAAAACTGCTGTTTTCAATGGAGAACAGCACCCGAGCAAAGGAAAACAGCGAGAAAATAGCAAGAAACTCAAATAAAGACTTGGATTTCACTAGTAGAAGAATAGAAATCAGCAAAGATACAATCGTTATTCAATTCGAGAGGAAGAACAACTCTCCAATTCTCCGGCAACGCCAAGAGCTCAAGCAAGACAACCTAGATCTCAAATTCAAGTTTCAAATTCAAGATGAGATTCAATTTCCCCCCAATCCTCCTAATTAACAATAAAGGAGTTTTACAAAATACCTAAAAGACCCTTCTATTTCAAAATTTCCCGCCCACAAAGAATTTTAACCCCAGCTAGGGCCCACCAAAATCCCGCCCCTTCTCTCTGTTCTCCGCTTGGTTCCGCCCGGCTTTGAGCCGCTGGGTGTAGAACCGGACCGGTCCAGGCGTAACACATGATTAAGTACTACACTAAATGTTATAGTAAAGTTGATCAGCATTATTTAAGATCTGCAGATGAAAAAAAATGATAGAATTGAATGAAAACATTTAACAATGTATTGTTGCTATATGTTCCAATAAAAGTAGATATCTATTATGTCTTTTGAAGCAATGTCTTTTGAAGCAAATGCAATTAAATCCTAAAAGAAAAAGCATTTACAGATCTAACTTCCGGGATTTGAAAGAAGACAATTCCGTGCACACAAAAAAAACATCTGATACAAAGATAATGATATTAAAAACAGAGAGAACTAAGATGCAGTAAGATAAGCTAATATAGAAGAAACCTTGCCATAGTCCTCAATCACGACTCCCCTGGTGATCTCCCACAATTTTACTGAACCTGCTGTATCCTGTTAAAAGTTCCATGAACTAATTAAGAAAGCATGTGGATCATAGGCGGCATCAGCTGTTACCACCATTTATCCCAACTATAGTGATAATCAGAATAGCACATGCATACTGCAAAATGTTTTCACATTTCAATTAAAAAGAATTTGAAACCTACGCATAGAGTACATTATACAAATAAAAGACATCACAATCACCTTAGTTAGAACCTGTCTTCTATTATTCAAAATTTCATGCTGCACAATTGCTGGAATACCCGGTATAGTAAATGACGGTTCTTTGTAGACTGGAGCCTGTTAAAGCAATTAAATTGTCAAAACTTAACATTCTCTTGAAATAATCATAAAATTGCGAGAACCATGACACCACTAAAGCAATATAATCTATTGCGTGCAAAGGTCAATCCACAAAGCATAAAAGCACAATCAAATAAGTAAAGAGAAATTAAAAAGATGTGACCAAACCATCTAAGCCGACTCTCTCTTGATGCGAGCAAAAATTTGGGAAGGGCCCCAAATTTTTGCAAGCAAATAATAATACTTACTAAATAATAGAAAATTATATAAATTGCCAAAAAGATACAAAATACTACAAAAAGACACTTTTATATCATAATAGAAAGACACTTACAACTTCTTACTCTTAAAAACACGAACAAAGACCACACCTAAAGAAGCTTGCATTCATCAAGAAGAAGGATACATTTGGAGTGATCACCATGGAGAGAAGAAGAGGTTAGAAGTTGAGACGAAGAGAGGCATAGCTCGCAAGCTATCCTAGAGGAGAAGAAGAGGAGAGGTGGAACAAGCTCGCAAGCTTTTCCAACAAAACCCGCAGGTTTCTACTCCAAAAATCTCATCATAAGCAACTCTTTTTTTATCCCAAAACAACTCTATTTTATAGGCAAAAGAAGGTAGATAAACAGTCATAACACCTCCAACCAAATCCAATCAAATTTGGGGAAATGAAAGGCCAAAAGTCACCAAATGAAAGGCCAAAAGACAGCAAAACAGCAGCAGGAATTCTGTACAGAAAAACAGGGAAACAGCCCACGGAAAACCCATCCAACAGCCACAGGAATCCAGCCAGCAAGGGACACGAAGAGCCAGCACAGGAGACAAGGCAACATTTCACGGGAAAAGCATCCAGGAAGGGAAAACCAAGAGGGAGAACTAGGGGAACAGCAACAGCCAACAGAAACCAAAAAGGCAAAGGGAAAGGAAGAGACACAAATTCACTCCACCATAATGATCTTGAAATAATAGCATACCTTTTTGATTTAATGAGCTAGGAAGTATATTTATTCCCCCAATTATTGAGCTAAACTTCAGCTCAATCATTAATGAGCTATCATCAAGTAAAATCCAGAATTTTAAGCTCAATACCAAGCAGCCAAGGCCCATTCCGAGAGCAACAAACAGCCACAAACTGAGAACAACAAGCAGCCCATGGACAAGAAGAATTGACCCCCCCTTGACTACATCAGATTAGGGGGGGTCAATTCTAATAAAAGAATGTTATGTGAGTTATTTTTGGAGATATAAACCTGCGGGTTTCTTTGTAGAAAAGCTTGTAAGCTTTGTCCAACTTCTCTCCCTCCTTTCCTCTTTGAGAAAGCTTGCGAGCTTGTCTCCATTTCTTCTCGGCTTCTTATATCCTTCTTCTGCCCGCAAGTTTACAACCCACATGTATCTGATGCGCCCTAGGGTTTCACAATTTCGATTTTGCCCTAATTTCCCCCCAAAAGAGAGGAAGTTCTCCACCAAAACCACAGAGAAATAATCACAAGATTGTTGGGATGAAAAATAAGAACCTTTGCATTAGAAATCCAAGAGAAAACAAGATAAGTTTGTCCACTTCGAGAAGGACAAGATCTCCCACAAGAAAACCCTAGAAAAGAACAAGAAGGAAACTAGAAAAAGAAAACTAGAAAGAGAATACACTTTTCATAATGCCCCCAACTAAACCCTAATGGCCCCCTTCATACAATCCAAAAGTCCCTCACATCCCCAAATTACCCCCACTTAAGTGGGTGGACCCCTTTTTGTCCAGCCGGTCCGCCCGCCTCCCATAGACCCGCACGGGTCTAGGATGGACCAGGTGAACCGGTCCATCAATACCGCCCTCTAGAAGATCAACCTTGTCCTCAAGGTTGAAATCTGGAAATTGCGCCTGCATGGCTTCGTATATCTCCCAAGTAGCCTCGTGTGTCGGTAAGTCCTTCCACTCGATGAGAACCTCCCTTTTGCCTTGATCATTCTTCCTCACTTCCTTCACCTGTAGTGGCTCTAGTAAGAGTTGCATATCCTCGGTGAGGCCTCGGGGTATAGTATGAGTGGTCACGGTATGATCCCCTATGCTCTTCTTCAATAGTGATGCATGGAATACATGGTGGATGGAGGAATGAGGAGGCAACTTGAGACGGTAGGCCACCATCCCAACTTTCCTTTCGATCTCGAAAGGCCCGTAGTATCGGGGAGAGAGCTTTTCACTTCTTCTGCTAGCTAAAGTCTTCTGTCGGTAAGGCCTAGCTTCAGGTATACCATCTCTCCCACCTCAAATGTCACATCCTTGCGGTGAGCATCCGCCTTGGTCTTCATGATCTGTTGGGCTCTCAATAGGTGTTCCCTCAATTCTCCCAACACCTTATCCCTCTCCTCCAAGTATTGATCCACTAGATATACAGGGGTCGTCCCCTTCTGATAATTCACCAACGGTGGTGGATCCCTTCCATAAAGAATCCTGAAAGGTGTGAACTGAGTCGCGGTATGGTAACAAGTGTTGTATCAGTATTCTGCCCATGGTAGCCATTTGACCCACTGCTTAGGCCTCTCCCCAACGAAGCATCTCAAGTAAGTCTCCACGCTCCGGTTCACCACCTCTGACTGTCTGTCTGTCTGTGGGTGGTATGTTATACTGCGCTTCAAGAATGTACCCTGCATTTTGAAGATCTCCTTCCAAAAAGAGCTCAAGAATACCTTGTCCCTATCTAAGACAATAGAAGTGGGGACCCCATGCAATCTAACCACCTCTCTGATGAAAGTAGATGCTACAGTAGGAGCTGAAAAAGGGTGCCGTAGTGGAATGAAATGGCTATACTTGCTCAACCGATCAACTACCACCATTATGACCATATACCCATCAGATTTGGGTAATCCCTCAATGAAATCCATGGTAACTTCCTCCCAAATCTTGTTTGGAAGCACCAATGGCTGCAGCAACCCACTAGGGGCACAAGCTTGATACTTGCTCCGTTGGCAAATGTCACATTTGCTTACCATGCCTTTGACATCACCTCTTAACCATTTCCAAAAAAATTCGGCTTTCACCCGCCGATAAGTCTTCTCCACCCCTGAATGTCCACCAACACGGCTATTGTGGTACTCCCGTAGAAGAATGGGAACAAATGCTGAGTCACGGTGTAGTACCAATCTCCCCTTGTATAATAAAAGAGAGTTCTCCAGGTGATACCCTTTGAACCCTCCTCCCTTCTGGATAGCCGCCCGAATTCTCTCTAGCTCCTCTACATGTTGATTTTCCTTCACCAATTCACCCCAGTCTACCAATTGTGGTACAGATAGTGCCATTAGCTGTGAGCACTCCACGCGGGAAAGAGCATCCGCCGCCTTGTTTTGAACCCCTGGCTTATACTGAATCTCAAACTCATACCCCAAGAGTTTGGCTAACCACCTCTGATGTTCTTCTGCCACTAATCTCTGCTCCAGTAAGTACTTCAGACTCCGCTGATCAGTACGAACTACAAATCGTTGTCCCAATAGATAAGGCCGCCATTTTTTAATAGCCAACACAATGGCCATCAGTTCCCGCTCATAAACTGATTTTAGCCTTGCTCTATTTGATAAGATCCGGCTGAAGAAAGCAATCGGCCTATGATTCTGCATGAGTACCGCTCCCAAACCCACTCCTGAAGCGTCAGTCTCAACCACAAACTGCTGGGTGAAATCTGGAAGTGCCAAAATCGGGGCACTAGTCATGGCTTTCTTCAGGGTCTTCATGGCCTCCTCCGCCTTTTCTCCCCACTGAAAATTGTCCTTTTTTAACTGATCAGTCAAAGGACCTGCTATGGAATCATAGCCCTTGATGAACCTCCTGTAGAAGCCCGTAAGTCCCAAAAATCCCCTTAGTCCTTTAAGGGATTTTGGTGTAGGCCAATTCACCATGGCCTCTATCTTGGTGGTGTCAGCTGCCACCCCACTCTCTGAAATGATGTGTCCCAGATACTCCACCTCCTTCTGAGCGAAAGAACACTTCTTCTGGTTGGCATATAGCTGATGCTCCAATAAGGTCGTGAGTACCACCCCAAGATAGGTGATATGGTCCTGCAGAGATTTGCTATACACCAATATATCATCAAAAAAGACTAAAACAAACCTCCTCAAGTATGGCTGGAAGACCTGATTCATTAGTGCTTGAAAAGTGGAGGGAGCGTTAGTGAGCCCGAACGGCATCACCAGAAACTCATAATGGCCCTCATGTGTCCGAAAGGCCGTCTTCTGAATGTCTTCAGTCCTCATCCTAATCTGGTGATAACCAGACTTCAAGTCCACCTTGGAGAAGATGGTGGCTCCTCCAAGTTCATCCAAAAGTTCATCTACCACAGGAATATGGAACTTGTACAACACAGTCTCCTTGTTGAGGGCCCGGTAGTCTACACAGAATCGCTAACTACCGTCTTTCTTCTTCACTAAGAGTGCAGGACTGGAAAATGGGCTCACACTAGGCTGGATCACCTGAGCCTCCAACATCTCTGCTACCAACCTATCAATCTCCTCCTTCTGAGCATGAGGATATCTGTAGGGTCTCACGCTGACGGGTGCTACCCCGGTCTTCAACACAATAGCATGCTCCCTGGATCTGACAGGTGGTAACCCCTGGGGCATCTGAAACACGGAGGAGTGCTGCTGTAGAAGGTCCTGGATCACCTCAGGTATAACTTCTAGCTCTCTTTCTTCCTCCCTGCCCACTTGTTGTAGTTCTATCAAATAGCCCTCTCCCTCATCTCTCAAAGTCTTAAAGATGGACTTCAAGGCCACTCTGGCTCTGCATAAACTAGGGTCTCCCTGTAGTGTCACTTTTCTGCTCCCCTTTCCATACTCCATGTATAACTTCTTCCAATTCACATTCATCTCACCCAAGGACTGGAGCCACTGCATCCCGAGTATCACGTCAGTGCTTCCCAAGTCCAACAATAGAAAGTCTTGCACTGTCTCCTCCCTTGCAATGTGAAGGACACTCCCTTACACTGCCCGCTACAGCGCTCCTTCTTCCCCGTGCCCAGAATAACTCCTACCCCTCTCCCTTGGGTCACCGGTAGTCCCACCCTCTCCACCAATCTGCAAGCTATGAAGTTGTGGGTGGCCCCACTATCAATCAAAATCATCACCTTGTACCCTGCAATCTCCCCTTCCAGCTTCATGGTGGAATGCGATGTCAGTCCGGCTATGGAGTTGAGTGAGACCTCCACCATAGCCAAATGATGGTGCTCTTCCTCCTCTCCATCCTCCTCATTTGCCCCTGTGTCTCCTTCCTCCTCTGAATCCCCCACTATGATCACATGTAGTGTCTTCTCCTTACACCTATGTCCTGGTGTAAACTTCTCATCACATCGATAGCAAAGGCCCTTGGCCCTTTTTTCCTTCAGCTCGGAATCAGTCAATCTTTTGAACCCCCCTTAGTTCACTGCCATAGTGGTTTTCTCCTTGGCTACCTCCCTAGGAGGAAGGATGGTAGCCGCCTTTGGGCCTCCTGTCATGAGTGGTGGTCGGTAAGTGGGGTAAGATACCCCTGATCTCCTCGGTGGCTCCACCTTCAACTTGTCCTCTACCAGCTATGCAGTCTCCATTATCTTCACTAACCCATGTGGATCAACTACTCTGATGGCTGCTCTGATGTGGGGCTTCAACCCCTTCATGAAATTCCCCTCCAAAAGGTCATCTGGAATCCCTCTCAATCGGCCTGAGAGTAGCTCAAATTGCTCCCTGTACTCTGCCACTGTGCCCTCCTGCACTAGAGCCAGAAACTGCTCATAGTATGTACCCTCGCTAGACACCCAGAATCTATGAAGTAGGAGGTCTTTGAACTACTCCCAACTCCTAACATGTTGTCTCCCTTCAAGCCATTGAAACCAGGCCAATGATTTTCCCTCCAAACATATCGGAACCGCCATCAACTTTTCCTCTTCTGTGACGCCATTCACTGCAAAGTAGCGCTCCACCCTGTAGATCCACCCATAAGCATCCTCTCCTACAAAAATAGGAAGCTTTAATTTTCTCATGCGGTTGTCGGCTCGGTTGAAGGGTCTTCCATCTCCCCTTGTCCCCTGAGTGAATCCCTCCCCTGGTGGTCTTCCCCTCCTCTCCCCTGGGTAAGGATTTTGGATCCCCCGCCATGGTGGTTCTCTTGGCTCACCATAACACATGCCGTAGTCATCCCTTCTTCCTCCCTGCTCCCGCGTGGCACGGTTCCCTTCCGAAAATCCCCCATCTGATTCGGCCACCCTTCACGTGTGCTATGGAGGCCCACCGAGCCCATGTGTGGCCGGCCCCCTTGACCACCGGTCATTCCCCAAAGGCCGCCCACTCCAGACCCATCTGATTCGGCCACCCTTCACGTGTGCTGTGGAGGCCCACCGAGCCCATGTGTGGCCGGCCCCCTTGACCACCGGTCATTCCCCAAAGGCCGCCCACTCCAGACCCTTCTCCCCCTTCCCTTGGCCATTGCCCTTGCATGCCATTTTCACTCTGATTTACTCCTTCTTCCCTAATTAGGAAATTAGGGTTAGGGTTTGTCACCGAAGATTTCCCTTTTTCCTTAGGATTTGATGGAACAACTTGGGCTTCTAACAATTTCCGGATCATCTCTTCCATTCCCCCAAATCTCTCCTCTAGGGTTGAGAATTTTCCCTCCAACGAAGAAAGTTTCTCACCCACTTCCTCTTTCAATTGGCCCATTTTCCCCACCAAAACTTCTACCTTCTTTGATGCCATGCCGTCTATGATCGAGAGCTCTGATACCAAATTGATACGCCCTAGGGTTTCACAATTTCGGTTTTGCCCTAATTTCCCCCAAAAGAGAGGAAGTTCTCCACCAAAACCAAAGAGAAATAATCACAAGATTGTTGGGATGAAAAATAAGAACCTTTGCATTAGAAATCCAAGAGAAAACAAGATAAGTTTGTCCACTTCGAGAAGGACAAGATCTCCCACAAGAAAACCCTAGAAAAGAACAAGAATGAAACTAAAAGAAGAAAACTAGAAAGAGAATACACTTTTCATAATGCCCCCAACTAAACCCTAATGGCCCCCTTCATACAATCCAAAAGTCCCTCACATCCCCAAATTACCCCCACTTAAGTGGGCGGGCCCCTTTTTGTCCAGCCGGTCCGCCCGCCTCCCATAGACCCGCACGGGTCTAGGATGGACCGGGTGAACCGGTCCATCAGTATCCTTCTTCTCGACGAATGCAAGCTTCTTTAAATGTCGTTTCTATGTCATAAATTTGTAATGTCATGTTATGTTGTAAGCGTCGTTTGTAAGAGTCCTTTATATTATAAAAAGTATCTCTTTTTGGGTATTTTTGTGTCTTTTTTTTTTGTCCTAGGAAGTATAACTTTTGCTTGCAAAAATTTGGGGCCCTTCCCAAATTTTTTCTTGCATCAATTTGGTATCATAGCAAGTTATCGTGTGTATCTTGGTTAGTCATAGCAGTTGTTGTATGTGTCATGTGAGTCTGTGGTGTCAAGTGAATCTAAGTTTTTATTGAGACTTCCTTTTTAAGTCAAGATGGATAAACATCAAGTGAAAAGCAAGCAATAAAGTAAGCCAAAAAAATTTTGAATAATCAATTCCTAAAAGCCAATGGACCTCGCCACAAGAAAGTTCTTCTAACCCGATATAGATCGAACTACTCAGGACTCAAAAACAACTGCAATTATGTGACAAGAGATTCGAGTCTAAGAAGCATTCACTGCAAGCAGAATTTGAACGAGAAATGGAAGCCATCAAACGAAAGTATGATATTCTAATCCAAGAATCTAAAATGTCGGATCTCCAAAATTTTGAAGCTTCCTCATCAGGAGATGAGCTTTTTTAAATGGGGGAGAATCTGATGTAGGCAATGGGGGGTCAATTCTAATAAAAGAATGTTATGTAAGTTATTTTTGGAGATGTAAACCTGCGGATTTCTTTGTGGAAAAGCTTGCAAGCTTTGTCCAACTTCTCTCCCTCCTTTCCTCTTTGAGAAAGCTTACGAGCTTGTCTTCATTTCTTCTCGGCTTCTTATCTCCTTCTTCTACCCGCAAGTTACACCCCATAGTATCCTTCTTCTCGACGAATGAAAGCTTCTTTAGGTGTCGTTTCTATGTCATAAATTTGTAATGTCATGTTATGTTGTAAGCGTCGTTTGTAAGAGTCCTTTATATTATAAAAAGCATCTCTTTTTGGATATTTTTGTGTCTTTTCTTTGTCCTAGGAAGTATAGCTTTTACTTGCAAAAATTTGGGACCAAATTTTTGCTTGCATCAATTAACTGATGCGAGCAAAAAATTTGGGAAGGGCCCCAAATTTTAAGTAAAAGCTAAACTTTCCTAAGTAATAGAAAATACACAAATTAGTCAAAACTAGGCAAAATACTACAAGACAAACCAAAAACAATTTCTCTTTATAAAATAAAATAATTTACAAACTTTGACACTTACAAACGACATGATAAGAACACCTAAACTTGCATTTCCTTGCTTGAGAAGAAGGATACAGGTGGAGTGGTCACTTGCGGAGAGACGAACAAGATAAGAGGTTGAGACAAAGGAGGAGAAGCTCGCAAGCTTTTCTAGACAAAGAGAGGAATGGAACAAGCTCGCAAGTTTTTCCACGACGAAACCCGCAGCTTTAGGCTTCCAAAAATCACATCATAACATTCCTTTTAAAACAGCCACAAACTCTCTCTCTCTCTCTCTCTCTCTCTCTCTCTCTCTCTCTCTTTATATATACATATATATATATATATATATATATATATATATATATATATATATATATATATATATATATATATATATGCACAAAAGGGGAGCCAAAAAGCCACAAAAAACTTCATTTAAAACTAATTAACTGAAAGGATGAGGAAGGGCAAAAGGTTGTCCAAATTCTATCCAAAAATAGCTCCCAAAATGCTAGCATTAATTATAGAACAGCCAACAAAATTTCTGCACAGAAAACAGGGAAGCAAACCACGGAAAACCCCACCAGCAGCCACGAGAAACCAGCCAGCAAGGGACCTGAAGAGCCAGCACATGAGACAAGGCAGCATTTCACGGGAAAAGCAGCCAGGAGGGGTAAAACCGAGTGGGAACAGCAACAGCCAACAGAAACCGAAAACAACAAGTAGCCCAAGGGAGAAAACCGAGTAGACAAGGGGAAGGGAAGAGACATAAATCAAAGGAGAGGAAACCAAAGAGACAAAGGAAGAAATCAAAGAGACAAAAGCAAGGGGAAATGAATCTAATTAATTGCATTAATGAGCTGAAAAAGAAGAAGAAGCTTATTAATGAGCTGATTTTTAGTAGAGATAAAGAAACTCACCAAAATTAAAACACAAAATATTTTTACCCCCTCCCTTGCCTACATCATCTCTAATCTTATCTACCACTAGAGCTACTCCAACATTTTCACGTATATGCTCATTATGTATCCTATCTCTGAGAATAAAGCCACTCATCCACCTAAGCATCCTCATCTCTGCAACTCTTAACTTAGTATTATGCTTCTTTTTAATGGCCAACATTCGGCACCATAAAGCATTGCAGGTCTCACCACCATCTTATAGAATTTTCCCTTAAGTTTGAGGGGTACTTTTCTATCACACAATAAGCCCGATGCATTCCTCCACTTCAACCATCCAACTTCAATTATGTTGATAATATCCCCATCTATTTCACCATAACTCTGAACAATAGATCCAAGATATCTAAAATGTGTACTCTTATTAATGACTTGATCGCCCAAAGTAACAATCCCCTCACCAGGTCTATTACCACTAAAATTACACTGCATATATTCAGTTTTAGATCTACTCAAGTGAAAACCTTCAAACTCTATGGTTGACCTCCATAATTCAAGTTAACCTTCAACTCCCTCTCTAGTCTTATCAACAAGAAAAATATCATATGCAAAAAGCATACACCAAGGTACATCCTCTTGCAAATGTCTAGTGAGAACATCCATGACTAAAGCAAAAAGATATGGGCTTCAGGCTGATTCTTGATGTAATCCAACCGAAGTAGGAATAACAGGCAAAGGGTTATAAAGATAAATCCATCCCAAAATAAGGATTAATCACATTCCGAAAGTTTTTTGCGAATAGTTTTCATCAACTATGTACTCTAATGAATATGTAGAAAACATCCTTCCATTTGAGTTTTCATTGTCCTGTAGTAAATTAATAAGCTAATAAGTTCTAGATCGTTTGGTTTACAAATAAACAAATATTCATCACATCCTATTCCAGTTTCATTTCTTTGCACTTTTGTTTTTATTTGTGACGTTTAAATAATAAATAAAAATTAATTTAAACTTTGTTCATTGATTACTTGATTTAGACTGGAAAAATCAGGTAAGGACTTGTTCTGTCTTACGGGCTATATTACTTGATTTAGACTTGAAAAACCAGGTAAGGCCTTGTTGTGTCTTACCGGCAATTAAGACAAACGGTGACAAAAAGACACACATGTAACGATTTGAAATAAGAAAGTAAGAAAGATAGTCTCATGATGCACATATTGGTATATGTTCTCACTTGAAAAGAGGACTGAGCAGGTTAATAGCCAAGCATAGCTAAATTCTTCGATAGGCTAGCTTGATTTGGTGTAAATTTTTTAAAGCAAGAAAATTACCTTTAATGTTACCTGATTTGGTGGTGGGATTGAGCATATTAATTCATTGCTTACATCCATTCCCCTCAACATTTTTTTAGGTTCCCCTTTGGGAAACCAAAAAAAATAAAAGGTATTACACGGAACTTTCTCTGGAAAGTGGAAAGGCAAAGTGGTAAGCGGTGATCTAAATTTTAACAAGTGGAAGAATCTTTGTAGGCCCAGAGACAACAATTGCCTTAGTATTAAAGATTGACTAACTTGTGATGAATATTTCTCTCCTCGGTAAATAGATTTAAAAGCCAATTCAGCCAACAAAAACTTTTTTGCAGGAACCATCATTAGAGACAAATATTTTAGCAATATGTCCCCTTATGTTTTCTGCTCACTATGCTCTAACTTCATTAAAGATGTTTTTTTTTTTTTTATCTTCATTAAAGATGTTAACAAAGCTATTCATCTGTTTCTTCTCAGCCTCTTTGAAGGCTCACGATGACAAAAATATTAACTTATAAGAGAATAAATGGATAAACGATTGCTCCCTTAGCATTCATTGCAAGATGTACAAATAATTTTGTTACTGAACATTTTAATCAGGAGGTTGGTTGGTATAGTCTCTGGAAATGGAATTTTCTTAATCATTTTAATAAAAATAAGGAATTTTTATTCTTGACAATGACCATCAAACACCTTGTTTTCTTCTTCAAATTGTTTATACTCGGTCAGCTCTTTCTACTTATTCTTAAGGATGGTGGAGTTCACAATTCCCTGAGGCTCTTGGATTTGGAGATCTGTTATGCCTATTTAAAATGTCGTTCGAGGTTGGATTTTCTCTCTAAGGGGATATTCCCAACAAGATTTTTCTACTTAACTAAAGCGTTATCCATATAAAAAAGATGATTTTCATATCTTCTTCAGACGCAATAGTAATACCAATGCATGGAGGAGGCTTAACAACATCATTGGAAGATCCAACCCCACTGGTAGCCTGAATTTTGTTTTCCACTTGGATAGAGGGACCTATCAAGAAAGAGAAAAAGATAAAAATTGCCCCACCCCCCCCCCCAACTCTTTAAGAGGGGCAACCTATTTTGAGAGATCATTTTGATCCCTCAACTCTTTAAAATGGGATCATTTTGGTCTCAACATTCAAACTAATAGATGTTGGATTTAATGGTGTTAAAATTAAGGGTATTTAAATAATTTTTAAATTTTATTATTTATTAGATATAATTTTTAAGTAAATTTAAATTAAATTATTTATTAGAAGTCATTTTTTCAATTTAAATTCATTGTGATGCGAGATCGACACTCGGATTGGCCGCTAGAATTCCATCACACTGTGTGATCAACGTTGGGACTCGATTGGGTTCTGAGATAGACGTTGGGGCTCGATAAGGTTCGATACTTGGGTTCGACCCTCAGGATCAACGTTTGGATTCGTCGGCTTTGCGTGATTGAGTCAAATTTGTCTGCGCTACAGGATCAACTGCGTGATAGAGTGGGATTCAATTGTGGATCAAAGCCATGGGCGGGGCAAATTATTAGGTCCGGTCACCAGACCTATCTCCGCGTTCGGACGCCAATAGAAAGTGGACATCTTGCTGAATACAAGTGCAATTTTTTTAATATAATCTTTTTGCTTTATGTCTTGTCAGCCCGATAGACCCGACCCAGTAACCCGGCGATGATTTGAATTCAGGACTACAAGAATGGAAACGAAGCATTTTTACTATTCACTCGACATTTTCACTGCTCTGTTACTCTCAGCTCTCTACTCTCGGACTTCTGCAATACCTTAAACCCGGCGATAGACGACGATATTGGAGTACATTAGCATTTTGAAAAAGGTAATGTTGTGCCTATGTTGCGCTTGAGTTGCGCTTTTGGTGCGTTTATGTTATATTTTAAATTTTAGGGTTTAATGTTAATTTTATACATAGCATTGTTTATTCAATGTGATCTTAAAATATTTATTTTCTAGATTTCAACTTTCTTCGTAAATAAAAGAAACAAATGATGTGAAACATTTAGTTGCGCTTTTGTTGCGCTTTATCTAAAATATTTTTTTCTTTTTCCAGATGTCGTATCAAATGTCAGTTACTTCTCGATGTTATGTTACCACTTTTAGAAAAATATGTGATGTTTTTGTCGAAATAATTGATGATGAACTTGAGTAGACTTTAAGGAATTTGAACATTCATCGGTTTTTGAAGTTTCCAGCATTCCAACAGTGTATACCACTTCTTTTTGATATTCTGAAATTTTGGAATTCTGTTGATGAAGGCTTCATTGTGAATGGTCATTTACTTAAATTCACTTCTGACGAGGTTGCTTTGTTGATGGGTATGATTTTAAATAAGGAATTATGGATATGTTTTTTTACTTTAAATGTAACATGTACATGTACAAAAATTTTCTCACGGGTATGCCTAACAGAGGTGATGATATCAAATGGAGGATCGATCCCCTAACTCCCTCTATCAACAGAAATAAAAACTAAAATAATTAAATTAGATAGATTGACTGATAATGCTACTAAGTTAAAGACCTTTATAATGTTTTTGTTATCTAATCTTTTTTTCCACTAAATAACCATAAAACCCCTAAAAAGCTCACATATGTAGCAAATAATGTAACTGAGTTCACCTCTATCAATTGGGCTTTATGTATAAAGAATTTCATGGTCGAGAAATTCGATATAATTTCTGACAAGTTTAAAATGCAAAGATCATTGGGTTACATCCATGATTTTTTCCCTCTCCTACTGATAAGTTTCCTATCCTACTGGTTGTTTTCCTCTCTTAAAGCTTTTTAATGTTAATTTATAATGTTTTATGTTTGGTATTATACATATTTGATTTTTGAAACACTTTTCCTTGAATAAATCATCCAATCCAAAATTAAAACCGCATTTTTTGAGATGGGAGGGGAACACTAAAATGTTCTATACACAAGAAAGTGCTACCAAATTATTTAATTTTTTAGGCAAAATGAGGTAACTTTTTACTTTAAATGTTTTATATTTAAAGTTGTGCTTTAAGTGCACTATAGTTGCGCTTTAAGCGCAACAATATCGCACTTAAAGCGCAACTTTAGCGCACGTAAAGCGCAACTATAGCGCATTTAAAGCGTAATGATAGCCCACGTAAAGCGCAACTATAGCGCACTTAAAGCGCAATTATAGCGCACAATCAGATATTTGCCTATAATATATTTAAATTTTTTGCATATGTATCTTGTTGTACAAAATATTACAAGCGAAGAAGTAGAAAAGTTCGGGGCTGACATAAATGAGGTAACTATTTTTTGCCCATGGGCGGAGGCTTTAAGGCGAATCCGAACATGGGATCGAAAGTGCTGGAGCGTGTAGGGTAGAAGGTTATGGGGGTCGAAGCTGCGGGCGAATGCTGGAAGGCGAATCCGAGCGTGGGGGTCGAAGATGATGGAGGGTCGAAGGTGATGGGTTTCGATGCAAGCTTTACTTCGCTTTTTTTTTATTTTGATTATATCTTTCGCAAACCTTCCTTCATCCGAACTGCGCTTAATTTTTCAATTATTTTTTAACGGTGGGACCAAAATGATCCAATTTTAAAGAGTTGATGGATCAAAAAAGTTGAGACCATTTTCATCCTTCTGTCTATCAAGAAATAATTAAAGGAACTTTTACATGTTTTCTTCATTTTTGCCATTCATGCAGAATGATAGATGCTTTACTGATAAGAAAAAAAGATGAGAAGATCCTTTGGCTTGAAACTATAAACCTAGCCTTTCTTTACCAACAATGGAAAATGGAAGAAAAACAAAATTAACAAACCATGGAATAAATTCACTTTCCAACTACACCTACTGAGCATTTTCTAGTTCATTCTGAATGTTTTGTTTTGTTTTTTCCTCTCTGTTTTGGGGTTTTATTTATCTTTTGTGTTACGAAGTAATTTCTCTTTCATACTAACAGAAGCGTTTGCCCAATTTTCAATGAAAAAATGTATCAATGCCTGAAAAACACTTTGGATATTAGGTTGCAATAATTTTGCATTGCAATTATAAAAAATAAAAAAAATAATAAAAAAAAACTGGATAATAGGATTCCATGGGGAAGGGATAGAGGCTGCAGCAACAAGGAATTAAAAAAAAATGGAGAAATGGAGGGTATCTAAGATTGTTCATAGTGTGGAAGAGAAAAGGGGGAGGATCAAAAAGAAAGTGATGCAACCTAATAAATTAGAGTTTGATTACATTCAATCATTTAGGATTTATTATAATTAAATTAGAATTCTGAATTTACTGGTTTATTTTATGTGAAATTAAAATGAATTATCCTCTTGAATAATTATATGTTTAGATTTGAGTTAGTTTGTATAAGATTAGATTTAATTTCAAACTGATCATACCTTCTAAGTCTATTTTATAACAAGGATAGTCTTCTATGGATTTGGAAGCAATCAATAGATAAAAAAATATTCACCTTTGCTTAACTGCCTCTCTCTCTCTCTCTCTCTCTCTCTCTCTCTCTCTCTCTCTCTCTCTCTCTCTCTCTCTCTCTCTCTCTCTCTCTCTCTCTCTCTCTCTCTATCTTAGTCTCTCCTTCACCTCTTGATGTAGAAAATTTAGGGTATAGAGTTTTAATACAACCTAAGAATAGATGCGAAATGAAAACACACAAAATTCACAATCCATTGGTTACTAAGCCATAAATTTAGTAAAAACATTGCTTTTAAATATGCACAACAAGCATGCTTTGTTCATTGCAAAAGATAATTTGATTATCAACCAAAATCTAAAATTCCACAATAAAAACAGCAGCAAATAATAAAATTCAACAACTAAACAAGTGCATGCTTCAAAAAGGCAAACCTCACTTAACAAAATTTCAATCACCATGCAAATACGACGACTAAATAGTTATAGAGATAAGAATAAAAATAGAAATCACCCTAAAGGGAAGAACAAAACGTCAACCTGGAACAAGGAATCTCTCCCAGCATGTAGTCATCCACATCTCTATGAAACACTCGAAGGACACACATACAACAAGCATACAAACAAAAAAAGTGAAAAATTAAAAATATATTCCAACATTCAATGCTCAATCAATTTTGCATGCTTACAAATCTAAAATATACCCTTCAACAGACCTGAAATAAGAAACTACACAAATTTATAAGAAATACATTCAAAAATAATAAATTTCAATCAACCCCTACTAAATTTCAGCAGGTGAATTCCAGCAAACTTTCCATGCGCCCAATTTCATTAATTTTTTAAAGAATCTGGCAAAATAGAAAGAGTTTTGTAGCAAAACAATGAGCAGCTCAATGAGGCATGCACAGGAATGAAGATGAATAGGTGTTGATTATGGCAATTAAAGAAGCAGGACTATAACAAAGCAGGAATAGCAAAAAAGACAATACAAAAGATTAAGGTGAAAATAAGACACTTGAAGCAGAGCAAAATGTAGCATATGCTGGATTACATCAACATCAACATGGCAGAATTGAAAAAAATAATTTAGCATTTGATAATCTACAACAACAACAACAACAACAAGCCTTTATTCCACTATGTGGGGTCGGCTACATGAATCATTTTTCTCCATTGTGTCTTATTAAGAGTCAAATTCTCATCTAAATCTAATAAGGAAATGTCATTTCTAATATTTTCTAACCAAGTTTTTTTAGGTCTACCACTACCCTTCTTAACATAAGCCAAATCTAATACATCTACTTTCCTAACCGGGTCATCAAAAGGCCGCCGTTTTATGTGACCAAACCATCTAAGAAGACTCTCTCTAATCTTATCTTCCAATGGAGCTACTCCAACCTTTTCACATATATGCTCATTTTGTATCCTGTCTCTAAGAGTAAAGCCACTCATCCACCTGCGCATCCACATTTCTGCAACACTTAAGTTTATATTATGCTTCCCTTTTAATGGCCAACATTCTGCACCATAAAGCATTACAGGTCTCACTATCATCTTATAGAATTTTCCCTTAAGTTTGAGAAGGACTTTATATCACACAACAAGCCTAATGCATTCCTTCACTTCAACCATCCAACTTGAATTCTACTAATCATATCCCGTCTACTTCACCATCACTTTGAATAATAGACTCAAGATATCTAAAATGTACTTATTAATAACTTGAACGCCCAAAGTCATAATCCCCCCACTAGATCTATTATTACTAAAATTACACTCCCTATATTCAATTTTAGATATACTCAAACGAAAGCCTTGAGACTCTAAGGTTGACCACCATAATTCAAGTTTACCTTCAACTCCCTCTATAGTCTAATCAACAAGAAGAATATCATTAACAAAAAGCATACACTAGGGTACAACCTCCAAATGTCTAGGGAGAACATCCATGACTAAAGCAAAAAAATATGGGCTTAAGGCTGATCCTAAATGAAATTCAACTGAAATAGGAAAATACTTGTTCAAACCAACTTGTGTTTGAACACAAGTAACAGCTCCTCCATACATATCCTTAATGATTTGAATAGAAGCTGATGTGAAACGTATATGCGATGGAGGAGTTACTTGATGAAATTAAAGAGATCAATTGTAACTTAATAACCCAAAATAAAATTAACATTTATAATAAAGAATGATCCTTGGAACTCTTAGTTCTTAACTCGTTTAGGCGACGAAGAGTGACATTGATTAACCAGACCATTCAAGGAAACACAAAGACTAATTGTACGCTACGACAATAAACAAAAATCCATGAATTAATAAAGAAAACTTTCACCTTTGGAGCCCATACGCTCAACTAATCTAGGCTTTAGCGGAAGAAGAGTCTCCACCTTAGAATCGAGGTCGCTCCGAGGAAGAAGGAGCCTTGGATCGTCGTTCTTGGATAGATGACCGGAGTGGTGGAGGAGATTTGTCCTGAGTGCTTGCTGTGGTTGCTTGGGGGAAGATTCCAAAGACAAAAACTGAGAATTCCTGCAGGAATTTCAGTTTTTGATAGGGGTGGGAGAGAATTAATTTGATGGATTCAAATCAATCCAAATGGGTTTAATGGGACGGTGGAGGGAGAAGAAAGTTGGGCTGAATTTGTGGTGCTCATATGTCATTTGGAAGGAGAAAAAGGCCCACTATGAGTGGCCGGCCCACTAAGGAGGAGAGAGAGAGATTTAGGAGTTATGAGAGTGGGGCCCAAGTTTAAGTAAGAAATTCTATTAAATCTGAATTTTAATTTCAGATTTAATTGGGCCTTAAGTAACTTCCCAATTTTGTTTAATATGAGAGGGAAAAGAATTTCAAATTTCAAAATAGCTCTAAATGTCATTAATTACCTTGCCTTAGGATGGATGCTTGATTAGGCAGGTAATTAAATCCCAGGCATTGGAGTTCACGGCTTGGGCAGGGCTTGGTTTGGCCGACTGCAAGAAAACTGCAGGTAGAGGGGCTGGAGGCTCCCGGCCGGCTGGTTTTCCCGTGAGATTGGGAGCCGCAAGGGTGGGGAGGGGTTGGCTGCACGGGAGGGATTGGCTGTGGCCTGTGGAGAGGATGTGGTTGCACGGGCTGGCCTGGATGGAGGCTGGCCAGCGGGAGAAAACAGCAGGCACGGCTGGGCTGAAGTCACGGCTGGCTGACAAGGATTTTGGCCTGCGTGAAATTCAAACAGAGGAATAATTCTCCAATTTAGTTGCAAGAGAACACTGCCAGGGGACGGTGGGCTGATTGAAAGAATAGTTAATCAAGCATTAAAGGCTTGATCTCCACGGCTGGGCAACACAGCAAGTCACGGCAGTCAGGGTGGCTGTGCGTTGGAGTTGAGGAGCGGTGAAGGGAGGGAGCTGGCTCGCCTGTTTACGCCTTGATTTCCACAAGATTAGATAACTCGAAAACTAGAACTCACAAAGAGATCTAGTCTCCTCCGGCGAACTCACTAAGAGATCTCCGGCGAACTCACTAAGAGATCTTGGAGGGGGAACTCACAAAGAGAACACAAAATATTTTCATTTCATCAAAACTAAAATTACAATGCATGAGGCCTCATATAAATAGGCCAAAATGAAAAAAAAAACTAGAAATGACACAAATGCCCTTCTGGGCTACATAAGCGACTAAATGCTCATAAGGGCAAAAACGGAAAAACATCAATATAAAATACGCTACTACATAAAATGAAAAAAATACAAGTCATGCTCGTGGTCGTCGATCTCCGGCGTCGAAAATTCTGACGATGTCCTCATCATTCTCCCCAGGTGGGAGAAAACTCGACCCCGTCGAGTAAATATCTATGGAGCCCTCGTACACTCTAGTAGATCTGGGTCTAGGCTCTGTATGCTCGTCCCTGTCAATCCAAGTATCCTCTATCTCCGGTGGCCCAATCCAATGAACTCGGTATCTTTGGCGCCCACTTTCCTTTGGGAAATGACCTCATCATCTAGTATTGCTTCGACCTTCTCCGCTATAGGTGAGTAGGGTAAGTTGGGGAGTGGAGCTAGGCTGGGGGATCTCACCAGGTGGGGTCACACAAGGCTACTTTAAAGTGGATTTTGGGGTTAAGATTTGGGCCTTTCAAAGGCTAACAAGTCTTCTATATTAAATGTAGGATTCATGTTAAGGCCTCAAGAGAGGTCCAGTACGTAGGCCTTACTATTAACCTTTGAAATTTCCTTAAAATGTTCGGTGTTTCGAGCAAGCAGCTTCCCGTACCATCACAGAGTTTCCAACTTTGAATTCTTTGGATCATCTTTTGTTATCAATAATAATTTTAAGATGGATGTTATTTTGTTCAATTTTCCCTTTAATTTTGATAAGTAACTCCTGAAGGTGAAATGCAGATGCAAATGCAAGAGATCGGGTGTGCATGATGAAAGACAAGACTCATGAGCTTACAAAAGTTTAAAACAACAGACAAAATAGGAAGACAACAGACTACAACACTCACACAACATACTAACTCACACGCACACAGCTAGAAAAGTGGACAAGACACAAAAGAGTGGTTTTAAAGTGTTCGATCTAATGGAACGGGTGTAGGGGGAGCAATGAAGACATCCTTAGCTAAAAGGTTACTTCTATGAGAAGTCTCAGTTAAAGTCGTAGGTAGTCTCCTAGTGGGGGTAGTGTAATTGACCAGATTAATCCAACTAGGACAGAGATGGTCCTCCTCAAGGTTGGGTGAGGCTATAACGGGCAAAAAGTAGGAATCAAGAATAAAATAGGATGGTTGGTCCTGACTCACATCCATAAGGGGATATCCCAAAGATTCGTCGGCAGGCAGAGGATTTATAAGATGGAAAAAATTTCCTAGGACATCTGTGGGTGCAACAGTAAGAGAGAAGTCTGGAATGACACTCGTAGTCAAATATAATTCCAAAGGTGCAGCTCCAAAGTTAGATTCTAATGAAACAAAAGGAGGCCCATTATTCAAATTAGGCTCAAAGGATTTCAGACTGAAGGTACTGTCTTCCAAAGTAAAATCAGGTTTGGTTTCAATCCTAAGATCCGTAGGTTCCGTTTCACTTGAATCATGTGACAAATTCGATTGACTTACATTCAACTTGAGATTAGCTAAGTCGCCATCAGAACTAACCAAAATTAAATCAGAGTTATCCGAATTCATCTCAGTAATTAAATTAGATTCTTCCAATTTTAACTTCATTGTGTTCAAGGTCAGATCAATCTCTTTCGGGATCAAATCAATATCGTCCAGGCAGACCTGATCCAAAGGGATATCTTTAATGATATTAGTCTCAAGAGGGGCTACGGTCTTGAGGTTAAAAGGTTCTAGACCTCCTAAATCAGGGTTTAAGTCCGGCAGGGGGTCTAATTCAATCACTTCAGTTTCATCATCAAAGAAGTCTTCGTTATCATTAGCATCCACGAAATGGATGCACTCAATATCAGGTTTTGTGGACCTTATCTTTTCAACGCATTCCTCTATTAACATTACACTTTCAGGGGCCAGGGTTCGAGAAGCTAAAGAATGACTTGGATGGCCAGACATCGGTCCAAGTGGGGAGCTATGTGAGATTGATCCAACATAAGACCCGCTAGAGGGTCGGTCATCACAACTAAGAGAAGACCTATAGGGTGAGACAGCAACCCTGACGTTACTAACGGGTGATTGGTTTCGACTATAATGATGTCCCTGGTTTTTCACAACGAAAAAGGTAGGGTGAGGCCCTAGACGACAGTCACTAGTAGAGGGTTGGTATTTTAGGTTAAGATCTCGTCTCATGTCTTTCCAAGTAGGGTACTCACCGTGAGACTCTTTATGATCTTCCAATCTTGTCCAAAATTGAAGAGCCTGACCTTTGAGGTGAGATTTAGCGACGCTAATTTGGGTGGCTTCAGGGATATGACATGATTCAAAGTAGTCATCTAGTTGTTTGGCCCATTCCATAAAGTAGTAAGGATCCGAGGAACCATCAAAGGTGGGTAAACGGTAAGGTGACTCTACGTGAGGTCGTTGAGGATTAGACTCAGGTCTAGGGTGATAAGCAGAGTGGGGTATCTTCCGACTAACATGATTGACCGATTGGGGCACGTACCTAGAGTGGGGAGAGCCAACAAGTTCCTCATTTGTGGTTTTAGTTAGCGAGCCTACAAGACTAACTAGGTCGTCTAACCTCTTTTGAAATCCTATCGAGTCCATTTAAAAGTGTTAAGTGATGCTTAAAGAGGAATTGGTGTAAGGGACAGCATTTAGATACTAAGTTAGGTTCACGTAAACTCACTGCTGGGTGTAGAAAATGTTTGGACAGCAAACCACAACAGTTGTAGAAGATGCCCAAGCATTTGGGTTGACCTCTAGGGTGAGGACAGCACTTATAGCTAAGCTAAACTCACTAGAATCCCTCAAAAGTGATGCAGGAAATGAAAGGACAGCAATCTACCACAAGGACCTAGGTTGCTTAAGTGCTACGAGTGGGTTTTAGTGAGTGGACAGCAACTTAACAAAGGGGTTCCGGGCACCTAACAGCTGCAGGAAACAACGGACAGCAAACTAAAGTAGAGTCCGTCGCTTCCCAAACACCTTAGGTAGAACCTAGAGTGGTGACAGTACAAAACAGCACTAACAAACTCTCCAAACTGAAGTGTACAGATGCTGGAATTGAAGGGACAGCAGCTCCAAACACAAATTCAAAGTCCTGAGTAGACAGGAACACAATGGGCTCAACGGCAGCAGTTAGATACTAGCTAAGACAGACTAAATGTCCAAGTCTGTATGCAGGAATTTTGAAAACAGCAGGAAAAACAGTGAAAAGATCTTAATGACGCAATGATATGCATGCAAAATTTAACTTGAAATGAAGGTTATGCCCTAGGATGTTTTTCTAATCATGTCGTGCATGCTTACCATGCTCTGATACCAAGATGATGTGAAACGTATATGCGATGGAGGAGTTACTTGATGAAATTAAAGAGATCAATTGTAACTTAATAACCCAAAATAAAATTAACATTTATAATAAAGAATGATCCTTGGAACTCTTAGTTCTTAACTCGTTTAGGCGACGAAGAGTGACATTGATTAACCAGACCATTCAAGGAAACACAAAGACTAATTGTACGCTACGACAATAAACAAAAATCCATGAATTAATAAAGAAAACTTTCACCTTTGGAGCCCATACGCTCAACTAATCTAGGCTTTAGCGGAAGAAGAGTCTCCACCTTAGAATCGAGGTCGCTCCGAGGAAGAAGGAGCCTTGGATCGTCGTTCTTGGATAGATGACCGGAGTGGTGGAGGAGATTTGTCCTGAGTGCTTGCTGTGGTTGCTTGGGGGAAGATTCCAAAGACAAAAACTGAGAATTCCTGCAGGAATTTCAGTTTTTGATAGGGGTGGGAGAGAATTAATTTGATGGATTCAAATCAATCCAAATGGGTTTAATGGGACGGTGGAGGGAGAAGAAAGTTGGGCTGAATTTGTGGTGCTCATATGTCATTTGGAAGGAGAAAAAGGCCCACTATGAGTGGCCGGCCCACTAAGGAGGAGAGAGAGAGATTTAGGAGTTATGAGAGTGGGGCCCAAGTTTAAGTAAGAAATTCTATTAAATCTGAATTTTAATTTCAGATTTAATTGGGCCTTAAGTAACTTCCCAATTTTGTTTAATATGAGAGGGAAAAGAATTTCAAATTTCAAAATAGCTCTAAATGTCATTAATTACCTTGCCTTAGGATGGATGCTTGATTAGGCAGGTAATTAAATCCCAGGCATTGGAGTTCACGGCTTGGGCAGGGCTTGGTTTGGCCGACTGCAAGAAAACTGCAGGTAGAGGGGCTGGAGGCTCCCGGCCGGCTGGTTTTCCCGTGAGATTGGGAGCCGCAAGGGTGGGGAGGGGTTGGCTGCACGGGAGGGATTGGCTGTGGCCTGTGGAGAGGATGTGGTTGCACGGGCTGGCCTGGATGGAGGCTGGCCAGCGGGAGAAAACAGCAGGCACGGCTGGGCTGAAGTCACGGCTGGCTGACAAGGATTTTGGCCTGCGTGAAATTCAAACAGAGGAATAATTCTCCAATTTAGTTGCAAGAGAACACTGCCAGGGGACGGTGGGCTGATTGAAAGAATAGTTAATCAAGCATTAAAGGCTTGATCTCCACGGCTGGGCAACACAGCAAGTCACGGCAGTCAGGGTGGCTGTGCGTTGGAGTTGAGGAGCGGTGAAGGGAGGGAGCTGGCTCGCCTGTTTACGCCTTGATTTCCACAAGATTAGATAACTCGAAAACTAGAACTCACAAAGAGATCTAGTCTCCTCCGGCGAACTCACTAAGAGATCTCCGGCGAACTCACTAAGAGATCTTGGAGGGGGAACTCACAAAGAGAACACAAAATATTTTCATTTCATCAAAACTAAAATTACAATGCATGAGGCCTCATATAAATAGGCCAAAATGAAAAAAAAAACTAGAAATGACACAAATGCCCTTCTGGGCTACATAAGCGACTAAATGCTCATAAGGGCAAAAACGGAAAAACATCAATATAAAATACGCTACTACATAAAATGAAAAAAATACAAGTCATGCTCGTGGTCGTCGATCTCCGGCGTCGAAAATTCTGACGATGTCCTCATCAGAAGCATTATTAACTCCTTTCTTATGTAGAACTCTCCATAGCACTTCTCTTGACTTTATCATATGTTTTCTCTATATCAATAAAAATCATATGTAGATCCTCCTTATTCTCTCTATACTTCTCCATCAAACCTCTCAATAAATGAATGGCTTCCATAGTAGACCTATCTGGCATGAATCCAAATTGATTTTGAGAAACACTAGTGTCACGCCGCAACCAATGCTCCATAACTCTCTCCCATAGCATTTGATACTCTATGAGGCAAAATTGCTATGCTTTCTACAAAAAATCCCATGAAATTTCACAAATAGACTTGTCATCCCAAGCTACAAAAACATGTGATTTATACTGTTAGTAGTATACACAATCCCTTTATATAAGTAATCTTAGGGAATATACCTGTATTGCAAGTTATTGATGCGAATTTGCAAAGGGAGGAAAAGAGAAGCATACAAGGTCCTAACTGTAGAATAGTCCAACAGAAGAAATGAATGATATCAATACTTCTCAAAATTTCCAATTTATAAATGTTTGTCCCAACATGTAAAATTTTTTATGACCCTATGCTCCTTGTAGTTAATTTATTAAACGCTCCTATAAAAAAATTTCTTTCACCTAGGAACACTGTTACTTTATCTCCTGGTTTAAATTCAACATATTTCTCGAAACAATTATTGAAAATACTAAAACACCAGTGAGGTTGGTTGTAATTTCTTCAATTGTGTTTCATTTATTTTGTGAAGAATAAGAGTTAAGCAAAGTTTCACCCAATTGACTTGAATTTGATGACCACTCCACCCGTGCCGTTGATAGATGTTTTACTGATAAGAAACAATTATTAAAAACAATTAACACTCTCAATTACAAGAGAGAACTCTTTCAATTAAGGCAAAATGGCATAACGTTTTAAAAAGCAGTGGCAGTAATTTGGTTTTAGGATAGTAAAATTTATAGCCTTTAACTTAAAGCGAATCGCAAGGGGATTGATGACTAACCCAATCAGGACCCCACCTCTGTTTTATCCTTAGTTGGCATGGACCTTAATATTCTTAATCAGCAAAAGATAGTCGCCCCAACCTAAAGAAAAGATCTTTATCAACGGTCATGGATTAAATCATCCTTTGACCTCCATATATGCTCCACTATGTGTTCGATCAGCAATAACGAATTTGACAAATAACGAATGCAATATAGCACAAGTTCGATTCGAAATGCAACACATAAATCCAAAATTATCGAATAATCACTCATTTTGCTAAAAAGGCTACATCGATGTGTTTGTAGCATCAAAATAACTAAGAAATGATCATTGTTGATTAAATCAAATGAAGACGATGAACAATAGAAGTACTGATGAGAACATCAGGCCTTGGAAAGTCTACCTGAGGCGGGGCCGACGATCTACGGCCACGATTGCGCCGATTTATTTTTGAGTTATTTAATGCATTTTGATTTATTTATGTACTTTTCCAATTTTGGACGAGATGCTTGTAACGCCAAGGGGTACTTTTGTCTTTTGTTTTGTCATTGAATTTGGGGGACTATTTATATCCTCCTCCTATGCTTATGTTGGTTAATGAAGATAATTATGAAAATTTCAGCTTATGTTTCTTGTCTCATTTGTGTTGAAAGAGAGAACTTTGGAGAGATCCCTAGGTGAGGGAATCGGATCACCCACCACCAGCAGGAAGTGTCCGGGCTCGTGATTATCTTCTTCTTCTTCTTCCTCCCTACCTCTTCCTCCTTTCCCCTAGACCGTCGGCCAAGCTCCTTAAGCCACCAGCCCTCCACTCATCTCTCCCACTATAGGCCAAAACCTCCACCACCCCTCAACCTAGGCTGGCCATCTCTCACTTCTCCATACAAGCCAACCTTTTTTCCCCCACCTTCACACCACCAAAACCCCACAAACCCTAACCTAGCCACCGACCACACTTCCTTCCCCAAGCCTCCACAATTCAAAATCCCTACTTGAATAACTTTCATAAGTGACAACTCTTAATTTAGGAAAGTCTAATTTCATATTTTAAATCAATTTGAATTAGAAAATTCTTTCCTAACTAAGAGGATCTATTTTAGGAAAGTTCTTAAATTAAGTCCTACTTGAATTTTGAATTAGAGGGATTTAAATTAATCATTCCTAATTTAAAATTCTAAATCAAGCAAGCCTTGATTTCCCCTCCACAAGCCCCACTCCCTCCTTGATGTCGCCGGCCCCCTCCTTCCTTTTCTTTATCCCACAATAAATTTCTTCCCCTTTTGGAGCCCTAATTAATTCCCTAATCCAAGGAGCTCTTTCCCTCTTCTCCCTTTATTTGAAAATTCAAATTTCCAAACCCTAATCCCCCTTATTCAAATTTGAAATTTAGTTTCAGATTTTGGAAAAGGCCTTCCCATCCTAGTCTTGGCCAACCCCCCACATCCTCTCTCCACCATGGCCCTTAACTTGATACCCCACCCAAGGAAGGAAGGATAGAAGCAACCTCACCACCCCGCATCCCCTCTTGAAAATAATTCTTCAAATCCCCCTCCCGACATTTAATCCCAAGGGATTTCTAAATCATCGTTTATTGTCCAAATTTTTTGGACATAGCAAATTTCTGTATTGAGATTTCCTCCACGGACACTTGTTGTCCCAACAATCGGAGAACCTTTATGTGATGTCCATAAGTTCCAGATTGTTGTCCAACAATATCTAGAAGGCTCATGGTTGTTGTCCACTTCCTCTAAAGCACCCAAACGACCACACCAGAGCTTCGTATCTCCTATTTCTTTGGGTAAACTCTTCCTCCAACTCTTTTATCTTCATAGTTGCTTCTCAGTTGTGGTCTTATTCGATTCATGAAGATTGTGTTAATGTTCCTCCGCTAAAGCCTAGTGATCTAGAGAGTTGAGTGAGGGATCTTTCCATAGTGACTAATCTCGTTGTTAACGTAGGGATTCTTCGTTGAAACCTTGCATGTATGCAACGTTAGAGTAATTGATTATTTTGTAGCCTTAAATTTTATGTGTGACTTGGTCTAAGCTTGTTTCACCGCTCTCTTATTTTATTTCATCGTTTAAATCTCTATAAGTCTTAATTAATATTGTTCTCTAAACTAAAGCGTGCAAAATCCTTAATTTACATCATTCAAGCATTTAAGTTCTGCATCACGTACTCCCGTATGTTCCTAAATCAAAATGCACCGACTAAAGCAAATATCGCTAAATTGTCACTTGTTAGTTGTTACACAAAACAAACAATGTCGATAAATATGGAGTGTCAAAATTATACAAGAAAAACCTCTTGCGACCAATTCAATCAATCATGACAAAAACAAGAAATGATGGATGCAACATCACACAAGCTTGGAATAGAATGCTTTATTGCAATAGAAATCACCAAATCGTTGCCCAATTAACAAAACAGACAATGTTGAAGCTTCCAAAATGTTGAAATTACCCATAAATGATATCAATATTGCCTAGGCCACCGCACGAGCGAAATTTTTAAAAAAATCACCTACACAAGAGTTGACAACAATAAATTTAAGGCAAGCGTACGACGAGAATTTGCAAAAAATTTACAAATAATGAGTCAGTGCACATACTGATTGCTCTTTTTATTTTATTTTATTAAAAACCTCAAATCAAATCACCTTATCCCATCATACTCTATGCATCCTGCCAGCTGAATCCACCAAATCCCATGTATTCGATGCTGCCTAAAGCGTCTTAGCCTGTATGCATGAAGGCCATATGGACAGAAATAACAATTGCAAAAAAAAAAAGTAGTAAACAAAACCCCCACCTCACATTCTCTCTCTGATCCTCCCCCTTCACTTCATATCATACTCCAATTAACCACTCATGATTCTCACTACCACTTGCAATTCTCCAAACCAACACTTGTACACATTCCCACGTACTCCCACAACAATCCACACACTTTCGTATCGATATGTCCACTACATATCTTTTTTTTCTCCATATTTTCTCTTACTAACACCATCTTCCCTTTACTTCCACTCATTTTCCTCTCTATTATAATTTGCCCATTCAACTCCACCTCAACACTGGCGACTTCCTGCCCTCACTGACAATGTAAAGAATGAGCTTGAGAGTGTCATAGTTGAGAAAAGTTGCAAAGGTTCAGGTATGGACACCAAAATAGGAAAAAAACATGTTCAGATTAATGAAGCTTTCATGAGTGATGATGAGAATGGCTAACTAACATCAAGTTCTCCTTTGAAAACCGCACTTTTAGAAATATAGATAGTCATGAATTTGGCTCAGCCGCCTGTGTTTTTGTTGAACTTTATATATTAGCAGCAGTCCAAACTTTATGCATTTTAAATGGCAAACGTTCGCACAAACAATCAAAATTTAGACATCATCCAGCCTTGCACACATCACAACATCGCTACAAAATCTCATAAAGCATATAACTGTGTCAAGCATGTGCACCAAGAAACGTATGAGAACATTTTGTAAAGGCGCCGAAAATTGAGCGTGTGCATTGCATCACAGAAATGCAAAAAAGTGTACAAATGTATCATGCATATGCACTTAGAAACAAGAAAATGCACCACGCATATGCACTAAAAAAGCATGTATGAGTGCCACATTCAAACTCGCCTACAAGTGATCTAATAAATCTACTAATGTTCTAATCTAAAGACTAGACTACTGCACGAGTTTAAAATAAACTGAGCTTAAATGTTCTCTTCGCCTAGAGAGTGTGTAAGTATATCATGTATGCGCATTTAAAAGCACACTAATACAATGCACAAATGCATCAAAAATAATGCAAGAGCACCACGTAAGTGATTAGCAAGTGTGCAAGACTACGTACAGATGCACCAAAAAGTATATAAATTTACCATGTAATCACATTAAAAATATGCAATCACACTATGAAATGCTCTAAAATGCATGCAATTGGATCTTGTAGGCGCATTAAAAAGAATGCAAGTATAATGTGAAAATACATTGAAAAATGTGCAAGTGTAGTATCTAAGAGCATTAAAAAATATGCAAGCACATTATATAAATGCACTAAAAAATGCATTAATGTATCATGCAAGCACATCGAAGGACATGCAGGTGAATTATGAAATGTATAAGTACAAAATGAATCTACACCAAAATATATGAAAGTCAGAAAAAATAGTGAAATTATCATAATTGAATCATCCATATATATCTGAACAAATATGTAAATAATTAAATTTAATGCTTGAAAATGCTACGCAAACTGAAAAATAATTAGAAATCAAAATTACTTCATCCTAACAGTTGTACAATTCTTTGCATTTTAAGTCCAATCATCCTCACAAAAATTGGAGCTGACAATATTTGAATTCACACCACCCACCCCCACGTGATAATGACCTTTTTGATAGTTAATCTTAACCGCATGGGACAATATTTTTGAAACACCCCCAAATCTCAAAGAAAACATTGTGGGACCCATATCTACATATATCCAAAAAATTGCAAGAAAAAATACACAAGCAAATTTATCACCCTAAGCTTAAACAAGCAACCATCCACATGCCGCAAAATATAATGGTATGACAAAGATAAGATTAACCTCAGCCACAAAGGCTCAAAGTATTATCAAGCGAACCATTATGATCACTCTCAATAGAACTCACGTCAATAAGGATGTGGCATATGTCCTCTAATCAGTGGTTTTGCCATCAAATAATACTACGGGTAAACAATTATGATTGGGGCACTCTAACGGTTGCCTTCACTGTAAAATTGCACATTATATTATGGTCACAACCATAGCCTAGATGTTGCCAATGGCTCCAACCCCCTTGAGTAATGTATCATAGGTGCACTTGAAACTATCTCCTTAGAAAAAAATCCAACCCAAGTATGGAAGGCAATTTTGTACGAAGCAAGCCCTACCTGCCAAGAAGGATCATTTTGTTAAGTTGAGTTGAACACCTTCGCTGACCAAGTAGATCAGCCTCCACAATAACCCAAGAAGACAGAAACATTAGATTTTAATTAGGTTCGTCAACATCCCCCTCACCAGCTTTAAGCTAAAGACGATAAATATCCTTCAACCTTGAACCAAAAATTAATGTTACTAGATAGAAAGAATTTAAGTGTCCATTGGCTAGCCTTAATTGAAAATTCTCTCTACAGTAGGGATAATTAACCATAGAGGTTTGCAGGTATGAAAAAATCTGAAACCATATCATAAAGTCCTCATAAAATGGGGATGAAATATATGGGTAACTTATTATTTGTAATTTACTCTTAACTTCTGAAAATTCAACATGTAGCTAAGCTCTCAAAAAAGAATCAAAAGCAAATTCTTGGGGCCCACACGTCCAAGAGGATCTAGTAGAATTGGAGTGGATGTTTGCCTAAGAGGATGATTTTAATTCGATCATAGGTAATTGGGAGATTTGTGCCCTACCAAGTGCACCATATAATTCACAACTCAAGGTCTAAGACATTGGATATCATGCACTATTTGGCCTAGACATAATTTAATGATGTTATATACGACGAAACTACTCAGTAAGCCCATATCACAACTGCTAAAATAGTGGTGTCATTTAGCAATAAAATCACCTGACTAGAAGACACGTGCCACGTACTTAAAAATGTGAGATCTTTTAAAAGTGATTATAGCAATACTATTGATATGACATCATCTCTTTATAGCTGAGAGTATGTTTAACTTGTCACTCTTATCAAATTGCTATAAAGGGTAGATGAATGCTTGCTTTAAGTTTTAAGCGAACATTTTTTTATCAATATAAAAGCCCGAAAAAAATATGATTTTGGAGTTTCAAGGCAATTTAATGATACCGTCCTCCCATTCAAATTTATTGTCAACACAACCAGCACCGGAGTATGGTTGCTTGAAACATTTGTGTTTGAAATTGAGAGATTAATTTTTTGAATGGAACTCTCTAATTATGATGTGTGATAACCAAGCCCATCACAGGGGTTTGCTTGATGGACTTTAATGTATTGAACCTTGTCGATTGTGCCCTCGTGCTTATAAATGATCAGGTTGATGGGGTTCAAGTAATATAGGCTCTTAGTCTTTGTAATGTGAAGGAAAGGTCCTGAAATGTGAGATTTATGAGCCAACCATACAGATAGGGTGGCCCGTAAAGAGCACATATATATCGAGTTTGAGTTTGAATTTTGAAAAAAAAAAAGTTTAACCTTCCAAAATGACTGCAAGTCTTTTAAATTCTATAGAAGCATCTTAAAGAAGTGGAAATTTAATGTTCATTCATGCTTTTAGTCCATACAACATTCTTAGATTTTAATTTCATACACTTGGCACATTTGTCAAAACACATGCAAACGTACTTTTTGGCTTTCAAATGATGTGCACAAATTTCAAGGGGATTGAAACACTTTCCGAGCATTGTATTGAGTTGGAAAACATCTCACAAAGAACGTGCAAGGCTTAAATTATTTGGATTTAATTATTAGAATGAATATTTGCATGAATATTTTGTCATTAAAATGCACACAAGAATTTTATGTTAAGAGTTTTTTTAAAAACCATCTTATGCCAGCATGCATGTACGTATTATGAGGGTGGCGAGGGTTTTGCAAATTAGACCTTTGTGTGATCTTAAACTTTGTTGTATGCCTAAATATTGCTAATTTGCTTGCATGTAGCACATGTGAGTGTTCAAGAAGGCCCCCACTGAGAATATTCTTCGCCTATAAATAGAGCAACTACCGCCCTAGTTCATTTTCATTCAACTTCTGTTAGTCCGTTATGTGAAGAATTAAGAGCTTTCGGGACAGTTCTAGAGGCAATCAGAAAGTTCCATCTACATACTTGCAAGTGAGCAATTAAGTCCCATACATTCCTTGTCCGTGTAGGTTCATGTTCTTTTCAGTTCTTTTAATGCAAGATGAAGCACAATCCAAGCCACTAAAGGACCCTGTTGATGCTTGTTTGGAAAGCTGCCTAGGTTCCTGTTGTCCAATTCTATGTTCAATTTTGTTTTCCATTTTTTTCATCAATTCTATCGGGTTGAATTATGGGCTCTCTGCAGAGTCAATAGGTCCATAAGGGCATGCATATCGCATGAAACTCCCGCCAATACAAGGTTTAGGGAGAGGATGATATGTACAACCTCTCTTGTATTTTCACAACTTGAACCTAGGACCTCTATAATACAGGAGAAGCAACTTAACATCTCTAAACCCGACATCTACAATGAGGACCAGTGATCTTCCAAAAATTAGTTTCAAATAAAATGGATATCAGGATTTCAATTTCCACAGCTCATCATTCCCATATGATGATGAAATGAAGGGCTTAATAGAGTTTAGTGATATATGTTGTGATGTTTAGTAGGAAATCTTCTATAATAATAATAATAATAATAATAATATAGTATCTAGCTAAAGATCACAAGTCAAGTTAAAATTTGGTGATCATTACGAAAAACAATTTAGCCAATATATTACGAGCATGATTACATTTTAGATTGTCATGAGTAAATATCCTAGAAGATTGAAAACTTATAACAAAGCTTGGCAACTTTATTGAGTCATTTGCAAAATATATGCATACTCTGAAAGCCAACAATACTTAAATCTTGTTGTAAACTATGATAGGTATAAATTTGAATCAATTAGTCATAGAAGTTATTAGTGTTTTTTAGGAGGGAACTCCCCTGCCTTACACCAAAATATATTCTCATTGTTCGTCACTTTAATATTTTGTTGCCCATATCAAAAATAGGCTAACAAGCGAGCTTCATGGACAATTCATACCAAAACTGACAATAAGTGATGCATTGAGATAAATTTTCCAAGAATGTCAATACTAGTCTAGCAATTAATGAAGGCGATTGAGCCTAAATGACAGCTGGGCATTGATACCAATATACCCATAACTTCATATCCATGGTATTTCAATGCCTATACTATTTTTTTGGCAACTTTGCTGCAGAAGCATGAGCTACAATGCTAGGACATTCTTGATTATAGCATATTATTCCTCCCCAGGGTCAAAGATTTCAGGAGTACCATGATAAGTGGTGGGTAAACATTCCCATGGTAACTCTTGCTATCCATAGAGTTAAATGGCATACCCCAAATCTCACAGGAATGTCAATAGTAGCCTAGCACTCTATGAAGCTGATTGGACCTAAGAAGTGAGTTGATAATTGATACTAGTATACTCATACCTTGACATGCATGGATGCCAATGCTCTTATTGTCTTTTTGGCAACTTGGTTGGCAGAGGTAGGAGCAACATCCCGAGCTTGATTAGCATGTCATTCCACCTCAAGATCAAAAGTTTCAGAGGTACCTTAACAAGGGATGGGGTAGACCTTCCTTTGGTAGCATGCACTATCCATAGAGGAGTTCAATGGCATATCCCAAAGATGCTTAAGTTATATCAGTACTAACATTTGTTAGGGTAAAATTTTCGAGCCTCGGAGCATTGATTTAGAACTATAATTATGTAATCATTAGAAGAAAAATAGACTAATTGCCCTGCATCTTTATTTTACTTGATTTAAAGTGAAATTTGATATATGTTTTCAGTCTGCATTTTGAAACTTCTAAATGATATGACCTCAGGTTAAAATGACATTTTAGGGTTTTCTGGAGGCAAAAAAACAAGATTTTACAGGAAATAATGGAACAGACTAAGTTTCACTGGAAGTGTTGTATCTTAGGGTATGCCAAAGAATAATGCACCAAAAACTAGAAAATGGTTATCTATTTCTTCAAATTATGCTACATTAAAGCAGGAATAGATTGTCCATCACATAAAAATGCATAGCATGTTTTATCTCCGGTATGCAAAGGTTGTCTTATTTTACTTAAAATGCTATGATTGATGTAGCTAATGTATGAAGCCCTTGAAAGCCTAAAAAGGATGGAGGAATCAGACCTAGCCATTTCAATTCTTGGCATTTTCCCTTTATTTATTCATGCTGTCATCTTTTCCATCGTATTCATGCCTGCTCTTAATATGTTCCCGGTTTGGGCGTGCAAATCAGTCATCATCAGCACACTGCAAGAGATCTAGATTAAGCAACATCTACAAGGAATCGGCAGGAATGGAAGACCTGACCTCTTGCATCTTCTAGGATCTAGGAATATAGTTTCTACTGCTTTTGGTCACTAAATCCTGGATACTTGTTATTTGCATCAAACTAGATCTACAATTGGATTTGGCCTCTTGGTTGTTTCATCATTTTTTTGCATGTTTGATCCTTCTTCTGCATTTATCATATAGAGAACTTAACATTTCATTCAGAACATAATTGGTTTATTTTATTGCTTTTACATCTTAGTAAATCATTGGGCTTTGTTGTTGTCAAATATTAGATGTCAATACATCCTGTATCAATCAGCAAAGGATTTTATACATCATCATCATTGTAGAATCATTCACGGGTAGAACAAATACACAGCTAAAGATTTGATGTAGAATTAAGATGCATGAGTAAATATGTAATGCTCGCCTTTTAATTAGAGCAACAATAATTACGTTTACTTTTAACGATTTAAACAAATACTAAAACAACAAAGAGATGATTTAAGCTTAGGACAAATTACAAGATAAAAGTTAGAATCACAAATAATCAGTTCCAATCACAATTAGCATTGCATGGAGGAGTTCAAAAGAAATCCCTATGTTAACATATAGATTAGGCACTAATCAGATTCACTCACTCACACTCTTGATGTGGGCTAAACGGAGATAGATTGCACAATCTTTATGATGCCACAAATAAAAGAGAAGACTTAGAAAAGCAAAGACTTAGAGAAGAGACTCACCTTTATCAAGATTTGGAGACAATTTGCCACTGAATGGGAGAAAGTTGTTCATCGATTGTGGCGGCGAAAGAGAAGATAATCCTTTCGACGTAATCTTCAACGGTTTGTTTGATCTCCAAGTTTACATCAAAGAACGTAGATTTGAGGATATCAATTTGTCCTTGATCATCATAGACAAATCCATGATCTTGCTCAGGATCCGCCATACAATGGAGAAAGGAAGTAGAATATGAAACTTCAGATTTTTGTGGAAGTGTGGTAGGAAAGACATCAATTAGTAAATCTCAAAATTAATTTCAGAAAATTGAAAAAAATCTGAAATTATCCGGAGGAGGAATAGTTGGAAGGGAAATTAATTTGAAAGAGCAAAGAGGAAGGGGGGAGAGAGAGAGGGGGCCGGCGTGTAAAGAGAAAGGGAGGGGAGTATTTCTCAAAATATGAAGTTTAATTTTAGATTTGATTGGGAGGGGATTGGAGGTTTTGAATTTTGAATTTCGAATGAGGAGGGAAAGAAAAGGTGTTCCTTTGACGAGGGAGTTGATTAGGGCTCCAAAGGGGGAAGGGAATTAATATAGGATAGAGGGAGGGAAGGAGGGGGCCGGCGGCATGCTGGGGCAAGAGGGGGGCTTTAGGTGGGGATTTAAAACTTGCCTTCTTAAAACCTTAAATTAGGAAAGATTATTTCAAATCAAAACCTATTTAAAATTCAAAAAAAATTGATTTAAGTAACTTTCCTAAAATAAGCATAGTAGATTTGGAAAGAATTTCAAATTTCGAATGAAAGGAATAAGCTTTTAATACTTTCCTAATGTGATTTGCACATGGGAAACAATCATGTGGTAATTTGAAATTTGGAGGCAAAGGGGAGTTGTGGCTGGCGGCTAGGGTAGGGTTAGGGTTGGGATTGGAGCTTGATGTGTGGACTGGTGGCTACGGGGAGGGCAAGGCCTTTGTGGCCGACAGCTAATAGGAGGGTGGTCTAAGGGCCGACGGCTAGGAAGAGGAGAGGGGTCTTATTAGGCCGGCGGCTAGAAATGTTGGAGGGAAGAAAAATAGATGGCGGAGGAAGAAGATCACGAGCCCGGACACTTCCTGAGGCTGGTGGGTATTCCGTTGCCCTCACCTAGGGACTTCAAGCAAGCTCTCTCAAGAACTCTCACAACTCATAAACAAAGTGCAGAAAAATCTTCTTCATAATCATCATTTACCATCACAAGAATAAGAGGAGGCTATAAATAGCCCAAAGTACAATAATAAAACAAAAGACAAAAGTGCCCCCTGGGGTCACAAGCACCTACTCCCTCAAGTGAGGGTAAAATCAAAAAATAAACAACAATAAATCAAATACAACTAATAACTCAAAAATAAATGGTGCGATCGTGGCCGTAGATCGATGGCCCCATCTCTGGTAAACTTTCCATGGTCAGATGTCCTCATCAAGATTCCTATTCATCCAGACTGGTGAGGTAGAAAGGAAATCATGGAAAGAGAATAAAAATATATTAAATAATAAAAACATCTCAAAAAAACTTTAATCAAACTAATGAATTAAATATGCTAATAAATGACTAGCAAAGCTTGTAAATTCCACACTACTCGGTGTAAGTGATAACAATAAAATCTAAGTGATAACAATAAGATGTATAAGAAACCATAAATCACTAAAGCAGACTTATTGTATAAGAAACCATAAATCACTAAAGCAGGTATAATCTGCGCCCACCACAGAAAAATGAGAAACAAGTGGACACAAAAACCTAATGATCAAACCAAATAGTTACAATAACTTATTAAACATCTATATTCTCAAGAAAGCTATTCAAAAAACTGAACAAATGTTACAAATTTACAGTATCAAAATTGCTTAGTAGCGTAGAACACCATGGAAAACAGTTAATACCATATGCAACTATCAGATTTTGTCATAAGTGGATGATATCACATTTATGTTTCATAGTAAAAGGGTATTTGTTGGATAGAGCCTATGCACGCATCCATACATGCAGAGGTTGTGCATAACACCACCAATATGAGTTCATAGCACATGGAACTATCAGGTCCATGACAAAAGTGGACTACATCATATTCATGTTTAGTAGTAAAAGTATATTTATTTGAAAGAACTTACGCACAAATATATACATGCATAATAAATAATTCATGTAACGTGCATAAGGTATATTTACTTAATAGATAAGAAACAGTAGAAATTTCCAATCTTACGGGAGTTGATCCTTCTAAAACAGCTCTTGCCCTTGAAAATGACAAATTTCCTGCTAAGAACGAACCACCTCTTTGAAAAACTTTTTGAGGGTGACTTCCTTCAGCTGGCCATCTATGAACTGATGAGTCAGTTGTTGCGACCCATATGCCATCATCTTGCAAAGCTAGTTGCAGAACCGGCTGTTCATTTGTACATAACAGAATACTCTCTCTAGTTGACAAGTCTGTAAGGTATAACTGAGAAAATAAGCAAAGCAACCAAAACAACAAATAAGTTAGGCACGACAGCATAAACTAAGGCACAAGTAGATTATCTCAAAACAACGGGAAACATATTACTCACAGAAAGATCCCTCCCACCACTGTAAACATGAGAAAAAGATGGTGTGCTGGCAAGTGCCCAGACTGAATCTGTATGCACGGAATAAGAATGCACACAGCGTTGCTGACCAAGATCCCACAACCTATATCGATAAAAAAGAAAGGCACCATCAGCACATTCTAAGGAAAGCCTTACTTTCAGCGTGAGAAAAAAGTTATAATAAGAGAGAAATATTCCAAACAAGACATGAAAATTGAACCATTTTACATGTCCAGCATTGGCAAGAACAGAACAATGGCATGCTAAGAGATATTTGATTTTCCAAACCATTTTTTACAATATAATTAACCACAAAAAAATACGGAAAGAAATAAATTTTCAAATGTGATCCCAATCCTATTTAATTTCACCAAGGGCAACAATCATTTCGTTGTTTGCTTAAAGAAATGGCAAAGAGAAAAAGAAAGCGCAATAGAGAGAGAACGGAGAATAGTTACCGTATCATGGAATCAGAGGATCCAGACAAGCAAAACCTGATAACATCACATGATGTAAATTTTGATTAAAAAAATAGAATTTGTATAGCTTTCAGCAATAATTTTGCTATTAAAGAAGCAATTGGAATGTATCATTTAGAACAAACTATAGAACTACAAGCATTGTTACTTTCCACCTAAGTCCTTTTCAAGCCCCTCCCAACCTAACAATAAAAACAATGATAAAACTGTCTTAATGTTATTATGCATGTTTGACGTGCATTTTCTATGCAGAATTATGAGGGTGGCATACGCCACAATCAAGCCCAAAGATGAAGTGATGGCAAATTTGATATTAATGTACCAAGTCCATTTCAAATATAATTTTATAATCTGCAAAATTGTCATTCATAAAAATGACCACTTTCTCGGGTCATCATTCATTTGTAAAATGGTGATAGTAAAAAATTCGTATGGATAAACCTGTTTGGAAGAATTGAGTCTAAGTCTAAATTTTTTGGAAACACTGTAACCAATTAAGCATGACTCAATTAACAAGTAATTGCAAGCCTGACACAATTATAAAGAATCTCTATTAGAAACAAAATGTGTCCTCTTAGTTACAGCACTACAATTAGATACGACCCTGCAACATCTAATTATTAAATTATAACAGTCTACTTTCCAGCACGACACAATAGAAACCAAGAAAGCTAATCCTCACTAACCATAGGTAAGTCATCTACTCAGAAAACGGCTGGCTACAAGAACCAAATGTAAGCAAGAAAATGTTGAATTATGTTCTTAGCAATGGTAATAACCAGCAGATCAATGCTTTATACAGGCAGTTAACGGAGTACTGCAAAAGTATTTGCGTAAGAAGATATAAAGGAACAATGCATCTACTGACCTTCCAGTAGAATCAAGTAACAAAGCTCTAATATTATCAGTATGCCCTCTTAGCTTCATATTCTTTGAACCAGTTCTGGGGTCCCAAACACGAATGACCTAAAGAAAAGGAGTGAACAGCTTAAATAAGAGAAGGGCAGACAACTGCAAAAAATACAATTAAAAAAAAAACAGCTGTAGTAGCTCCTCCACTAATGTTGGCATGGAATGAAGATACAACCAATAGGAAACTAAATGCACCTTCTCAGTTCCTCCAGAAACAAGTAAAGTTCCACTATCATTCATCGCTAGGGCATATACAGACTCTTTATGGCCTTTGGCTGCAGTAGGATTGTAACCATGTGATTGTGCGTTATTCACAGACATGTTACTTGATGTAACTGAACGTAAACTTGTCATGGGAAGTCCATAGTTTCCTGAATTAATCAGTTTATTGGAGCCTTCATCATCCATAACATCAGTAGATTTGGCAACCGGAAGAACTGCTGCTTCAATGTCCCATATAAAAACCTCCCCACCAAGTCCCCCAGAAGAAACAACATTGCTCTAAAATACAATATACTACAAAAGGATAAGAAACCTAGAGAAACAAATGTCAATGTAAATGGAGAAGAGAATAGTTATGAAACCCCACCTCAATATAAGGGTAAAGGAGAAAATTAATCAAAACAGAAAAAAAAAAACACACACACAAATAAATTGAAGACATTTTCATATTGTAAAAGAATTACATTCTTTTCAGCAGCAGCAAGGCAGGTAACATAATCAGAATGCTGACGAAGGGTTCGGGTGCAAACACCATCCGACAAACTATTCCAGACCTGCAACATAAAATGGATTAATAAAGCGCACAACCATAATAGCCAAATTACCTTCTTTGGTGAAAGCAAAAACCTTGACAGTTGTATCTGAGGAACATGAAACTAGGGTGTTACCAGCAAGAACTACATCATTAACCTGCATTACAAGAAATTTTGATGGTTAACATAAGTTTGATACTATCATGTAAAACAGAACAATCAACAGGGAAGTAGCCAAAACATAAAAAAACATAAACCTATTCTTCACAATAACTTTGAACTTCTGCCCATCTAACCCGTACATTTTTCCTCAATAATTTTATTATTCGTTTAATAAGTATGTTTTTCACACTTTATTGTGCATGTCCAAACCACCTAATTTACTCTCAACTATTTTATATTCACTAAATCTTAATCCAATTTTTTTCTCTAATTTATTGATTTATAGATTCTGGTTTGTCTCACATCAAAGTAAAATTTTCATTTTTACAAGCTCAACTTAGCTACCAATGAATTTTTAAAAGGCCAACATTACGTCACTAACAACATCACCGACTTAATCATATTTTCATAAAATTAATCTTTAAGTCTCCATGATCAAAATTTCACATAATACTCTTCTCCATTTTACCAACCTGCTCTTACCTCTAAAGGCTATAAAACCAAATATACTTATTGAACAAGAAAATGGTTACACAAAAAATTTATGCAAGACATTACATTCTAAACGACAACATAAAACGACAAACTCAAAAGGTTATTTCAATTTATATCACATTACAAAAGTTACTCCTGAAATAAAAGTGCACTATGATAAGTAAGTACACAAAGATTATCTATTTTGCAAAAGCTCGTGGTCAGAAAAAAAAAAAAAAAAAACTTTACAAACAGAATGATATAAGTACTGATGATAACAGAATCATGTTGATAGAACCAAAAAAACAGAAAGATTTTGCAGATTAAATTTATCAATAAATGGTAACGGATAAATCAAAAATTAAACTGAAAAATGTATGCTGCTGTATGAGTAGCTGGGAATGACCCTAAAATGTAAAAAATATATATAAGACAAACTCTAAGAAAATAAATTTTTCATCTACCATAGATGTTTAAAAATACCAAAGTTCATGTTCAAGATCATACCCAATCAACATGTGACTCATATGTTGCAAAGCAGCTAGCCTGATCATCTGCTATGGCCCACCTTTTTAATGTTCCATCTCTACTTCCAGTAAAAAGATAATCACAGCTACTAGATGAAGATTTTAAAACAGACAAGCAATTAATGCCTGCACAATGCTGCAAACACCAGAAATTTAAGTGATCTATCATCAGGAAGGGATGAAATAATGGCCAAGCGAAATTTGATGCGGATAGATAATAATATTGTACACATACATATAAACACCCATGCGGAAGCAATCATACCCACACACACAAATATATTCCATAAAGAATTAAGGAGAATGGAGAAAGAAACATGGACCTTTGTGTCATCTGTATCCTTCAACACATACGTTAACCGTTTCTCCTTCCGAGGTCGAGTTGAATTAGACGTGTTACCAGCACTAGCCACACGATGCATTATAAGAGTTCCTATTGCATATATCATAGAAATGTCAAAGGAACTATATCTAAAATGTTGGCTTTTGTACTGAAAAAAAAAATCACTGATTATTGATCAATAATCAAAATAGGACTAACTCCAATAATGAGTTTACATGATCGCTAACAATTCCTAAAATAAGTGTGAAAGATAATAATTCTTCAAAAAAAAAGCCCATATGCCATCGTTAGCATCATTAACAACTTGCTAGTATCCATGGATAAACTCAATTACATGAACTCCATATGATCAAAGACATTTGAACCATTAAGAAAATAAGAAGATACATAGCAGGGTATCATCGTTGGATATTTTTCCTAATGATCCTCCACATGATGTCTTGTGGGTAATAGAACATAACTACATGATCTTTTTCCTATAACTTCTGGATGTAACCAATGGAAGGAAATATTCCATTAGTGAAGCTTAACATAATGCCATACAATGTAATTGTTATCAACCAAGAATGTGAGCTGCTACAACTTTCATGACAAAGTTTGATTGGTTTGGTCAACCTTCTAGATTGAAATCATGTGGAAAACATAAAAAGAACATCTGATAGACGCAATAAAATAACATGGTGTCCATTCTAGGGAAAAATAAAATCCTCCAAACCTCAAGAAAAAAAAATCATCTTATAAAGAGGATACTCAAATACTCACCAAATTTAGTGATCTGAATAATTCAAATGGCCACAATATTTCTTAAGGTATCTTTCAATATTTGCTTGCATTTCTCATTTCTTCTCAAGATCATGTAACTCCTACATAAATTGTTCATCATATAAAAAAAAGTCAGCGAGTACAGAACACAACTCTCTAGGACAAGAAAAAGAATAGAGTAATATTAATTAAAATGAAGGAGCTAAAAATAACCTAATACTTAAGAAAAGAAAATCCTTAAGTTCATTCTTCTGATTCTAAATCATTTTGAATAACTAATTTGGATTCAACAAACCCCTCTAATGTCATCATTCAAATTTATCTTTCCCAACTACCATTAAACTTTACATTAATATTTAATTGCAAAGCGATTTACAAACTCAGTAAACATGGAGTTTATTAAGGAAGATATTCAACTAAATTAATTTTTTCCAAAAATATGAGCTGAACTATTCACTTTCTGTATCAAAATGCTATGCCGTATTTTTATTATCAACAACCATAAATCAATCAAAAAAATGGATGATGTCCAACATTTATTATGGTAAATTAAATGTTGAAGCAAATACTTTTTTGACTTTATCAGCTAAAATAATCATCAATAAAGAGTGAAAATTAATCTCTTACATGTCATCCAGATTATATTATAACATAACTAAAACGTATACAACTACAATATTTTGATTTCACTTATCACAAAGGAAATTGGCATCATCAAAATACAAAACACCTACGGGAGTTCCAGACACTGCAAACTTGAGCTGAAACTTTACTAATTAAACGAGTGCAAGCTCAAACTTAATTCAACATTCAAGATGGCTCGTCTTCTGATGAAATAGAGAAAATGCATGTGAATCCAAGGAGTTCAGCAATGGAAGAATGGAAAGAGAGTCTAATAAATGAGAATTTAGAGCAGGGGAAAATGGTAATTAGGACATATTGATTTTTTTTAAGAAAATAGTTTTTAATGATTTTGACAACTATAACAAAATAGTGTTTTTAATGATTTTTGTGAAAGTTTGTGCTGTGGGTATAATTTAATTGAGTAATTTTGCACTTTTATCATGCAAAAATTGGGTGTTACATGCATATAGAATTTTTAAAAATGTATAGTTGATGGGGTTCAACATTCCCCAATGCTTGATTCAAAATTTATAATTTTCAAATGGATTTGAGCTTGGCTCCATTCAGGGGTATAAGTTAGTCAAGCCAACTCAGGCTCAGCTCGTGAGCTGGCTCGGGTTTGGCTAGTGAGCCAAACTCAATGAGCTAACGAGCCAAGCTTAAGCCAGCCCCAACTCGATTCGTTGGCTCACAAGCGGACTCGTTTACAAAATATACTTAAAATATATTAAGATTCAAGATTTTAAGTACAAAACTATTAAAAATGTTTAAGAATTATATCTCGCTTTCTTATATCAAGTGATTTTTTATTTATTTTTTATAATTTTTAATACTTTTTACCATTTTATTATAATAATTGCTTAAATCATAATCATTTTCTCTCTTTTATAATAAACAATCCAGCTCATGAGCTAGCTAAAACTCGTAAAATAAAGCTTGAGCTCCAAATTCGATTAATTAACTAAGCTCCAAGTCAGGGGTGACTCGAGCTCGGCTCATCCTCGGTTACACCCCTAGCTCCAGCAAACATCCATAACTTTGATCCTTAGTTAAGCCCAACTCTCTCAAATGCTGCTCTATATTGCCCCTAGTCTTATCTACTTAGGATCCAACAGATTTTAGACCTTCTATAAAAACATCCAACTAATTAGACAACCAAATAGAATTTCAAGCAGCAAAATCCAAATATCAGTAGACATGGAAATATTTTCAAGAGCAAATGGCAAACAACTAATGCAGGAAACTTGCAGGGAGGCAATGATTTTGTATACTTCAATCTCTCAGAAATCTGAAATTGGCCCAAGAAACAGTGGTGAGCAGATACGAAACAGTGAAAAAGGAGAACAAAGGATATAAGATGGTTTAGTAAGTGAAGAGCGCCAGATAATGCATAGAAGAGGCAACTGAAGGGGGCGACCGGGAGAGAAAGTCGGCCATCGTCGGCAGGGCCGACTGGACGACGTCAACCTGAAGGAGCGAGAAATTTAAGGCATGTTTGGATGCAGAATTTAGGCCATATTTTTAGGAAAATTTTGAGCTAAATCCTGCCAAACGCTTAAAAGAATACAAAGTTAAATGTTAAGTCTAATCTCTACGTCACGGCGATTTTCGCCCTAAATCCCGGATTTCCTAAATCCGACAAAAGAAGCGCGCGAAACGGATCGTTAACCTTCGCGGCGAGCTCCCGGCGCGGCTTCCGATCCGACAGTAACAACGACGGAGGAGGAGGAGAAGAAACGTCGACTATTTGAGAACTCTACTTCACGTGAAGCAGAACAGCAACGAATAAATCTAGAAGAGGAAAAGCAGACGCTTGACAGACAATTGCAAGGACTCGTTCGAAGCTCTATCCCACGCGACCCGGAGAGGACCAGCGAAGCCGAAGGGGGGGGGGGGGGGAAGCTCTACCTTACGGGAAATTATTGGGTCAGGTGACCGGAGGCGGAATATAAGTTCGGACATCCAATAAAAATTTGCCGCGTCACCTTGCGCTTTAGTTGCGCTTTTTGACTTGCGCTTTAGTTGCGCTTTGGTTGCGCTTTAGTTGCGCTTTGGTTGCGCTTCAGTTGCCCTTTTTGACTTGCGCTTTGGTTGCGCTTTAGTTGCGCTTTACCTGCGCTTTAGTTGCGCTTTAGTTGCGCTTTAGTTGCGCTATTTTTAAACAATATTTTATTAATATCCGGACCTATCTCTGCGTTCGGTGACCTGACCCAATAATTTGCCCTACCTTACGGCAAATTATTGGGTCAGGTGACCGAACGCAGAGATAGGTTCGGATATTAATAAAATATTATTTTAAAAATAGCGCAACTAAAGCGCAACTAAAGCGCAACTAAAGCGCAACTAAAGTGCAACTAAAGCGCAACTAAAGCGCAACCAAAGCGCAAGTCAAAAAGCGCAACTAAAGCGCAACCAAAGCGCAACTAAAGCGCAACCAAAGCGCAACTAAAGCGCAAGTCAAAAAGCGCAACTAAAGCGCAAGGTGACGCGGCAAATTTTTATTGGATGTCCGAACTTATATTCCGCCTCCGGTCACCTGACCCAATAATTTGCCCTACCTTAAGTGATTGGCAGTGTAAATATTAATTAAATAATTAGCTAATAATAAAATATATTATTGATTAAGTATATAATTATAAGTATGATTAATAAATAAATTTTAATTAAAATAATATATAAAATTTTTGAAATAATTTGTGAAAATAGTAATTAAATGATTATTTATTTAAATTATAACTGAATAGTTATATATGTCATATTTATCAGTATACATATCATTTAATATCATGTGTTTTATGTCTATTTTTCTATGCTTATTGTATGGTACTAGTGCAACATATCATGTTCATGAATAATATATGTAAAATATCATGTATCATGTGTATCAAGTATTATTATGTTTGTCATATCAATATTATATGCTCCTATCAATCATATCATTATTGATGAAACGAGAGAGAGTTCGGTGAAGCAGGGAAGAAAACGAAGAACAGACCAAGAACTTGTATTATGTATATTAAGTTTTATTACAGCCTATTACAATGCTTTATATAGACAACGTATAAAAGAAATACAAGAAAAGGATAGCTGAAGTGGCAAAGTATCAAAAACAGATTTACATGTATATGTTCCTTGACAGCTCCCCTCAAATTAACCATTTTGTGAGCGAATGGTTAATTTGGATCTAAGAAGCTGAAAGCGATTTACCGGAAGAGATTTAGAAAGGATATCCGCGACTTGATCAATGGTGGAAATGTGATGGATCGAAATATGGCCTTTGCGGATATGATCGCTGATGAAATGATAGTCGATTTCGATGTGTTTTGTCCTTGCGTGAAACACCGGGTTGTTAGCTAGTACTATTGTAGAGGTATTGTCACAATGTAGCGCTGTTGGAGAGGTTTGCTGAATGCCGAGATCCTCAGCTAGGCGGCGAATCCACAAGATGTCTGAAGTTGCGGAAGACGACGATCGGTACTCAGCCTCGGTGGAAGATCTTGCTACCGTCGTTTGCTTCTTAACCGACCATGAGACCAAATTCGGACCGAGGAAAGTGCAGAATCCATATATGGATTTTCTGTCTTCGGTGTTCGCAGCCCAGTCGGCGTCTGTATAAGATCGGAGCTGCATGGAACCTGCCTTGAGCGGTAAACCATAGTGCAGGGATCCTTTGAGATAGCGGAGGATACGCTTGAGAGCAAGAAAGTCACCATTCCGCGGTTGGTGCATGTGCTGACAGACGGAGTTGGTGGCGAACGCAATGTCGGGTCGTGTAATAGATAGGTATTGCAGCAAGCCCGCTAATTTCCGGAAAAGCTTTGGATCAGCAAACGGTTGAGTATCAACTGAGGATGGTGGACGAGAAGGAGTGGGAGACGTTGCTGGTTTGCAGTCCGTGAAACCTGCACTAACAAGCAAATCCTGTGCGTAATGTGATTGACAGAGGAAATAACCATACGTAGTCTTAATAACCTGAATGCCGAGAAAGAGGGAAATCTCGCCCAGTTGCTTCAGACTAAACTCCGACGGAAGTCGATTCAGAACTAGCTGAATATGATCGGTATTGTTTCCTGTTATTAGAATATCATCAACATATATTATAACAAAAATATGAATGTTATTTTGATGAAGAATTAGGAGGGATGGATCGGCTTTGCTGAAAGCAAACCTAAGCTGTTGAAGGAACTCCGTGAGCCTGTGAAACCACTGACGTGGTGACTGCCGAAGACCGTAGATTGATTTATGTAATCGACACACATGATTGGGAAATTTGGAGTCCTCAAAGCCTCGCGGTTGCCTCATGTAAACTTCATCTTGCAAATCACCGTGGAGAAAGGCGTTGGAAATGTCTAGTTGGGTGATTTTACATTGATTGTTTAGCGCTACAGCTAACAACATGCGAATAGTGACCATCTTGGCAACTGGACTGAACGTCTCTGTAAAGTTTACACCGAACTCCTGAGAGCATCCTTGAGCGACCAGACGGGCTTTGTAGCGATCGAGTTGTCCGTTTGGGAGTAGTTTCATTTTAAATGTCCATTTGCAACCTATGAGAGGTTTGTCCGGCGGCAATGGAACAAGTGACCATGTACCCTGTTTTTGCAATGCTAGTAGTTGAGCGGCATGAAGAAGTGTTCTGGTGAGGTCAAGAAGATGCCTATTCTTGCGTTCGACAACGCCGTTTTGCTTCGATGTGTGCGGGCAACTCATTTGATGAGTAATGCCATTTTGTTCGAGGTAAGAGTGAAACCTGTGGCTGTTATATTCCCCTCCGCCATCAGACCTTAGAGTTTGGATTTGTGAGTTAAATTTGTTATTGACTAAATTACAGAAATGTTGAAATTTCATTAAAACTTCATCTTTTGTTTGAATCAAATAAAGCCAAGGAAAAGTCGTCAGTAAACGTAGCATAAAATCGGAAGCCGGTGAAAGAGCAAGTCGGAGCCAGACCCCAGACGTCCGAGTGGACGAGCTGAAAAGGTTTATTACAATCGGAATTACGCAAAGGAAAAACTTGTTTATGACTCTTGGACACGTTACAGGAGACACACATAGAATTAGGTGCAGGAAACATAATATCGGGATCAATTTTAGACAGCAATTGAAGTTTCCTGCCGTGAGGATGGCCAAGACGAGCGTGCCACATCATCTTGCGGGAGGCGGACGTTGTGAGCTCAGCCATGTTGCAGCGGAAGGGAGCTTTAATGTGGTAGAGTCCATTACGCTTGGGACCCCAGAGAAGCACCCTGTTGTCCTGAAGATTCTTGATAATAAATTCGTTAGCGGTAAAAGATATTGAGACATTATTGTCGGATGCAAGACTGTATACAGAGAGAAGATTGTTAGTAAGCGATGGAACATGATAAATTTTATTAAGATAAAGCTTACTATGTGACTCGGGCAGTGGCAGTAATCCTTGCCTCGAGTTTTGTATGGAAAGGTTGCTACCATTGGCTGTGGATATGGAATCGAAGCCAGTATACGGTGCTGACTGGTAGAGGTTTGTTGCATCAGCCGTTAGGTGAGAAGAGGCCCCAGAATCTAGTATCCATTCATTAGTTGCCGCAAATTGTTGTTGCGCTGAGAGAGCCTGAGAGTTAGTAGGAGGAGCGTAGTTCAAGTTTTGACGGTGCCAGCAATTCACGGCGGTGTGGCCGATCTTTCCGCAAATTTGACAAACCGGGCGAGATTGTTGAGGACAAGCAGAATTTTGAGCATCGGAGGGTTGTTGTTGCCGATCAACCTGTTGTGATCGAGAATTTGAAGGTTTACCGCGTGACTTGTTCGGATGCCCCCTGTAGTAGCTGGACCGACAGGTGAACAGAGCCGTAGTGTCGGATTGATGGCTTTCTTGAGCCAGTTGATGTTGAATATTGATTTCTTCACTAATAAGGAGAGAGTAAAGATCGTCGAGGCTGATTGGTTGAAGAGAGGTTCTTATCGCCGTTTTAAACGAGTTGTAACTGGCGGGAAGACCATTTAAAATGTACAGTACAATATCTTCGGTGTCCACCGTTGATCCAGCCGCCGCGATGTTATCCACCAGTTTCTTGATATGATCAAGATATTGCTGCATTGTTTGATCGGCCATCCTGATCTGGTGAAGCTCATTTTTGAGCTGGATGACACGAGAGCGGTTTGTTGGTTGGAGACCGGCGGCGTTCCAAGGTGAGCCAGATGTCGTGGGCGATGTGGAGAGTGATCACATATGGTAGAATGCTCGGAGAAATTGTGGACAGGAGAGCCGAGACCAGATTTCGATCGATCAAACACCAGCGATTTTGATCAAGAATGTCGGAGTTAGGAGGACAAAGAACCGTGCCGGAGAGATGACCGTCGTATCCATTGGCGGCGAAATGTTGATAGAGATGGAGCTTCCAGATAGAATAATTTTTGGTAGTGAGGATAGTGGGAACAAGATTCTTGATAATAGAGATTAAAAATTTGAGGTGGATGGGAATGGCAAGATCGGTGTCTTGGCCGGAGATGGTGGATTGTTTCCGGTGAGACCCGACCGAGACTTCGTCGCACATTGAAAGAGAGGGGACGGGATGAGCCGAGCGGAAGAAGAGGAGAAGAACAAAAAAAAATGCTATAGAGCTTAGAGCTCTGATACCATGATGAAACGAGTGAGAGTTCGGTGAAGCAGGGAAGAAAACGAAGAACAGACCAAGAACTTGTATTATGTATATTAAGTTTTATTACAGCCTATTACAATGCTTTATATCGACAACATATAAAAGAAATACAAGAAAAGGATAGCTGACGTGGCAAAGTATCAAAAACAGATTTACATGTATATGTTCCTTGACAATTATGCACTTATCTTGTCGTGCCATATTTTATCAATATGCATGAACTTCTATCATCTACACATATCATATTATAAGCAAGACAAAACATTTGGTTTTTGTGGTATTTTTTTTTATATTATGTCATGCATGCTAGCTCTATAGGAATCAGTCTCAATCATCTCATCCATGTATGCAAGAATCAATCATATCATTCTCAATCACAAAGTTATGTGGCTTTCATATTAGAATGTCTCTTATAGTTCATTGATGTACATATCATATAACTCAATCTTTTTATGACTTTATTTTCATGTCCTTTAGAATTACAGCAAATATCTTATTTAAAGAAAAACTCGTTGGCCTACCATTTTGTACATAATAACATTTATCTAGCCAATTTGAATAAGTTAATCATTTATATCTAGCCTTTTATGTTTACACAAACATGTCTAATCACATTCATCATACAATAGCAATTGACATGTCATTTAATACAATCATCATATCATGTAAATTAATCCAATGTACTAATCAAAATACATATATCCAAATGAATCGTAACTTTATGCATATCATGTATTTCATATCCAGATTTATTATATTGACTCATGAGCATTTCATACTTCTTACTTTACTCATTTCAAATGAAAAAGGCATGTACAAAACAAACATGTTAAGTCTCAATATAAACATATCAAAACATTTAGGATGACAATATCTTGTATATATCAAAAGTTACAAAGTGGAAACTTACAAATTTGAGAGATAATGCATTTTAAACATATTTGGAGAGAGAAAAATCTTAAGAATTAGAATCATTGAAAACAAACATATAATAAAATTTAATGATTAGAATAGCTTTATAGCTAGAGTGATGAAAAATATTAGCTCAAGCTGGGTAACGAAGAACGAAAAATCATTAATTTAGAACCCATCATTATAAATTTATATTAAGTCATCGTTTGGTATATTCCTCAATATACAAAAACATCCAAAATATCTCATTTTATTCATATTTGAATATATATAGAATCCTATGAACTCCAAAATATATAGTAATAAACAATCTACATACATCTGTTGTAAACTCACATACACGGACATGAAACAAAAAATAAAGTTTTATAGTGAACTGAGGCTATTCAACTTTTGCTTTATCCTTGCCCCTTCCTGTAGCAACAATTAGAATGAAAATTTGGTGAGCTATGAAGCTCATAAAGTTATGTAATTTAAATAAAAATTAAATAGAAGATTAATGAAATTAACATAATTAAAATCATAACTAAATTTAACTCGCAAACAATTGTAAACAACATATAAATCCCATTTAGCATTATATTTTATATCATTTGAAACTGTACAAAATATCATAATTAGTCTTCTAAGGAGTTTTGGCTATTATTTCTCATATAGTTAACATTCATAAGAATGTTCAAAGGATTCTAGGAAAATCTGACATTATACTCATTGAATTTCATAAAGGACCATTTTGCCTAATTCGGGATCCCTTTTGCCCCACTTACAATGTAAGTATCATAACATTTCATAGTCAACTTTTTTAATTTGATATTCATCACGCTTCAATTTAAGATATTCTTCTTATTTTGTCATGCTTCATGCTTTCATATAAATATTCTATTTACTATATTGTTGCATAAAAAGAATATATATACAATAAAAAATAACATGTTTTTTCTTTTCAAAACATTGTTAATTAGGAAAACACTTATATAATCATATAATACTACATCGTAAGCTTAAAAATTTACATGAGATCATTCATACTTGTTTGACTATAAACACATTAACAAATAAAAATAACTTTATTGTCTTTTTATTATTTATTTTTTTATGACATGTATCTATACAAGTCTAAAAATGATCACATGTATTTGGTTAAATTAAATTGCATTTCTTACCCCTTACTAAGTTGTCTCCTCAAATTCAGCACCTCGTATCCTTATTTGCTTGTAAATTTCCTACACAATCAACCTCTTTTATTTTCCACAATTTATATAATTCATTTTCCAAGAAATTTAATACAATCATTTCATCCCCTTTAGCAACTTACCTCGCAATCAAATTCTCCTCTCTTCATATAAACAATAAAAATTATCCTAACAATATAATTTTGATATAAGTTCCTTTAACAGTCTTATAAATATTTAAAAGTTCACAACACAACATAAAATAATAATAAGAATTCTTATTGTTGTTCCCTCCAAAATTTTCTCATTCTCCTCTTATTCCTCTCCTTACTATTTCTCTACATTTTACTCCACCACATACACTCGTCCTCCTGAACAATTATTACGTCCTCTGATCAGACGTAGAGCTACATTCGGCCGCCAATAACATGTCGTCACGTGCTCTTACTCTCTACCGCGTGGCCCGACGACTTGACCCGGACCGAAACCCGGGAATGCTATGTTCTCGTATTGCGATGTATTACTCGGTATTGCTATGTATTGCATGGCAATAACGAGAAATACCGCTCTGTGAAGACCAATACCGAGCAAATACTGAGCAATACCGAGTTGTACCGAGTTTTTCTAGAAAAACTCGGTACAACTCGGTATTGCTCGGTATTGATTATTGCCGAGCAAAATCGAGCAATACCTAGCAATACCGAGCAATACCTAGCAAAATCGAGAAATACCGAGCCATCCTAGGTCCGTTCCGGGTCGGATTGTTGGGGCGCGCGGTAAATAGTGAGAACGCGTGGCACGATTCTACTGACGGCCGAACGTAGAGCTACGTCATTTGACCGGATCAAATAAAAGTTCCACGACAACACACTCCAAATATTCCTTCCTATAGTAGCCGAATTCCCAGCCAACTACCTGCTCTTGTATTCGCTCCCTTCCGCTCCACAGGACCCTCAAGCAAAAATTTTGGTTTAAAAAACTGAATGGGGAAGGCAGTCACGATAATGCTTTAATATTAAGGCGCAAATAACTTCCAAGCCATATGATTTACCATCCATGGTTGCAAGCCTACATTAGGAACAATTATTACGTCCTCTAACCGAATGGTTTTATAGGTTCGGCCACCATTAATTTTACGCCACGTAGCAGTCCGACGACCCGACCCAAACCCGCGGTGTTTTGGATATTTGACGATTATTTTTTTCCTTAAATGGGCGGGAAAACTTTATAAGACGCGGGTATATAAACTACTGGCCGATTATCTTCACTGTACACAGAACGTTATACAGTGTTTAGGGTTTTCGAAACTTTCGCATACCTTTCCACTACATGGATTTGAAGGAAGCTACTCTGGGAACTCCTACTTTGGAAGAGTTAGACGATTTCGACGAAACATTTGACACTTATACTTTGGATGACGATTTTTCCTATTTTTTACAAGTAAGCTGCCATCCATCGTCGTCTGATCTTCTCATATTTGTTTTTATCTAACCTTTAGATAACTCGGTATTGATCGTTAGTTAAATATTACTTGATTTTTTATAAGTTAGTACTGCTCGATATTTGTTTATATTGCCTAAATTTGTTTTTTATAGCTATGAAGAAGAAATATCGAGTTTTATGACAACTCGGTATTTCTCGGTATTTATAAGTACATCTCGGTATTAGGTTTTTTTAAATATTTTTTACGTCATTTATGTATTATATATAACTAGATTTTTATTTCTATTACTTGAAATTGATTTCTCTATAGATATTGTACTTATGTAGAACTTGTACCGAGTTTTTTTATAACTTTTAATATCTCGGTATTCGTATTTAAAACTCGGTATTTATAAGTTTTCGTTAGATTTACGTTAATTATGACTTATCTACACCTAGAATTGAAATACCATAAATTTGTACCGAGTTTTTTATAACTCGGTATTGAACCTGTACCGAGATTTTCATTTATTTATAATGGAATTTTTCCGTTGTTTTAATGTATAATGTAATTTATTTTAATAGGGGGTTTACAAATCTGAGAAGGAAGCATATGTTAAATATTGCGAATATGCACATAAGCATGGCTTCAGTGTTCGGAAAGAACATCTTTCATACTGGCCTGGTACCAGGAAGTTGAAAACAAAGGTTTTTGTGTGTTCAAAATCTGGATTCAAGAAGGAAACAGAAAATGTACAGAAGGTTAAATTTAGAAAATCAACTACAAGAACTGGATGCCCTGCTATGGTGAGATTTTTTGTTAGTGAAGAAGGGATATGGACGGCCAAAAATTCGGTAGAAACACACAACCATGAATTGGCAAAACCGGATGATCAACATTTGTTGAGATCATCTAGGCACATCACTGAAGAGAATGCAACTGTTCTGAAATCAATGGCAAATGCGGGAATAAGAATAATAAATGCATTTTCCTATCTATCTGAGGAGGTTGGAGGAGTAGAAAATCTTGGTTTTACCAAGAGAGATGCATACAACTATATTCAAAAGAAGAGAAGAGCAAAAATTGAGAATGGGGACTGTAATTCGCTAATCAAATTGTTCAAAAACAGGTGTGCTGAAGACAATCTATTTGCATGGGATGTGCAAACTGACGATGAAGACAGGTTGGTAAACTTTTTTTGGGTAGATGGTTTGGGGAGAGTGGATTATGACTGCTTCAGGGATGTTATAATTTTTGATACTAGCTACCGTTTGAACAAATATAATTTAGTATGTGCCCCTATTATTGGAGTCAATAATCATTGGCAAAACATTATATTAGGGATGGCATTTCTATCTGATGAAACTATTGATTCATTCTGTTGGTTATTTCAAACCTTTTTAAGAATTATGGATGATAAACATCCAATTACTATATTCACTGATCAGGATCAAGCAATGGCAAGGGCAATAGAGCTTGTATTCCCTAATACAAGACATCGGTTGTGCTAATGGCATATACACAAGAAGGCGCCTTTGAAAGTTTGGTGTTTTAATAGTAACAACAAAGTTAAAGGCCTTTTTTATAGTTGCTTCAACAAGTGTGATTCATCGAAGGAATTTGATAGTTTGTGGAATGAGATGATTAGCGAAGGAGACTTACACAACCATCAGTGGTTAAATGATTTGTACAAAATAAGGGATAGGTGGTCTACAGCTTTCAACAAAGATTGCTTTAACCTTGGAATATTGTCTACACAACGTAGTGAGTCTACAAATTTTGTTTGTCATGATATTTCAAAGGCTACAAGTTCTCTAACCGAATGTTTCCTTGGATTGGAGAAACTTATAAATAGTTGGCGTCGGAATGAACGAGATGAAATTTTCAAATGTTCTCAAAGTAAGATACAACCTTACATGAAAAGAAGTCCGATACTAAACCAAGCAGCAAAATTTTATTCAAGAAAGTTATATTCATTTTTTGAAGAGGAGTTTTTGAATGGTTTAGGTGGACTACGCATTGATCACTCTTCACCAGACTCATCAACATTTTCCGTGAAAAACATAGACCCGACTTTTGATTCACATAAGTGGACTGTTTTGTTTAGTTCAGCTGAAGGAACTATAAAATGCAGCTACGGAAAGTTCGAGATGATGGGAATCCTGTGTTCTCATTGCATGAGAGTGATGAGTCAGTTGGATGTTACTAATATACCTCAGAAATACTTATGTCCAAGATGGTCAGCAACTGCTAGGAACGATCTTTATAGTGGATTGAATGTCCAGCTTACAATACCGAGTTTGTGCACGTTGAATCAAGATTCCCGAAACATGATTTTTAGAAATTATGTTTGCCGATTTGCTTATCAAATTAGCAGTGAAGCTCAAGGTAATGAGGATGCAGAATAATGTATGATAGATGGTATGAGTGCATTGGCATTAAATGTTCAAAACATTATGGAAGGAAAAAGCAATAAATCGGCAACTGAAGGGCTCCACAAAACAATTAGAGATCCTGCAAAGCGCCGGCCTAAGGGAGTTTCAAATGCTAGATTAAACATTCCACAATCAACACTGTTATCTTGTGTTGGCAAATTTGGGATAGATTGGATCGGCCATGTTGTTATATCATCCTCAAAAGCATCTTCTGCGTCATGGTATAAATGAGATATCTGGAAAGATAATAAAATTATTACAATTACCTTCAATAAAAAATATTAAAGCAAATGTAACTCTAAGTTTGTACCACTTCCGGAACAATAGACTTGTGCGTTGCTTTGGGTAATGAATCCATAAAATCCCATCTTCTGTTCTTCAAGTTTGCAACCAGTAACGTCCAATGTTTTTCATTTATGATGGGAACAAACATAATGTTCGCATTCTTAACAGCATCTTTGGTTACATTAGCAGCAAATGATGTTGTAGACTCCTCTTTATTTGAAGAATAATAACCCTGGTAAAAAAAACCATTCAGTCAATTAATGATATACAGTTAATGATCTTCATTGTACCTTAACTAGAAATGATTACTAACCCAATGAAAAGCTGATACATATAGAAAAGGTTGATTCAGTCCTGGAACCATTCTGTTTTTCTCAGATAAAAGATATGCAAAAGTGTCGATATGGTTGATGTCAAGCTCTTCGCATAGCAATAATTCGTCAATTTGGCTTCTAAAAATAATTGCATTTCCACTTGCGAAGATGGTATCCTCCCTGTATAATTTGCCATTTATGTATGAAAAAAATGTAATAAAAGTTAAATACCGAGTTATACCGAGTATTTATTTATCGGTACAACTCGGTATTCAGTACAATAATATTAATACCAAGTTGTACCGAGTTTTTAATTTCTCGGTATTAAACAGTTTTGTAAATAAAATTAACTACTTGACATTCATATATGGAAAAAGTTGCTAAAAAAAGTGGTATACCGAGTTGTACCGAGTTTTTTATTTCTCGGTACAACTCGGTATTCAATACAATAATAGCAATACAGAATTGTACCGAGTTTTTTATTTGTCGGTATTATACAGTTTTGTGAATAAAATTAAGTATTTGACATTCATATATGGAAAAAGTAACTGAAAAAGTGAAATACCGAGTTGTACCGAGTTTTTTATTTCTCGGTACAACTCGGTATTCAGTACAATAATAGTTAATACCGAGTTGTACCGAGTTTTTTATTTCTCGGTATTTTACAGTTTTGTGAATAAAACAAAGTACTTGACATTCATATATGAAAAAAATAACTGAAAAAAGTGAAATACCGAGTTGTACCGAGTTTTTTATTTCTCGGTACAACTCGGTATTTTTAAGTAGAATACATACTTTTTTGTGTACTTCTTTAGAAAGTTATCAATTGTATTCCTCCTCTCTTCAATAAGTAATAATCTTCCTGGGTAGTCCAAAAATTCCTTGGTCGCACGCTCTACATATTTGGAATCCTCAACATCCAAAATTACAATTTTTTCTTTTTCAACTGGTGGAGCAGAAGGAGCAATTTTCATAGGTTCATCCTTAGGAGCAGTTGCTTTTTTACTATCAGTTAAGTTCTCTTTCAATCTTGATGCAGCACGCGTGACCGGTTTTCTTCTAGTAACTGAGGTTTCCTTCTTACTATGTATTTCAGCTTCCGCTGGTAATTGAGTCTTCTTCTTCTTCCTATCACCCGTTGTGAATGGAGTTTTTACTCTTTTCCTTTTCCTGTCTTCCCTCCGATGTACTCTTCTAGCAATTCCTCCAGTTCCTGGTGAAGGGAAAGGAAATTCCTCATATTCTGATGTTTCTTTCTGACCAACTAATTCATCAACAATTTTCTCTACAGTTTTTGATACTTCATCAAAATTTTTGTTAGACTCCGTTCTTGAACTTGATTGTACCGGAGAACCGATTTTCTCGGACGTGGAATATTGTGGAAAATGATAACTTAATATCTTATATATACCACAAATTTTTTCGTTGTTATCAGATTTTAACTGAAATACTTCATTGTCCAATATTTCCACCCGTTTTTGCAGCAGAATTTTATCCATTTCGAGTGCTGAAATTTTTTAAACCATATATTCATGCTGTGTTATCAGTTTATATACGGATTGATTAATAATCTTCAAATTTGTTTCATCAGGTACACCACGTTGTGAATCACTTTCTTCTCTAAATTCTGTTTGTACGGGAGAGTCAATGGGACTTCGACATTCAGTAGGACTAACAATAGGAACTGTTGGATCACTCTTCAAAGGCTGTTCCATTGGACATTCAGTTTCCGCTGGTGTTTGAATAGGGGAAACAGTTGGGTTTGGACTTTTTGGAGATGAAGATGGAGTTGTCTTGCTGCTAGACATATGTACATTACTCAGTGGTGTTATATTCAAAACATTTGCTGGATTATTAGTCTGAATTAAAGTCTTCTCATTATCTGTTATATCTTATAAATCTGTCAATATCTGGAGCAAATCTTTTATAAATACCCAAAATTTAGAATTACAAAATAAAGTTAAATGAATGCAGATGAGAATTGTACCTCAGAATCCTGAAGGCTTTTTAGTAAATTATCAACATCTTTAATTCTATAATTAAATTTGGCATCCCAACGAAGTAGACGGGAGCGAGCCAAATTATCCACTACTGGGTGGAACTTTGTATGCTCAAAAAACCAAATCTAAAACATAAAATAAAACAATATAAATCAGTGTATGAAATATAGAACCTATGAAAACATTGAAATAAACAAAAAAAAAAAATATGTGTAAGAATTACTCACAATTATTATCATAACAAATCCATTAACATATCCCAATGATTGTCCTTTCGATTTTTTTTTGCTATTGTATTAAATTCCATAACAAGAAAATTCCGAATGGATTGGGGCCAATTGTATGTTCTGAACTGCTCAACATTTTTTGCTACGTCCAATATTGTTGATTGCACTCGGAAGTTGGTCATTAGAAAGAAAATATTAGACAATAGGTAAACAATAAATTGTTCCCTAACAATCTCCATAGGCGTTGAGGACTCCAATTTCAGAATGTCATGCCTTATGTCATTTGCTGTTTTACCAGCTATTGTACCAGTCCCATGCTCAAATTTAATACCTCTGTCCGGTAAGCCAATAATCAACGCTATTTCTTCAGAAGTGAAAGGTAGACTCCGGCTATTAATAACAAAACTTTCTGATTCGTTATCCCACGTTGACAATAACATATAAACCATATGAACATTCTGTAGGAAGCGAGGTAGTAATAGAAACTGGTTAATTTGTAGCTCACTTAGGCTACTGACAAACCGATCACCAAATTTCTCAACCAATTCATTACAAACTTCCCTAAATCCTGATGTCCGACATCTGAAATGAACCTTTGGGGTATATCCCTGCATAATAAAGTGTAAACAGTAAGAAATAAACAGTTTTACAGAGATATTCCGTGAAAAACTACGTGAAATAAATCAGTGTACCGAGTACCGAGTACCGAATATCGAGTTTTGAATACCGAGTTAAATGTACCGAAGAATAACTAATACTATTAAAATACCGAGTATCGAGTACCTAATACCGAGTACCGAGTACCGAGTACCGACTACCTAATACCGAGTACCTAATACCGAGTACCGAGTACCGAATACCTCGTACCATGTACCGAGTGCCGAGTAATGATTACAGAGTACCAAATACCGAGTACCGAGTAATCCGGTAAAACCAAACCCTAAACCCTAAATACACGTCGTTTATGACTATGCTCGATTTACTAAGGAAAACCAAACATCCCTACGAAAGGTGTACCGAGTTTTATCAATCAGTAAGGACGTTTACCAAGTTTTATCAATCAGTAAGGACGTCTACCGAGTTTTAATCATCATATACCGAGAAAATGTAACAAAACCAAATACCGAATACTGATTAGTACCGAGTTTTAGAATGTGTACCGAGTTTTAATAATCATATACCGAGAAAATGGAACTAAACAAAATACCGAATACCGATTAGTACCGAGTTTTAGAATGTGTACCGAGTTTTAAAAACACCCAGAAATATTAACCATATCGGTAAAACTCGGTACTTTTAGATTAATAACGAGATAAACAAACATTCTCGGTAAATCGTTTCTAACCTCAGGCATTTTATCAGCGGTGGTTTTCAAATGGAAAATACGAAGAACAACGAGTTGAAATGATGGAGAACTACGAACGAAATGCTGCAGATTTACGAAGAAAATGCTGGAGAACTCCAAAGGATTTGGTGGAAATCTGAAAAAAAAGAAGTAAACAGTAACAGGGATTCGAAACTCCGAAATAAGTTGAAGCGTCGCACTTCAAAGTGTTTCCGTTTTTTTGCCATTTAAAATTTAACACGTGCGAGAAACCCAAAACACAGTGGGTCGGGTCGGCGACTTTTCTTCATGCTACGTGGCGTTACAACATTGGTGGCCGAACATAGAGGAGCGTACGTTCACCGGACTAAATAATTGTTCCTACATTAGTGGATAATATATGATTATTATGTTAGTTATTGCACTCAATTAATGTTGTGCTACAGTATCTTAGTTAGCTACTATAAGTAATGAATTCACTAAGTGCTAAGAGCGATATACTCCTCCTATTCATGATATAAATAGTGCAATAATTAATAGAACTATAGTTTAACATTTTTAAAGTAACTGTAATTTTTAAAATCAATAGAAATTGGAAATATCCAAATGAATTAAATGTTAAAAAATGTGATAATTTTAATACATTTTTATATAATTTATTATTTTGAAATAGAAATAAAAAAATTGAGTTTTCTACATATTGGGTATTACGATTCTTCCATCCTTATTAGAATTTCCTCCAAAAAATCAAACTTTTTATACATTCTCAAAACTTTCTAAAAAAGGTAAGGAAACTTCTGCCTCACATCTACTTATTTTCCCTAAGTAGCCTGTTGGGATAGTTGCAACTTAATTTTTGATTGTTGATATTCTTGTAACGTGTATGTTTTTTATGATTCCCAATATTATTAGTTTGACTACTATTTCTCCTAACATATTTTGGATGAATTTTTTTTTTTGCATGTGTGTACTAACATTTCAAGGAAATCATACTCCGGATTGTTGAAGACTTCAAATTACATCAATTTATAGTTTATTATAAATGAAGTCTATTTTTTTTATTTTATTGAGTCTGAGAGTGTGTGATTGTAATTGAGCAACTATGCACAGACACACATGGAGATAGTTTAAAATCTACAATTTTTAAACTAATCGTACTGTACGAAGTCTTTTCATACAAGACGATTTGTTTAGTTATTTTCCCCTTCGAGTAGTCAAATGAAAAACATGAAGAAATTTTTTTTAAGTATGGTTTGTACTGTATGAAGCTTACTTTGTATGTACGCCATCCAGCGTACGAATTGGTCGGGTCCCTTTTTGTCTTGATAAATTTGTTATTTTTCAGAACTGTTCGTACCGTATGAGGTCGTCATCGTATGTACGCCATCCAGCGTACGAATTGGACTGGTCCTTTTTTTGTCCTGATGAATTTGCAATTTTTCTGAACAGTTCGTACCATACGATGTCGTCATCGTACGTACAACGTCCAACGTATGAAATGGACGGATCCTTTTCACCCTGACGAACTTGAATTTTTTTTAATTGATCGTATCATATGATGTCATCGTCGTGCGTACGCCATCCATGGTAAAAAATGTGGGTCCCTCATCGTCCCGACGTAGATGAAATTGTTTTTTACTGTTCGTATAGTACGAATTAGGTTTGTACGGGATGATCATCATGTACGAAATAGTTTCATACCGATTCACATAAGCTTCATACATAATAGTTTTTGAACTATTCATACGTATATGATCGTACTATACAACCGTATATGCTCAAAATTGAATTTTTCAGTTTTCTGAACAGTTTTTTCGTGTCTTTTATATAAAAGGTATTCTAAAACTAACGTAAAAAAAGTCTTATCTTCATGAATTTTCAAGAGCAAGTGAAAGAGAGAGAGTACAGGAGAGTGTTTGAGAGAGATTTCTTGTAAGTGGAGTGTGAAGGGTTCACAAGGTTACTTAAAGGTAAGAATATCTTTGTGTTTTTTGGAGATCACTCTTCTTTTCTTCTTTCTAGTTGGTCGTGAGAAGATCTTGGAAGAAAATCTGGTACTCTGCCGACACTTGGAAGGTGTGAAAGGACAACGGTACTCTGCCGACACTTGGAGGATGTGAAAGGATGACGGTACTATGCCGACACTTGAAAGCTGTGAACAGGCTACGATACTCTGTAGGCACTTGGAGGGTGTGAAAAGATGACAGTTCTATGCCGCACCAAGGATTAGTGGAAGAGAGTTTTGTAAAGGCTTCTCCGCCTTGCTGTGGGGGAAAAATGATAGTCACTTTATGTACAATGCCTGAAGAGTGAGTCTTCATGGAGTTGATGTAGGTCGTGTTTGATGACTGAACCTTTATAAATATTTGTGACTTTTAATTTCCATATTTATTTACTGCAAGTTATTTATTGTGGTTGAAAATTTTATTTTGAAACTTAAATTAATTTGATATGAAATTCAAAATGGTTTTCTAATTAAAAATCCAATAAATTTTTTAAATTCCCAATTCACCCTCCTCTTGGTTAGCCTTAGGACAATAGCTTAGGTTTAAAAATCTATACGAAATCAACAAGTGGTATCAAAGCATTATTTCAAAACTATAAGTTTAGATTAGTTTTTGAAAGACAAGAATGTCTACTTTTGGAAACTGAAATACACATGAAGGGTATTCAATTATTAGACCTCCGTTATTTGATAATATCCCTTTTGTTTTTTGAAAAACACGCATATCAACTTTTGTTCAATTGCTTGATCATTGCATGTGAATTTTAGTTCAAGAAGGGTACTAGGCCTACTAGACTTGTAGATTGCATTAGAGTTGAAGCACCCTTTGCTGACTGAAAAACACGTATATCAAAATACAAAATGCTTAAATATTTTTTTTTGCACTTAAGTCAGAAGATTACGTGCGATTTTTCACATGCAAAAGTGAAAATGACATTTGGGATAGACTTTATATTACTTACGAAGGAAATAATGAAGTAAAGTAATCTATATTAGATATATTATTACATGACTATGAATTATTTTGAATGAAACTTAATGAATATATTTCTGACATATATACAAGATTCACTCAAATTGTCACTTCTTTGCATGCATTAGGTAGAGAACTAACGATTGATGAAATAATAAATAAATTTATTCATTATTTGTCTACTGCTTATGATGTTAAAATATATGCAATTATAGAGTATAAAGATTTAAATGTTTACTATATTGATAATCTTTTTGGATCATTAATTAATTACTTACGAGCAAGAAGTGAGTCAAAGAAAGATTGATGTAGATAAACAACAAAAGGAGAAGAACATAATATTGAAAGTGGATGACTCAAATAGTGATCAGCCACAACTTGAGGATGAGAACGATATTGTCTTGATGACAAGACAATTTAGAAGTTTTATTAAAAGAAAATAGAGGATATGCCAACAGTGGAACAGAGGTAAGTTCAATAAAAATATTAAGATTTCTAGTGATATTATTTACTACAAATGCAGGAAATTGGACATATAAAATCAAATTGTTCAAATCTAAAAGACACTTATAGTAAGGAGAAAAAAAAAAGATAAAGCAAATATGAAGAAAGGCAAGAACATATTTTAGAGAGCCTTTTGGATAGACTCAGCTTCAGATTCGTTAGAAATAAAAAAGATGAGGAAGTCACCAACCTGTGTTTAGTGGCCAATAATCTCGATCAGTCAGATCAAGAAGAGGTATGTGACTTAACTTATAATGAATTGCTAGAAGATTATGAGAGAATACATGAAGCATATAAAAAACTTAAAAAGATGCATACTAAATTGAACCTAGAATTGCAAGAATTATAAAAATAACATGAAATCTCCAGGAAAGATCGCGCACTAATTGATAACAACCACATGAGCTTACTTGATTAATTTGATAATTTAAATAAACAAAATGATATTTTAAAATCATCCTATGCTAAATTAAAAAATAAATTTAAAAATGTTAAGGATGAATCTGAGAATAGAAAGCATTATGTGAAGTATGACAACAATGTTTTAGAAGATGTAAACACGTTTTTAAAGTTGAAAGTAAAAGCTCTCGTGAAAAATAGGAAACCCCCTACACTTGAAGATTTTACAAATCATATTTTGAGGTAAAAAATTTTAAAACCCATGAAGATATAGATTTATTATAGAAAATTGAGAAACTCATTTTTTGGAGTTAAATGTTATACTTGTGGGATGATTGAATATATTTTACACATTTGTACTTATATAGAATAACACATTTAATGTGGAGACATAAAATGTATAAACCAGTCATATCATACATGCATTTAGTTTTATTTTGCCAAAAAGAGAACCCAAACTTGTTTAGGTTTTCAAGACTAATGTTTGATTATTTTATAGGCACGCTCTCATGCAAGATCTCATGAGAGCATTTGGTACTTAGGCAGTGGTTGCTCGAAGCATATGACTGAAGATACTAAATAATTCATATCGTTGGAAGCCATAAATGGAGGCAAGCTGGTTATACTGGAGATAATATCACTAGGAAAGTGGTTGGCACATGTATGATTGGAAACTTACAAATTTTTTCATAGAAAATGTATTACTTGTCGAAAGCTTAAATCATAATTTGTTAAGTATTAGCCAACTATGTGATAAAGGGTATAGAATAATTTTTTTTTTCATTAGCTGCATATTAAGCCTAAATGGAAATGATGTATTGCATGGAATTAGAATAAATAATATTTATATGCTAGATTTAAATTATATTAAAACTCTTAATGCTTTCTATTTAAAAAATAATATTACTACCTCTTTTGACAATAACAAAAAGGGAAAATGAAGATTGAAATGAAAGAAGTCATATCAGAAACCTTAGTAATTGATCATGAAAGAGATTAAAATAGAATTGCAATAACAAAGTTAATTACTATTAAAGAAAAAAAAAGATTCAAAAACATTTAAATTAAGGCATAACTTATATAAGAAAAATTTATCAAGGTCATATATGAAGCAATTTAGACAATTAGATATGGAGAATTATTGCAAAAATGACGAAATGAAGATTAGTTAATTTCAATTTTTAAAATAAAATATAATTAAAAATTATATTGACTTGAAATAAAGATTAAATGATAGAGGAAATAACATATTCAATTGGCATCATTGTGCATCTTTTTAAATATTTGGGGCACACTTTGTACATCTTTTTAATATTTAAGCTAATTTTATGCCTCTTTTTTCGATCTCTTTTTAGGAAGAATGTTAATTCAATTGAAGATTATGAGGAAGAAAGCGGAGCACCTGCACCTGCTCATGGACCTGACTTTAAGGAAATGGTCAAGCGCTTTAACCAGTTAGAGAGTCATTTTGATCAAATTCAGACTCACTTAAACCAGCATAATGCATAGTACCAGCAAGATAAGGGTTGGATCTGAGGTCAGTTCGACTCTCGTTGAACACTAACATACCAGGGTCCCTCAGAGTTATAGATGTAATTATTTTGTGTTGTCTTTACTAGTCCTCTTAAGATGTGAGATTTTAGTAATGATTTTAGTGTTTTGCGTACTTGTCTTTATTTAGTTTTTATATTGATGTTGTTATGTTTTTACTGTGATGAAAAATTGTTATCAACGAGCTTCAATATATCCGATCCTTAATTTATATCAATAAAAAATATCTTATTTTGATTAATTATTTTAGTTCGTTGCTTGAAATGTGAGTTTTGCTTATATGATAATTATGTCTTAATTGATCTAAAATATGTTATAAATTAAATTATAATATAAAATTAATTTTGTTATGAAATCTAAATTTTTAAAAACTTTAAGATTAATTTATAACTCGATCAAATTAAGGATATCAATCTCATGTTCCTTTTAGGTAAACATAATTTGAATATTATTATTGCAATTTTGATGTCTTATTATTTTTTTTATTTTCTTATTTCAAAATAATTATCTTTATACATAGAAAATTTTAATTTCAGATTATTGATTTAGGAAAGATCAATTAAAAAAAGCGGGGGAATAAAAATCAAAAGAATAAGCAATGGTTCACAAATTGAAAAGAGGTATAAAATTAACCCAAATATAAAAAGATACACAAAATGTGCCCTGAATATTTGAAAAGATGCACAATAACGCCAGTCTTAATCTTTATTTCAAATCAATATAATTTTTAATTATATTTTATTTTGAAAATTAAGATTAACTAATTCTTATTTCGTCACTTTTATAATAATTCTTCTTATCTAATTGTCTAGAATGTTTCATGACCTTGCTAATTTTTCTTATGTAAGTTATGCCTTAATTTAAATATTTAAATTTTTTTTTCTCTAATGATAATTAACTTTGTTATTGCAATTCTATTTTAGTCTCTTTCAAGATCAATTACTAAGGTTTCTTATGTAACTTCTTTCATTTCAATCTTCTTTTTTCCTTTTATTATTGTCAAAAGGGGGAGTAATATTATTTTTATTTTTGTTGTATGTGTTTTTTGTTGTTATTGTTCTTGTGTTTTTTGTTTGATGTTGTTTTTGTTTTATTTTTGTGTTTTAGTCATTTATGTAAAATAATATATATATATATATATTGAAATTCTCCTATATTTACATGTTTATTCTTTTAGTGGGTGCAAAAAAGAAATTTATGATATATAAATTTACTCAAATGATAATTATTTTGCCATAAACAAAAAAAGGAGAGATTGTTTAGATAGTTGCAACTTAATTTTTGATTGTTGATATTCTTGCATTGTGTGTATTTTTTATGATTATAAATATTATTGTTTTGACTATTATTTCTCTTAACATATTTTGGATGCATTATTTTCTGTTGTTTGTGTGTACTAATATTTTAAGAAAATCATACTTCGGATTGTTGAAGACTTCAATCAGATCAGTTTAGAATTTATTATAAATGTGATGTCTGTTTTTTATTTTATTGAATCTGAGAAATTATGATTGTAATTGAGTAACTGTTCACACACACATCTAGGGAGAGTTTAAATTATACAAATTTTAAACTGATCATATGTACGAAGTCTTTTCGTATGGGATGATTTGTTCAGTTATTTTCCCCTGCGAGCAGTCAAATGAAAAACATGAAGAGTTTTTTTTTTTTTTAAGAATGATTCATAATGTACGAAACTTACTTCGTACGTACACCATATAGTGTACAAATTTGACGGGTCCCTTTTTGTCCCGATGAATTTACAATTTTTTTCAACGATTCATACCATACAATGTCATTATCGTATATACGCTGTCCAGCGGTCTCTTTTCGTCGATCCCAACGAATTTGAAATTTTTATAAACAGTTCGTACCATACGATGTCGTCATTGTACGTACATCGTCGAGCATACGAATTTGACGGATCCCTTTTCACCCTGACAAACTTGAATTTTTTCGTGACTAATCATATCGTATGATGTCGTCATGGTACGTATGCCATCCAGGGTATGAAATTATGGGTCCCTCTTCGTCCCAACGAAGATGAAAATTTTTTTTACTGTTCGTACATTACCAACTGGGTTCATACTGGATGATCATTATGTGCAAAATAGTTTCGTACCGATTCACATAAGTTTTATGTACGCAACAGTTTTTGAACTGTTTATACATACGAATATATGATCGTCCTTTACGATCGTGTATGCTCAAAATTGAATTTTTCAATTTTTGGACGATTTTTTCGTGTATTTGATATAAAATGTCCTCTAAAACTAATATTAAAAAGCATTGTCTTCATGAATTTTCGAGAGCAAGTGAAAGAGAGAGAGCAAGGGAGAGTGTTTGAGAGAGATTTCTTTCAAGTGGAATGTGAATGATTCACAAGGTTACTCAAATGTAAGAATCTCTTTATGTTTTTGGAAATCACTCTTTTTTCTTTTTTCTAGTTGCTCATGAGAAGATCATGAAAGAGCATCTGATAATCTGCCGACACTTGGAGGTAGGGGTGCCAATTTTTAACCCGACTCGAAATCCTACTCGGACCCAACCCAGGAAAATTTGGATTCGGGTTAACCCGTTTAGCAAATTGGTCAGGTCGGGTTTGGATTTTTGACCCGTTTTAAAAAATGAGTCAGGTTCGGGTTTACTCGAAAACCCGAATTCAACCCGACACTGACCTGAAAATCGAGTCAAACCCGGTTTTCGTCCGCACTCGCGACATCTCCCACTGTCCCGCGCTTGTGTTGTCGCACTCGCGCTGTCACCTATTCCCATGATCCCAATCCGCACTTACGCAGTCACATCGTTGCATGGACCACGGTACAACGAACTCTGTACCAGATGCACGGTCCCGCAGACTAACAGACTCTGTCCGAAGTTTGAACTCACACCGTTGGGTGGTCCAACAGACTTTGTCTGCACTCGCACTATCGCGAGCTCCGCCCTCTACCGCGTGGGTCGGGTCGGGTCAACCTGACAACCCGCATGGGACAGGTTTGGGTTGAAATGTTTGACCCGTTTGTAAAAATTGGTCAGGTTCGGGTTGACCCATACGTTTAGATCCAGGTCAACTCGGGTTCGAGCCGAACTTGACACGTCGACCCAAATTGACACCCCTACTTGGAGGGTGTGAAAGGATGATGATACTTTGTCGATACTTGGAGGGTGTGAACAGACGACATTACTCTGCCGACACTTGGAGGGTGTAAAAGGATGACGGTACTCTACCGACACTTGGAGGGTGTGAACATACGACGGTACTATGCCGACACTTGGAGGGCGTGCATGAAAGGACGACGGTTCTAGCCTCACTAGGGATTGATGGAAGAGAGTTTTGCAAAGGCTTCTCTGTCTTGCTGTGGGGGCAAAAGGAGAGTCACATTGATAATAGTGCAATACCTGAATAAGGTGTCTTCAGAGAGGGGATGTAGGTCATGTTTGATCGAACCAGTATAAATCTTTGTGTCTTTTAATTTTCGCATTTATTTACTGCAAGTTATTTACTATGGTTGAAATTTTTATTTTGAAACTTAAATTAACTTACTACGAGATTCAAAATGATTTTCCAATAAAAATTTCAAGAAAATTTTTAAATTACCAATTCACTCCCCTCTTGGTTAGCCTTATGACAATAGCTTATATTTAATAACCTATACATAATCCTGATGGAATAAAATGGATGGGAGCCACGGTATGCACTCATACCTTGGGAGGTGATGTGTAAATTTGTACATAATGGAGGAAGAGGCATTCACTCGGTGATTAACATGGTGGGTCCGTTAAGAGCAAAGTTTGCTTGGGATTTTATTAAAAATCCTGAAACAATTTTGAACAAGATGTTGGCTGCTAAGTATAGGACTGACATTTGGTCTAACAAGCATAGACCATGCACTTCTTCATCATGGGAAATTTTGTGTAGTGGTGCTAATGCATTAAAACCATACGTGAGATGGAAGATACGTTCAGGTACATTGGTAAATATTCTTAAAGATATATGGCTATTAGACAAGAGGTTGGAAGAATGGCCTACCTTCATTGCTGTAAGTGAAATGGAATTTCCTCCATTAGAGAACTTTATTGCTAATGGGTTATGAATTAAGGGAGAGCTGAAAAATACTTTGGGGTATCATTAATGGAGATTATTACTGGCACCAAGATTTATTCAAATCTTTTGAAGGATGAGCTGGAATTAATCAACAACTTTACAGGTTCTTCTATTGCAGCAGCAACATACCATAAACATACAGAGCAATCTGTTCCTGTAAAAGAATGGAAATGGTTGAAGAGGCTTAAATTAAACCCAAGAGTTGATTGCTTCTGGTGGCGGCTTTTAAAAGAAGCGACCCCAACTACAGATTTCCTTATGAAGAGGAGATTGCTTAATGACAACCATTGTCCGAGAGGATGCGGGATGGTTGAAAATACAAAGCATGTGACAACCAGTTGTGTCAAGATAACTGCAACATTAGCCTTACTTAATCAATGGGGCTTTCAGATTCAAAGGTTTTATTCTATATAGGATAGTGTACAATTTCTGAAAAGGTGTGGCAAAACAAATCATTTTATAGCACATCTTTACTGCTCCTTTATATTTTTCATATGGAAGAGTAGAAACCAGCTAGTTCATGATGGTAACGAACTTGGCTTGGTGAATATTGTTTCTAACACGGTTTGTTATGCATCTATCTCATCTAAATAAACTCTTTATTCGATTCACTGGAATGCTAACTAGCTTTTTAAGCTGAATTCATTTTGGCATCCTCCTCCAATTGGATGGATCAAAGTAAATATAGATGCAGCATTGTCTCATTCGTATGATACTGGCCTCGGTGGTGTTGTTAGAGACGATAAAGGAATAATGCTTATGGCCTTTGGATATAAGTGTTTGCATTGGGATAGTGGTTTCTTGGAATTATTGGCTTTTCAGCAATTGAAGATTATGATCAAGGAATGGATGCTGGATTATAAAGGCATTGTCATAGAAGGTGATAATTGGAATATTATCAATTACCTCAACAAAGCAGTTGGTAATCTGGACTCACCAAATCAAGAGGTAATATATGAAGATTTTTCTTTCCTTAAGGATCTTGGGATTTTTTTAATTCAATTTGCTAAGAGAGATTGTAATAAGTTAGCACATCTTTGTGCTAAATTAGCTTTAGAGGGTGATTTTTTGTGGGAAAGTTTAAATAATGTTCCTCCTTTTTTTTTCCTTGGTTAAGGAGGAAAGTGATAGGGTTTCTATCACTGAGTAGTTTGTAATAGCTTTTTTATCTTAATGCAATTGCAGCTTCTCAAAAAAAAAAAAAATAATTATAATAACCTACACAAAATCAACATAGCTTCCTTCACAGATCTGTGCTTTCATTTCTTTTTCACATAAGGAATCATCATATTTCTCAATTTGCAAACATCACTTTCCAATAACTTTTTAGGTTCCTCTATATATGTCAAATTATTATGTAGCTCAATTTTACCTCATGAGACTTTTTTTTATTTCATTTGTAACCATTTTTCATTGTTACGGTGGAGAGGTTAACAAAAGACGGCGTCATGTAGATTCAACTAACAAACCCACCAATTCAACCAATAGACTCGTCGAGTGTGTGATATATCAATTACCCATTAATGATTCAAATGACATGCATGCAAATTTTTTTGTGAGCGCAACCCCTCTAGGGAGTAGCATTGTGGTATTATATATATATATATATATATATATATATATATATATATATATATATATATATATATATATATATATATATATATATATATATATATATATATATATATTAATGTTAACCTGATGGAGTGTTGTTGTGCTTATGTCTTGAGTGTTGTAGCGCAAACACAATCAAAGTATTTTTTTATAAATATATTTTGTTAAAATTTTATTTCCACCACATTCTCATGCATGGTAGGGTGAAGAGGAGAAGAAGCAGGAGAGAGAAGGATGAGAGAGGTTAAACAAAATAGAGTTCGAGCTAGTATTTTTCATTACTCTAGTTATAAAGTCGTTCTTACCATGAAAAGTAATATTTATTCTATGTTTGTTTTAAATGATTATAGTTCTTATGATTTCTCTCTCTCCAAATATGTTTAAAATGCATTATCTCTAAATTTAGTTAGTTTCTTGTTTGTACTTTTGATATTGGCTATATATTATTATCCAAAGTGTTTTGAAATGCTTATATTGTTTAGAGGGGAAGGGTGACGTGGGGTGTGATATATCAATTACCCATTAATGATCCAAATGACATGCATGCACATTTTTTTGTGAGCGCAACCGCTCGATGGAGTGGCATTGTGGTATTATCTTTTTTTTTTTTTTAATGTTAACTTGATAGAGCGTTGTTGTGCTTATGTCTTGAGCGTTGTAGCGCAAACACAATCAGACTATTTTTTATAAATATATTTTGTTAAAATTTCATTTCCACCACATTCTCATGCATGGTCGGGTGAAGAGGAGAAGAAGTGGGAGAGAGAAGGATGAAAGAGTTTAGAGAAAGTAGAGTTCGAGATAGTATTTTTCATTACTCCAGTTATAAAGTTGTTCTTACCATGAAATGTAATATTTATTCTATGTTTGTTTTAAATGATTCTAGTTCTTATGATTTCTCTCTCTCTCTCTTCAAATCTGTTTAAAATGCATCATCTCTCAATTTAGTTAGTTTATAGCTTGTAACTTTTGATATTGGCTATATATTATTATCAAAAGTTTTTTGATATGTTTATATTGAGACTTAACTTGTTTGTTTTGTACATATCTTTTTTATTCGAAAGCGTTAAGTAAGAAGTACAAAATGATCAGAAGTCTATATAATAAATCTGAATATGAAATATATGATACACATAAAGTTACTATTTATTTGAATATGTATATTTTGATAAGTACATTGGATTAATTTACATGATATGATAATTGTATTAAATGACATGACAATTGTTGTTATATGATGAATGTGATTTGACATGTGTGTTTAAACATAAAAGGTTAGATAGAAATGATTAACATATTTAAATTGACTAGCGAAATGTTATCTTGTACAAAATGGTAGGCCAACGAGTTTTTATTTAAATAAGATATGTGGTGTAATCCTAAATAATATGAAAAAGAAGGCGTAAGAAGATTGAGTGATATTATATGATACATCCATGAACTGGAAGAAACAAAATTTTATATGAAAACCACATGACTTTGTGATTGAGAATGATATGATTGATTTTTATTTATAGGTTTGAGATGATTGATACGGATTCTTGTAGGGCTAGTATACAAGACATAATATAAGAAAAATATCACATAGACATGATGTTTTTTCTTACTTATAATATGATAGGCGCAGATGATAGAAGTTCACATGTATTGATAAAATATGGCACGACAAGATAAGTGCGTAATAATATGATATGACATGAACACAATACATGATATAATTGATATGAGCATATGATAAGACTCAAACAACATACATAAGAATACATGATAATTGATATATATATATATATATATATTATTTATGAACATGATATGCTCCACTGATACCATACAATAAGCATAGAAAAATTGACATAAAACTCATGATTTTATATGATATGTATAATGATAAATATGATATGGCAGATGATATGACATATATAATTCTTAATTATAATTTAAATAATTAATCATTTAATTACTAATTTTCATAATTTATTTCAAAATTTTATATATTATTTTAATTATTAATTATACTTATAATTATTTACTTAATCAAATATATATTTTATTATTAACTAATTATTAATTAATATTTCCATGGCTAATAACTTAATTAGATATTTACATTTTAAATCATATTATTTAAGCTAATGAAATTAATGGCTAATTAAAAAATTAAGAATTAGATTTCATTTAGGCTATTTTCTTACTATTTTTTTAAAATAAGTTATTATTATTATTTTTTTAAATTTTTAACTAAAAAATAACTTTAAGATGGAATAAAAAATCTGTCTCCAAGAAGCGTAATCTAATCCGGCTTTCCCTTCGCTTTCTCGTGAGGTACAGCTTCCCTTCGGCTTCGCTGTTTCGCCGCGATTCGCAGTGGATAGAGCTTCGAACGAGTCGCTTCGTATTGTCTGTCAAGGTCTGCTTTTCCTCTTCTAGATTTATATTCGTTGCTGTTCTGCTTCGCGTGAAGTAGAGTTCTCAAAGAGTCGAAGTTTCGTGCCTCCTCCTCCGACGTTGTTACTGACGGATCGGAAGTCGCGCCGGGAGCTCGCCGCGAAGGTGACGAAATTTACGAAATCCGCAAAAAAATTCGTTATAAATCCGGGATTTAGGGCAAAAATGGCGATAACGCCGTTAAGTAGAGAATGTACTTAAGATTTAACTGTTTTTTTTAGCGTTTGGAAGGATTTAGCTCAAATATTTCCTAAATATGGCCAAAATCCTGCATCCAAACAGGCCTTAAATTTTTCGCTCTTTCAGGTTGACGTCGGCCTGCCGACGATGGTCAACTTTCTTCTCCGGTCGTCCCCTTCAGTTGCCTCTACTATGCGTTATCCGGGGCTCTTCCCTGCCTAAACTATTTTATCTCCTTTGTTCTCCTTTTTCGCTGTTTCGTATCTGTTCACCACTGTTTCTTGGGCCAATTTCGGAGTTCTGAGAGATTGAATTATACAAAATCACTGCCTCCCGGCAAGCTCCTGCATTATTTGTTTGCCATTTGCTCTTGAAAATGTTTCCATGTCTACTGATATTTGAATTTTGCTGCTTGAAATTCTATTTGGCTGTCTAATTAGTTCTATGTTTAATGTTTTCATAGAAGGTTGAAAATCTGTTGGATCCTAATTGATAAGACAAGGGGCAATATAGAGCAGCATTTGAGAGAGTTGGGCTTAACTAAGTGATGAGGACATCATCAAAGATTTCCACATGTACCATCAGGAGACGCTGGAGATCGACGGCCACGATCATGAGTTTTATTTTGAGTCATTTTATGTAGTAGTTTATTTGATTTTTATGTGTTTCCGTTTTTGCCCTTATGGGTAGTTAGTTGCTATTGTAGTCCAAGGGGCATTTTAGTCTTTTGTTTTCTTTGTCATTTGGAGGCCTATATATATGACCATTTTCCTATGTATGATTAGTTTTTTGAATGAATGAAAATTTATATTTCTTGTTCTCTTTGTGAGTGCAAACCTCCTCGATCTCTTAGTGAGTTCATAGGAGGAGCTAGATCTCTTTGTGAGTTCTAGGTCTTCTTGTTCGACTAATTTTCGTTCTTTTATTTCTCTTGATCTCATCGTCGTTGTGGGGATTTGGATTGGAGCCTCTTGTGGGAAGTTGGAATTTCAATCTTTGGATTCCTAAAATTCTCCCCACAATCTCCCCTCCCTTGCTCACCGCCAGCCCCTTCCTTGACCGCCTAGGCCGCCAGCTTGCAGCCCCAACCCGCCGGCCAGTAGCCACCGGCCACCCTAGCCCCGCCGGTCGGCCACCTTGCCGCCGACTCCCTTGCCCTTCCTCTAGCCGCCGGCCGCCCCTTCCATGATGTTTCAAAATTTGAAATTCTATATCTTCATGAGCCATTAATTGTTTCCTAATTTAGCTCCTCAATTTACGCCATCAATTTAATTGATTTTCAATTTCGAATTTGAAATTCAAATTGTTTAAATTGATTGCCCTCATAAATGGAAGTTTTCTCTCCTTAAGAAAACTGAAAATTTATTTCTGAAATTAAATTGGTGGTCCCCACTTATTCAAAACTCACCCCCTCTCTCCTCCTCATGTGGCCGACCCCTTAATGGCCGCCTCTCTCTCTCCTAATCACCTTAATAGCTCCACAAATTCAGCCCAAATCTTCTCCCCATTGCCGCCCCTCTCTCCCTCCTTGGATCAATTTGAAATTCAAATTAAATCCCTCTCCTAAACCATTAAAATCTGAATTTTATTTCAGATTTTTTGCATTTGCCTCTTAGCCCCCACCATAGCCGACTCCCCCCCTATTCTCCTCTTTTGCTTCAACAAGTAGTCGGCTCAAGGGCTCAAGAAGAGAGTTCTCCACATCCATGGACGGCCGATCCCGACATCGACCACGGCTTCGTCTTTGATGATCAAGGAAGAAATGATAAGACGTTGGATGCTCTCTAGTCATCCCATGGACTACCCGCCACCGGCTACCACTCAAACGGACTACACTTTGTGCGCCATTTGTCTCATAGTGGCATCGCTTGGTTGCTCTCAATCTTCCTCCATTAAAAGTGCCACCAACAAGAGAGTGAGTGAGAGACCCAAGGTGAAAAATTCTATTTGTTAATTGTGGATTGTTGTTTCTCTCCATAACATTACTATCTAATTCTATGCTGTCAATTTGATATTGTCCCATTAATCTAGTTGTAACCACATGCCTTAATTTCGACTTGATAATTCTGAGAACTTAATTTGGGTAAGCATTAATTCTATAACTAGCAAAGCTTTAACAATCTTACATTAAAATCTCCAAGCAGTTCTTGTTTCCATGCATTACGTTTCACATCACTAAGGATCAAAGGTATGGATGTTTGCGGGAGCTAGGGGTGTCAACGAGTTGAGCCGAGCTCGAGTCAACCTTGGCTTGAGCTTAGTTAATTAATAGAATTTGAGCCTGCGCTTTATTCTAAGAGTTCTAGCTGGCTCATGAGCCGACTCTTTTATTATAAACGAGAGAAAATGATGATGATTTAAGTAACTATTATAATAAAATGTTAAAGAAGATAACAAATTATTAAAAAAAATTGCTTGATATAAGAAAGCTATATATAAGGAAGCTCGTTATGGTGGTTAGATATTGTTGGAGAATTTTTATTGTCATCAAACAGATTGCATACCTTATAATTGAGTTCGGCATAAGGAAGATGATATATTATCCCGAAGGATAAAAATATAATTTCTTATGAACTCAATGGTAAATTTTACAATTTAACAGAGATCCCCCATTCAATATTTAGTTGAATGAGTTTATCTTATTATGGGGTACATACGTCACATAGGGGGAAGCTCCTATAGTTAATTACATCTCAAGCTTTGATTATTGAGAATACCTTTTATTAAATTAGTAGTTTTCTTGCTTTTGAGTGTTATTTAGATATTGACTAATTTTTTTTTTAAATTCGTGAAAATTTTGTTTAAAGGATTTTGACCTTTAAGAATTTCAAGGAAGAGAGGGGATCAACTTGAAATTAGATTTCTTGGAATGAGGGTCAAATGAAATAAGTGTAGGATTACTTGATTATGAGGGAACTCAAAGATACTCAAACTATCATATATTGCGCTTTATCTTTTAGAAATCTAATTTTTGCTGAAGTCGACATTTTTCATTAGAATGTTGGGGCTTATATTCTAACAACATATGTCGGAGGAACTACCCCAGAAGGTGGAAAAATTTTTAGGTCCTCCCACCTGACGTAGAACTACGTCCTCCCAGAGCTAAAATCGCGCTAAAAAACGAGAAATACTGAGCAAATACCGAGCAATACCAAACAATAACGAGGAATATCATCATGTGAAGACCAATACCGAGTTATACCGAGTAATACCGAGCAATACAAAAAAATACCTATTTTTTCTTTAAAAAAACTCGGTATTTTTTTGTATAACTCGGTATTGCTCGGTATTGGTCTTCACATGATGATATTCCTCATTATTACTGAATAATACCTAGCAATATCGAGCAAAAACCGAGTTTTTTGGCGGTGGGAGGACGTAGTTCTACGTCAGGTGGGAGGACCTAATAATTTTTCCAGAAGGTGAGGACTTATATGATGATCGGAATCAACCATTGCCTCGGATCATAAAACTAAGGTGAGAACTACTGAGAGGTAATACCTCAAACCTAAATCTAATAGAATACAAAAGAACTTACAAATAATACCTCATATAAGGTATATCCAGCTTGACCCTTAGATTTGTTGCCCTGCCTGAAAAGGGCTATCAATTAAACCTACCTAAATCTTTTAAAATCATGATTTTGATCTAATGCATATGAAGAGTGGAAGGTTATTTTAGTTTAGGAATTAGGGTTTACAACTTGGTTTTGAGGTCAAGATGCCTAGTTATGATGGTATGTATATGCTGACCCACAAAAAAAATAGATTTTTATTATCTAGTCCTTAAGTGAGGGCTTTCTATATGGACTATGTATGATTATTTTAAGTTTGAAAAACTTGGCACATTGAAAGGGAGCCATACAATTTTTCTTTTGTTAGCCTAATTTTTTTTAGATTCCTTACATTTTAATGGGTAGAAAACTTATTTTATCCTAAGAGCCTTCCACATCAAAAGTACAGGCCAACCCAAGCAATAAGAGAAGAAACTTAGGAAAAAACAAACATTTATATTGCGCACATAATAAACAATCTACACATGCTTAAAAGTGTAAATTAACTAAGACAGAAATGTAAGTAATGCCCAGTTATTACAATCAAATTTGGCATCTGAGTTGCCAGCTATTATGCAACCTAGTCATTTATTACAGACTCTATTTGTGGGGGTTTTTAAACCTTTGACTTCTGGATAGACATCGGGTTTCACATTCAACAGGTACATCCTTCTAGTCCAATTCCTTCTTTTGATTCAAACCCCCACAAGTTTGTTTACATCCTAATTCTATTAAATACATGTTTGAAAAGAAAAAAAGTCTCATGCTTGCAATAGATTAGAAGCAGTTTATATAACAAAATATCACATCCAAAATTTTGTTTAGCACTTAGAGTGCCAAACACCTGCTTCTACCCTATTGACCACATCTTTTGGGGGTTTTAAGCAAATAAGAATCACTATTTTAAACAAACTAAATTTGATGAAGAATCTTGTCATGGATTTGGTTGATTATGCTTGTTGTGGGGTTTACAACATAAGTCTTTGAAGACTTATGGTAGACCTCACAACAACTTGATATCATATATATTTATGTTAAATCAAATAATTCCTTTAAAAACTTTTACCAAGTTTGAAAGGCAAAGAAATTTAGCATATGTAAGATGCCCTAAACATATATCAATTTTGTCGCGACGGTTCAAATTGGATAACTCCAAATGCAATACTCATGTTTGAATCCTATGTATGCATATAAGGAATGCGCACCTAAGGCTTGGAAAGGATAATCAATTTTTGGTATGATTGGTGGATTGAAAGCATGAGCGAAAGCTTCAAATGTTGAGGGATTTCAAGATTTAGAGGAAGGGATGACCCATTGTCATTTCCTTAGGCCTTGCTAAGTGTGAGTTCCTACACTTGTATGTTAATTTTGTCATAACATGTCAACCTAAGGAGCATAACATAGCATGCAACATTGTGAAAGTCTATATCTCAACATTTAATCTAACATCAAATGAAATCTCCTAAACTTAGGGTTTAGTTATAGGTGAAGGCATTGGACATAACATGAATGCTATTACATGCATTTGAGAGGTGTTGGATACCAACCCCACACCCCTACGCGTATCGGCGTGCCTCTTTGGATCTCCCAAGAGAGCAAACCAACGGAAATCACTAGATTTCCGCTGTTATGCTGAGAGGACAACAAAAGAAGGGTTTTGGGGAAGCAAATAATGAAGTTTCTAAGGGACCTATGGCTTTGAATCGTCAACCACATGTCAATTGACTAGGGGGTCTTAGGGATTTTCCTAAGGTTTTGAGATTTTACCTCACCTGGGCTGTCCAAGCGCTCCAAATTGATGCCCAAGTCACTGTCCAAGCTCCAACCAAGCTCCAAGTGATGTCCGGAAACTTCCAAAAGCCTCCAAACTGCTGTCCTCACTGTGTGAGTGCTCCCGGAGGTGGATTTCGTCGGTAAGAGGTCGCCGAAATTGATTCGGAAGGAAGTAGAGCCTTCCTATCTCCTCTTGGCTGCAACAGGGACTAATTACAACAGCCCTTTGCCCTGTACTTCAGAAGGAGAGACAACCAACAACAGCTAGAAGGAGGCTCTCCTTCTTGGTTGAAAAAAGAAAGGAAATTGCAGCAGGAAAGTTCTTCAATTAGGGAAGACAATATCCTCTCTTCACTTGGTTTCAGCTCCAAGAAAAAGCTTGCAGGATGGGAGGGTTTCAGCAGTCAAGGAAAATTGGATATGGAGGACTCGGCGGCCAAGGGAGATGGATGTCCTGGAGATGTCGGAGGACCTGGAAGGGCCGAGCGCCTGCAACCCTTGCTTTCGCTTTCTCTCTCTTGCTCTCTCACTCTCCCTTTTTTTGTTCGGGAAGGACAGGCATGGGAGAGACGAATGGCTCCCCCCTCTCCCTTCGTTCCCCTAGAGGCGCACGCAAGCATCAAAAGAGCCGTCCAAAATCGCCAATCCCGCTCCATCGTTGTGCTAATCGAAGGAAATTCCACTCAAGTGAATTTTTTGCCAGATTTGATGTGAGATTGGGTGGGATTTGATATGAAATCTCATCCGTTGATCCCAATTTCTAATTTGAGAACCTAATTCAGCCCAAACTGGCCAATTAGGATTGAAATCAAGCTCGAATTGGACTCGACCCGAACCGTTTTGAGTTGATTCGGGTCCGATTGGGTCCAATCAAGATAATTTTATGAAATTAGGCTTGAATCGACGACGAATTCTGTCAAATTTGGTTTGAAGAGGCTCGAATGTGTTCGATTTGAATTTATTTGATCTTAATTTAATTAAATTGAATTTAATTTAATTAAATAGATGTTTAATTTGGGTCAATTTCGCTTCGGCGACGTTCGATCAAATTGATCGAGTGCGATCGAACCCAGTCGGGCTCGAACCGGCTCGATCGGAGTTGGGTCGACATGAAAATATTCGTCAACATATATGCAATATTTTAATCAAAGAGACGAGTTATTTAGCATTTTTGCATGTACAATTGCACTTGAACTAAAATTCAATATGAAATGCACAAGAAATTCTTTGTATTGTGTAATTTATATCAACAACTTATTATCCATGAGCAAACGATCAATTATAGAGTTTAATGATTCAAGTTAAAAACTAAGTATCTTGTAAATATTTAAATATTTCATTAATTGATAATATTTTGAAACATAAAAGCAATTTTATTTGTAGTCGCCCTTGTTATGTATGCACTAAAATTATATGTTTATTTAATTAACATATAACACGTTTAATTGCAAGTTAAAAGTAAATTTAATGATTAATATTTGATAAGTCTGAGAAAATGTCATGTTAGATGATAGACAGGTGGGGCAATGCGACCCAATTGGAGGCAATGTGGCATCAGTATGATGAAATAGATGAGTTATCGTGAAGCCTACGAGCTATGAATACAATATGACCTCAGTTTTATAAAGCCTAACAGCTAGAATTAACCTAAACTATAAGAACAAAAAAGGGTTACCGTAGCACGCAAATTCTACCAACTATTCTCCTATGGCGGCAGCAGTTGATGGTGGTAGCTAGGGAGCTTAGACGGTTAAGAGATTGGCGGTGAAATTCAAAGAAAGAAAATTTCATTGGATTTACATGCATGCAACTACATATATATCTAAAATCCTCCTAATTCCTGAACCAAATCTAGCTATACGAGAGTATGGAGGTTCCTTAAGCTGGCAAGAGAGGTGGCTATAGCAGGGGTGTTAAAATGAGTTTTGGGGTCGGGTTCGGGCCCAACCCAAAAATGGCACGTCATCAGTTGACTTGGCCTGATTAGGGTAAGAGTCACAAACCTAGACCCAGTCCTGAACCTGACCCGGGTTAAAGCTGGATTGACCTAGTTCAAACTAGTTTCGACCCGACACAATCTGCCAAACCGTTATTTTAATTTTTTTGCTAATTCCATTTTGTGCGCTTCTTTGGACAAATTCTTTAAATATGCTCTCTTTTGGTTGCTTTCGCGGGTTAACCCGAAATGAAAAGACAAACCGCGTTTGGTGGCCCCTTTCTTCCAGTTCGCGCGCTTCCTCAACCAAATCTCGTAAATCCTGTCATCCACCCGCTAGTCCCATTTTCGCTAATTCGTCTGCTTTCTGCGTGCACGCGCCGAGCCACTATATTAAACCGAAACGACGAGCCATGAACGAAATGAAATCATGCCTCCCATCCCGTCTCCCATTTTTCGTGCGCTTCTTTGGCATAGTCTGTAAATTTGTCCGATCCGGGTCAAAATCAAAGTAATTCCAGGTTGACGGGTTGACCCAAATCCGACTTACTTATTAAATGGTTCATGTTTGTAGACCCAAACCCGACCCGTTTGTCATAGAGGTCAATTCGAATCCAAAATATTATAGTCGGGTCAATTTCTGAAACCCTAGCAGTAGCTACTGAAATCAGATAAATAGAAGAAAAAAGAAGCCAAGGAAGAAAGAAATGAAGAAAAGAAGGAAGTAAAGTTAGGTAAGGAATTATCAATTTAATTTGAGTCATTTGTCAGGAATGAAAAGGCTCGAATGAGAAGAAATCATTTTGAGGTAAATTATTTATTTGAGATTATTTCGAGTTAAATTAAATTGTTGCATTCTAGGAGTTATATAAATTATTCATATTATCATTTTTAGGTTGTTTACACTAGGATGTGACGCCAGAAGGAGAAAATACGGACATTTATCACAGGAAAGATCGAATTGTTTTGGTGACATATTCAATTTCTAAGATAAGGGTCAAATCATTCCTAAGTTAATGTTTGCTTTTTTTATGATCTTCTATATCTATCATGTTTGTATTTATGAATTCTCTTGATGATTATTAGCTTGTTGAAGAAATCCAAAAACATCAAACAGGCTTTATGCCACTTATGACCATGAATTTAATTATTTTTAAATTCGTGATCATTTTTTTCAAACATAAGAGTGTTTAATAATGCATGAGGCATAAAATAAAGATTTTACATGTACAAGTATGTATTATTATGAAAAGATGATGCCAATCAATAAGAAAGATTCAAGGACTGAGAATGCATTTCAAGAATTCTTTGGAAGACCATATCATGTGAGTTAGGTTGGTTGACTTTGATGGCCTGTGCTGGAAGAGATGATTCCTGATATCGGAGAGAGTTGGTTGGCCAACTTCTATCAGGAAAAAAATGAATTAAAAGGGAATTTCTAGCTCTTGTTACTGGAGAGTTTGTTTGCCCAACTTTTATCAAGAGTATAACAAGGAAATTCTTGATGCTTAATAATGTAGAGTTGGTTAGTGCAACCTTTATTAAGGGTATAATAATACAAAATGGTCGAAAGCCATAAATATGGTATCACATTTCAAAAGTATTAATAAGGAAAAATAAATAAAATAATTAAATTAAATAATTCAATATTAATTTCATGATTAGCTAACAATTATACTTGTTAATCCAAATTTACTCATTAGTGCTGATGATTCATAAGTCATGTAATGAACTTACATCTTTTGCACTAAATTAAAAATGATTGTTTCTTGTTAATCCAAATTTACTCATTAGTGCTGATGATCCATAACTCATTGAATGCTGATTTGTTGATTGAACTAAATAAATAATGTTACCTACAATTTATATCTCTATATTCTTTTTCTTTTAATGGGGTCAATTTTGCATCATAGACAGTAGCTTGTGAGACACCTTTTCTAGATTCATAGATCTAGTCCGATTGCTTCTCAATATTTCATAGTGAAAGTTTTAGAAAAGGGAAATTTTGTCCAATTCTGCTATTGCACATTCTATTCCTAGACTATTGTATTAATTCTTTCAACTGTCGAGGTTTGAAAATGTCTTCTTTTACTCGAATTCAACTGCATTTAATCATTGAACACTGCTCCTTGGCGGTTTCCCGCACTTTTGCATTGGCTTGGAAGGTGCGCTATTGCAGGGTTGTCATTTTTCAATTCTTTTTTTATCTTTAACAAAAAAAGTGTAAACTTTAAATCAAACTGAATGACCCGTGAATGAGAGATTCTAACTTACTACATGTTATTGCAGTTTTAGATAAAGTCACCGGTGGCATAAATCTGAAATCTTTCGGAAGATTGTATTCTCAGAAAATTCTGAAGGCATGAAACGCAAGAAGGGAGCCAAAGGAAGTCTGAAAAAAGTAAAAAAGAATGATCTCATCTTCATGGATGATCCTAATTCGCCTTCAATTTCAATTGAAGGAGAAAATTATATGGGCCAAACTAGTGAAAGTCAAGGTAAATTTGAGCTGGAGGTTAAACAACACACCTGTCTCGATAATAGAATAGCAAAAGGTTCAAACAGTGATGCTGATGTTTCAAGCTTTAAATCAAAAACGAATGCTGGCCATAGCCGTGTTAAAGTTAAACTCAAAACCTCTAAATTGTTAGAAGATCATAAACGTTCTTCAGATGCAATAATGCCAAGCGTAAATACGCCTAGTGATACAGATAAAAGCAACTCACAATTTGCCATGGAGATGAATGAATTGACTTCTAGTAAGATGGATGCTACTTGGTCTGACGGTCAAGCTTTAGAAACGAGCAACTTGGTTCCAGAAAATCCAACAAGAAAAACAGGAAGCATCAAGATAAAATCTTCAAGGGGATCGGGGCTTTCAGGTGATTTCGTGAAAGAAATAATGTCAATAGGCAGTTGTCCTATGGATTAAAGGGTGATAGAATCATGTTAGCATCTGATAATTAAAAATTTGCAGATTTTTCGGCAAAGCAAATGGAGTCGAAGATTCCTCATAAGGAATTTTGTTATAATACAAAGGATCTAAATTCTGCATTGACGGTATGTTGGTTTAAGTAGCTGTTCTTTATTTTTCTCTCAATGGACTTTTAAATCATTGCTTATCTTTTCAATTGTTGTTTTTCAGGTGATTAGGAAAGTTATGAAAATGGATGCTGCCGGGCCTTTTAATGCTCCTGTTAACCCCGTTGCTCTTGGAATTCCTGTAAGTTTTACGTTCAAACAATCTTATTTATCTTATTGTTCTTTTCTATTATATATCAAAAGTCAAAATTGTTTTAAGATGAAATGATAACAGCAATATGCTACCCGAGAGTGTAAATTTGAGTAATCCGATTGAGGCCTTCATTCTCATTTAGATGGGATTTATTTAGAGAAGGCCAACCAGGATTTTGGGAAGATTTTTGGGGATTTTGTGAAGCTATTTTTATTTTTTTTAATGGTGAAATTAATTTGATGATATATAGAGAGCTTGATTTTAGGTTTGGAAAATGATTCTAGCTACCATGTTAGAGATATCTAGGGAGCTTTAGGTCCTTGCCAAGGGAGTTTTGGGTCTAAGTAAAATTGTTTAAGCCATTGTGGTCTTAAGGATTTCAACCAAAACTTAGGAAGAGAGAAAAAGAAAAGATTTAAAGGATTTAAAATCAATTAAATTGTATTAATAGTCCTCTAATAGTCTAATGTCAAAGTATTGGACGTCCTTTTTTATAAATTAGCGTAAATAAGGAATTCAATGGATAATGTTTAGAATATCCAATGGAACATGCCCATAAAAATTCTAAGTAATAGTTTTAATTTGCCTCTACCCATCTTCTCATCTTCAAATGTTCCCTAATCTCGAGGAGTTGAGCTTGCCTCGTTCTTTTGCTGGATTTACTACCTCCCATCCCTAATTCTTTCATGTTTATATAATTATTTTTCTTGCCTACACTTCCCATGTTTATTATGAATTTGACTTTAATAATAGGAAACTTGGAACAGCAACCCCACCGCTCACCCTTGTGCGTGCGCCTAAAAACAATCAGATGAAGATGCGAGCCCTCTAGGATTCTTTCCATTGTAAAGTTGCTTCTATCTACCAATGCTCTTTCGTAACTAATAGAAACATTCAAACCTCAAATCACTATGTTACCCAAATGACCACCAATTGGTTAACTATCACGGGAAAAACACTTGAGAGGCCCTAATAAGAACACCTAGGATTGGATAATCTACTTATTGAAATACCCACCACGGTGTAATGCATTGTATTAGTTGGAATATCAGAGGGATCTGCAATGGCAGTTCCCTCAAAAGGCTCTTATCTCTAGCTAGTGCTTCGATATATTTTCTTCCAAAATCATATTTTATAATGGTGTTGCTAGTACCTCCTAGAAAGTGTGTGTTTTGGGATACTATTTTCTTTGATGTATGGTTTACTGAGCATGAGCATTTCCTTCAAATCCATTTTAAAGTACGTTATCAAGTGCTCCTTCATCTATGCTAAATCTTTATGATCAAGGCATCTTTGTGGCACATATCTTCAATCTAGACCATTGCACTAGGCTTGGGATGCTATAAATGATTTCAATGTGAGAAGCTAGTTGGCAACCATGTTGATCTAGTAGGTTTTTTTATACTTTAATAATTTTATCCAAGGTACTGGTATGGCCGACATTGGCTTTTTTTGGAAATAAATTCACATGGCATGATAAGTCAATTTGGGGAATTCAGGATCGAACTCTTTTTAACCCAACTTGTCTCTACACATTTGCCAACACAATATCCACTTGGATCACTCCCGATCCTCATTTGGTGCTACCCTCGATCACCATCACCCAAACAATGTTAAGTTTTAGACCTTGTGGATTGTCGAAGAGGTATTTTCTGTGATTGTCCAAATAGGTTGGAACTTTCATTGTGACTCTTTCTGCTCATATGAACTTGGATTCAAACTCAAAATAACTCGGAAGGCTTTGATTAATTGAAATAATCAGATTTTTAGCAACATATTTACCAAAATTAAAGAATTGGAATTTGAGTTACCAAAGAGCAGCAATTTGAGATTTAGAAAAATGGTAATTCTTGGATTGAGTTGAATGAATGTAAAGTTAGGTCCATCTTTTTCTTGAAATATGAAGAAATGTTTTGGAGGCATAATAAAAAATAAAATGGCTTGATGAAGGTGATATAAACACAATATTTCACACATTGTTTTCTATTATTTGGGTCCAAAATCTTTTCTAAAAAATGAAGCATTGGAGTTGTTCATGATTAGATTCTTAAGAAATGTTAGTGCTCATGTTGTCGCTTTCTTCCAAGAACTTTTTTATCCATTTATTGTCGAAAATGATAACTACTCATTAGCTGATTTAATTCTCAATTGATATCCAAAGAGGCAATGAAGACTCTACACCAATCCTACTCTTAAAGAGATCTGATTGTCATTTCTAGCTGCATAAAGACTCAATTCTATATTATTGTTGGTAATCACAAATAATTTAAGGTGTTTGCTATGCCAAAATGCTTCACATCAATGACTTTTATGATTCCTGATGGAGCTAATCTAATGATTGTGATAGCCTAAAAGCCTTTTAACCCTTGCAAACTTACCAACAAGATCATATCTAATAACTCTATAATTAATTGGTTCTTTTTTGAGTTGGGATCAAATTTAGTGAATGATTAATCAGATCGTCCATATTTGAGATTTCATTAAATTAGGCATCACATGATGAAGAGATCAAATGAATTTTGATGTCCAATCACTTGATGAAGACTATTAATTATTTTTTGTATATGTATATATTTTGTGTATCATGTAATACAACAACAAGCCTTTATCCCACTGTGGGGTCGACTACGTGAATCCTTTTTCTCCATTGTGTCCTATTAAGAGTCAAATCTTCATCTAAATCTAATAAAGAAAGATCATTTCTAATATTTTCTAACCAAGTATTTTTAGGTCTACCTCTACCTTTCTTAACCTAAGTCAAATCTAATACATATACTTTCCTAACTCAGTCATCGGAAGGCCGCTAATTTATGTGACCAAACCATCTAAGGCAACTCTCTCTAATCTTATCTTCCACTATAGTTACTCCAACCTTTTCAAGTATATGCTTATTTTGTATCATGTCTCTAAGAGTAAAGCCGCGCATCCACTTAAGCATCCTCATCTTTGCAACACTTAACTTAATATTATGCTTCTCTTTTTATGGCCAACATTTTGCATCATAAAGCATTGCAGGTCTCACTACCATCTTACAGAATTTTCCCTTAAGTTTGAGAGGGATTTTTCCATCACACAACAAGCCCGATGCATTCGTCCACTTCAACCATCCAACTTGAATTTTACTCATAATATCTCAATTTATTTCATCATCACTCTGAATAATATACCCAAGATATTTAAAACGTGTACTCTTATAAATGACTTGATCACCCAAAGTCACAATCCCCCCACTAGATATATTGTTACTAAAATTACACTCCATATATTCAATTTTAGATCTACTCAAATGAAAACCTTTAGACTCTAAGGTTGACCTCCATAATTCAAGTTTACCTTTAACTTCTCGCTAGTCTTATCAACAAGAAAAATATCATTAGCAAAAAGCATACACCAAGGTACAGCCTCTTGCAAATGTCTAGTGTAAACATCCATGACTGAAGCAAAAAGATACGGGCTTAAGGTTGATCCTTTATGTAATCCAACCGAAATAGGAAAATACTCAGTCAAACCACCTTGTGTTTGAACACAAGTAACAACTCCTGCATACATATCCTTAAGGACTTGAATACAAGCATTATAAAACCCCTTTTTTATGTAGAACTCTCCATAACATTTCTCTTGAAAATTTATCACATGCTTTCTCTAAATCAATAAAAATCATATGTTGACCCTTTTTTTTCTCTCTATACTTACTCCATCAAACCTCTGAGTAAATGAATAGCTTCCATAGTAGACCTACCTGACATGAATCCAAATTGATTTTGAGAAAAATTATTGTCACGCCGTAACCTATGCTCCATAACTCTCTCCCATCGTTTTAAGGTATGCCACATTAACTTACTTCCTCTATAATTCGTACAGTCTTGTGCATCACCTTTATTCTTAAAAATAGGAATCAACATACTCATTCTCCACTTATCTGACATCTTTTTAGTCTTAAAAATAATATTAAAAAGTTTTGTAAGCTAAGAAATTCCTTCATCTCCTAAGCATTTCCACACTTCTATTGGAATGTCATAAGGTCCAACAGCTTTTCCATACTCCATTTTCTTTAAAACCTCTTTAACTTTGGTTTTACTAATATGACGATAAAAACAAAAATCTTTATTTTCATTTAAGGTGCTAAGGTCACCAAATTCAATCACATTCTCATAATCTTCACTGAAAAGCTTAGCAAAATATCTCATCCACCTTTATTGAATATCCTCTTCTAATAAAAACACTTTTTGATATTCATCCTTAATACACTTTACTTCAACTAAATCCTTACTACTCCAATCTCTTTGTTTAGCTAATTTATACATATATCTTTCACCATCTTTATTATTTAATCTATTATATAAATCATTAAAAGTAAAAATTTTTGCATGGCAAATTATTTTATTACACTCCTTACAGATCTCTTTATATCTTTCATAATTATTAAAATTTTTATAGCTAAACTAATTTTTATAATAAATATTCTTATTTTTTATTTTTTCATGCGCATTTTGATTCAACCAACAACTATTTTTACTATTACTAGCTTTTCTCTTTGATACTCCAAGCACATCTTTTGCAATATTTTTAATATCACTAGCTATTTTTTTCTACATAATATTAGCTTCCTCTTGCACAGGCAAAATCTTAAGATCTAGAATTTTACTCTTAAAAATATTTTAATTACTATTTTTTAAATTTCCCCATTTAATCCTAGAACAACGATTTATTTTAATTTTAATGTTCTGCCCATTCTTTTTAAAGTCTAAAATTAATAAAAGATGTTGGGTAGATAAATTTTCACTCAGAATAACTTTACATTCTTTGCAATCTAAACGATCTATTTTTCTTATAAGAAAATAATCAATTTGAATTTTATTTTATCCAATCTTATAAGTGATGAGATGCTCACATCTTTTCTTAAATAAGGTATCAGCAATTACAAAATCATAAGCTAGAAAAAATTTAATATAATCTTACCCCATTTATTAGTCGCTTTGAAAGACAGCCACCATCAATGCTTTTAAAATCATCTACCTCTCTATCAACATGTTCATTTAAATCTTTTACAATAAAAACTCTTTCTTCGAGATGTATCTTTTGTATTAATTCTTATAAGTCTTTTGAAAATTTTAATTTTGAACAGATATTCAAACAAACTTGAGAAGCATAAACACTTATAATATTAATAATTTTAGCATCAACAATAATATTTAAAGCCATAATACTATATTCAATTCTATTAATTTTTAGAACATTATCTTTGAAACTCTTATGTATAATCATACAAATATCATTTCTGTTTTGACTCATACTTGAATACCAAAGTTTAAATCCTAAACTATCAATTTTTTTTTTTGTCTTCTCTTCCATCCATTTAATTTCCTGAATGCATTGAATGTTTTTATTCTTATGAATCATAATATCAATTAATTCCATTGATTTGCCTGTAAGGGAACCTACATTCCAAGATCCTAATCTAATTTTAGTTTCTTGGACTAGTTTCTTTGCCTACATTCGTTCATGATGTGGGAATGTTTGTCTATTTAACATTGCACCCGGGCGCCAGTGTAGCGGCCCTTGCTCACTTGTCGTTATATTTAAGCCATACAATGTGTCGCTTCCAGGGAACGCCCTAGCATTAACACAATGTATTAAATTATTTATGTTATGATTATTCGACAAGTTTTATGTTGGCTGTTGAGTGTTGACTACCTAACACAACCCTCCACTTTTCTCATCCAGGATTTGGGACCTGACAACAACAGTGTTTTTTGTGTATTATGTAATGTGCAATAAAAAATAATAAGTACTATTATAACTCTATGAGTTTAATTTGTGTATTTTTTTAATTTATATGGATTTTTTTGTTAAATTATAAAAATTATAATGCCTTGTCCAAGTGTGTTCGTGTCTTATATTTTCAATGATAGACATATATTGTGTCCATATCATATTGTGTCTGTATCTTCATGTCCTTGTCCATGAATTCTAGGGCCTTATCTAGTATTTTTTAACCTGGGAAGCTTGGCTTACTAGCTAAGATTTGATTGTTCTTGTGGAACTCCTCATTTCTACTCTTCCCACTGAAATCCAAGGGAAATCCTTTATCCAAACATGGATTTTGTTATTTTGGTGAGACCCTCAATTAAGTACTCATCACTTGCCAATTTGTTTAAGTTATAAGGCAAAACTCTACTGAATTTTGTATCACCTCTCCAAATCACTTCATAATATTTCTAATGTCCTTACTACTTGGTGGGATCCACAAACTCTAATCCTCAATACCTGGAATTCAATATTACTGAAAATAATGAAAAAATGACAACAATAGATGTTCAATCTTGGTTTTCATTTAAAAATCAGAAAACTACTTCATGAAATTACTATGATCACCTTATCGCTATGCGTAAAAGATCTGTTGATCTTCATGTTATTTTTTGAACTCTTTTAAAACATGATCTCCAAAAAACTTGATCTTAATCAAATGAAATCTCCCTTGGTTATCCTCAAACCTAATACTATCGAGTTTGTCTCTAACTCTTATAATAATGGCACCTGTGGCTGGTTGATTCGGGTTTGCATTTACTGCTTCATTTTTGTGTTTTTCTCTTACCTAAAATAACTCATCATCCTTCTCGCTGAGTTGAAGGGCTTTCTCAATGGCTTGAAGCTGAATATGCAATTGCATACCCACCATATTCAGGTGGAATCGTATTCCCACTTATGACCTTGGTTGTCAATGGTGGTGCAGTGCTATAGTGTCTGCTTCAGGTTCAAACTTAAAATTATTCGTGCCCTTTCAAACGCATTCATAAGGAAGCTAATTGTTGTGTTCACTTGCTTGCATACAATGGTTACTCCAGAAGACAAGATTCTATATTCTCTTGTCTAAATGGCTTGTTTTTATTTAGACATTATCACAACATTATTCTCTCTTGCATACTTGAGGAAGGTCTTGAAAAGCTTTAGTCCTATTTTATATTTGTAAATTTTCTTTATAAAAAATCTTAATTACGCCTTTCGATTAAAAAATCTTTATTACACCTTTCGATTAAAAAATGCAGAATAACTACTTTAATTCAAGTTATCAACAGCAGCTTATCCCAAAACTATTTTTGTTGCATTCATGAGCCCTTCTCCATTTTTTATTTGTTTTTCATGAAGCCTCCATTTTTTATTCTTGTTGTAAATTCAAAATGATGGCAATGCATTTTCAATATGATCATCCCAACTATTTGTATTTCAGATTTTTGTAACTATTAGCTTATCAAAGCTTTATTGCTTTGCCAATGCAATATAGAGGTTTCTATTTAAAATTGATTTTGGAATAAAGTGTTTCATTCATTTGATCAAGTTTGCTTTAGTCTTAATGATTCAATCATCTATTGATTACTTTAGAGCTTGTTAGGGTTTTTATGTGTGCATGCTTTTAGTGGAGGAATCTATCATTTTGCCTTTGTTTGCATGGAGCATTATGTTAGGCCGGTTCAACCTGAACCGGCACAGCCGGCTTTTGGCCGGTTCTTGTTTACAGGAGGCGGACAAGAGCTGCCTCCCTTAATGTTGCCGACCAAACTAGTGGGCCCAACTAGGAGCAAATTAAAGAAAGAGAGGTGGGCGGCTAGGATGAGAGAGAAATTTTGAATTAAGGAGTTTGAATTAGGAAATTAATGTATTAATAGTATGGGTTGTTTAGGGTTAGGGTTATGCATGCTTATTGTTTCTCTTGGAGTTCTCTTTGTGGCTTTGGGCTCTAGATTCATCGTCTAGAGATTGGGAGAGAACGATCCTCCTCTCGAATTGAGGATCAATTGTATCTTTGCTTGTTCTTGCTTTTGGTTTGATTCCTATAATACAATCTACTGTTTTTGGATTGTTATCATTGGAGATCTTGAGGTTTTCTCTCTGTTTTCACCAATTATTGTTAGGTTTGCTTGCGAACTCAAGTATTTCCCATTAGGGTTACTTGCAAACTCAAGTATTTCCTATCACATTAAATCTAATGAATAGATTTAACGCGGTAGGCAGTTTATACTCACTTCCTCGTGAAACGAAAATGCAAAGAAAAATAGAATTGATGTACTGATTAGAATTTCAATGTTTATTTCGTTAAAATCAATTAATTTTTCATCAAAATTTGCCTTATTCCAATTATTGTTGAATTGCTTTATGTATCCTAGTTCTCTATTCATTTTTTGTTGGATTTTGTATGAGATGTTAAACTATTTTACATAACTTGTGTCGTCTTATTCGTAGTCTACCCCTCATTACATTCCTTCAATATTACATTTATATACCCATCTCAATGATGGAATTTTTACTTCTTTATAAAGTTGATTGAAAGGCTGAAACTGATCTATTACATCAGGATTATTTTGATATCATCGACACTCCTATGGATTTTGGAAGCATCTGTAATGATCTAGAGCATGGAGCCAAGTACAAGAATTCCTTAGATGTGTATAATGATGTGCAGTTTATCTGGGATAACTGCTACAAGTACAACAACAAGGGTGATTACATTTTGGAACTAATGAAACGGGTGAAGAAAAACTTCATGAAGTACTGGACTGCTGCTGGTTTGCTTACAGAGATGCCAATTGGTGAGATTCATCATCGGTGGTGGAAAAGTTTTCCTTGATTTTATTTCTTTGGTACATTCCAGGTTAAGTCCAGCCTATTGCTCCAGGGCCCCAGTAATTTGTTTTGCCCGTCATTCATTTTTTTTGGGGTTATTTTAACTTTTTCTAATTTTCCTTTCTTGTATGCCTCTTGTTTTTAGCTTAGGAAATAAATTAGCTAGGAAATTTATTAGATATACCGGTAGAAAGGCATGATTTTATTTTTATTACAATAAAAATTCCATCCCCTAGTTTCTCATGGAGGAAATGATTATAATTTGTGCATTCATTCCTTGGTTTTATTATTATATAAGGGGAAATCGTCTATAGATTTCTATCATTTAAACATGCTAGCATTGTATGAAAACCATTGCACATGAACATTTGCATTTGCATGCGCAGTGTGCTCATCATAGTATGCATTTAATGTGTTATCAGCGCTGATATCCAATCAAGTTTAAGCAAGGTTTTAGTTTAATTTTTAAATTTTCTCTATATATGTGGCAAACTTCAAAATAGTTCATTGACAATTTGTATGTGGCGAATTTAGTCCCAGAGTATCATGTTGTTCCAATTTAGTTCATCGACTATACAAAAATTGATCTAAAATGATCCCTTTGAGATTAAATTGTGATCAATTTTATATCACAATTACAACATGAGGGAGCATTTTGGATCAATTTTGTGTAGCCAAGGGACCAAATTGAGCAATGTAATACTCTGAGAAATAGTTCAGGGATTTAGATTGAGTTTCGTTTATGTTTTGTAATGTGCATAACATTTTAGATATGTTTGTAGTTTGTATGCGTGAATGAATTGCATTATAATGTGCACGTTGCATCTATATGCTTTGATTTGTGTATGGATATACAATTACACACACTATTACTGCTAGTATTGTAAAAATGGCTTGTAATTCTATCAATATTAAATCTGAGACTTTTATTTTGTTTAATCTGATTTGATGATGTCAATCATGACCATAAAATATTTTCAGTTATTATTACTATTATTATTATTTAATTAATTGATAAATTATAATATTTATCAGTTAAAATTCCTTGACTTTTCCCATTTCATGGCTACACACTTAAAAATTATTTGCCAATTGTCCTCTCCTACTCCTAATTTTCAAACATGAAATCACATCTACGCCCACTTGCCACCTAAGGTAGGAAGATTGAAAGCCTTCTCGGTTTTTAATTAGAAAATTATTTTTCCTTAAAATATTGCTTTTTTGTCTACTTGGCTCCTAAGTTTCATAGAGCAAATCTACTATGCTTTTCTTCGCCTCCGATGTTTGGAATATGAAAAACCTCCATAAAATTGAAATTCAACAGTAAAAAATTCGCATTAATTTCTTCTTAAGATTCAATTTTTTCTTCTCTACCCTTAATTAGAATTTAATGTCATTTATTCTTCAAATGAAATGGAGAATATGGAATTTGGATATGGAAAATTTGAATATTAAATTCATTTGAAATTGCAAAAATGCATAATCAAGTATTTAACGCCTAATTAAATCGTTTCTTCTTCTCCACAATAATATCTAATTTATTTGCATTTACCCGTCTCCTCTCTAATGTTAAATTAGAATTTCCGGTTTTGGAAGTGAAAAATTTCTTATTCAAAATGATAAAATGGGAGAAGCTATTTTTGTATAGTTGAATATGATGTCATCAATTCATCATTAATCTCTACAAATTTCTACTTTAGTTTGAATAGATGCATCTGTTTCTGGAATTGCTAGATGTTCTTTCACTAATTTGGCAATAAAAGTTTCAGTAGTCTTCAAAATACTGCATAATAGGTGTTCCTTTTAATTGTTAATTATACACTTGGGATAACGTGAACTTTTATTTAGCTCTTGAACTATTTAACTTAGCTGGGAGACATAATTTACATTTATTGGGTTATTTGTATAGTTGGTCTCAAACACAGACACTTACAGACATGATGTCGAGTTTTTAGTGTATGTAGCAGTAAATTTAGTTCGAGGATTGAAAAATTTATCACCTTTAGTGTAATGCAGATGTTGGGAGAATGATTACAAACCCTTTTATGATACTATTTTACTTTATAGTTCAACATAAATGTAATATGTCATCTTTTAATATATTATTTGGATATTATATAAACATCACTTTTAATATTTCTTTTAGCTTTATCTAATTTTTGGATTGAGGCTTACATCTCAAAATGTGGTGTAAGCAAACTAGAAAGAAAAGCTAAGTTGGAGAACACAAGGACAAAATAAAATCAAACTCAATTCACTTTAGCTTGCAAACATCCGAACAAACATCCGGATAAACAAAAGTCAAATCAAACGAAACAAAATAATAATATAAAAATGCTATCCTCAGAACAACCGTCTAGCAGTTTCCTCACATGCAACGAGAGTAGGAAAATATATGAAAATTGTGCTTAGGCTTGCAAACCGAGGGTCCACCACTACAAATGGGTCCAACGTTCTACCAAACTCCTCCGGCAAATGTCTCCAAATTTCAGCCAACAAACAACTTCCAAGAGCTTAAGAAGAAGGGTACAGGTGGAGTGGAACTTGCGTAGGGAAGAAGAGGTTAGAAGCCAAGACGAAATAGAGAGGAGGAAAGGGGGTGGAACAAGCTCTCAAGCTTTTCCAAGAGAAGAAACCCTCAAGTTTTAGTAGAAACTTTGCTCAGATTTTCAACAACCTCTTTCCTACTCAAAACATATCTAATTTATAGGCAAAAGAAAGAAGCAAAACAGCCACAACACCTCCAACCAAAACCAATCAGGTTTGGGGAAATGAAAGGCCAAAAAACACCACAACAACTCACATAATCAGCACAGAAAATAGGGAGAAAAAGCCACGGGAAACCTGGCCAGCAAGCCACGGGAAAGCAGCCATAGAGGGACCCGAGGAGCCAACACAGGAAACAAGGCAGGGAATTCACGGGAAACAGCCAGGGAGAAATCACAAGAGCCAGCCAGCTTTTATTCTTAAAGAAGAAACCAAAGAGACACAAGAAGGGGAAGAGACAAGATCCACTCCACATACCTTTTTGATTTTATGAGCTAGGAAGTGCATTTACTCCCCCAATTAATGAGCTAAACTTCAGCTCAAGCATTAATGAGCTAACACCAAGTAGAACCCAATTTTTAAGCTCAACACCAATCAGCCAAGGCCCAACCCGAGAGCAGCAAACAGCCCCAATCCGAGAACATCAAGCAGCCCAAGAACAAGAAGGAACCAAATGCAAGCAAACCCAAGACTTGCCTTGCCCAAGCACTTCCTACCATGATCATTGGATGCTCTCCATCATTTGATAGCTTATAAAAAAAACATAAAACACAACTAATATTGTTCACATCACATCAAAACAAAATAAACTAAAAAACATGAATGCATCAAAATGTTTTAAAACTTACGCCTTGTCTCATGAATGAAAAATACCTCAATACTTAATTGCACAATTTTAAACCTTTGTCATTGCATATATGATTCATAGTAATATGAATAATGTTAAACAATTCCATAGAAATTATGCACATTCCATACAAAACATTCTATGGAGAGAACCTCTAGAGATGAGCATGATATAATATGCTCTAAATTTGAAGGAAGAGAATGCTACTATGGAAGAGAATTGCAAACTTTCTTTGAATGGATTGACTCTTCAACAACTCATCACGTATCTATTCCTATAAACCAGACATAATACTATGCATAAGACATGCACAAAGAACATCACTTAGATTTTTCCATTATCAAGTCAACAACTTTTGTTTCGTCTTTGTTAATAACTAACTTCCTTTTTAGTGAAGAAATTACATAAATATCTTTTGACTTTGTTCATGCATATAAATTGACTTGTAGGGTATGATAACTTAATAAACTCTCTCGTAGGTCATTTAGGCTTCTTATTCAAACCTATCCATATTATAAATAATTCTATCTTATAAAATTTGGATCTTTCTTAAACAAGAACCATTAAACAATAAGCATACCACATGATTCTTTGACGGCTCTCACACATCTACATCAACCAACTTCATCAAGCATGATTATTATAATTCTTTCATACATAAAAACATTAGGATTCTCTTAATTCATCTAAATTATGCTCTTTAAGCGTGGTATCTATTTATTTGATAGAACTTTCATATGACTACAATTTGTAAATCATGTGTTGATTATTTTAGGTTTGATATCCTACTTGTCAAAATGATCATACACAGGCCTTTAGATTATTTTCACCAAAATTCTCACTTGATTCAACTCTAGCAGGCATCTCAAAGGCTTCATGATGCGGACATCAGTACGAAGATTTGACGCATCTGTCACAGGAGGCGTCGTAAATCGACGACTATAATTTAAATCTTAAATTATGAGTTATTTTCTGAATTTTAGCTCTTATTTTAAGTTATTTCATGTTTTACCCCCTAGGTTGGTTTATGTGAGTGTTGTTGCCCAAGGGGCAACTTTGTCTTTTGAGTTTTTTTTTTTTTTTTTTAATGTTGTGGCCTATATATAGGGCCTTAAGCTATTGTAATAGATGATGAAGATGATTATATAAGAATTTCAGTTTTAGTTTCCTTCCTTAGTAAGTATAATGGTGGAGAAAGTCCCTTGGAGTAGGGCAAACAAATTACCCAACAACCGTCGCTGTGGCAAGGTTCTTGGTATGTATCTTTGTTATTTCTTTTATATTTTCCTTCTTTATCTCTCCAAACATCAGCACCACCCTCTCGCACCCATCCGGCCGAACTCCAACAACAACCTCACTGTCCATCTTTCCAACCCCACTAGCAATCCCAAGTTCTGTCCTGCTCCTACAACCCTCCCAAACTGCAACTTTTTTTATTGTTTTATGCATCCAACCAGCCGGCTACCATCCCTTCCACCACAGAACAGTTCCTTCATTCCCAAACAGCCACCTTTCATATTCCCAACAGTTGCCCCTTCATTTTCCCCACCACCCAGCAAATGACCGCTATCCGATCTCCTTAACCAACGACAACCCCAAATCATCCCAATCCAACTACCACCGAGAGCCCTACCTCCACCACAAAATCAGCCCCCCAACTCCCAAGCCTTCAAAATGACTTTTCATATTCCTTGACCCTTCACATTCCACCAAACATCAATTAGACTTTCAAATTATGAAATCTAATTAATTTTGGAGTTTTCCCAAGCCACCTCACCCCTGCCAAAATCAACCATTAGTTCTCCCTCCACTTTCCCAAACCTTTCCATTATGACATCCACTCCAATGTCATTTAATGATCCATCTCATTAACTATTATTCCCTTTACCAAAGTTACATTTAATTTCTCAACTTTCCAAGGCCTCCTCATTAATCCTATTTCATTTTCCTAGTCCCACTTAAATGTTATTAAGTGCAGCCATAAATTCTCCCATTACTCATACACCCTTCTCTATGTGCTGCCATTAAGTGTTGGGCTGCTATCTTATGTTGCTGGTATGTTCCATAACACCCTCCCAACTGAGCCCTTGCAGCTACCCAAGTTTTCTCCTTGCTGCCCACACTGAATCGCTGCTATTTTATCCTGTTTTCAGCTACAAACTTGACGAAATTCAAGAGTGATTGATCATGGACACATGAGGCTTCAATCTAAGCTCTTTACACCCTCACATTCACATGCAAAATAACCACCCGTGGGTTTGTTCTGCATCACTCCATATAATTATACATGTTATTTACTTGAAGAAAACTAGGGTTTTTTATTCCATTTTTGGACTAGGAGGGAAATAAAAGAACCCAAGACCTTGCTTCTTCGGTCACTCTTCCTCTCCTTACACTCCCCGCTTGAGTTTATTGATGCACCTCACCTTGTGTCACACTCGCTTTGGAAGCCACTTGGTCAAGCATCAAATGTGGCAGCTTGCTCGACTGAAGCTATGATTGTCTCCTTAATCTGCAATGGATTGCTCGAGCTCCCACTGAACAATATCTTGCTCTTTGTTTTTCTCTCCCATGCTTTTTGTTGATTTATTGCTCACTCTTACCCCACTCTCGCTGACTCCTCTCTCTGACTCTTACCCAAGCCCAACTCCTTTTTGACAAAGGCAAGTGATGAGGACATCGCTCAGAGATTCCGACATGTGTACCAGCGAAGGAATCGTAGATCAACGACTACGATTCAGAGTCTTTACTTTTGATGTATTTTTTATGTTTTATTTATTTTTGCATCTCAGTTTTCCTATTTTACCCTTATGGGTAGTAAGTTCTTATTGTAGCCTTGAGGGCATTTGAGTTCTTTTTCTTTTCTTTGTGATTGAGACTTATATATAACAGTCTTGTGCTTTGTAAGAGCTTAATGAATGAATCAATGAAATTTTGATGTTTGTCGTCTTCTTCTTGTGCGTGCACTAGAGAGGAGAGAGAGCCTTAGTTGAGGGCCAGCACAATACCCACCAGTCATTGAAATAGTTTGTGACTTGTGGTTTATTTTCTTCTCTTTACCCTTGTTCTTTCTCCCTAATCGGCTGCCCCATACACCTCAATCCACCAGCCGAAGCCCCCCTTGCCCGAACCGCTGGCCACCTCACCACTTTCCTCCAACCCTTTGACCCCTAGCCACCCCCCCATCCCCAAACGCCGGCCACCATTCTTCCCCCAAGTTCTACCACCGGCCCCAACCTCCTCTCCCCTTTAATGATGAATTCAATCATCATTACTACTTACCTAAAATAGCCTACATAATTTGGGAAATAAAGTTCCTCAATTTGAAATTCAAATTTTGAATTTCAAATAGTTTCCTAAATTAACAAAAGCTATATTAGGAAAGTTTTAAACCTAAGTCCAATTTAATTTTAAGTTGGATTTGATTGAATTATTCTTTTTCTAAACTAGAGAGCTCAATCAGGAATCTCTTAATTTTCTTCCCAAACCTTCCTCCCACTCTCTTAATGTCTTTGGCCCCCTTTATTGTCCACCTACTTTGAATTTCCTCTTTAAGCCCTAACTCTAGTTGAATTTGAAATCAATTTCAAATTCAATTCCCTCCAAAATCACTTAAACCTAAAATTAATTTCAGATTTTCTGGAGTTTCCCCAACCCAAACCTAAACTTCACATAATCCAAATCTCCTCCCTCTCTCCTTGGCCGCCCCTCCTCTTCCCTTGTTTCTCTTAGAAACCCTAAATCTCTCACGAGTTTTGGAGCGAAGAAGAGAAGACAAATTCCCTCCATTCTACCATTGGTGCATGGCCGACCCTGAGGTCGACCACTGATTCTCATACAAGGTTCAAGGGGAAATCGACATCTTGCTATCTCATTTCTTCGATCTAGACTGGACATACGAGGATTCAATGGAGAGCTATGTCAACCGCATACTCTACCATCTCGCCGAGACGATTGACAAACAAAGACCCACGGGACATTGGAAAATCGTCGGCCGACCCACAACGTCTCCTCCTCCGGCTACTTCTCCGGTGAACAAGACCTTAAGCACCACTTGTCTTGTGGTGTCATCACTAGAGTTGCTTCTACCCTTTCTCCGCTAAACCCCAACTTCAAGAGCGAGTGTGAAGGAACTCAAGGTGAACACTTCTCGTTGTTATGCCGTGGATTTTTGTTTCTTCGCCATTAGTTTTACTTTTATTTTGTTGCCACTTGCATGTATTTTGTTAATCTTAATTGTAATCGCTTGCTATTACTTGATCTTTTAACGGGAAGTTCTAAGAAATTTAACTTGGTGAAACATAAGTTTATAATTAGCAAAGTTAAAGTTCAAAGTATTGTTAATTTCCAAAAGCAATCCTTGTTCACTTACATGTTTCACATCAACAAGCCCTTTTTGGCTACTCTGGAATTGGTACTATGATATAGTTCAACTATTTTAAGATGGTAGGTACACTGGCATAGTGATATTTTCACCAACTACATTTTAGGTTTATTGATTCTATGATATTGGAATGTACGGCATAATTCAAACCTTGAAAGCCATGTTTATGTTGTTTTAAAGCAGAGTGCATATGGTTGGCTTTCATGCTTGCTATCTTTTTTCATTAGACATGGAGCACTTCGGATGCCTTCCTAGTTAATATGGTCAAACTGTCAGAAGAACTTACCTGATGTTTGTGAGTAGGTAATTTTTTATATTCTGGAGTAAGATTATCTTAAGAAATTTGAACCATGCGTTCAGTAGTATGCCTGAAATTGAATATTTACTTGACTTGCAGCGCTTCTAGATTAATCTGGTGCAGGGTCGTTATGATATTTTTGCTGACCTCTTTTAGTGCAGTAATTTTTAGTTCTTGCCTTCTTGGTTTGCTTTTATATTGGATGTATCCTTTATCACTCAGATTGAGTAAAATGTGGGTTTTGCTTTGTCTGAAGGTACTCAAGTTGAAGATGTTCTCAGGTCTCATCAGGACAAATCAACATCAAAAATTAAATCAAAGCATAAACGTCGACGCCATGGGTAAGTTCATTGTGAAAGGATTTTTATGTAGAAGTTTTGTTCGTTGTGTTTTTTCTTCATGCTATGACTAGTATGGGTTGAACATGAAATATTGTTTTCCTAGAGATCATTGCAGCAAAAGTAAATCAAATGATCGATTAAAAGTTTTAAGAAATTGTGTCTCAATCTTATTCTCTTTTTCTTTGACTATAAAAAAATGACAAATAACTACTTCCTTCTTCCTGATTAATTTGTAGATGATCTTCCATTTTCTGCATGAATCATTCATTCAGTTATTCATATGGCACGCTTCAGTAAGTTGGCTGTCTAGGCCCATTTTGTGCCCGGTGATGCAATCAAAAATCTGGGAGAAGGGCCCCAAAATTTTCGATCACCAAAAGACACACTTAGCTAAGTAATAAGAAGAACAAACTCTTACATTTCATATAAAAAGACACTTAGAAACTTTAACTCAAGCAACTCAAACAAGACACCTTACAACTCTTACAAACGACACAACTAAAACACCTAAACTTGCTTTCCAAGAGACGAAGGATACAGATGGAAGGATACTTGTGGAGAGACGAAAGAGATTAGAAGCCGAGAAGAAGGGTGGAAAGAACTCACAGGTCTCCCCAAGAGATGTAAGAAGAAGAAGCTCTCAAGCTCTTCCAAGAAAATCACTAATATTTCTTTCCAAAAATTCTCTTTTTTCATTACTAAAACAGCCACAAAACATCTTCTATATATAGACAAGGGAGGGGAATACAAACAGCCCCTAAAACCCTTTAATATTCTATATTAAATAAGGAAAATGAAAAGCCAACAGTCAACTCCAGGAAACGAAGCACCAAAGCCATGGAAAATCAACCACGGGAAAACAGCCCAGGCGGAACCCGAAGAGGCAACCGCAAAAGCCAAGGAGGCACGTAAACGAAGCACCAAGGCACGGGAAAGGCCACCCAGCACGGAAAACCAGCAGCCAACCGGGGAAACCAAGGAGCCAAGCCACGGAAAACAACCCAACACAGGAAACCGAAAAGCCATTCTTGGAAACCCAAGGGACAAAACTCAGAATTTAAGAGACAAAACTATAAATAAAGAGTTACATAAATAGGAAAATAAATGAACAAAAACATAGCTAATAATGAGCTAACTTTTAGTTCAATAAATGAACTAAAAACCGGCTCATAATGAGCTAAATTTTAGCTCAAAATTTATTGAGCTAGCAAGCTAAAGGGAAGTCAAAATTAAAATTTTTTGGGTTTGATTTGACCCCCCCTTGCCTACATCAGACTCCCCTTCTTGAGGACTCATCTCCCGATGAGTTAGCTTTTGTTTTCTTCTGAGGAGGTGAAGACGGAGCATCCAATTCTTTAATTTTTTTCTCCAAACTCTTTCAAAATTTCTTCTTGCTCTTTCTCGAACTGTCTTTGTAGATACGCTTCCATTTCTCGAATTTCTGATCACATAAGAACATGTGATATTGAAGTTTGTATAATCTGTCTTGAAGCGGATCGGTTGAATCACCTTCAGTTGGAATCCATTTGTCCATCGGAAGAGGGACTTCAGGATTGTTTGGTTTGTTTTCATCCATGAATGGATCTATCTTTTTGTCTTTTTCCATTTTTTAAAAGAAAGACTCAACAATAAACTTGACTCAAATAAAGACTCAACCTAAAAAACTTAGACTCACAAGACTTACACAACTCACAAGACTCACACAACAAGACTTGACTTGACAAACCAACTTAAAACCTAGGACTTCCTAACTTGCTCTGATACCAAAAAATGATGCAATCAAAAATCTGGGAGAAGGGCCCCAAAATTTTCGATCACCAAAAGACACACTTAGCTAAGTAATAAGAAGAACAAACTCTTACATTTCATATAAAAAGACATTTACAAATTTTGACTCAAGCGACTCAAACAAGACGCCTTACAACTCTTACAAACGACACAACTAAAACACCTAAACTTGCTTTCCAAGAGACGAAGGATACAGATGGAAGGATACTTGCGGAGAGATGAAAGAGATTAGAAGCCGAGAAAAATGGTGGAAAGAACTCGCAAGTCTCCCCAAGAGATAGAAGAAGAAGAAACTCTTCCAAGAAAATCACTAAGATTTCTTTCCAAAAATTCTCTTTTTTCATTACTAAAACAACCACAAAACATCTTCTATATATAGACAAGGGAGGGGAATACAAACAGCCCCAAAAACCCTTTAATATTCTATATTAAATAAGGGAAATGAAAAGCCAACAGTCAACTCCAGGAAACGAAGCACCAAAACTACGGAAAAGCCCCTCATCAGCCACGGGCCCACGGGAAAACAGCCCAGGCGGAACCCGAAGAGGCAACCGCAAAAGCCAAGGAGGCCCGCACGGAAACGAAGCACCAAGGCACGGGAAAGGCCACCCAGCACGGAAAACCAGCAGCCAACCAGGGAAACCAAGGAGCCAAGGCACGGAAAATAGCCCAATACAGGAAACCCAAAAGCCATTCTTGGAAACCCAAGGGACAAAACTCAGAATTTTAAGAGACAAAACTATAAATAAAGAGTTACATAAATAGGAAAATAAATGAACTAAAATATAGCTAATAATGAGCTAACTTTTAGTTCAATAAATGAACTAAAAACCGGCTCATAATGAGCTAAATTTCAGCTCAAAATTTATTGAGCTAGCAAGCTCAAGGGAAATCAAAACCAAATTTTTTTGGGTTTGATTTGACCCCCCTTTGCCTACATCACCCGGCTAGGACGGCACTTTTCAATTCCAGGTCTTAACTTTGGGCAAATTATTCTGTGCGGAGTCCGGACGTCGTCCAGAGGTCAATAAAAATGCGCCATGTCAAACCAAAAGTGTACCGATCAAAGGTACCGAGCGCCGTACCGAGTGGTAACGAGCATCGGTACCGCTCGGTACCAAGTGATACCGGACGGTTCTCCCATCCAGTATCCGCACAGAATAATTTGCCCTAACTTTGAACCCTTCAAGGTTCAAGCTGCCACTTGATCTAAGTGTCAGCTGATAAACCTGAGATCTGGTCTGTTCTTAATTTTATTCTTTTTACCAAGTCAGAACATAAATGTTGTCATTTATGTATGATGATGATAATAATTGTTATATTGTCTCTCTTGTATATACATAGACTAGAACCTCTATTATACAGCAACGTTGACATTTGTGCATTAATCATATGTTTTTCCTGGGAAGAAAGTCTTTTTTTTTTTTCATTATCCGTTTGTGTTAGAGTTTTACATTTTCTCTGGTTTTGAAATATAAAATCACACTATTCATTTTTTATTTGCTGCTAAAAGCTATATAGAAGTGCAGTTTCATCAATTTGGAATGTGAAAAAATTGGAAGGACATGTGGCTTAAGCTTGCTTAAATTCACTTTTACTTGAGTATTCCACCATTCAAAGCAATCGAACATGCAATGTATATATTTTGAGAAGCATCTGCTCTATTATAGAGAAAACCATCCCATATATCTTTATAGGATTAGCTTCTTTTCCTCGCAAAGTTTGACTTGACCAATGGGGTCACTGTCGCAAATTGTGAATATAGAAGTTTGGCTCACTTTTGACTTGTTTAGCCAACCCAAATTAATCCTAAATATGCAAGTGGTGAATCAACAGGTGTACTTTCAGCATCATGCCTCTTAATTATTGTTTGGGTCACTGGTGTCGAGTAGGATTTAGAGCCCATCTAAGCCTACCTAGAAAGTTGGATTGAACTATTTATTATCTTAAGTTTGCAGATAAGCCTAGGCTAGTCAGAATCAGCACAACCCTTTTCCAGTATATCTACATTATTTATTAAAATCATATAATGGCTGTAATTGTTTTGATAGAATGACTATTTGAAACATAATCATCTCTGATGGGTTTTCTAAAAAGTATTGACTTGCATACATTTTTTTCATGATATAGCTGATCGCTGTGTTGTGCTTCTAGTTGTCAATGTTAAACTCAACAATTTTCTGCTTGCTTGAAATTTTTAAGTTTGTGTATGCTCAATTATTATTCGCTACTGCAAGTTCTTGAGATCTAACTATGCGAGCATAATAATTGAAATGTTCTTTTTAAAATAACAAATTATGAAAAGCTTGATAATAAAAATGAAGGTTTGGGAAATAGAGACATTGACAATGAGGAAGAATGCAATCTTAAGAGGTGTCTAATTAATATTCCTAAGATTGAGAAGCTGGAGCTAGAGGGCATGCATTTGTGCTGTTTACAATTGCTTGAAGAAAATGCTCTTGAGTGGTTTCAATGTTGAAGACTTAAAGCATGTCATGATTCTTCAAGCATTGCTGCAAAATACCCTTGTGTTTAATAAGTTTGAACTAGAGGTATTTTTATTATGAGCTTTATAGGAATTTATGAAAGTAAAAAAAAAGAAAGAGGAATGGAGCCTGTGCACTATAAATCCTATTGATATTATGGTGATCATCCGAATGCGTCAAGTAAACGGAGTAATTAACAAACCGAACTGGAGAAAATTAAAGCTTCTTTATATGTTGGTGGGCTGGATCCCCAATTTTTCGCCAATTTTTAGTTTACTGTTTAGATAATTTGGATTGACATTTTAACGGAATGAAGGATCAAGCGGGTCTGATCTATCAAAGTAAAGTTAATTAGTCAAATCATAGTTCATTGTTCTAGTGCTAATGGAAGAAACATGAGTATGTTATGGAAACATACAGAGTAGAAATGAGACTGGGAGTCTTGAAAGAAAAAATAAATCCCAATAGAGTATGCAGCTCTGTTGACAGATAGCTTGACTACTCAAGTTCACATAACTAAATAAGTAGTGATACTGTCCAAATTTTAGCATATTATGTTGCAGACGTTTGAAATGGGAAGCTATCTACGCTTGAGGACATATTAGAATATTGATTTTATATTGGTACCGAGTACAGAATTGGAACTTCGATAGAAATAATACCCAACTGTTATCAAGCATTGCCGAAAGCAAGATTATGAGTCCAGTTACCATTGAAATGCTCTAATTCATTAAATATGTTAATTAAGTTGTGAGAGCAAGATTATGGGAACAAATTATGAGCAAGGCTATCAAACAATTAATTATAGTAGCATAAAAGTGTTGATTCTTATTATAATAGCATAAAAGTGTAGATTCCTAACTATCTTTCCCACGTTGGCAAAACCGGATGGTGGTTTAGTCACGACGTATGCACGTTTTGACGATAATTGTTCATATAAAATTAGGGAATATCAAGAAAATTAGACTTGCACTCACGAATAATCAAAGTTATGGTTTTTTGGCTCGTTATCTCGTGAATCGTGATTCTCTAAGCCCGCCAAATCTCGAGCGATCCGACCTCCAACAGTAAGCCACCCATTTTCCCCTTATCCGATCCACGCCATCCGAGCCCACACGCAGGAGCCGAGCTTGCTTTCCCATCTGTCTCCAACCCCCGATTTGTCGACCTCAATCGAACGCCCCTGCGCAAGGAAGGACTGCTCCAATCTCTAGGCCTCACGTCCAAGCCCTCTTCTACATTCCTCCGGCTCGATTGGCTCGCACTAGCCGTGACCTGCTTCCAGCTTCCGGCACACATGAACAGAGCTCGTTCTCAGTGATGTTCAGCATCCTCCCTCTACGTGAACGAATACAAGCACCTTATGCCTCTAGTCGTAGTCACACACGAACAACACCTGGTCGTTCGACCCAGTTGCTACGTCCGATTTTCACCTGCGACAAAATCCACGCCCAGCCTCCCTTCACGCAAATGTACTCACGTTCGTTCGGCCTCCTCCCTATACACGAACAAAATCACGTCCAGAGCCTATGACTCTGTCTCTCCGCTCCAACTTGATCTCTTTTTCGTTTGAATTTGTAAGCAAGAGGAGAAGATTAATGTTATTATGATAAATAATAACATTAATTTTAATATTAACATTAATATCAAATTATATATATATATATATATATATATATATATATATATATATATATATATATATATATATATATATATATATATATATATATATATATATATATATATATATATATATATATATATGCATATACTTGTAATCATCAATCAGAGGCTACGATCATCAAATCGAGGATTTAAAGACAATTTTCGAGACCAAACAACGTCTCGAAGCCCTCAATCGTTAAATCCTATCCGACTGGGTGGGGTTGAAAAGGCAAGTGCCCTCCCTTACCTCCCTCGTGAGGAGGGGATACATGAAGATTGTCAAAATTTCACTAGGAAACTGTCAAAATTTTTAAAGCCACAAGCTCCAATTAAAATTGATTAATAACTAATCAAACCTTTTAGTAATCAATTTAAACTCCTAACCTCAAACTCTAGATTTAATTGATTTATAAATTAGGTAACCAATTAATTAATCTAACTAAATAATGGACTAATTAATTAAAATTAGAATATATATATATATATATATATATATATATATATATATATATATATATATATATATATATATATATATATATGTTCAATTAAAACTTTAATTAAATTTGAAACCTGAAATTGATTAACTAATTAACCTAAAGATCTTGTATCAAAATTTAATGGATCAATTAAAATCTGTATAAATAATAACTACTTAAATAACTCATAATTTAAATTATCTAATACTTAAAACTTAAAATCAGAGAGAAATTTTAATTATTAATTTAAATAATAACTAATCAAATTAAAATTCGAATCATTTAATTAATAAAATCAATTAATTGAATATAAAATTTACAACTTAATTAAATCAAGTAAGAGAAATCCAGGTCATCAAATAATTAATTTTGAAAATAATCAATTGCTGTGAGATTTAATCAAAGCTTTAATTTAATTAAATATTATTTTATTATAGAAACATTCAATTAAATTAAATTAATGAGCGATTAAATTTAATTAATAATATAATTAAATCAATTAAATATTTTTAAAATAATATTTAAAGTTTAAACAAATCAAAATCAAACTGAGTAATAGATTTTAATTTAAAACTTAAATTTAATTAATTGAGCAATCAATTTAAATAATTAAATAATTTTAAAATACATGTAATTAATTAGTTGAGCAATCAAAATTTAATTAAAATATAATTAATTAATGCATATAAAATAAAAGAAAATGCAATAATAAAATAATTTCCACTATACAACATAAGTAGAAACTAACTCACATCAACTTTCAAACAACTCTCTGAGTAACAACTCTATGTGCATAACAAATAACTCTCCAAAACAAAACCTTTGAAACTCTCACAAAATCTCAGCAGTAGCATACAGCTACCTGTGAAATTTCTGAGCTATTGCAAGTACAATCTACCTGCATGCAAACAAATATAACATTAATATAGTTTATCAAATGTAACTTGTAATGTAAAATTAGTGTTGACAGAGCAAAACAAACAAGTAAAAGTAATGCTAAACTATAAAAGCTATGAGCACTATTACAGATCAACAACTACTAACTAGTAAGTGTCAAAACAACGATTGCAAGTTACTACTAAAGCAAAGCTGGCAAAACAAGACGTCGACGCTGGTGCAAAACCTTTAGTTTGTAAAGCTAAATCTCCGTTAACCCGACAACTTCTAATAGAAGTCGTAAGACCGATCTTAATGGAAATCTTTATGTTAAACTAACCTACCCTAAACCCACAAACTGACCACTTTCAATGAAAATCGTAAGTCCGACTTTTAAGGAAAAATATCTAGGTAATAACATAACCCTAGAATCCTTTACGAGCATCTTAATTTATAGTGCTAGGTTGTAAAACCTACTAGACGGGCTACTTATCTTACATGGCTAGGTCGTAAGACCCGTTGTTAGTCAAGTTCTAAATTCATAAGCCATAAGACCTATATGAACATCCAAATCCTTTGGGCATCTTAGTCTATAAGACTAAGTTGTAAGACCCGCTATTTGGGCTACCTCTAATAGAGTCCATAAAACCCGCCATTAGTGCTACTTTCAAATGAAATTCGTAAGCCCTTACCCAAATTCAATCATTTGGGCAACTCTTAAATGGGGCCGTAAAACCCAATTCAAATCTAAACTTTGGGCAACTTCTAAATGGAGCCACAAATCCCAACCTAGATAAAACAACTTACACATATCCACTTCAGTCTACTCAGGAGGAGGCAACTCATTGCTGCTAATTAGATTCTCTGGACACTATGATCATGGTCGCTAGTGTGGTAGACTGAAACTTACGATATTCCTGGGATGATGAAATCATGAGATCTTGATTGGATCCTCCTTCATCCCCCATAACCAGTGTTTAAAACATTCACACACTGTTGCACACACATTTGTACTTCATGCACATACTGAATATAATTCCAGCCTTAATCGAGAGTGCTTTTCTACGGGTTTGAAGGGCTAATTAACTATGAGGATTTGCGCTCATAGGAAGTAGGACCCAAATCTAAATAAACCCTGACACTACTCTCATGGAAAATCTAGTTAAATTTTAAATCTAATCTACCTCAGGGAAAATAAGGATCTTAAACTTGTGAGAGCAAGGTTTGCACCTATTTTTCCTGGGCGAACAGTGTAGAAGGCCACAATACAAGGTGTGATTAATTTATGTTGATTGAAGTTGGGTTAGGAAGCTGTGAAACCGAGATTTCAACATTAAAACATGCTTTTGTGAATTATGACTTATTCTTGTGCATGATCTCATTTTCCCTAAATGCACAATGCTTGTAAGCTTTTTTGCATAGCGTTATGCCTGTGTAGCATCTTTACCTTTTTTTCTATAATGATGGATATAAGGAACAAATATTTGTTTATTGAAATGACTGGGCTCTTATTTGTATGACTGTATTGATGAATAATTCTATTTTGTTGGCTTCCATCCTGAAAGAGGTGAACGTCAATTTCTTCTATTACATGTAAACGAAACGATTTTTGCTAACCAAGATATAGTCTTAAGCTGCCTCCTCTCTCCTTCCACCCCATTCACTGGTGGTTATAAATTATGACCTATTACATGTTAACATTCGTTCTAATAAATTTTGCTGCAGCGAGGAAGTTGCCAGCTCTTTAATATAATTGTTATGATTATATTTTTTCATTGCTAAATTTATATCTCCTATTATTGGTTGGGTTTATTTATGATCTTATGAAGATGATTAGTTTATCTATCAAATTAGATATTATCTATTATCATGGAGCAGTGATATTCACTAGGAAAGCGGCCATCATAATTTTCTTGTTGGTTTTGTAATTAGTTTTTTTTTGCTACTTTTGATATTTTACTTCACATCCCATTTTATTAAGGGGATGTCTTCTGGTGGATTTGTCACCTTATCTCTTACATGAAATGAACCAGTTATGGATAATTATGGATCTGTGAATGTCTAATTTGTCTGTAGATGCTAACTGTAAACCTTTATATTTCAGAATAGATGGCCATAAAAGCAATTGTCTATGTGCAGTCTGTGTAGTAAGGCGCCGCAGAAAGGAACGCGAGGAACAATCAGGAGCATTTGAGACCCACATGATCGTTACTCATGCCAGTTTATCTAATGAACCTAAGTTGGAGGTAAGTGGTTTGAAGCATCCACTTACTTTCATTGGAAAGAGTTTCTGCAGATGATACTGAAAGTTTGCCGTTTACATCTATTACCTGACGGAATATGCCTACTAAAGTTAATACGGACCTTGTTGCTTACAGAGGGATATGTTGGTTATTTAGTATGGTAGCTTGTGGTTTAATGTGCATGATGTATAACAAGTATATTTAGATGAATTGAACGTTGTTTTTGAAGTTGTATAGTTTATGAGCAGATGGACAAGGTGAATGGATCTCCGAAGAACAGTTACCGGGATTTTTGATGTAGCTTCAGCAATCAGTAAAGAATACACTAACCCAATCTCACTAAGGAATTTGTCGTTGTCGGATCCATAAATTCCCTTTTCTTGCCAGTACATGACATAGTTGACTGTTCGGTTTTATTAGAGGGCTGATCAGATCGGACTGGCCTCTCTAATTTTGAGCTAAGGTATTCTCTGGTCCACTCACAAGGGACAATGCTTTTAAGGGAGCAGGTGGGCTCCACCCGCAACCTTGAATGCTTCTGGGGAAGTTCTCCCAAAGATCACCCTTGCAATCTCCAATGCCAAGATCATAATCTTTATATTATATTTTCGGGTGATGGCTAGGTCACCACGGTGTTCAATCTTTTAATCTCTGGCTAAAAAAGAATCTTTCTATCATAAATTTGTGATTGTATCTCCTCACCTCTCAATCTGCCCGACTCTTTCGATTGAAATAAACTTTGTTGTGCTATGTGTTGATGAATGATATTATTCGTGTCTTTTTTTCCCTTGCTTTAGGAAGTGCCTTAGTAGGATTGAGGTGAGGTTTTTGGGAGACCATTAATTCAATAAAGCAAGTACTCGATTGGTTGTGGCCTTCACTAGGTTGGCTGTATTAAAGCATAGTAACTATATCATAAATATCCTTCAACGCTCTCTCATCAAGTATAAAAAACTCCTCAAGAGGTGTATGAACCCATTTCTTGCTTTGAAGCTTAATGATTCAATCTCGTCCCAATTGAGAAAATTTTTTCTTTTTGCGCTTTTAATGTTTATGATTTCAGTATAAGCAGATAGCATTACCAAGCATTTTCGACTCCAATAATGCCAGGTAAGAGTAATTTTCAAGGAAATTTAGCTCTGGAGTTGTTGGATCTTTCTTGAATCCCTAACTATAATGAAATGTGATTTTTGTAGTAATAGGGCTCAATTGAAACCTGTCCAGGTAAGGTTAAGGGTAATTGAAATACTAGATTACTTCATAAGGTGTCATCTTAATTGTAGATTGATAACTATGGTTATAAGTGAATTCTATCATTGAAATATGATTCTCTCAATTGCCTCTAAAATCCATTAACACATAATCTTAGCAAGTCTTCTAACATTTTTAGTAGTTCTTTCTGATTGGCCATGAGTTTGTGGATGAAACATGGGATTTAAATATAGCCTGGTGCCCAGTGTCCACTCTTTCATAAATTCTCTTCCACTTTAACCTGGTGCCTTTGAAATGCCAATCTAACAATATATTTCATGTATAATCTTGCTAGTGTTCTATTTGAATATGTTAGACAAAAATGAGCTGACTTAGTAAATTTAATAATCATCACTCAAATATAATGATGACCTTACTTGAATTTTGAAAATCTCATAACAAATTCCATTGCAATACCTTCTAACTTTCACTTTGGAGTAAGGAATAGATGTAAGTTTACTTAGTCCTTGGTGTTTAGCATTAACAATTTGATAAGTTTCACACTTAGATATATATATATACTTAGCTACATCCTTTTTCGTGCACGGTCGTCAAAATAATATTTTCAAACCTTTATATATCTTGATACTTCTCGGATGAATAGTTAACCTAAGTGATGAGTTTCATGCAAAATTTCCTATCTCAAAATAGAATCACTAAGTACCCATAAGGCCATAAATGTAGCTTATTTTTACCAACACATATTCAGTGATGGTGATTTTCTTTCTCTTTATTGATTAACTTACTCATTGTTGAAACTAAAAGGTTGGAGTAGCTACAATGGAAGATAAGATTAGAGAGAGCACCTTAGATTGTTTGGTCACATAAAATGGCGACCTTCCGATGACCCATTTAGGAAAGTAGATATATTAGATTTGACTTATATTAAGAAAGGTAGAGGTAGACCTTAAAAGACTTGGTTAGAAAATATTATAAATGGCATTTTTATTAGATTTAGATTAGAATTTGACCCTTAGCAAGACACAATGGAGAAAATGATTCATGTAGCCGACCCCATATAGTGGGATAAAGGCTTGTTGTTGTATTGTTAGTTTTCATAGTCTTTTTCATTTGGTCTTCTAAAACTTGCTTTACAATCATTTTATGTAGCAATCCTATGTGCTTCTTTAGTATTATAATATATTAAAATATCATCAATGAATATAATCACAAATTAATTCTATATTATTTTAAAATTTGATTCATCATATTCAAAAGATTATACGGGCAATTATTAACTTAAAAGGCATTACTAAAAATTCGTACTTACCATATTTGATTTCAAAAGCATTTTTCTTACTTATTAATTATATAATGATCTCAAATCAATTCTAGAGAACACAATAACACTTTGAACTGATTGAATAAATCATCATTTCGTAGTCATGGATATTTATTGTCACGACCCGGCCCGGATGCTCGATCTAACAAGGCGGGTACGGAAAGTCGGACGATAAAATCATTAAACATTTCACTTACTTCTTCATTTATACTGAATAGCCACTAAAACACAAAAATTTATATTTACCTGTTGTCATTTGCACGCTGCCTTCTGTAGACAAATTCTTCTCTTTCAGCCATTTCTTTTCTTAGGAACTTACCTGAAACATTTAAACTTGTGGGTTGAGTTTACTAAGTAAACTCAGTGGGTATCTATTTAAAACAATCAATATAAAAAATGACTAATATGTATTCTATCATTTCTTAATTTTATTTCTTTCATTTCATTAATTTAAACATCTCTGAACATTTTCTTTTAACATAATCTAAATATTTAATATTTTATTTATATTTCATTTTCCCATTTAATTTGCACAGGAGCATCGTCTCAAAGTACCCAAAGGTACAACCTTTTACTTTTATTTCCTTTTCCATAACCATAACATTTTCCTTTTCCTTTTTCGTGCACGAGTATGGCGTCTCCAGTCAGTACCATAAGGGGGTGAACTCCTGTAGTTTTCAATACCTTTCCTTTTTCATCCTTATTGTTATAATTGTATATAACGTATCTTACATGTGCATTTATAAATATTACCTTTCATTTTCATAAACTTTCAAACATTTATATTGGATGAATTTATTGATAAAACTATAAAATCATAATATCTTCAACATTATGTAATACACAATTAATCAATTACTTTAATAGATTCCAATTATGAATAAAATTATAAAATAACATAATTTACCCACTTTGATATTTCAGTTCGTCGATCCTTGTTTCAACCTCAGTCTCAAAATTCTATCTTTGTTGAATTCCTTGAATAACAACTTGTACCATTTGAATTCTTTCTTTCCTTCTTCAAAATTGTCATTAAATAATTTTAGGGATTTCTACAAAATTTAATAGAAACATATGATAAGAAAATCACTTGCAAAAGATGATTATTCCAACTCAAAATCCTTCTCCTTTCTTTTCCAAATTCTTCAAATCTCTTCTTTTGCCCTTAACGAAACACCTCCATTGCTTAGAATAAGAATTTGGGAAGGATTTATACAGAAAATAAATAATTAAAAACTAACCTTCTTCTCTTTCTTCCCTCGGCCTTTCCTTCCCTTCGTTGCAAATTCTCTTAAACCTTTGCTTCTATAACAATAAGAACGAAAATGAGTTGTTAAATCTTACCCTCCAACGCGCTCGTTTGCTAAAAATGGCGAAGAAAACCTCCAAGGCCACCGTGCGGGAGTTTCGGTCGTCTGCCCCCTCCGTTCTCCTCTCTGTTCGCGAGTAGCGACCCGCCCTGGGTCGCGACTTCTAATAAAGGGACGGGGTGGTCGGTTCGGTTGAACCGGCCCCCAACCGGTTCATTACATTTATTTTTAATCATTGCTTTATTCAATTCTTTATAATAATGTGCATTCTCATATATTCATATTTTTTAATAAAAATCACAAGTGTACTCAATGATGAATTACTGTCTGATAAATCCTTATCAATTAACTCTTATTTCTGACATTTCAATTTTTTGTAATTCTCTTGGACCCATTCTCTAAAGAGATTGAAATATTGTTGATGCCCCCCTTGTTTCAATTCAATCCTAAATTCAAGTTGTCTTTCAGGTTAAGGCAAATTTTCAAGAAACTTATTAGAAATTCTCCTATTATTAAAATATTCTTTAATTTTTGAAAATATTCATTTAGCATCTCAATCAATATTCGGTAATTCTTCAACATTTTTTTTTTCAAAATCTCAATCTTTGCTAAGACTATTTAATCATCACTTCACATTCTTTTATTAATCTTTGTAAAAAGTTCAAAATCCCCTTATTCTTAGTAAGTGCTCAATCCTAGAGTTTTGTAGTGACCTAATTTGGTCCATTGACTATTAAAAATTGATACAATTTGATCCTAGAAAATTTGTCAAATTTAACATAATATTTTACAAATCTCCTTTTCATAATATGAGCGGGGCATTTTAGTAAAAATATTCAAATTTATTTATTTTTTAACAATGCCCTAGCTCATCCCATTTTGGAACCATCTCGTGCGAGTGCTACGGGCTTCGAAAATTTGCGCCCCGGCCTCTCAGTGGACCCCCCTTTTTCTCGGATCGTCGAGGAGAGTTTTAACGCTTAAGTTCCAAGGTAAATTTTCAGAAGGCGGATTGAGTTATAAATAAGACACCATCCAGAGATTCCACCCTCATTTTGCGAGGACTTTATGATCTGGAATCAGATTTGCTATAGGCGCAAGCCCCTATAGTTAATTACCCCCCACATAACGAGAGGGAGCTTTCGATTAAGGCTAGTTGTCAAGCAAATACCTAAATTATTCTCAAACATTGTGAGTCACCAGAACTCTAATTGCTTCAATGACAATCTCAAGATTCGTGCTGCTTTTTGGTGCTCCAAAAGATAGCATAAACCTACGTATCATTGTTTGCCCCTCAATAACTTCTTTAAGCAATACGGTGGTGGTCCTTTGCTGATACCCCTTTTAATTTAAATGCGTATTTATAATTTTCTGTGACATGAATTTATGTCCAAAATATGCTAGAGCTGTTAGTGACCTTTTTTAGGTGTATGTGAGAACGGGATTCTATGACTAAATTTCCAGAAAAAGATAGTGAAGTGTCAAATAAAAATGTGAATGTTGAGTCATGTCTTGTGGAGTAACTCATTCCTGCATGCAAGGTCAACACAACGATTAGCCTCCTAATAAATGTGTTTGAAGGTAAGGTTGGCGCAGGTGCTCTACATTCCTTTTATTTATTGTCGTGCTTATCCTATACTGCAACTTTGAAGCTTTTGAGGCCAATAACATAGTGGTCCAGGCCCTTTAATTGGCGACTTTGACTTTTAAGTCAGCTGCATCTCTCCTTTGGAGCTCATCTCATGCTTCACCTAGTATTCCCTATGAAAGCCTAACTTAACGTGCTAAGATTCAGGCTTCGTTTGAGACGGTTTTCTTACTGTTTATTAAAGCAGCTTTCTAGTAAAAAAATTTAATTTTTAAACTAGAAAGCTACTTTAAGAAGCAGTGAGAAAGCTGTCCCAAACGAAACCTCAATTTTTTGCGTGGACGCTCCTGGACATTATTCTCTCCACCGATGGTATGGTGCAATCTAAAAGGTTTAATTTAGCATTTAAATGCGTGCATTAATATTCTGTCGAGATTCTAAATCTTCTATTCATCATCTTCCCCACTTATCAGGTTATTTGTTGACATTTTACTCTACCATCGATGCCCTCTCCAAACCACTTTATAATATGTTTGTTGTCATCCCTACTTGGTGGAATGCTACAATTTCTAAACAGCCTTAAAATTTAGCTTTCATGGCTTTGGTTGGCAAGGATGGTGTAGCGCTCTGGTGCCTTATTTTGGCTTCAAAGAACTTGTCAACATACGGTCCTAGCCAATGCCTATGAATAATTCACACGAACGTTTTACTTATTCCATTACTTTTTTCAAATTTCTTTTTGGGAGGTTATGCCATAGAATTATCTCTTTTGCCTAACCAGACCTATCTTAGCCACTTAGCCGCATTAGGGTGCCTTCCTTATGGTGATACCTATGGAGCAGGTTAACCTTTTTCTTGACTGTGTATGCAAGAGATAGCCTAATTGAGATTAATCTCTTTTATTACTTCAATGACGTTTTAATAGTTTTGAACATGTAATAATCATCATTATTAGTACTAGTCTGGTTACATTTAGCCTTCACTATTTTCTTCTTATTACTCTTGCATTAATTATGCATGTTCTATTTATTTGTGCATCTTCCATACTCCATTATAAATTCTCAAGTCAGCCAAGCCTTCCTATTCCTTTATTTTGTATATTAGATCAAATTCTTTAAATATATTGAATGTGGGTGTAAATTTATCCCCAACTACCATGGAGGACTCTTAAAGCTTGCTTTAAGGGTTCGTTTGGGACGGCTTTCTTTCTGCTTCTTAAAGCAATGTTCCAATACAAAATTAAAAAATTTGTACTAAAAAGCTGCTTTAAGAAGCATATTGAAAGCCGTCCCAAATGAAACCTAAATGGCATTTTAAGTTGCTTATTTCCTTAGATTTTCTTATATTGAATCCTCTAATCTTTGCACTCCTATCATTCTCTCTTATTCGTATTAAATTTTTTATTTGTTAATCTACTTCTTGGTATGTTACAGGCAGAACATATTTCTTGAATGCTTTTTAACATTTCAGGTAAGTTCTGCTGACAACCCTTGCAGTGAAGCTACTGCCTCGACCTTTGATCACTCTCCAGAAACTGAAGCTGATGCTGAAATGGGCGAAGCTGGAAAGGTTGAGTCAAGGACGATTCTTGAACCAACGGGCAGCGATGAACCCGAGACGATTGGCGCCTCGTGTGGAGAGATTGAACTCTATCCTAATGCCACCAACAATGAAAATTTCGGCAACTTGTCACATGAGAATGGCAACAAGGATGATTCTAATCAACATTTTAATGGTGAAGAATGGCCTCAGTCTAACTCATCTAAGCACAGTTACAAGAAAGATGAAGATGAAAATGATGACGAGATTAGGCAAGGGGTAAGTTTCAATTTTTCGATCATAAGTAGGTTCACAAGTTGATTTGACTTGTGTTAAAAAAGATAGAGGTTGGAGTAGCTCCAGCGGAAGATAAGATTAGAGAGAGTTGCCTTAGATGATTTGGTCACATGAAAGGCGCCTTCCAATGACCCGGTTAGGAAAAGTAAATGTATTAGATTTGAGTTATGTTAAGAAAAGTAGAGGTAGACCTAAAAGACTTGGTTAAAAAATATTAGAATGACCTTTTTTTTATTAGATTTAAATGAGAATTTGATTCTTAACATGACATAATGGAGAAAAACAATTCATGTAATTGACCTCACATAATGAGATAAAGGTTTGATGTTGTTGTTGTAAGTAGGTTCACAAGATTAGTATCACTAAAATATTTGATTGGTTCTTGGCTTTGATCAAGATCAAGGAGCCGATTAATAAGCCATGCCCGATTCTAATTAAACTTGAATTAAATCGAGTCGTAATTGAATCGGATTAAGCTTTGCTCAGGCTCGACTAAATTGCATATATATGCATGCATGAATGCATAAACAAGCCAAACTATAATCAAAGTAAAATAAGCTAAACCTATAGCTCGAATCAAGCAAGCCTATAGTTTTCCCCGAGCGGAGTTTAACCAAATGACAATCTGTGTCCTGGGTCGGATTTACTCTAGATAACTAGATTGGATCATAGACAACCCTAATCATAGATCTAGTTAACAGCGAATTTACGACAATGCCACAAACTTCTTATTTTTAATAATGTGGGTGTGGAAGCATAAATTTGATGTGGTATTATGATTGCAGGAATTGTATCCAAGCGGTCAGGAAATTAAACTGTTAGAGAACCCGCCTCAGCAGGAGAATAACTCAGTATTATGGCTATGCAGGGATCTCTTTTCTGGAGACCGCAAGTCTGTCTGGAATGGACCCCATTCCTTAAACAGAAAGCTTTCATCTGCGACTGCAAGACAGAATAATCCCATACGAAGTGCATTGGCGACATTAATGCACTCATAGACTTTGTTTTGGGACGGCTTTCTTTATGTTTTTTGAAGTAGTTTTTTAGTACAAATTATTTTAAAAAGCATTTAGAACGTCATCCCAAACGAAGCCATAGCGTACAGCCTTCTTTTTCTCAAGTGAGTTCTAATTTCATGTAGATTTAGAAAATAATGATGTATACTACATGCATTTTGTGTAATCTAGCATAATACAATTCAAAAACTGCTTGCATGATGGTGAAACTGACATTTATATCATTGTAAGTCTAAGAAGATTATGGCTTCTCTTGCGACAGTTTTCTTACTGCTTCTTAAAGTAGCTTTCGAGCTTTTTGTACTAAAAAATTATTTTAAGAAACAATATAAAAGCCGTCCGAAACGAAGCCTATGACATATGCGTTCAACTCCAAAAAAAAAAATGATTGGTTTTTAGCTAGAATTTTAAAGTTCATTCATGTAGGCATTGGAAAGAAATCAAATGAGGATTTATGAGTTTTGTTAGTATACCAATGTTTTTATTCTGATTTATTATTATATCAATCATTTTTTTATATATAAATAGTGCACTATATGAATGTCTAGCTTTTATTAATATAGTACTTTTAAATATTATTTATTTTATATGAGTTAGTTGTACTATTAAAATTATCTTCATATTATAATTTAGTTATAGCATATTAAGAAATAAAATTGTTTTTTTTTTTTTTTTGATAAAGTTCTCATAGAAGAATCAACCTAATTTTATTCAATAAGATTGATTTATCTTTTAATACAAAATGGGATAACAAATACTTAAAGATTTATTCTATTATTTCCCATCCATTGAGATAAATGTTCTTCTGTTTATCGCCTGAAGTTCCCTTCAATCACCTTTTATTTTCTTAGATATGAACTTTCTCCACCTTTGGAAGGACTATCACAATCTCCTTCATCCAATTCCATGATATTCTTATGTTGTTTGATTGATGCCTCCATGTCGTGTCGCTTCCAACTCTAAGGAGAAGGCTAACCTTAACATTCTTTATGACCTACACAACTTTCTCATGTAATCTTGCCCACCACCTTCAATGTTGCATAGGCTCAAAACTTAGACCATTTCATTGATCATAATGATAATGAACAATTATGACCTGACCTGACATAGCTTTATGTTTGGACGTCAATAATATGTCACCACATGTTCTTACTCTTTAGTGCGCGGCTCGATGATCCGGCCCGGATCGGAACCCATGATTGCTATGTTAGTGTATTTCTCATATTGTTTGGTATTGCTTGGCAATAACGAGAAATATCGCTCTGTGAAGATCAATACCGAGTTTTTAGCAAAACTCGGTATTGCTTGTTATTGCTCGGTAAAAATTCGATATTGCTCGGTATTGGTCTTCACAAAATGATATTTCTCATTATTGCCGAGCAAAATCGATCAATACTTAGCAATACCTAGCAATATGCGAACATAGCAATCTCGTGGCCGTTCTGGGTCGGGTTGATGGGCCGTGCGGTAAAAAGTAAAAACATGTGGCACTATTTTACTGCCATCCGAACGTAAAGCTACGTCAGGTCACCGGACCAAATAAAAGTTCCATGATAATATGATATATTGCTCATTATCAAGGTTTGAAGGCATGCATCTTAGTAATAAATGGGGAAAGAAGTACATAACCCTTAGTGGCGAATACAAATACCTTAAGAGGGTAATGTTGAGAATCCACCAAGTATCTATCAAGGATAATAATATATCTCACTTGAAATCTTTTTCAATCAATTATTTAAAAGAATAAAAATCTTCAATAAATGTCTCACTATCCAAATAATATGAGCAAAACTTCGAGTGATTCATCTAATTTACTTATTCATGCCTCTTTATATTTAAGAGCTACAAACCTTCTTTTCACTTATATTTACATATTGCCTTCATGTATTTTCTCTTGAAATACTACTTACTATTTAATAAATTCGTGAGGCCCACATCAAAGAAGCTTCTATTTATACTCTCTATGTTAAATATATAAAAAACAATTATCCTCTTTTTTTTTTAATCACATAACAAGTAAACAAATAATTGATATAGATTTTTTTTTTTTAGCATGCCCTTAAAAAGATACAAAAATAAGAGTTTGTATGATCCTAGGGTTGTCAAAATGAGTCAATGAGTCGGGTTTGTATTCGACCTAAATTCGATCAACCTGAAACCGTCCCACTTAATAAACAAGTCAAAAAATTAACTCAAATCAGACCTGGTAACCCAATTTAATTAAAAAAAATTATTAGCTTATTAAGCATAGATTTTAAGTTACATGATGAAAAATACAAATATTATCACAATATATAGAAGAAATTATAAAAATTAAACAGGTCAAACATGGGTTAGTGGGTCGATCCAAACTCAAATTTTGCAAGTTGAATTTGATTCGAATTGAGAGATATGATTCCTAAATTATTTGGAAAGTTGCAAATTCATATTTAAAAATCACATCAAATGCCAATTTATCTATTCATATTAGGAAATTTTGTGTGGATGTAGACATTCAACTCAATAGAGTTTCAATTCCATTGCGTTATTTTTTTAATAAAAATGTTATCACCTACCTAACTATAGGATTTTTGGATAACTATTTTAATGATAACTTTGTCGTCATTCTTCTGAATGTTCAGGGCCATTTTCGACATTTCACACATCCGAATTTGAATTCCAAACTTGCCGTTTGAGCTCTCCTCTTCCTTTAAAGAAGCCCACTTCAAATTAAAGCGTCACGCAGATCTTCACTGCAAATCTCTATCTCTCTTTCTCTTTCTCCACAGTCTTCAGCTCCACCGGTTGCGAAGCAAACAGAAGTTCAGAGAGATAAAAAATGGCTGGAGTTGTATTAATCTTGAGGGGGTGCAGAGACGAAGAGAGTGTGAAGAAGAGGGCCAAAGGAGACGAAGAGAAGGGAAAGAGAAAGAGAAAGGCAACTTTCTCTACTAGCCTTTCTCGTGGCGGCGATTCGGAAGGTCGGTGGTGGCGTGCAGAGCGGCGGAGCAGAGGGGAGTTGAGGCGGCGCCGGGGATGGCTCTTGGGCACATGGAGATCGGCTGGCCGACTGATGTGCAGCACGTTTCGCATGTCACATTTGACAGATTTCATGGATTTGTGGGTCTTCCGGTTGAGTTCGAGGTCGAGATACCCTGTCGTGTTCCGAGTGCCAGGTCTCGCTATAGGGTTTTCTTTTATTTCTTCACTAATTCTGATTTTTTTTTGTTTTTTTACATTTGCTGATTTGTTGTTTGGTCTTTTAATGCGAGTTCCTCATTAGTTTTTTATCCATATTATCATCAATATTTTGTCGGACAAATTTTAATTTCAGCCATAGTCGCGTGGAGTGCCAGCGAGATTGGAAATTTTATTAGGTGCGGAGTGCAGACGGGATGAGAACCGTCCGCACAGATACAGGGTACCAAACGGTACTCAATGGTACCGAGTGGTACCGAATGATACCGAGTGCGATTTTATACTAGTGTGCAGACGGTTCTCCCGTCCGCACTCCGTACCTAATAATTTCTCGATTGGGAGCGGGCGGATAGGATAAATGGCGGTAGTTGATAATAAATTAAAAAAAAATTGAGTTTTCTTTAATTTATGAAATTTTTAAAAAAAATGGAAAAAAAAAAACTAAAGATGTTAAAAACAGAAAAAAAATGAAAACTAGTAAAATGGGAAAAAAATATTTTTAGCTTTTTTTTTTTTTTTTCATTTTTTATAAACTTAAAAAGAAAAAAGAAAGAAAAATGAAAAAGGATAAAAGTTTTTTTCTTTTAAATCAAGTCGCTAACTAGCAAAGCTAGCGACTGTTTTTTTTTCTTTTAATTTTTTTAATTTGTATTATTATTTATAAATAAATAGTTTAACTAAAATATGTATATTTATTAAAAAAAATTATAAATGAAAAAAATGAAAAATAGAAAAATGGAAAAAAATATTATTTTTTATTTTCATTTTTTTGTAAACTTAAAAAGGAAAATGAAAAGAAAATCAAAAAGTCTAAAAGAATGTTTTTTTTTCAAATTAAGTCGCTAGCAGTGCTAGCGACTGTTTTTTTTTTTCTTTTAATTTTATTTTTATTTTCATTTATAAATAAATAGTTTACTTAAATATATACATTTATTAAAAATTGAAAAAAATGAAAAAAAAAAAAAGGAAAAAGAAAAAAAAATATTTTCTGTTTTTTTTTTTTCATTTTTTTAGAACTAAAATAAGGAAAAAATGAATATGAAAATGGCAAAATGATTTTTTTTTTAAATCAAGTTGGCTAGAGACTGCTTTTTTTTTTTCTTTTAATTTTTTTGTTTTCTTTAATTTTTATTATCATTTATAAATAAATAGTTTAATTATATATATATATATATATATATATATATATATATATATATATATATATATATATATATATATATATATATATATATAATGAAAAAAATGATAAAAAAAATGAAAATTAGAAAAAAATTCATTTTTTATCATTTTTTTAGAAAACAAAAATATGGAAAAATGAATATAAAAAAGTCAGATGTTTATAAGATAAATTATGTATGTAAATCGCCCTTTATTTTTGTTATTTTATTTTTGAAATTTGTGTGGTAAAAAAATATAGTAGATTGTTAAGGAAGAATGGCAAACCTACGTTCAGCATGTTCCCCATGTAACATTCGACCGATTTCATGAATTTTTGGGTGTTTCGGTTGAGTTAGAAGTTGTGTGGTCTTCTTTGGGCCAGGTTTATCGATACTTTATGTTTTGTTTAGCTCTTTTACTTCTCAGTCTCTCCTCTTATTGGTATGCTGTTCTTCTATGTTTTCTGATCTTAGATCGATTTATGGTAGCCTGAAGTTTGATTTGGGCTTGCAATTGATACCTTTGTCCCACTACATGTGGTCGGCTACAAGAATCCTTTTTCTCCATTGTGTCTGGTTAAAAGTTAAATTCTTTAAATCTAATAAAGAAATAACATTTCAAAAATTTTATAATTAAGTATTTTTAGGTCTATCTCTACCTTTATTAACATTAGTCAAATCTAATACCTCTACTTTGCCAACCGGGTCATCGGAAGGCCGCCGCTTGATGTGATCAAACCATCTATGGCAACTCTCTCTAATCTTATCTTCCACTGTCACTACTCCAACCTTTTCACGTATATGCTCATTTAGTATCCAATCTTTAAGAGTAAAGCCACTCATCCACCTGAGCATCCTCATCTCTGCAACACTTAACTTAGTATTATGCTTCTCTTTTAATGACCAACATTCAATACCATGAAGCATTGCAAGTCTCATCACCATCTTATAGAATTTTCTCTTAAGTTTGAGGGCTTGTAATTGATGTTGTTACTTTTTTTTAATCATTTTCTTTGTCATTATAATGAAAATGGATCTTAATTTGTACAGTGCCAGTGTATTTGGAGTTTCAGCTGAGTCGATGCAGTGTTGTTTTGATTCAAAAGGTAATAGCGTGCCCATTATTCTATTACTTATGCAGGAAAGGTTGTATTCTCAAGGCGGGCTAAAGGTATTAAACATATCTGTTCATCATTTTCAAAAAAAAAAAAAGGAACTTTCCTTCATATCAATGGAAGCCATAAATAGCAATATCTGTTCCCTTAAAAATATGTTGTATTCAGGCAGAGGGGATATTTCGTATAAATCCGGAAAACAGCAAAGAGGAAGAGTTGAGAGAGCAACTGAACAAGGGCATTGTACCAGAAGATATTGAAGTCCACTGTTTAGCTGGTCTTATAAAGGTAAAATCAGTTTGATTTTTATAGACAATCTGTTAAGCAATGTCAAGCAAATTATTTGGTCTATTATGATATGGCTTGTTACCAAAGCTTTGAGCTGGGCTATTGAAAGGTAATGCATTCTTTCTTAGTGTTTGTAAAGTCCTAATTAATGGTTCTTATGTAAAGTTTAAGTAGGAACATTTTTAGTGAATTCTCTATTCGATTCGTTCTGTTATGGAAAGGTTGGTTTCAGAAGTAAGACTTTATTTGGGACGGCTTTATAAAGCAGCTTTTAGTATAAAATTTAAAATTTTTATGCTAAAAAGTTGTTTTAGGAAGCAATAAGAAAGCCGTCTCAAACAAAGCCTAAATCTTCTGCTTATGACACAATAGTTTGTGTGATTAGATTAATAATTATGATTTGTCTGGTCAGCAGTAGTTTTAATATCAACATAAATGCACCTCAGAATATGTAGAATGTAATTCTAAGAGGAACATTATTGACTTTGCTCTTACAGCAAGTACGTGCAGAAGACAAGAAACTTTAGTGTAAAGAGTATATCATCATTACTTGAATTTTCTATTAAGTATAGAAAATTGTAGTGTGATCCAAAGTTTTGCAGGCCTGGTTCAGAGAACTTCCTGAAGGTGTACTCGATGGCCTTTCTCCTGAACAAGTTCTTCAATGCAACACAGAGGAGCGATGCGTAGAGCTCGTGCAGCTCCTCCACCCAACTCAGGCTGCTCTCCTCAATTGGGCTGTTGAACTCATGGCTGATGTTGTTGAAGAGGAGGGATTGAATAAAATGAATGCAAGAAATATAGCCATGGTCTTTGCTCCAAACATGACTCAGGTTCTCTCTCTTTCACCTTCAAATCAATCACACAAAACTATAAATATTGCTCTGTGTTTCGAGTCAATCTTGAATGTACCCTTCCTATAAATTGTAGGGGTGTGCCATTTGCATCAAAATTATAAATTATTAGGTGCGGCGTCCGGATTTGTTCGAAGGCGAATCAGGATGCGCCACGTCACCCAGGGCCCAGTGCATCCTGGTGATGTGGAGCCATCCAGATTCGCCTCCGGATGGTCCGGACACCACAAGTAACAATCTATCCTGATTTTGTAATCTATCTTTGTTTGGCACTTAAACAATGCTTTCTTTCTTGTCTATCAGATGTCTGATCCCTTGACAGCTTTGATGCATGCTGTGCAAGTAATGAACCTTCTCAAGACCCTGATCTTGAAAAAACTTAGAGAAAGAGAGGATGCAGCCATGGGAGCAATTTCTCCAAGCTTCTCTTCTCAATCATCAGAGGGTTACCATGATGAAGAGGTGCATAGTCATGCAAGGGAAATCACTTCAGATGATGAGTATAATAGTGGCAGCTGTAGTCCTGATGATGATGATGATGATGATGACGATGATGATGATGATGATGATGATGATGATGATGATGAAAAGGAGATTGAAGCAGAAGGAAGTGAAAATTATACTGGAGATTCTACGAGCAATCTAACACAATTAAGCTTTCAAAACTTCAATCCGGAGGTGAGCTCTTGCAGAGAAATTGTTTTGTTTGACATGGAGAGGATCACACCACACAAACAAATTGGAGATGGTGATTTGGAAGTCTGAGATTAGTTTATTTTGTTTGCTATGAGTTTTACTAATGTATATGAATTCATGATGTTTAAGACTGTCTAACAATGGCTTTTCTAGTTTTGGTGATTTTGTATGGATTCAGCTGAAGCTGAACAATCAGTTGGTTGATTTATTATGCATGATGACCAGCCTGTTATTGTTGTTTAATGGTTTCTTCAATGTACCACTAATAGAACTTTGGATGCAAAAAAAATGTGAGGGATGCAATTATGTTTTCAACATAATGTATCTTATAAAGTTGTAGGAGTCCATTCATTGAAAAAAGAAAAAAAAAACAATTATTCTCCCTTCATGATGTGGTGTCATTTCATTATGAAATTCAAGATTTATATATAAAATGATGTGTTGAAGTCCATTCATTGAAAAAAAAAAACAATTATTCTCCCTTCATGATGTGGTGTCATTTTATTGGGGTTGTCTTCTCCATTTCATTCCATGTTTAGTTTTAGGTACTTTATTTCATTACAAAATGAGTGCTTTTTCTCTATGCTTCTTTCCAATATAAATATGATCATATCACTCCAATTGAAAGTGGGAAAACAGTGCTCCAATTGTGAATGATTTCTTATTTGAAAAGATTATTTATTTTTTTTTCTATCCAAATACAATAATCAAGAAAAAAAAATTTCACTTATATTATGATCATTAAGAAAATGGCGCAGAAGAAGTGTTCAACACATCTCTCATATTTTATCAAAGCTTTCGACATTCAAATCCATTCAAAAAGATCAAAAGAGCATATATATATATAATATTAAAGGAAGCTTTTGTATCTTGTGGTGATAAATAAATGCAATCATGCATTCTATGTGGTGTTGGCACTCACAATGGTGGGCTTTGTCTGAAGAATCAAAATCTTGTTGAGGTCTTTTTTTCCGAAAAAGGATCTTCATGTTCTTTGCACCACAAATATTCTTGCACATGGAGTTAACTTACCTGTGCACATAGTGGTATTACATCAACTCAATATTTCAATAAAAAAAGATGTCTCTACTTGGAGTTTAATCAATCTATAGTATTGCAGGCATGTTGCAAGAAAATTAGTTTTTTCATCATTCAACCTATGTTCAAACTGATCAACACACAACAACTCAACAATATAAACAAATTTTCAAACAAAATAATTCAACTTAGAAAAAAAAAAAACAACTCAAACTCAATTTAAATACAACTCAAACTCAATTCAACCCAAGCAAACAAACTCTTCAACTCTAAAACACAAGCTCTCAAACTCTCCATAATACATAACTCCCTACAACCATAACCGAAACTCTCCAACAGAACAACCTAATCTCCTTTCTCATGTACAAGCCCCTGCAAACAAACAAATAAGGATCAGTGCATTGCAAATAAATTGAATCAATAAAAAAAATAATAAATATAGCTACTGCATATAGAACAAAGTACTAGAAGCATGTAAAAGCAACACAACTGTGCTAAAATAAAGAAACTAATGTCAAACCTCACAAATTTTATGGGCAGCCTCGTTCATAGGAACTTGGTTGTAAGACCCACTTCCCGGCAACTTTCGTAGGAAAGCAGTAAGCCCGGCCTTAGGGAAATGTTTTAGGTTAAATTGGCCTAACTCCTAAACCCCCAATTAAAACCCCCGGCCACTTCTAATAGAAGTCGTAAGTCCGAAATCTGAGAGAAGTGTTTAGGTGATAATACAAACCTATACCCCTCACTTGGGCATCCTAGTCTATAGAATTAGGTTGTAAGACCCGCTTTCTGGCAACTTCTTACTAAAGTAGTAAGCCCCCACATTTTAGAAAATTTGCTAAATAAATAGTAATGATCCTAAACCTAAAAAATCAAATTTAAACCTATGAGCATCTTAGTCTAAACGATTAAGTTGTAAGACCCGCTTTTCAGGCTACTTCCTAAGGGAAGCCATAAGTCCAACCCAAACATTAAAATTCTCGGGCATCCTAGTCTAAAGGGACTAGGTTGTAAGACCCACAACTCGGGCCGCTTAGCTTGCAGGGCTATGTCATAAGACCCACTGTTGAGCAACTTCTAATTGAAGTCGTAAGCCCCAACATTTTAGGAAAATTACTAAATAAATTGTAATAAACCTAAAACCCAAACAATCAAATTTAATTCTATGGACATCTTAGTCTAAACGATTAACTTGTAAGACCTGCTTTTCAGGCTACTTCCTAAAGGAAGCCATAAGTCATATCCAAACAATTAAAATTCTCGGGCATTCTAGTCTAAAAGGACTAGATTGTAAGACCCACAAGAAGGGCTGTGGGCTCCAAAAATTTAGTACCCCGGTCTCCCTTGCGTCGGAGTGTTTTAACGATGTTTCGGGTCAAATTTTTAGAAGGCATATGAACTTTGGGATAAAACACTACCCAGAGATTTCGCCCTCATTTTGTGAGGACTTTAAAATCTGGTTCTAGGTTTCCTGTTGGCGCAAGCACCTATGATTAATTACCTCTCCCGATCACGAGAGAGCACTTTCGATTAAGGCTAGTCATTAAGTAGGTACGAAATACCTTGCATATAGTAGCAACATGTGAAATTTAGAAAATTTATTATTTTTATACTTAAAGCGGATGGTGGGGGGAATGATGATGAGCCCGATCAATATCTCATGGTTCCATCGTCCCTGACCATCGAGGTCCCTAGTCTACTTAGTTATATGAGGTAGTCGACCCAACTTGACAGAACGATCCTTGTCGGCAGCCATGTGTTGCTTCGTCCAAGGGTACCTTGTAAACTTGGGGTGGATGCTTGTTTAAGGAGACAAATTTTAGTCAACCTTAGCTAACATAATGCTTTATCCCTTATTGAGTGCACCCTATGATTCATTACTTAAGAGGCTTTTAACCATTGGAGAACATATGTGCTTTAACCGTGACCGTGATATAGTAGTGCTATTTTGTAGCAAAACCACCCGGGTCAGAGGGCACATGCCACATCCCCATTGGCGATAAATCATTTGAGAATGAATCACAGTGATACATTCAATTAGATATTTTGCTCTTTGTGAGCTGAAGTTATTCTGAAATTTATCATCCTTAACAAATGTTTGCAGATGATGGATGATTTTTTTTTGCTTTAAGTTTTAAATAATAAATTTCATTTGAATATTTTATAATTTATTAGTATTTTGTCCTAGTATTTCATTTGAATTTTGGTGGTATTTTAAATGTTTGAGATCCCCTCCGGTTGAGATTAGCTATCAACACGACCATCATCAGGGGTAATTTTAGCATTTGAAAATATTTGTATTTCATAAGCATTTAGAAATATTTGAAGGTGTAGAATCCCCTCTGGTTGATATAGACATTCAACACGACCATCATCGGGGATTAAATAGCATTTATATTAGTCTTCTAAAATTTAATATGCTTGCTTCTCGAGCTGACTTGCTTCTCAAGATGGTAGCACTCTTCTTGGGGCAGTCACTTGCTTCCCAATGCTGCTACACACATCTTAGAGGTGTCGACACCCTACTCGATGTTGCATATTGAAATTTAGAAAATTCAATTTTAATGCAAGGAGGGCATTTTAAATGTTTGAATATGATTATTTATGTAAATGATTTCCATTAGGATATGCACAAAATTTTATTTAGAGGCATACAAACGCCTTCTGTTCGTTTGTAAAAGTGGTGCGGATCCGGTGGCATTTTGATTCTTTATTTATTTTATTTTATTATAGCCTTCAATATAGTGTGTCTTTCAATTTTACTTTGAATTTCATGAATGAGCATTCTCAAGTCTTCCTTAATAATCTTGTTGAAAAAGCTCATCTCCTTTTGTCATATTCCATCACAAAACAAATCTTGATTTTTTGTTTGTTGTGTAGATGACTTCATCAAATTGTGTCATATTTGGATGCCTCACTAATCTCATTATTTATATCTCATGTTTGATCTGATCCATGACCTCAACAATGAAATATAATGATTTGAAACACAAGGAGTTTCTTTGATTTTGTCGAATTAAATAATGGAGGCACTTGTATAGCTTGTTGAGTCTCATTTTGGTGCTTTTTGGCATCAACTGGAAGCTTTTCAACCAAATAACAATCAAAGCTATATTTGGATTTTCCACTATTTTGATATTTGGCTTGGATCAAATTTATTCTAACAAGATAAAGATGCATCTCAAGCAACATGCAAGAAGATGTAGGCTCTTATTATATATATATATATATATATATATATATATATATATATATATATATATATATATATATATATATATATATATATATATATATATATATATATATATATATATATATATATATATATATATATATATATATATATATATATATATATATATATATATATTTGTCACATTGACTTCACTATTAATTTCTTAAGTTTATATCAGCATGTATGTTGAAATTGATCCAAGGGTGGCTGATTTTTTTTGTTCATTGTTAACATCAACATAGGATAGTTAGGAAGATAATAAATGCATCATTCCCTTGGCTATGATTGCAATTATCTTTGATAATTATTTTTTCTAACTGATTTAAAGCCATATCATGAGCAATCTCATTAATCTTCTTGGAATGAAAGAGTGGAATTACAAGCTTAAATATTCTTAAAAAAAAATTATTTAGTTTGAGTTCAAAATATCTCTCAAAAGTATTTTATTTGAGCTCAAAAAGAAATATTTCTAAATAATTTCATTTGAGTTTAGCAAATCTTTCAATTTATTAAGTTCAGGTTCAAGAAATATTTCAAAATTACGTAATTTGAGTTCAACAAATCTCCCAAATTATTTAATTTGGTATTTTAATTGTCAAAATTTTGGCAGTATCCCGGCGTCTCCCCCGTGTGGGGGAAAATTACGAAATATTGGGCCTCCTGCCACGCTAGAAAAAAGTGTGTACGGTAGGTGCCCTCTTACGAGGACATCGCGGCCGTGTAAATTCTTTGTCCCCATCATGCCAGAGAAAGACGTGTATGGGTTTTCAGTACCTGTTGCAAGAAAAATACAGTCATTTCCCCGCGAGCGGGTACTTATGAATATCCCCGTTTCGTCGTAAGTGTCGCATCGGGTTCCCATCGCACCATGCTAGAGAAAAGCGTGTATAGACGGTTTTCCGGTGCGCCAAGAATGCCAAAAAAGAGATTTTAGAGTTTGGCGAATGATATACCTTGACAAGCTAGCGAAGCGATGACGACAGAGATTTGCGGCAAAGGGCTGAATATTTTTTTTTTTGAGTTTATATTTCTTTTTTTTATTTTATATAAACATAAAGAGAAAGGTTAAGAGAGTTCGATGTATGGTGTAATGATGATTTGGAGTTGGGTTTGGTAAGTAATAAGATGTGGCTTTGTATAAACAGAGAAGTAGTGAGGTTGGTTTTGAATGTAGAAGATCAGGGGCGGAACTGTTCGGTCGGAATTTTTATTGCGTCCTCCCACCTGACGTAGAGATGCGTCCTCCCAACATCAAAAAACTCGGTTTTTGCTCGGTATTGCTAGATATTATTTGGTAATAACGAGGAATATCATCATGTGAAGACCAATACCGAGTTATACCGAGCTATACCGAGCAATACCGAGCAATACCGAGCACATACCGAGTTTTCTCTAGGAAAAACTAGGTATTTTTTTGTATTGCTCGGTATTGCTCGGTATAGCTCGGTATAGCTCGGTATTGGTCTTCACATGATGATATTCCTCGTTATTGTTTGGTATTGCTCGATATTTGCTTGGCATTTCTCGTTTTTTAGCGCGATTTTAGCTAAGGGAGGACGCATCTCTGCGTCAGGTGGGAGGACGTAATAAAAATTCGTTCGGTCGGGGCAATTGCCTCCCTTAAATTTTTTTTTTTATTAAGAAAGGTATTTAAGTAAGTTAACCAGCCGAAACATATTATGTTGCCCCCTTTTGCCCTAACCAGCCGAAACAACTCAAAAACAGCGAACCTGAAGCGAACGCTCAAGAGCGGGCAACTCGGCGAGAGGGAAGGCTTCGTCAGTTCGTCACTTCGTCGCAGTTGATTCGCGCAAGACGGCGAGAGGGAAGTTCCCTCAGGGAAGAGTCCGTTCCGACTTCAGTCTTTGAAGATTCTTTCTTCACTTCGTAGAAATATCCCTCAGGGAAGATTCCGTTCCGACTTCCAATGTCGTTCGTGATTCGCGACTGCCTCCGGCATCGGGAGATCTAGGTCAGTTTTGATTTTTGAACGCATTGATTGATAATAAGAAGCGTTTTTGTCTTTTTGATCTTCTTTGGTTAGGGAAGAGAGCAAATGGAATTAAATCTGGCTGAAATTTTAGTTGTAAGAATCTGAATAGGATAGGGCATTTACACATTTTAATTTTTGCTAAGATGAGATCACATCTACTCCAAGAAAATATGATTCTAAACCTACAAATATGCTATTAGCAGATGTTAATTTTTGCTATTAACACATTGTTGAATGAAACAGAGCCCTGTTCATTGCTTGGGTTTAAACTTTAAAGCTCTGTTCATTTCTCCTTTTTTTATCAGTTAAAATTGCCAGCTTTAGATTTGATGGAAGATGATGATATTAGGGAAGATGGAGATTACTATATTTTATTTGAAATTTAGTCATTTTTTGTGTAATTTTAAGTTTGATTTCGTTTTAAGGGAGTTTTTATTTTAATGTCCAACAAATCATTATAAAATTTAGCAACTTTAAGCTTATTGTTCATTTTTGCATAAGCCAGACATAAAATATATTCTTGCTATTTTGTCTATCATATTGGACATTATGAATGAGTTATCACAATCATTTCAAAGAAAAGATCAAGATATTGAAAATGCTATGAAATTGATTCAAATTTCCCTGTAGAAGATGGAAGTGCAAGTGCTGTAGGAGGCTTTTGGGTGAGTTGGAGTTGGAGAACTTTGAATGTAATGGCTGAATAGAGTGGAGCGGCTTGCTGTAGTTAAGAGAATGGTAGATGTGAGAGATAATTGGGTAGCTAGAGCATGAGCTGAGAAGAGTTTGGATAGAAGAGGTTGTGAGAAGATGTTTAAACAAAGAAGTTGAGGCTTGCTGGAAGTGTGGCGGGAAGGGACTCGTCAACAGAGAAGAAATAAAGACGTTAATAGAGAATAGAGAATAGAGAATAGAGAGCCTTGTTGTAGTTGAGTTGGGGCGTAAGTAATAAAATAAATTCCTCACTTTGTAAATGGAAAGGAATGAGTAAGAGAAATTAGATTTCCCCTCTTCTGCTAGGTGTCTGAATTTTGGAAGATATGAGTAGTGGATTGGCTTGTATGAAGGACATGTACAAGAGCAGCTCGGTTACAAGAAGACACGTAGATGTTAGCTGGCATTCTAATAATTCTCTAGGTGTAAATGTACATGCATAAGTTGATGAGATACTCTCATATTATATCTACATACAGATAATAACAAAACTCTTAGTAATATATAAAGCTTATCATTCTAAATTTAAATATCTAACTAAATAGCTATAGTTATATTAATAGTACTATAATAATGTATTAATTATAACATTATATTATTTTACAGCAATATAGAAAAGCAATAAAACACTATTACATAATCTATTTCTTCACTCTTTTTTTCTTATATATATATATATATATATATATATATATATATATATATATATATATATATATATATATATATATATATATATATATATATATATATATATATATATATATATATATATATATATATATATATATATATATATATATATATATAATGATTTTTTTTATACCTCATATGCCGGCTCTTGCATTTCAATTATCACACATCGCAATTTACGTGTCGTTATCACCTCGCATGCAAGCAAATTTTTATATTTTCGCACATGTAAGGATCCATGCAATATAATAGTCATTTTCTAGTATTTTCAACGTTCCGAATATAACGGAGAAATTCATTTTGCAAACAGACGACGCTTGGGCAATATCGAGTATGTCCGTAGTCCGTCGATTTCGATCGCTTTTGTTCAATTTGATTGCGCGGGATTTCTCTTTAGTTAAATTCGATGCTCTAAACTCATCGACAAAGCTTGTTTGATGCCATTTGGATAGTGTTTTGCTAGCGTCGCATCCATTAACACATTGTCGTTCGATCGAGTCCCATACGAACAACTTGTATTTGGTATATTTGATGTCCTGAATGCATCGATATGATCCATTTTGTAATCAGACAAAGCTTTAATCATTTCATCCTGTTTAAGACAATTCGATCTTCTTTCTGAGTGATATATTATTTATCAATATTGATTAGCATCTCATTTTCTCGCATTAACCATGCCACATAAGTTGAGGTCAACAAGGGCCACTTAGCTTACAGGGCTAGGTCATAAGACCCTCCGTTAGTCAACTTCTAAGAAAGCCATAAGACCTATCCAACCGAAATTCTTCGGGCTAGCTCTAAAAGAGGCCATAAGTCCCACTATCAGGGCAATTCCTAATTGGAGCCATAAGCCCCTTAACCGTTGGGCAACTCCTAATTGGAGTTATAAGCCCCAAAATAAATAAATTAACGGGCAACTTCTAAGGAAGTAGTAAGCCCCAACTCAAATTAAATTAAAACTAAAATTAACATCTAACGACTTCAGTCTACTCGGGATCCCTGAGAGGAGGCAACCCATGCCTGCTAATCATATTCCCTAGACACTACGGTCAATGATTATTAGTGTTGGTAGACTGAAATTTATGGTATACCCGGGTCGACGGAACCATGGGATCTTGATCGGGTTTATCTCCATCTTCCCACCATTTGAGACTAAATTACCTAAAATATATTCATCCTTAATTGAGAGTTCTCTCTTACATAGTAAGAGAGGTAATTAACTATGAGTGCTTGCGCTCATAGGAAGTAAGAACCCCAGATCTATAAACCCTGACACTACCCTCAGGGGAAATCTGGTTAATTTCAATCTGACTTAAGGGAAAGGGAATCCTATGGCTGTAAAGCGGGATTCATGCATTCGTGCCATTTTTCTTGAGCCAACAATTAATTTGGATTCATACCGGGTAGGTGTACTATGAAAGCCATACATTTATTGAGATGTTTGATGGAGAAATAGAAAGAGAATAAGGAGGATATATATGATATTTATTGATTTAGAGAGAATATATGATAAAGTTGCATGAGAAGTACAAAAGAGAGTACTTAAAAATAAATGAGTTAATATCGGTAATATTCAAATCATTAAAAATATGTATGTAGTAGCTATTACTTGTGTTCAAACACAAAGTGGTTTTATTAAGTATTTTCCTATTTTGGTTAGATTACGTCAAGGATCAACCTTAAGCCCATATCTTTTTTACTTTAGTCATGGATGTTCTCACTATACATTTGCAAGGAGATTTACCTTGGTGTATGCTTTTAGCTGATGATATTTTTCTTGTTGATAAGTCTAGAGAGAGAGAGAGTTGAAGGTAAACTTGAATTATGGAGGTCAACTTTTGAGTCTAAAGGTTTTCGCTTGAGTAAATCTATATATGGAGTGCAATTTTAGTAGTAATAGACCTAGTGAGTGTTGGCTAAAAAAAATGGCACGAGTGCGCGAATCCCGCTTTGCAGCTGTAGGATTCCATTTCCCTTAAGTCAGATTGAAATTAACCAGATTTCCCCTGAGGATAGTGTCAGGGTTTAAAGATCTGGGGTTCTTACTTCCTATGAGCGCAAGCGCCCATAGTTAATTACCCCTCTTACTACGTAAGAGAGAACTCTCGATTAAGGATGAATAAATTTTAGATATTTTTAGTCTCAATTGTGGGGAAGATGAAGGTAAACCCGATCAAGATCCCATGGTTCCGTCGTCCCGGGTATACCGTAGATTTCAGTCTACCAACACTAACAATCATTGACCGTAGTGTCCAGGGAATCTGATTAGCAGCCATGGGTTGCCTCCTATCAGGGATCCCTAGTAGACTGAAGTGGTTAGGTGTGGATTTTAATTTAGTTTAGTTTGGGTTGGGGCTTACAGCTCCAATTAGGAGTTGCCCAGATAGTTTGTTTAGTTTGGGGCTTACGACTCCAATTAGGAGTTGCCCGTTAATTTATTTAGTTTGGGGCTTACGGCTCCAATTAGGAGTTGCCCGAAGAATTTCAGTTGGATAGGTCTTATGGCTTTCTTAGAAGTTAGCTAACGGTGGGTCTTACGACCTAGCCCTGTAAGCTAAGCGGCCCGAGTTGTGGGTCTTACAACCTAGTCCCTTTAGACTAGGATGCCCGAAAGTTTGAATTATATTATTTGGATTTTAGGTTCATTACAATTTATTTAGTAATTTTTTTTTCCTAAAATATTGGGGGCTTACGACTTCAGTAAGAAGTTGCCCGAAAGCGGGTCTTACAACCTAATCCTATAGACTAGGATGCCCAGAGGTTTGAATTTTGCTTGAATTGGATTTGGGTTAGGTCTTAGTGCTTCCTTAGAAGTTGACTAATTATGGGTCTTACGAATTAGCGCTTTAAGCTAAGTGACCCGAGTTGTGGGTCTTACAACCTAGTCCCTTTAGACTAGGATGCCCGGGTGAGGGGTTTAGGTTTGTGTTATCACCTATATATTTCCCTCAAATGTCGGACTTACGACTTCTATTGGAAGTGGCCGGGGATTTTAATTGGGGGTTAGGAATTAGGTCAATTTTACCTAAAACTTTCCCCTAAGATCGGGCTTACTACTTTCCTACGAAAGCTGCCGGGTAGTGGGTCTTACAACCAAATTCCTATGAACGAGGCTGCCCATATGATTTAAATTTAGATTGGGATTTATAACTTTTTGTAGAAAGTAATCCAAGTATTGGGACTTATAGCTTTCGTAGAAAGTAGCCCAAGTATTGGGACTTATAGCTTTCGTAGAAAGTAGCCCGTTAGTGGGTCTTACAACCTGAACCTTATAAATCAGGCTGCCCATATGATTTAAATTTGATTGTTTGGGTTGACGGTATTTGTTTGAAACTAGACCACCGTAATTTTTAATTGGTTGTTTACTAGTAGTTGTACATACTAGTTTGACCGGCTGTCGTTGTAACACTAGTGTTCTTTTGCTACAATACTTTTCTTCTTACTTTTTTTTAGTAGATTACTCTCCTTACACCAGTGTACTAATAGTTTGCTGCATCATTTTCTATTTTAGTATTTATTATTTGAATATTAAATTATTTCAATGCTTAATGAACTTTATTCTTTTATTTGCAGGGGCTCGTACATAAGAACTTTGGAGAGCTTAGAGATTATGTTGTCTTGTTGGAGAGTATCAGTTTGTGTTGTATGGAGTTTTATATAGGAATTTGCAGAGTTTTGTTTGAGTTGTGTTTGACTTGAGTTCGAGTTATTTGTAGGTTGAGTTTGTTTTAAGAGTTTGTTGATTTGGAGTTGATTGTGTTATGTGTTGATTAATGGAACTTTCACTCCCCCTCCTTTTTATTGCATTTTATTTTGTAATTGCTCCAATTTGGTCACTAGATCTCGATGCCCTTGAATTTTAACTAACTCATGAATTTAAACCATTCCGGCCGGACCTAAAGTCGACGACACGAGGTCTTTATTTAAAAAAACAATCTCGACCGAATTTAAAGTCAACGGTCTGGAGTCTTTGCATCAGCAAATACATGTTGTTTTATAATTTCAAAAATAAAAACAAAAAAGGCTTTTTTCATATAATTTATTTAATTCTTTTAAATCAATATTATTAACTGTAGCCTTAATCATTAAAATCTATATTGTTAAAAATGGCAATCTTTTGTTTGTCCCTTAACAAGTAATTTAACTAAGCTTTTCTTAAGCTTAGAACAAGATCAATATATTGTCTTCAAGATCAATATATTGTCTCGGGCATGTCAAGTTTGAATAATTGGAACAATATATAGATTCTTCATAATGACAAACAACTTATTTTAATCTTTCTATGCAATCAAAGATTTGTTTGGATGAGAGAAAAGACAAAATCATCTTTATATTTAATTATGAATTCTCTCTATATATTTTATAATTATGCGTGGAGAATTTCAGTAAACAAAGTGTGCACTTTGCTTAGGAATTTCGTTACCTAGAAATGAAATGACTTAAAAAAAAAAACTGCTTCAAAATGATTAGAGAAAGATTGCTCCATAACGCTAATATTTTCTGCCAGAGAACATTCAACTTCTTGTTTATGTTTAAAGAATTTTAAATTTCAGTTTTATTATAAATTGTTCATTAATGAATTTTTTTTTTAAATCGATTAGATTAAATAATGAACTAATTATTTTAATTAGTGAAGTTATGACATTGTTCTCAAATAGTAAAAAAAAAAGGAAATTCGGCAATATTCTAGAAAATTTTCGGCAGCCTTCCGGCGTCCTCTCCCCACCGAGGGAGAAATCGGGGCGGCATTTGCCGATATTTCTTCCCGCCCGGATCAAAGATCGACGGCGCGAGGTCTTCGAAATTTAAACCATCATACCCGGATCGAAGATCGACGGCGTATGGTCTTCCAAATTTATAATCATCATACTCGGATCAAAGATCAACGGCGTATGGTCTTCAATTTAAAAATTCATCTCGCCCAGATCAAAGATCAATGGCACGAGGTCTTCGAAATTTAAACCATCATACCCGGATCAAAGATCAACGGCGTATGGTCTTCAATTTAAAAATTCATCTCGCCCAGATCAAAGATCAATGGCACGAGGTCTTCCTTGATTTTCTTGCTTATTTTTTGCTCACATAAATATGCTTTTTTTTTTTTTTTTTTGAACAAGATTACATTAAAAAAAATGTAAATAATGTAATCGGTTACGAAATTTTCATTTCTTTTGCAAAATAAAGCAAGTAAATTATCTTAGCAAACAATTACCACAGTAGTTTTATTACTTGAATTTACTGAAGTAAATATATCAATTACTAAAGTAAAAATAGTAAAACATCTAAAAGATGCATTTATTGAAGTTAAAAAAAAAAACATGATTTTAACTTTGTATCCATTAGAGCACTAAGCCATAAGGCATTGCATCAATCAAAGTAAAAGATGTCAGTGGCAGATAATTTATTATTTGCTTTGTTTTGTGAGTCATGATAGAATTTTGAATAAAATAAAATAAAAACACAGATTTTATTAATAAATTGTTTACTGAATTAGAATAAGTCAAAATAGATGACATGGGATTTAGATGATTATGCTTAGGAAATAGTGCATGAGTGTTAAACTTTAATAGATATAAAGCAGTTTCCGATTAAAAAAAGAAAAAAATGGGATTTAAACGGAAAAGAAGAAGGCAACGGTTCATGTGAGAGGCCGTTTCACGTGAATATTCTAAAGCAGAAATTAACTGGAAGAAGACGGAGGCCGCTTGGACTACGGTGTCGGAAGTGGGTCGGAAATTGGAGTTTTGACGGAAAGTGCAGATCGTGCAAAGCCGATTGATCGATACCTGTTGTGCAAATTCGGTTGGCTGAGTATTTGCAAACGGAATAGATGAAGTGAGCGATCCCTTAGAACCAACAAGTTTGATCGCAGATATCGTAAACAGACAACGATCTCACAAAAAAAAAAAGGCGATTTCGGACAGTGAGAGAGAGCAAGGAATTGTGAGTCCCCGTTCTTTCATCATTCATTTTTTATATTGATAGATTATTTAAAACCGTTGTCGCAATGAAAGGTTACATCTTTTGAGAATCAGTTGCTGAAAGTGGGACCGGATTGTCATGAAGAGATGCATCTCCTGAATTTTTTTTTTTTGTTATTTGTTTTTTTTTTATATATTTTTTTTTAGTCAACAAATTGTCTCCCAACGAAACCATTGTGTGAGTTTCACACGATGAATTCGTTGCAACATAGTTATACGATTTTCATTGTTCTTTTTTTGTCTTTTCAGGTCAAGATGTTTGATTGGAGAAGACCTCCATCATTATCTTCCATCAAGCCTTCAGAAGAGGATATCTGGCGAGAGATTGATACGTATGATCTCTCACAGTCGGCTTCAATTTCAGACCGACTATATTGGCATAACGAGATGCTGATTGATAGAGACATATATGATGAGATTTTTACTAGATCACCTCGCATGCCTCATTTTGATTCAGACATGCCAGTTGGACATGACCCTGCAGATTGGATTATTACACACAGGTTGCGGTGTACTGATGGTGCTTCTTTGGAGAAAATTATAGAGGGTTTGAGCTATGGAGATCAGGACATTTTGCAGCCAGCAGCTGACCTTGCAGAGAGGACTGGAGCTATTCGTTTGCTCAGTTATCGCTTACTGCATCATGAGATCGAGGAGCCGCATCATGATCCTATGTTTGGCAGTCCTGTTCAGGCTTTGACTGGTTATGTCAAGTGGGCTCGCTACACACTTCAGATGCATCAAAAGATACTGCAGCAAGCAGAGGTATATGAAGCCATTTATGTTTCTTTATTTGATTACAGCCGTCTTTCTTCTTCATGGCTTCAGAGCATTATTGAGCATTGGGACAGTGTCACAAATACCTGTTGGATTGGACCTAATGAAATGACGGTTACACTCTGGGATTTATGTATTATTTCTGGCCTGCCGATTTTAGGAGTTCCATACGAAGAGTGTATTCCTATCGATTATGATTTATTTAGCCGCCGACCAGCAGGGCAGCATAGGAGGGGTGAGTTTGTTTACTCAGTTGAGCTTCACCAGAGTTTGAGGCACTACTACTGTAATATCACAATCTGCTCCAGGATCGTCCAGGACGATCTGGATCGTCCTGGGACGATCAGTTGTAAATCAGCTCCAGATTTTGCCCAGTTTTGCTCCAGGTGATTTTCTGTATGTATCGTCCAGGCCGATCGGGGACATCGGCCAGGCCGATTGACACTGTTCATAAGGATCGGCCGTGCAATCGCCCTGGAGTATCGGCCAGGACTATGTGGTTTGGTCTGATCGTCCAGGACGATCGGGACGATCGGCCAGGCCGATCTGAACATTACTTAAGGGAAATCAGTCGTTTTGAAGAGAGAGAAATTTAAAATAAAATATCTGATTTTCAGCTCTGAGGAGAGAGAAAAAGAAGAATTTGGAAAAGTTGATTTCGGGAAGACGCGGAGCCATTTTCGTTCGAAGTGACTGTTGAGGAATTTGCTGTGCTCGAGGTAAGGCACATTCCGTCTTTCTCAAAAAGGGAGCTATAAGGGGTCTGAATCCTATGAGATTCAGTTAGTGTCTGGGGAAATTTAGATGAGCTCAAGTTGGAGAAATATCTGTTATATTCCGGATCCGTGAATTCTATTATTCAGGTGCCGTGAGCACATTTAGCTTAGCTATTAATTATTCAGCGAATTTCAGGTGCCGTGAGCACAAGGGAGACATAAGGGTCAGAATCCATAGTGATTCTGTTCAGTTTAGTTTAGCTATTAATTACTCAGCTATTATTCTAGTGCCGGGGGCACACTTAGCTATTAATTAAATATCTGATATCTGATCTGATATGTGATTCTGATACGATTTTGTTCTGTTTCGACATGATCTGTATGATTCTGGCTCTGTTGATTTATTCTGTTCTGTGATCTGATCTGTACGACTCTGATTCTGATTTGATATCTGTCCGTACAAGTTCTGATTTCCGATTCTGTTCCGATTTCTGATCTGATTTCTGTCTGATGAGTTTGGTTTTGGTTTCTGAGAATTTAGATTGGTGGTTTGTTGCTTTGCTGAGCTGTTGAGCTCACCCTTGCTTTTTGGTGGTTTTCAGGTTCTGGGAAAGGCAAGGAAGTCCAGGATTAGTTCAGAGTCTGATCAGTATAGGTACTTTTGTACTTTTGATTTTTTTGTACAGTCATGGCTTTTCTGTTCTGTCTTTCTTTCTGTTTAAAAGCCATGTACTGTTCTGTAGATGATTATTTTGAGGAAATGAAAAGATAGATGTTTTGTTCCGCTGCATTTGATGATTTTAGTAGCTCTGTTGTTCTGTGTGTGTCTGTTGAGTTAAGTATTTGGAAGATCAGTTCAGTAACCTAATCCAAAGCCAGATCCTGGATAAGAAGGTCTCTCGTCGCGATCCGGCTCGGGCGGGATCCGTCCCCGTCGGGTCGGGTCGTGACAAGCTTTTGTGGTATCAGAGCACTGGTTTTGGAAACAGGTTGGATTGTGAAACAGAGCTCTAGGAAGTGATCAGTAAGTCTGTCTGGGAGGTAGTTTTGGGTCGTTTGGCTTTTTATTGTGTTGTTTTTGTGTTGTTTTTGTGATAGTTTTCCGGATTTTCTGGATTTTTCTGTATGGATCAGCCAGACCCAGACATGACAGACGGTCAGAGTGCCGATCAGGCAGCACTAGTGGGGAGTACAGCCCCAGTGGTCGGTGCTGATACGCTGTCTCAGTTTGCTTCACTTGTTGCTCAGATGATGAGCGAGACTCAGAGCAGAGCTTCTACTGTTAGATCTGAGGACATTGATCGACACCTGCAGTTATTTTTGAGGTTGAAGCCTCCGAGATTTGAGGGAGCTGTTGAGCCCAGAGCAGCCGAGGAGTGGCTGAGGAGATTGGAAAAGACTTTTGACGGGATGCAGTGTCCTGCAGACAGGAAGGTTCCGTTAGCTGTTTTTCTGTTGGACGGAGAGGCTGAGCACTGGTGGGACGGCCAGCAGGCAGCCAGATTTCAGGGTAGACTGAACTCTTTGATCACTTGGGAAGAGTTCACTGAAGTGTTCCGAGATTGGTTTGTTCCCCCTTCTGCACGACAGCAGATGCAGGAGAGTTTTCTGAGGCTGGTTCAGGGGAGCAAGACGGTGATGCAGTACGAGGCTGAGTTTACTGCATTGGCCAGATACGCTCCGCAGCTGGTTAGCACTTCTGCTGAGAGGTGTTACAGATTTCTGAGGGGATTACGAGACACTTTGAGGCAGCCTTTGATACCATTCAGGATCACTGATTTCTCTGAGCTTGTGGAGCGAGCTCGTCTGATTGAGAATGACATGATGACTACTCAGCAGCGGTGGACTGCGAGTAGGAAGAGGTTTGGAGGTGAGACTTCTGGCAGTGGTTCCTCTGGAAAGAGGAGATTTGTTTCTGGTTCTGGATCTGGAGATTCCAGAAGGAGCGGAGGATCGTCTGGTACTGCTACCAGTACGACTAGTTCTGGATCTGTCAGTATGGCACCTGTGTGCCAGAGTTGTGGACGGCGACACCATGGCCAGTGCTACAGGATAGCTGGTCTTTGTTTCAGATGTGGTCAGCCGGGACATAGGATTGCAGAATGTCCACAGATGGGTTTTGAGCAGCGATCTGAGGGCTTCGTCAGACCTGTTGGTTCAGCAGCAGGAAGACCGAGGACTGTTCCTCCACGTCCTGAGGGATTTACTGGTAGAGGTGGTGGTTCTAGTTCTGCACCATGGAGACCACCTACTGTTCAGAGGGAGCAGAGTAGTTCTGTTGCTTCAGCTCCTGTTCCAGTTCAGCCACGAGTTTACAGCTTGAGTCAGCATGAGGCTCGTGATGCTCCGGATGTTGTGACAGGTACGGTTTACATTTCTGATCAGCCCTGTCGTGTTTTATTTGACTCTGGAGCGAGTCATTCTTTTCTATCCGAGCACTGTTTTGAGATTTTACATTTGGATTCGATGGTTTTACCGGTTTCTTTGTCTGTGATTTTACCGGCTGGGAATCCTTTGATTGCTCGACAGTTTTGTTTGTGTGAGATTGAGATTTCTAGCAAGAAGTGGAAATCAAGTTTGATTCGGTTGCCAATTTCATCGTATGATGTAATTCTGGGAATGGATTGGTTGAGTCAGTATGAGGCTCAGATTGACTGTCTGAAGAAGCAAGTGAGTTTGCTTGTGGCTGGAGAGAGAGTTGTATTTCAGGGATTACGAGGTGTTCTCTCCAGTCTGATTTCTGCGTTGGAGGTGAGCAGAATGTGGAAGAAGGGATGTCCAGTATGTTTGGCTTCAGTGCGGGATTTGAACCTAGAGGTTGGTTCTGTTTCTGAGATCCCAGTGGTACGGGAGTTTGTGGATGTTTTTCCTGAGGAGTTGGTTGGTTTACCTCCGGATAGAGATGTGGAGTTCTCTATCGATGTTTTTCCGGGTACCGCTCCGATATCGAAAGCTCCGTACAGGATGGCACCGAAAGAACTTTCTGAGTTGAAAGTTCAGCTTCAGGAGTTGGTTGACAGAGGTTTTATACGCCCTAGTGTTTCACCTTGGGGAGCACCTGTTCTGTTTGTGAAGAAGAAGGACGGTACACTCCGTATGTGTATTGATTACAGAGATTTGAACAAGGCCACGATCAAGAACAAGTATCCTTTGCCTCGGATAGATGACTTGTTCGATCAGTTTTCCGGATCTTCGGTATTTTCGAAGATTGATTTGAGATCCGGATATTATCAGGTGAAGGTAAAGGAATCTGATGTGGTGAAGACTGCTTTCAGTACTCGGTACGGGCACTACGAGTTTTTGGTTATGCCTTTCGGGGTAACCAATGCGCCCGCTATTTTCATGGATTTGATGAACCGAGTGTTCAGGGAATATTTGGATCAGTTTGTGATCGTCTTCATCGACGATATTCTGGTATATTCTGCATCTGAGGATGATCATACCAGACATTTGAGGATTGTGTTGGAGACTTTGAGGAGGAATCAGCTGTTTGCCAAGTTCTCCAAGTGTGAATTTTGGCTGAAGAGTATTTCTTTTCTGGGGCATGTGATTAGCGGAGAAGGCATTTCTGTAGATCCCCAGAAGATTCAGGCAGTTGCTGATTGGCCAAGGCCGACTACGGTATTTGAGGTACGTAGTTTCTTGGGCATGGCCGGGTATTACAGGAAATTTGTGAAAGGATTTTCACAGATTTCGACTCCTCTAACGAGACTGACTCAGAAGTCAGTTCCTTTTGTTTGGACACCGGAGTGTGAAGCTAGTTTTCAGAGATTGAAGGATTGTCTGACTTCAGCTCCAGTGTTGGCACTTCCGTCAGGTACGGAGGGTTTTTAGGTGTTCAGTGATGCTTCACTGAAAGGACTGGGATGTGTCCTGATGCAGCATGGTCAGGTAATTGCTTATGCTTCGAGATAGTTGAAACCACATGAGAAGAATTACCCGATGCATGATTTGGAGTTAGCTGCAGTTGTTTTTGCTTTGAAGATTTGGCGTCATTACCTGTATGGCGTCAGATGTGAGATTTTACTGATCATAAGAGCCTGAAGTATATTTTTACTCAGAAGGATTTGAATTTGAGGCAAAGAAGGTGGCTCGAGTTGATCAAGGACTATGACCTGACTATTCAGTATCAGCCTGGAAAGGCGAATGTGGTAGCGGATGCTTTGAGCAGGAAGTCTTCTGGATTATCAGGTATTCAGCTTACCTGTGATGACTTTCTGATTTGTGATTTGGAGAGATTGCAGTTGGAGGTGATTTCCTCCAGTGATTTGGAGTTGGTTCAGATGAGTATTCAGTCTTCTTTGGAAACACGGATTCAAGAAGCCCAGAAATCAGATTCTGATTATTCGAAGTTGATAGCTCAGATTGGATCTGGTAAGACTCATGAACTTCGAATTTCTGATTCTGGTGCTATTTTCTGTAAGAACAGGTTGTGGGTACCTGTGTTTGGAGATTTGAGGCGGGAGATTCTGTATGAATCTCATCATTCAGGCTACACTGTTCATCCAGGCAGTGGTAAGATGTACGCTGATATGAAACTTTCGTTCTGGTGGCCTGGGATGAAGAAGGATGTGGCGGAGTTTGTGTCGAGATGCGAAGCCTGTCAATTGGTGAAAGCAGAGCATCAGCGACCAGGTGGACTGTTGCAGTCGTTGCCTATCCCTGAGTGGAAATGGGAGGAGGTAACGATGGACTTTGCTATGGGTTTTCCTCGATCACGACAAGGACATGATGCCATTTGGGTAGTTGTGGATCGATTGACGAAGTCAGCCCATTTTCTTCCGATCAGACAGACGGATTCAGTTGAACGCTTGGCACAGATTTATGTGAAGGAAATAGTCAGATTGCACGGTGTGCCTCGTGTGATCGTATCTGATCGAGATGGACGCTTTACTTCCAGACTTTGGAAAGGCATTCAGCAAGGCTTGGGTACGAAATTACATTTCAGTACAGCCTTTCATCCTCAGACCGATGGGCAGTCTGAGAGGACTATTCAGGTATTGGAAGACCTGTTGAGACTTTGTGTTCTGGACTTTAGCGGAAGCTGGGAAGATCATATTCCGCTGATTGAGTTTGCCTATAACAACAGTTTTCAGTCCAGCATCGGTATGGCACCGTACAAGGCTCTGTATGGCAGGAAGTGCCGTACTCCTTTGACTCTGACGGAGGTTGGAGATAGACAGACTTTGGGTGCCACTTTTGCTGATGAAACTGCTCAGAAGATCAGTTTGATAAGAGAGAGATTGAAAGCGGCTCAAGATCGACAGCAGAAGTATTATAATCAGAAGCACAGATTTGTTGAGTTTCAAGTTGGTGACTTTGTGTATGTCAAAGTCAGCCCGATGAAGGGTGTAAGCAGATTTGGTCAGGTAAGCAAGCTTAGTCCAAGGTATGTTGGACCGTTTGAGATTTTGGAAAGAATTAGAAAAGCTGCTTATCGCCTATTGCTTTCTGATTCTATGCCTGATGTGCATAATGTGTTTCATGTATCCACTCTGAGGAAGTGGGTTTCAGACTCTGGGAAGAAGATATCTACTGATGAGGTTAAGATTCAGGAGAATCTGGCGTACAAGGAAGAGCCAGAGCTTATTTTAGCATACGACGTCCGAAAGTTAAGAAATAAAGAGATTCCGATGGTTAAAGTCCAGTGGAAGCACCGGACTGCACGGGAAGCAACTTGGGAGAAGGAGTCTGATATAAGACGGTCGTACCCGTACTTGTTTTGACTGAGTTTGGATTGGATAATGTCGAGGACGACATTTTTTTGAGTTGGGGAGATTGTAATATCACAATCTGCTCCAGGATCGTCCAGGACGATCTGGATCGTCCTGGGACGATCAGTGAAGATGAAGCTCCAGATTTTACCCAGTTCTGCTCCAGGTGATTTTCTGTATGTATCGTCCAGGCCGATCGGGGACATCGGCCAGGCCGATTGACACTGTTCATAAGGATCGGCCGTGCAATCGCCCTGGAATATCGGCCAGGACTATGTGGTTTGGTCTGATCGTCCAGGACGATCGGGACGATCGGCCAGGCCGATCTGAACATTACTTAAGGGAAATCAGTCGTTTTGAAGAGAGAGAAATTTAAAATAAAATATCTGATTTTCAGCTCTGAGGAGAGAGAAAAAGAAGAATTTGAAAAAGTTGATTTCGGGAAGACGCGGAGCCATTTTCGTTCGAAGTGATTGTTGAGGAATTTGCTGTGCTCGAGGTAAGGCACATTCCGTCTTTCTCAATTTTCAGTTCCGTTGTGTTTGGCGGTATTTTCTGTCCGGATTTCGTTTTCGTTACGGTTTTTCGTCCGTATCTTTTGATTGGTTCAGTTTTTACCGCGTAAGTTTCTGTATAACGTTGCCGTGCCGGGTGTGCACGTTTTGACTATATTTTGAAGATTTTTGTCCGGGTATTTTTGATTCGGCGATGTTTTTCGTAGACTACAATTTTCTGTGAAATTGTAAATGCTCTGTGCAGTAGAATAAATGTTCTGGAATATGATTATCTATATTCTGTACGAATTCGGTAATTTTTCTTTGCAGGAAATTTTGTGTAAATTCTGTATACTGCCGTTGTGCTGCCCGATTTTTGGGTAATTTCTGATTTCTCCGGATTTCTTCTGAATTGAAATGCTATGTGTATAAGCTATAAAAAGGGAGCTATAAGGGGTCTGGATCCTATGAGATTCAGTTAGTGTCTGGGGAAATTTAGATGAGCTCAAGTTGGAGAAATATCTGTTATATTCCGGATCCGTGAATTCTATTATTCAGGTGCCGTGAGCACATTTAGCTTAGCTATTAATTATTCAGCGAATTTCAGGTGCCGTGAGCACAAGGGAGACATAAGGGTCAGAATCCGTAGTGATTCTGTTCAGTTTAGTTTAGCTATTAATTACTCAGCTATTATTCTGGTGCCGGGGGCACACTTAGCTATTAATTAAATATCTGATATCTGATCTGATATGTGATTCTGATATGATTTTGTTCTGTTTCGACATGATCTGTATGATTCTGACTCTGTTGATTTATTCTGTTCTGTGATCTGATCTATACGACTCTGATTCTGATTTGATATCTGTCCGTACAAGTTCTGATTTCCGATTCTGTTCCGATTTCTGATCTGATTTCTGTCTGATGAGTTTGGTTTTGGTTTCTGAGAATTTAGATTGGTGGTTTGTTGCTTTGCTGAGCTGTTGAGCTCACCCTTGCTTTTTGGTGGTTTTCAGGTTCTGAGAAAGACAAGGAAGTCCAGGATTAGTTCAGAGTCTGATCAGTATAGGTACTTTTGTACTTTTGATTTTTTGTACAGTCATGGCTTTTCTGTTCTGTCTTTCTTTCTGTTTAAAAGCCATGTACTGTTCTGTAGATGATTATTTTGAGGAAATGAAAAGATAGATGTTTTGTTCCGCTGCATTTGATGATTTTAGTAGCTCTGTTGTTCTGTGTGTGTCTGTTGAGTTAAGTATTTGGAAGATCAGTTCAGTAACCTAATCCAAAACCAGATCCTGGATAAGAAGGTCTCTCGTCGCGATCCGGCTCGGGCGGGATCCGTCCCCGTCGGGTCGGGTCGTGACAACTACCATCTTTGTCAGCAAAAGAAAAGGGGTCGTGGTCGTAGAGCGATTATTTACTTGGATACTTGGATTGAGAGTTTACTACTTCCAGCGGCACTCACTACAGAGTTTGCACATGTTCATGATCCTTTTAACAAGAGATCGCATGATTTAGAGCAACTTTCAGAGGATTTGTTTGAGCCAGGCTTAACAGATAAATTACAGCCTATTTCAGCCAGAGGATTTTCAGACAACATGCTTTTGGTGTCTTTTGTTGCTATATGGCTCAGCTACTTTGTTTTTCCTAGCCAGAGTAGAGTTTTCCGACCTAGCACACTCCTGATGGCTAGTTTGATAGCGAGTGGAAGAAGGGTCTCGCTAGCTCCTGCAGTTCTTGCACAGATTTATCATAACTTGGGGCAGATTTGTACTACATACGGTAGTGGCCAGTGCAGTGTGGAGATTCCTTGACACTACCTTCATGGATGGATGCACATACACGTTGCAGGTGCTTTCAGTTGTCCAGAGTTACCGGGTTACTTTACAGAGCGTCATTTTCCTTCTTTGCTCCAATTAGCCAGAGCGACCTCTTCTACAGACAGAGCACAGATCCGGTTGTTTATGTTTGCACCTCTACGGATGACTGATCGCTACAGATTGATTTACAGATCTCCACTTGGTTCTTTACCTTTACAGTGCCTTGGTGTACCCTTAGTAGATTCTCAGTCTGAGAAGAGGACTCCTACTTTACTTTCCAGGTCAGGCTATATACTGATTGCCTCATATTTTATTAGCATGAGACCTGGTTGGGTTTGCTACAGACGGCATGGTTCAGTGATAATGGAGGGATATAACCCCAATAGGGCAGCAAGGCAGTTTGGTCTTGTCCAGGCCACACCGTTAGATGGATTACCCGTTGTTCCTGGGATAGTCGACACACGTCAACTGGGATCTCTTCCGTTGTCAGTACGTTTAGAGGCAGCTTCCATGACTTGGGCTTTTTTACTTCGCCTTGGGACAGGTTCTCGATTCTATATTCCACATATGGATGCTCCGACAGGCATTTCACACTTACGGTTGGCTTGGATTCGGCACACATTTTCTTCCTTCATTGAGATGGGCATTCGGGCATACAACAGACAAGTTAGAAGACAGAGACCATCAAAGTTCCCTTCAGTGCCTCAAGGTCATACAGTACATAAGGAGACTTCCAAACTTGATGATAGAAAGAGGAAGAGGAGCCCTGAGCCTACTTTCAGACATGGTGGCCCAGGTGTGTTATGTATATTATTTTTATATGTGATTTTATTTGTTTGTTTTTCTTGCATACTAATATGCAAATGTTGTAGTTGTTAGAGATAGACCGATCTCTCCTTCTACCAACAGAGGTCACCCTAGGCATCGATCTTCAAATGATGTTCCAGGTTAAATATTCCTTCTTAATTAACCTATATTTATCTCATTTTTTTCTGGCATTTATATTTTCATAATGCTTTTTTTTTTTTTACAGTATCCAAACACATCTCTACTGACTTGCCAAGTTCTCCTATTTTGGTGCCGGATACTTTGCCTACTCCTCCAGGCTTCCCTTTTTCTATTTTCTCAACAGACCAGAGTACTATTTTGAAACCAATCCCAGGTATTGGCATATATTAATTAATTAATTATTTATTTTGTTTAATCTTTCAATTCTTCAATATGTTTATCTTTCAGATGTCGAGCTCGTGGATGCAGATCCTGAACTTATACTAGATATTTTGGATGAGGATAGTCATCTAGTTATTGAATATACACCTGATGATGCTGAAGGTAAATAAATATATATTTATCTACTTATTCATTTCATTAATCAACATTCTCCTTTTCATTTTTCTCTTGGATATATGCATAGGTGAACGCTTATCATCTTCTCAGTCTACACACAGTTATTCTACACAGATGTTATTTGAGGATGCTGCTGATGACATAATTACAGAGTTAGCTATCTCACCTTCTCCTTTTTCTGATTCAACTTGGGTGATCGTAGATGATGTATCAGAAAGCTCCTCACCAAGTGTTACTGCCCACTTAAGTGACTACTATTCGTCAGGCTCCTCAGATGAGATCCACCTTTCAGGTATTCATATATTTTTTTATTCTTTTATAGTTATATATTTCTTTTCTTATTTGTCTTTCTTTTCTCTTCTCTTTTTTTTTTGTATAACTCTACTTGTGTTTTACATTCAGGTTTAGAGCTGGCTTGCTTTGTGTCTAGGATACCTTCTCGAGCTCGTAGATATTTTGGTCAGCAACTATTGAGTAGAGCTCATCACATTGTCACTGCTCTGCGGCACCTACTACTAGGAGTGGATCTTGATGATTTGCCGTTTCCAGATTTAGCCAGTTTCTGTGTTGAAGCTTCTCTACTTTTAGACTGTGCTGCAGCTTCTGGACTTCAGGATACTGCTTTAGAGACATGGGAGTACCTTTGTCGTGTTGTTGCTTTCGGGCTTTACCAATTACACTTTGTCCCTGAGGAGTTAGCAGTTGAAGTTCCTGACGGTTTAGAGGATGAAGTGAGAGCTGCTTGGGAAAGGATGAAGAGGATTAGTGTGGATCGTGACTTTGGCCTTCAGGCTTTGAGGCGTTGCCAACGAGATATTTCAGTGGAGCAGCTTGAGCTTTTAGAGATATTAGCAGAGCTCAGGGCTTTGAGGCAGCGAGGAATGGCTCTTTTGGAGAGGCGACGAGATCTTCGAGCTACAGCTACTTATACTGAGGAGGAATTTACTTGGATAGCTGCTGAGGTTGAGAGACTAGAGCAGGATTTGTCATCATCCACCGAGGAGTTTGACTCGTTGCGTCATCAGTTGGAGACCACTCAGGCTAGGCAGATGATGCTACAGGATCGCATGTTCAGAATTAGACAGCAGATAGGGAGCCTTCAGTTCAGCCTTCGATAGCTTCTCTGGTTTCACTCTGGTACGAATAAGTGTATATTTTTTTTTTATTTACACATGCATTTTATACACATTTTTTTTTATTGGGATGTCTTATACTGTTAATCTTTTATATTTGATAGAATGTGACTCAACCTTTAGGTTTATGAGCATATAAGATTTCAAAGTTCGGCCCTTAGGCTTTTTTGAACTTTTATGGATTTAGCTCGACCCTTAGGTTTATGAGCATATGAAATTTATAAAGTTCAGCCCTTAAGCTCTTGAACTTTATGGATTTTAGCTCAACCCTTAGGTTTATGAGCATAGAAAATTTCAAAGTTCGGCCCTTAAGCTTATTGAACTTTGTGGATTTAGCTCGACCCTTAGGTTTATTGAGCATAAGAGATTTTAAAGTTCAGCCCTTAAGCTTCTTGAACTTTGTGGATTTTAGCTCGATTCTTAGGTTTATGAGCATAGAAAATTTCAAAGTTTGGCCTTTAGGCTTATTAAACTTTGTTGATTTAGCTCGACCCTTAGGTTTATGAGCGTAGAAAATTTCAAAGTTCGGCCTTTAGGCTTATTGAACTTCGTGGATTTTAGCTCGACCCTTAGGTTTATGAGCATAGAAAATTTCAAAGTTTGGCCTTTAGGCTTATTAAACTTTGTTGATTTAGCTCGACCCTTAGGTTTATGAGCGTAGAAAATTTCAAAGTTCGGCCTTTAGGCTTATTGAACTTCGTGGATTTTAGCTCGACCCTTAGGTTTATGAGCTTATAAAATTTTATGATTCCCTTATTTTTATTTGATAAAAGGGACAAAATTTCCTTATGATTTTTCAAGAAGGGATTGAATTCATCTCCTATATTGCAGGAGGTTATAAAAAAATGCCTCCTGTTTTTCAGGAGGGGAGTGAATTTTATTTCTCCAATTGCAGAAGAATATAAAAATTGCCTCCTGTCTTTCAGGAGGAGAGTAAATTTTATTTCTCTCATTATAGGAGAATATAAAAATTGCCTCCTGTCTTTCAGGAGGGGAGTGAATATTATTTTGCTCCTTATAGATGAGATATAAAAAATTGCCTCCTGTCTTTCAGGAGGGAATTTGGAAGACTTCTGCCTAGTATGCATATTTTTATACATAACATTCTTTTATATATGGTATTTCTTTAGATATTGACCATTAATTGGTGGCATAGGTCTTTGACCATTTAGGTCTATAAGTTGATAGGCACCTCCTTCATACACTATTTCAATGATGAAGGGTCCTTCCCATATTGGATCAAATTTACCGCCAAGGCGACGGTGAGGAATTATAGGTCTTCGACGAACTAGAACAAGCTCACCTTCTTTGAAGCTTCTAGGACGAACCATTCTATCATGGGCCCTAGTCATTCTTGTTTTATAGGACTCTAAACTTTGCTGAGCCTGAAGTCTAACTTCATCAAGAGCTTCAAGTTCTTCAAGTCGTAGAAGATCATTTTCTTCTTTGGTTAATTTGTATTGAACAGCAATACGAAGAGACGGTAGCTCAACCTCGAGAGGTAATATTGCCTCAGTTCCAAAAACCAATGAGTATGGGGTGGCCTGCGTTGCAGTTTTATAAGTGGTACGATATGCCCAGAGAGCTTCTGTCAATTTATCGTGCCACTCTCTTTTATTTTTAGAGAGAATTTTCTTGAGTAGTTTAACCAAAGTCTTGTTAAATGCTTCGGCCAAACCGTTAGCTCTTGGGTTGTATATCGATGAATAACGCCAGTCTATCTTATGACGTTCTATAAATCGATAAATTTTGGTACTTTTAAAGGCGGTACCATTGTCTGATATAATTCGACGTGGCACTCCAAATCGATAGACAATGTTATCTCGAAAGAATTTCATCACATTGTCCGCTTTAACTTCTCGTAAGGGAATTGCTTCAGCCCATTTTGAGAAATAGTCAGTGGCTGCTAAGATGAACCCATGTCCTAAAAAAGATGGTGGTTCTATAGGACCTATTATATCAGTACCCCAGCTTTCAAATGGCCATGATGCTACTGTAGGGTGTAGCGGATTCGGAGGTCGATGCATGATATCTCCATGCACTTGACATTGATGATACTTTTTAGCATGATCGATGCAATCTTGAACCATACATGGCCAATAGTATCCCATACATTTGATTTTGATTTTCATTTTGGGTCCAGATTGATGTGCACCACACAATCCTTCATGAACTTCACTTATAACTTTTTGGGATTCATCGGGACCCAAACATCGTAGCCACATTTGATCAAATGATCTACGATATAATGTATCATTCACAAAAGCATATCTTAGTGCTCTTCGTGCTATTTGAGAAGCTGTGGATTTATTTTCGGGTAATCTCCCTTCTTTGAAATATCTGATGAATGGATCTCTCCAGTCATTTTCATCAGATATAACTAGGCTTTCTTGCATTTCTTTTCTTTCATCATCTTGTATGATAGCTGGAGTTAATGCATGCCTGTTTTGAATAGTTATGAGAATTGGATCATTTTGTGGATTTGCTAGTTCTTTAGCTAGCTTTGCCAGCGCATCGGCTTTACCATTTTCACTACGTGTAATCCTTGTGAGAGTTACCTCAGGAATTTGTCGTAGGAGTTTTAGAGCATACTCATGATAAGAGATTAATTCAGGCTTATTGATTTTGAAAGCCCCTATTATTTGTTTGATTATGAGTTGAGAATCTCCATATATATGGATCTTCTCAATTTTCATATTAATTGCCAACTCAAGGCCCGCAATTAAGGCTTCGTATTCAGCCTCATTATTAGTGCGAGGCTCTGTTAAACTGTAGGAATATCGGAGTATTCCTTTTTGCGGTGTAATGAATATAAGGCCAATACCCACTTGGATTGTTGGAAATTTAGGTGGCTTGGATGGTTTTAATGATGAAGCTCCATCAAAATAGAGCTCCCATTCTTGTAGATTTTCTTTTTCTTCCACTTCAAGTGTTTGCTCATCTGGCAATTCATCGTTGAGTGGAGAACCTGTAGGTAGAGGATGGCTGCTAGAAAATCAGCTAGAGCCTGTCCTTTCACTGCTTTTTGTGGCATATATATTATGTCAAATTGCATTAGCAAGACAGCCCATTTAGCTAGACGACCCGTGAGAGTGGGTCTAGTCATTAAAAATTTTAATGGATCCACTTTAGATATTAAAGTGATTTTATGGGATAACATATAATGCCGCAGTTTTTGAGTAGCAAAGATCAATGCTAGGCATTGCTTTTCAATTGGTGAATATTTAGATTCTGCCCCTATTAATCGTCGGCTGATATAATAAAGGGCATTTTCTTTGCCATTTTCATTTGTTTGTGCTAGCAATGCTCCGAGTGATTCTTCAAGAGCAGCTGTATATAGGATTAGAGGTTTCCCTGGGATTGGGGCAGCAAGGATTGGAGGATTCAATAGATATTGTTTTATACTATTAAATGCCTCTTGACAAGCATCGTCCCACACGAAAGGAGTATCTTTCTTCATCAATCGTGAAAAGGGTTGACATCTACCCGAGAGATTAGATATAAATCTTCGGATATATGCCAATCTTCCTTGTAAAGAACGAAGTTGTCTTAGAGTTTTTGGAGGTGGCATTTCCACTATTGCTTGAATTTTATCAGGATCAATTTCAATCCCTCTATGACGTACAATAAATCCAAGAAATTTACCGGATGACACACCAAAAGCGCATTTAAGCGGATTCATTTTCAAATTGAATTTGCGAATTCTTTCGAATACAATTTTGAGATCATTTACATGTTCATGTTGATTTTTGCTTTTTACAACCAAATCATCCACATAACATTCTACATGCTTATGGATAAGATCATCAAAGATTCGAGTCATCGCTCTTTGGTAAGTAGCTCCAGCATTCTTCAAACCGAATGGCATTACTTTATAGCAATATATGCCAATGGGAGTTCGAAAAGAGGTATGTTTTTCATCCTCCGGATCCATTTTGATTTGATTATAACCCGATGATCCATCCATGAATGAGAACATGTCATGATTCGAAGTGTTATCGACCATAAGTTCTGCATTGGGCAGTGGAAAATCATCTTTTGGGCATGCTTTGTTCAAATCCCGGTAGTCTATACAGACACGAATTTGACCATTTTTCTTCTTAACTGGAACGATATTAGCGATCCAGTTAGCATACTTCTCTTCTCGAATAAAACCAGCTTCAATAAGCTTCTTGGTTTCAGCAATGACTTGTTCTTCAATTTCAAGTCGCATTCGTCTGGGTGCTTGCTTAACAGGCGGTATTTTTGTATCGATGGAGAGTTTATGCACTGCCACCTCTGGTGATAAACCAGGCATTTCAGTGTAGTTCCATGCAAAACAGTCTTTGTATTCGAGAAGTAATATTCTTAGCTCCTCTGCCTTGTCTTGCGAGAGATCAGAGCTGATGAATGTAGGTTTTGGATCTTCTTCAGTATCCAAGTTTATTTCTTTGAGTTCATCCACAGTAGCTTGGCCACCTTCTTCGAATTCTTTTGGAGCTTCTTTTAGATATATTATCAGATCTTCAATTTGATCTTCAGACTCCAACAGTCTCTCCTCCTTGTCTGTAACATTATAGGAGGTTGCATATGTAAGACGTGAATGTTGAGGGTATTCAAGATAATGATAGGATGATGCTCGTGTGAGGTGTGAATGTCGAGCATATCCAAGCCCCCATGTTGTAGATAAGCCATGACCAATAGGTCTTTGTGCATGCTCATTGTGCCAGAGTTCTCTGAAATAACGAGCTCGTTTGTTTGTTTGCACGAAAAAGATTTTTCTTTCTATCAGTTTTCTCATAATGGGTGAAGGATATTGAGGAATGATTATCCACATATCTTCATCGTCTCATTCATCTTCATTTTCTATTTCATGAGTAATATGTTGCGGTATTACTCTTGATTCATAGAAAATGGATCCACGCTCATTGAGACCTCTTTTGGGAGGGACATAAAAAGTTTTTAATATTTCTATGTTTGTATTTGGCGAGGTAGTCAATGTTTTGTAATGTGCCGCCGGCATTGGCACTATTTTGATGATATCTGTAGATATTTGTTCTTCTGACACCCTTATCATTGAAATTGATACTTTTTGCAATTTCTTAGATATGTAACTGGGTCCTGGGTCCCCTTCTTCCTGAGATTCTGTAGTACCCTTGGGCTGATACACAAATTCTTCTTCTACTTCGATGGTCGGTTTACTTGAACACCGTACCTTGTTTGTGTGATTAGCTTCATAATCAAAAGGGACAGTTGATAGTTTATTCTTTCTTTTCCCTATGATCAAGGGTTTGAAAGTTGTAGAGATATCATCCTCTTCGGAATCACTACCGAGATGAGGCACTGAGCAAATTTGTTTCGATTGATTTTTGTTTTTATCTTTTAACATTTTCTTGTCCAGTGTAAAAGACTGAATTTTTGGAAGTTCATTGCCTTTTGGCTTTTGAGCTATAAAGTACTTGGCGTCATCGTAGATTTTGACTTCGTGCACCAAGAATGGTTGTTCATCACCATCAATGCAATATTCTTCATTATCTCGAATGTATTTCATACATTGATGAAGTGATGAAGGCACTATACCATACTCGTGGAGCCATGGTCTTCCAAGAAGTGCTTTGTATGATGTGTTGGCATCAATGACATGAAATGTTGCCTCTGTATTAAGTTCCCCAAAGTTCAAAGGCAAAACTAAAGATCCTAGGGTTCTTTACCCTTGTTCGTTGAATCCTTGCAGAAACACTGTGCTTTTGTTCAAATATTGTACGTCCAGGGCCAATCCTTTGAGTGTTTTGAGACTCATTAGATTAACAGAAGAACCTGGATTAATCAAAATTCTATTTATTTCAATATTGTTACTCTCCGCTGTAACATATAATGGTCGATTATGATCTGCAGTTCCCAGGAGCATATCATTATCACAGAAAGTGATTGTAGCAGTATTTTGTGTATGTAAGGCTTCTTTCAAATTTTGCTCAGCAAAGAATGCCTCGTATTGCTCAGGATTTTGCAAAGCTTTAATGAGTGTTTCCCGAAGATTTTTAGACATCAGAAGCGCGTCGTAGACACTCAACAGTGCAGGTAGTTTGCGGAGATGAGATAATATGTTGTAATCCACATTTGAACTAGTCACCTTGGGCTTAGGAGGCTCTTGTGGAATAACAGCTTCATTGAGTTGGATATTCTTCTCATTATCCTTTATTTTCTTTTGAGGTGGAGGAACCTGCTTTCCGCTTCTCAGCTGAATTTGTGTCACCTCTGAAGATGATCTAGCTTCAGCTTGAGAATTCTTTGAGATTTTCAAATCATCAACTTCCTCGGAGTCTGAGCCGCTTCCGAGTTTTGGACATTTTTCTTTAGGCATGTTCTTTCCCTTATGATCACTTTCTTCATTGGGAAAATATAAGTCTTCATCTGAGTCGGTGAAAGGTGCTGCTGTACGATGTACTTCCTTAGAAGAAATTTTCGTGTCAGCTTTATAGATAGCAAGAGGTGCATTGCGTCCTCTTGAAGCCCTTCCACCTCGTTGGTTTATGACTCGGCAAGTCTCAATTGGAATATTCTCTTCCTTTTCGGACTCCGAGTCAAGAAACAAATCAGCCATATATTCCTCTAACTTGACAGGACGCCTTAGAGGTTGCTGATATTCATCGATGGAGTCGATGTATTTTTGTATTACAGAGTTCTGCTTTGTTAATTTCTTCTTCTTTCTTTTCTGGGATTTTGATCCAGGCTTACGCTTATCCTTTTGATCTTTGAAATATTTTGAAGGTTTCTTTTTACTCGAACTGGGCCCTCCTGTCACTGGTTTTTTCGAAGAAAGAAGTTTTGGATCAACTTCCAATTCTAATGCACTCTTACGACGAATGCCTTCAATGGCCAGTAAGACATTCATCATTTGTTTAGTTTTCTTTGAGATAAAGGTCTCCCAACCACCTTCATCCTCTTGGGGTGCTTTCCCTTTTTCATTCTTTGCGCTTTGACAAGGAGTAGAGGAGATAACATTGGTTTTCTCCCTCTTAGGATTGATAAGGACACTATTAGAAAGTGTAAGCTCACCGTTCTGATAATTTCTTTCGACCCAATCTTTGAATATAAAACAGTCTTCGATTGGGTGACTTATGATCCTATGATACGGACAGTAATTTGGATCATCTGTCATGCCAGCCTGTTCTGGTCGGCGAGATTCTGGCAATTGAAGACCGATTTTTAGAGCTTGCCTAAAAATCTTTCCTGTACATTCTTTTTTGAAAGAATATGTCTTATTGATTTTCTCCTGCAAGGTAGGAGGCTTTTGCCTTTCTTTTATTTGTTTCAGCATCTTCGACGGATTCATTGAATCTTCTTTTTCGTTTTTCTCTGAGGAAGATGTGAATGTGGTATTCACCTCACTTCTTTTTGGATCAAAGATTTTGATTTGTTTCCCTTTTCCTGATGGATTATTATTATAATTGAAGCCAGTACTTCTAGGTCTGGGTAACCTTTCAAATTTGGCTACACGATCAAGTAACTCCTGAAATGTATTAATTGTAGCCATCGCCAGATATGGAGCCATATAATCATCTATGTTTCCTAGTAACAGCTCAACAGCATGCTTCTCAGTGAGCTGTTGCTCGCATTTCATGCTGAGATTTCTCCATCTGGTTATGTACTTGGTGACTGATGCTTCTCTTTTCCTTTTCTCAAGAGCGAGGTCAGCGATAGTCACCTTCTTTGTTGCACTGGCAAATCGTTTGATGAACATTGTCTCTAGTTCGGCGAATGTTCTCACTGAGTCATTGGGTAACTCAGCATACCATTCAAAAGCTGTACCTGTTAAACTACTGACAAACTGGCGTAGTAACAGAGCATCATTGCCTCCTGTATTTCCACAGGTAGCTTTGAATTGTGCCAGATGTTGACGAGGATTTGCAGTACCATCAAATAAATTGAATTTTGACACTATATACCCCTTTGGATACTTTTCTTGGTCATATTCCACCGGATACGGACGACCTGTCCCAACCAAAGCTTCAGCAGCCTCAGAAGCAATAACTGCTTTCACTTTTTGACTGATAAGGTTTTCAATTTGAGCTTTGCTGACCATTTCACCTTCTTTAGAGGTAATCAATATTGGCTCCTCTAACTCCTCAAATTTTCTATCAGGAGTGAGCACTACATCAGGAGTAATTTGAACATTTCCTTGAGTATTTGCTACAGGTGGTTGGTTAGTTGTAGCCATCATGCCCAGTTGTCCAAACAACTGTTTCATCATATTACTCATTTCATCAAGACGAGTATTTAAATGATGGATTTCTAGATCTTTCCTCTGTTGCATAGATTGCATTTCCAATTGTAACTTCTTTACAACTTTTTCTGCTTCTACCTCCTCAACTTCTTCTGATTGTGGAATTCTATTCACAGATGCTGCTTGTTCTTGGTCATCTCGTAGTTGTTCTTCATTTTGCAAATTCAACGCTGCACTTCTACGAGTATGCCGCTGATTAGCTCGATCAGGTATATGATCAACCATCCGGACAACTTCAACGTCCATGGGACCAATACCCTCTTCCACTTCTTCATCATCATCATAATAATTATCATCTTCTTCCAACTCATGATTTTCTCCACGTTGGGACCGCCGCTTCCAGTGTATGACTGGAGAGTCGGGGGATTCTTTATAGACTTGACAGCTTTCTTCTTTTGTTTTAATCACATCAACAGAAGTCTCCTTATTAGGGGATAACTTCTGGACATGAGATTTAAGTCGCTCTTTGTAAATTTCATTATCATGATCATTCTTCTGAGCTCGAGGATATATGGGTCTTTTGGGAACCCAAACTTGCTGTCTCCTTGGAGTTACATAACGATGACCACCAGTATCAGAATGTACCCTTGAATGGGCAGGTCTATGATACCAATGTTGGGGCCTTCGTTCATCATATCTTCTGTTATAATCTCTTATATGTAAATTATCAGAAGGCTCTCCCAACTGTTTTCTTCCATAATACGGGTATCGACCCATATTAGGACAAAATTCTCTTGGCTTTTGGTGGTATGGAGGACGTCTAAACTCCTATCTATAAGGTCTTGTTGAGAATTTATTATTCTGAGGATGAATCATATTTGAGGAAATAACTTCAGTAACAGATTTCCTCAGTCTTCGTTGTAGATTTCTATCTTTGACAGTCTTTAGTATTTTGTATATCTTGGAAGAGGCAGATTCTTCCTTCTTGGGTGGTTGTGGATGTTGACGTGAAGTCTCCCAGAAAGACTTCTTCAAGTGACCCTTATCATCATTCCTTTTTACCCATTTTAACGGCTCAAAGCCGTTATTAACTGGTACATTCGCTTCTAACTGCGATGATGATTCTTGAAGGGTCTCAGGCACCCAGCCATTAGCTCGTAAGCGAGCATTAGCCTTTCTTCTGGTTTTCCTGGAAAGTTTAGTACTTGCTTCAGGAACTTCAGCATTATATTCTTCAGGCACTTCATCCTGGATTATATTCTGACTGGTTGTATTCATGCCAACAGATTGCAACTTGGGATCAGAAACTTTCTTTTGAAATACTGGAGCAGTAGTAGGTGACATAGAGAGCCTTGAAAATACAGAGGCCCTCTTAGGAGCCTTCTCATCAACAGCTTCAGAAGTAGGCTTCTTAGCAACATCTTTGGCAGTAGGTACGCTAACAGGATTCTCGGGAAGGAACTGTTCAAACTGCATGACTTCGGAAATAGTTCCGAATTGAATAGTTGCTCCAGCATAGCCTGTGTTCAGAATAGCTTGAGGGAACTGCACTCTGGTTCCCTCACCCAGTTTTACAGTCATGAAGGACTTTGCAGGCGTCATGTTATCAACCTGTCAACAGAACTTACAGGGATTAGAGTCACCCAGTTTGTTTAGTTTGGGGCTTACGACTCCAATTAGGAGTTGCCCGTTAATTTATTTAGTTTGGGGCTTACGGCTCCAATTAGGAGTTGCCCAAAGAATTTCAGTTGGATAGGTCTTATGGCTTTCTTAGAAGTTAGCTAACGGTGGGTCTTACGACCTAGCCCTGTAAGCTAAGCGGCCCGAGTTGTGGGTCTTACAACCTAGTCCCTTTAGACTAGGATGCCCGAAAGTTTGAATTATATTATTTGGATTTTAGGTTCATTACAATTTATTTAGTAATTTTTTTTTCCTAAAATATTTGGGGCTTACGACTTCAGTAAGAAGTTGCCCGAAAGCGGGTCTTACAACCTAATCCTATAGACTAGGATGCCCAGAGGTTTGAATTTTGCTTGAATTGGATTTGGGTTAGGTCTTAGTGCTTCCTTAGAAGTTGACTAATTATGGGTCTTACGAATTAGCGCTTTAAGCTAAGTGACCCGAGTTGTGGGTCTTACAACCTAGTCCCTTTAGACTAGGATGCCCGGGTGAGGGGTTTAGGTTTGTGTTATCACCTATATATTTCCCTCAAATGTCGGACTTACGACTTCTATTGGAAGTGGCCGGGGATTTTAATTGGGGGTTAGGAATTAGGTCAATTTTACCTAAAACTTTCCCCTAAGATCGGGCTTACTACTTTCCTACGAAAGCTGCCGGGTAGTGGGTCTTACAACCAAATTCCTATGAACGAGGCTGCCCATATGATTTAAATTTAGATTGGGATTTATAACTTTTTGTAGAAAGTAATCCAAGTATTGGGACTTATAGCTTTCGTAGAAAGTAGCCCAAGTATTGGGACTTATAGCTTTCGTAGAAAGTAGCCCGTTAGTGGGTCTTACAACCTGAACCTTATAAATCAGGCTGCCCATATGATTTAAATTTGATTGTTTGGGTTGACGGTATTTGTTTGAAACTAGACCACCGTAATTTTTAATTGGTTGTTTACTAGTAGTTGTACATACTAGTTTGACCGGCTGTCGTTGTAACACTAGTGTTCTTTTGCTACAATACTTTTCTTCTTACTTTTTTTTAGTAGATTACTCTCCTTACACCAGTGTACTAATAGTTTGCTGCATCATTTTCTATTTTAGTATTTATTATTTGAATATTAAATTATTTCAATGCTTAATGAACTTTATTCTTTTATTTGCAGGGGCTCGTACATAAGAACTTTGGAGAGCTTAGAGATTATGTTGTCTTGTTGGAGAGTATCAGTTTGTGTTGTATGGAGTTTTATATAGGAATTTGCAGAGTTTTGTTTGAGTTGTGTTTGACTTGAGTTCGAGTTATTTGTAGGTTGAGTTTGTTTTAAGAGTTTGTTGATTTGGAGTTGATTGTGTTATGTGTTGATTAATGGAACTTTCACTCCCCCTCCTTTTTATTGCATTTTATTTTGTAATTGCTCCAATTTGGTCACTAGATCTCGATGCCCTTGAATTTTAACTAACTCATGAATTTAAACCATTCCGGCCGGACCTAAAGTCGACGACACGAGGTCTTTATTTAAAAAAACAATCTCGACCGAATTTAAAGTCAACGGTCTGGAGTCTTTGCATCAGCAAATACATGTTGTTTTATAATTTCGAAAATAAAAACAAAAAAGGCTTTTTTCATATAATTTATTTAATTCTTTTAAATCAATATTATTAACTGTAGCCTTAATCATTAAAATCTATATTGTTAAAAATGGCAATCTTTTGTTTGTCCCTTAACAAGTAATTTAACTAAGCTTTTCTTAAGCTTAGAACAAGATCAATATATTGTCTTCAAGATCAATATATTGTCTCGGGCATGTCAAGTTTGAATAATTGGAACAATATATAGATTCTTCATAATGACAAACAACTTATTTTAATCTTTCTATGCAATCAAAGATTTGTTTGGATGAGAGAAAAGACAAAATCATCTTTATATTTAATTATGAATTCTCTCTATATATTTTATAATTATGCGTGGAGAATTTCAGTAAACAAAGTGTGCACTTTGCTTAGGAATTTCGTTATCTAGAAATGAAATGACTTAAAAAAAAAACTGCTTCAAAATGATTAGAGAAAGATTGCTCCATAACGCTAATATTTTCTGCCAGAGAACATTCAACTTCTTGTTTATGTTTAAAGAATTTTAAATTTCAGTTTTATTATAAATTGTTCATTAATGAATTTTTTTTTAAATCGATTAGATTAAATAATGAACTAATTATTTTAATTAGTGAAGTTATGACATTGTTCTCAAATAGTAAAAAAAAAAGGAAATTCGGCAATATTCTAGAAAATTTTCGGCAGCCTTCCGGCGTCCTCTCCCCACCGAGGGAGAAATCGGGGCGGCATTTGCCGATATTTCTTCCCGCCCGGATCAAAGATCGACGGCGCGAGGTCTTCGAAATTTAAACCATCATACCCGGATCGAAGATCGACGGCGTATGGTCTTCCAAATTTATAATCATCATACTCGGATCAAAGATCAACGGCGTATGGTCTTCAATTTAAAAATTCATCTCGCCCAGATCAAAGATCAATGGCACGAGGTCTTCGAAATTTAAACCATCATACCCGGATCAAAGATCAACGGCGTATGGTCTTCAATTTAAAAATTCATCTCGCCCAGATCAAAGATCAATGGCACGAGGTCTTCCTTGATTTTCTTGCTTATTTTTTGCTCACATAAATATGCTTTTTTTTTTTTTTTTGAACAAGATTACATTAAAAAAAATGTAAATAATGTAATCGGTTACGAAATTTTCATTTCTTTTGCAAAATAAAGCAAGTAAATTATCTTAGCAAACAATTACCACAGTAGTTTTATTACTTGAATTTACTCAAGTAAATATATCAATTACTAAAGTAAAAATAGTAAAACATCTAAAAGATGCATTTATTGAAGTTAAAAAAAAAACATGATTTTAACTTTGTATCCATTAGAGCACTAAGCCATAAGGCATTGCATCAATCAAAGTAAAAGATGTCAGTGGCAGATAATTTATTATTTGCTTTGTTTTGTGAGTCATGATAGAATTTTGAATAAAATAAAATAAAAACACAGATTTTATTAATAAATTGTTTACTGAATTAGAATAAGTCAAAATAGATGACATGGGATTTAGATGATTATGCTTAGGAAATAGTGCATGAGTGTTAAACTTTAATAGATATAAAGCAGTTTCCGATTAAAAAAAGAAAAAAATGGGATTTAAACGGAAAAGAAGAAGGCAACGGTTCATGTGAGAGGCCGTTTCACGTGAATATTCTAAAGCAGAAATTAACTGGAAGAAGACGGAGGCCGCTTGGACTACGGTGTCGGAAGTGGGTCGGAAATTGGAGTTTTGACGAAAAGTGCAGATCGTGCAAAGCCGATTGATCGATACCTGTTGTGCAAATTCGGTTGGCTGAGTATTTGCAAACGGAATAGATGAAGTGAGCGATCCCTTAGAACCAACAAGTTTGATCGCAGATATCGTAAACAGACAACGATCTCACAAAAAAAAAAAGGCGATTTCGGACAGTGAGAGAGAGCAAGGAATTGTAAGTCCCCGTTCTTTCATCATTCATTTTTTATATTGATAGATTATTTAAAACCGTTGTCGCAATGAAAGGTTACATCTTTTGAGAATCAGTTGCTGAAAGTGGGACCGGATTGTCATGAAGAGATGCATCTCCTGAATTTTTTTTTTTTTTTGTTATTTGTTTTTTTTTGTTTTTTTTTTTTATATATTTTTTTTTAGTCAACAGTGAGGGATTGTGACTTTAGGCGATCAAGTCATTATTAAGAGTACACGTTTTAGATATATTGGATTTATTATTCAAAGTGGTGGTGAAATAGATGGGGATATTATCAGTAGAATTCAAGTTGGAATGTTGAAGTGGAGGATTGCATCAGGCTTGTTGTGTGATAGAAAAATTCCCCTCAATTTTAAGGGAAACTTCTATTAGATGGTGGTGAGACCTGCAATGCTTTATGGTGCCAAATATTGGTCATTAAAAGAATCATAATACTACATTTAGTGTTATAAATATAAGGATGCTCATGTGGATGAGTGGCTTTACCCTTAGAGATGGGATACAAAGTGAGCATATATGTGAAAAGGTTGGAATAACTCCAGCGGAAGATAAGATTAGAGAGAGTCGCCTTAAATGGTTTGGTCAGATAAAATGATGACCTTTCGATGACCCGGTTAAGAAAGTAGAGGTATTATATTTGACTTATGTTAAGAAAGGTATATGTAGACATAAAAATACTTGATTAGAAAGTATTATAAATGATATTTCTTTATTAGATTTAAATGAGAATTTGATTTTTAACATGACACAATGGAGAAAAAGGATTCATGTAGTCAAACCCACTTAGTGGGATAAAAGCTTGATGTTGTTGTTGTTGTTGTTGTTGTTGATTGGAGACGTCAGATCTTAATTAATCAATTTTTAATGCTTTTATTCATGTTTGTATGTTCTCATTTTATGTTGCGATTTTTTTCAAAAATTAGGGAATCCTATGGTATTTAGATACCTTCGTTGTCATTATTTGATGTTAAATCTTTTGTTTTTTTTAAACAAATTTTATGTTGGAATGTGTAAGCTTTATGTTTTAGATATTGGAGTCTTTTAGTATTATATTAAATTAGGATTTATTGTTTGTAGGACTTTTGAGCTTAGTCCTTGAGGTGTGATTGGTTGAACATCTTTTAGCTTTGGACCTTATGTCACTTTCCTAGAGATAAGTAGCTGTTATTTATTTTGTTGCAAACTTACCCTTCTTTGTTAGGGGCATAATCTGCGAAATTTATATTATAATATTTTTTATAAGTATTTAGGTTGTTAGTTCTATTACCAATAATTGTTAGTATTGTGCATTTTAGGGATCTTATTTATTGTTCACATTAAAATCATCATGTAGTGGAAATAATATTAACTTGATTTGTTAATACACGAGTTGTTAGCATTTAAATAGTTCATGCTGTAGAAAGGTTTAACATATACTTATTAGCTTTAATTAATGTTGTACATAATATGTTTGTTATAAGTCATTTTGATTTTATAAATTATAAATTGTTATGTTGATTTATATAACACCTTTTTTTTGTAAAACACTCGCACTATATGATTGTATGTATGTCGGTAGAATCTTATTGGTTTTTTGTTAGTCGGGATCGATGGGCCCCAGAGTGATCACTTTGCAGAAAATCACTGGATTTTCTTGGGTTGGTGCTTGCCTTTCCAGTTATAGATATATGATAAACCGATAATAATTATATATGCAATAAAATATAAGTGGAATATGAATTAGAAATAAGATATGGCTTACAAGTCATTGTGAGATACATGGATACCTAGTGTGATGCATAAAAAAATAAAAAATAAAAAATAAGTAGGCATCCACAACCATTTGACATATATATTTAAGAACAAAATTTGGACCATTTCTCGATTTATGCGTGTCATCCTTGCACAGGGGCCATGCTAGCCATTTGACATATATTCATGCATATTAGAAGATGTAGAAAGTATAACATATCTCAACAGTTTTTTATATAGTGATTATGGATTACTACTCCCCTCTTTTGATTGTTCATTTTTTATGCCACGTTCTTTTGTCGTTTAATGCTTTGATATATAGTAATTACTCACTGAGTTTGATTTATCAAACTCACATGTTGTCTTTTTCAACAGGTCCTATAGACGTGTGTTTGGTGGAACGCCGTCTTAGGAGTAGGGTTACTAGCAGTAGCCTATTTTTTTGGTATTTGCTATTTCGTAGTAGTTTATTATCTATGTGTTGGGTAGTTTCTTTCCTATTATTAATTATGTTCTATTTATATTCCTGTTGTCTTGTATCTCATGCATGGAAACACAAATGGTACAACATGATATATATATATCATGTTGTATCATTTGTGTGTGCATGTTTTCTTTGTGAATACTAAACATATTTTTTTATCTATTTAGCACATCCCGTGTTGTCTGGGGTATTGCCTTTCTGACTTGGGTGTGATATGTGTTATATCTAATACATACACTCTCATAATCGGGTCATAGAAAGACCAACATTTTATGTGATCAAACCATTTAAGACGACTCTCTCTAATCTTATCATCCTTTGGAGCAGCTCCAACATTTTCACATATATACTTAGGGGTGTCAATATTTGACACGACCCAAAAACCCAACTCGAACCTGAGACGAAAATTTCAGGTTAGGGTCAACCCAGACCAAAAACGGGACGGGTTCGGGGTTTAAGAAATCGACTAGTTTCAAAAATTAGGTCAGCTTCGGGTTGAACCGATAACCCGAAATTGACCCGTTTTGACCCGGTAACTCGAGATTGACCCAATTTAAACCCAAAAAATTGGAGATTAACCCATTTTTTAACAAAAAAACTAGCAATTTTTTATAGGCTCTGGGTTATTCGGGTCGTGTCAGATTGACATGGACCCGAAGCGGGTTATATTTGGGTCTGAAAAACTGACATGTTTACAAAAATGGGTCAAGTTCAGGTTGACTCAAATAGTGCTGGGTTAGTTATAGGTTCGACCCAAACCTAACATGTGACCTAAAATTGACACCCCTATATATACTTGTTTCGCATAATAAGAATAAAATAACTCATTCACCTGAGCATCATCGTTAGCGCTGCAAGCGAACAAAGCGGGACGAACCACTCTTTGCTTGGTTTGATTAAAGCTCGTTTGTGATCGTTTAATTAACTAAATAAATAAACTTTAATAATATTTTAAAGAGTCGATCATTAAATAAACAAGCTTGAACACTAATGTGTTCGACTCATTTATGTTCATGAACAACATCATTTGAAGCTTGTGAACAAGCTAGACATTAAGCTCGATAAGAAGCTCGATTCGTGAAAAATTGTTCATGAACAAAAATAAGATGAATCATAGATCGTTTGTTCGTGAATGAGCTCATTTGGTAGCTTGAAAACACTAGTTATATATATTCATGTACTTGCTCATTTGATAGCTCAAGAATACTAATTAGATATGTTCATGAATGTGCTTGTTTGATAGTTTAAAAATTTCGCAAAATATGATCACAATCATTCCTCGTTAAGGCTTGTTTGTTTAAAGCTCGATAAATACTAAACGATTTGAACATGAACCAAATATGAACATCCATTAATTTAAACGAACCAAATATGAACTCTAACAATAAATCTTGAATCAAACACGAACTACACTTGAACAAGCTAATAATAAAACGAACTCAAATATGAACACTCACATACTCGACTAGGCTCGGTTAGTTTGCAACCCTAATCATCGTCTCCGTAACACTTAATCTTATGCTTCTATTTTAATACCAACATTCTGCACTATAAAAACATTGTAGGTCTTACCATCTTATTAAATTTTGCCGTTTAAGGGAGGGATACTTTTCAATCACAAAACTTGCTCGAAGTATTCAAATGATGCTTATCATATATTAAGATTATATTTAAGTATTAATTAGTAAAGTATTAAATCAATGAAACATAATCAAATTTAGTTAACATATAATTTCTAAATATAGTTATAATATTAATAATTAATTATGTGATAAATGTAAATTTTTTTATTGTCCAATCAACTAATTATTTTTCAGATTTATTTTATAAAGAAGTATGATAATCATCAAAGTTAATAGATGAAGCACCATAAAAACATAAACAAATTATTTGTTGCAGTTAGAATAAGCCGTTTAATTTCACCTAAGACTCTCACGTAAAAAGAGAAGAAGAAGAGCGGGAGAGAGAGTGAGAGAGAAAGAGATGGCAGCGGAGAGGTGATCATAGCGAAAATGGAGTTTGGACAACGGTGTGCTTCTCTGCCATTGTCTATCCAGACCTGTAATTTCCCTAATTCCCTTTTATTTGGTCTTCGTTTATGCTCTTCCTATAGCCTTAGGCCTTTCTAGGGTTTGCTTTTCCTCGTTGCCATTTCTTCGTTTCTGCTTCGGCTTCGCGTGCTTTGCATGAAGTAGCGTTTTGAAGGAGTCCCGAAGTTTCGTCGCTTCCTTCGACAACGTCGGATCGGAAACTCGACGGGAGCTCACCGCGAAAGGTAACTATCTTTCTCCCCTTGGCGCGCTTCTTCTCCTAAATCCCGTAAATTTTCCGAACCATCGGATTTACTAAATCCGGTATTCAATGCAAAACTAATAAGGAACGGGATTTAAGATTCTGTAGGATTTAAAGTTGTCATTTTTGCTGTTTGGCAGGATTTAGGCTAAATCCCGCTCAAATCCTGCATCCAAGCAATCCGATAGTGTTATGTTGTTTGCTATCTGGAGTAATATTATATTGTTTGAATTCAAACGTTCCACACAAATGGAGAACAAAATCAGAACAAAATCTTACCCTTTTTTTATTTTTGAGAATTTTAGGGCTATTAGAATTTTATAAAGTGAATAATCTGATAATTTTCTAAGGCTAATTATTTCAGTCTATTAATTTATATGAACTCTAACTTGCTTTTGTTGTAATTTTCAAGAGTTATATGAAATTCTGCTAAAAAATAGTCATTGAATATTCAATTTTAATCTAAATAAATAATAATCTTTAAAGAAGACTCACACCAAAAGTTACTGTTAGAGTCCCTATGGGTCCGGTGATCATGTCTAAATTGTTCTCCTGAGTAACTTTAACCAGACAAGTTCAAATATTCTCTAATGGCTAAGTTTATGAGTTGTAAGCTGTTAGATGTACTTGATAGGGCATGAAGATTTTTTTTTAGTGAAGACTGACTTAGGGGTTGTTTGGTTGCCTGAATTAGGACTGTAAAGTAAAACAATTACCTGTATTTACTAAATTTGGTTGTTTGGATAATTTTGAGCGGAACAAAAGAAAATCATCGGATGCATTAGGCGTGTATTAAGGAGGTTGTTTTGCGTGAATTAGAAACCCGCTCGTATTGAGCGGGTTATAAATTCATCGGAAGAAAAACTTCATCGTCGTCCTGCTGTTCGGCTTCATTGCACGATAGGCTTCTTCGGCTCCTTCGTTCTTGTTCGACTTCGCTTCCGGTTACCCTTACGAACAGTGAGCTCCCGTCCTGGCTTCTGGTCCGACAGAAAAGAGCGTCGACGAAGGGGCGGGGTCGGACAGCGTGTGACAGGAAGAAAGTTTCCTTCACAGAGGGCGGCTCCCGTTTTTGCTTCCGTCAAAATGCCGCAGCTTCCTTTCCGACAGCAAAGGATCGTCGTGGAGGGGACGAAGTCGACCAGCTACGGAGGAGTCGAAGAAGGGGCGATCGGGAGAAAGCTTCCTTCGCAGTGAGCGGCTCCCGTGATTGCTTCCGATCAAACTGCCATGATTTCCGGCCTTCCTCAGCAAGTGAGCCCTATCATTGCTTCCGATAAAGATGTTGTGACTTCCAATCCTCCAGGGAGGGAAAGTCATCGCAGAAGCGAGGTCGAGCAGCCAAGAAGGAGACGGATAGAGCGGGAGAGGAAGGACTAGACGTTGAGCCAGAGCGAGAGAGCTCTCTCGTTTCTCCGATATTTGATTGGGGATTCGATCACTGCTGCAAGGGAATGGGTTAGCTTCAAAGAAATTTTTGTTTTGGATTTGGATTTATCTGCTTGAATTGTTAGAGCCGTTTTGTCAGTTTGTTGGATGGTTGGTTTGATAGTTGATCGGATTTGTTGGATATTTGATTGGTTTTTCTTGTTTCTTGTGGCTCGGTTATATTAAGCTACCCAGGAATCAAAGCAGGTCATGGCTTTCTATTTCCTACGCTGAAAGCTCCGATACTATTACTTGAAGGAGTGCTTTTTGAGCTACCTATGATGGAAATGCTACTAGTTTATTTGTTTTCATGGAAAGGGGGGTTTCTTTCGATTAGTTTGAGTTTTTGTTTGTGTGGCTAAAGTTACATATATGGGGGACATTGGGTTGTTCAGGCAAGGATGGAAGTGCTTGGAATCTCAGAAGCAGGCTTTTGAGGGAACACAAGTTGAAATAGAATGTTGCGCATTTAAATGCTAGGAATTTGTATTTACTTTGTTGCTCTTTATACCCAACTAGATGAATAAGCTTTATCTCTATGTCTTAATTTATTGACAGGTTTCTTTTATGTTTATCTTATGAATCTTGAAATTCTATTTTTTTATTTCAAAATTTTAGTTAAACTTTGAATTATCTCTTTAATAATGGCCTTCAGACCTTTTTTGCAAGGATTGGCATTTTTGTGGGAATATTAAAGTTTGATTTACTTTCTCAAATGAATAATTTATGGACTTATTTTGTATGACCGATGTTCAAGTCTATATTATGCTAAATTCATTCAGTTTCCAGTAGTGTTTAATTACATGATTGAGATTGTCATTTACTTAGATACATTTGTTTCTATAACATTTAATATAGATCTAAGATTGTAAAATTTACAAAATTGTGAATGTGTGATGGATTTTCATGAAATTCCTTGATAATGATCATCTTGGCAATGGCTTTCTATTGTGTAAGGTAGGTTTGATCTACCTAGATCGAGGCTGTATTTTCCAGAAGTACTAAGTTCATTCTACTCTAGTTAAGTTTGGGTTATTCTTATGAACTTTCTCTTGTTATTTGAAATGTTGCTTGCTGTGTTTTCATGAATTTGATCTAGTTGGATTCCATCACCAAGTGTCTGGAAGTCCTAAAATGTCTACCAATTGATGCTTTAAAAGTCAAAATTCCATTTGTTAAAATTCGGCCAAAATTCTAACTACCATACAATGGCCTGTGGCCCTGTCATCACCAAGTGTCAAATTCTAGCTCCTATACATCCATTTGACTTATCAAAACTTCTTCGAATTCTAGCTCCCGAATAGAGTCCAATGGTGACATTTTAGGACTTCCAGACACTTGGTGTATCAAATTCGAAGGAGTTTTGATAGGTCAAATGGATGACATAATCCAACTAGATCAAATTCAGCCTAATTTTAAATAAAATTCTACTTAAAAGCTTATATTTTACTTAGTTTTCACATTTAAGTTTAAATAAATTAAATTATATAAAAAAATTTTATAACACAAAATAATAATAATTATTATAAATATACTGCTTTTATAAACATACTTATTTTAATGCTAAAATAAATTATTACAAAAAAATGCTTTTACTTTACTCTGGATATACCAAACCAAACAAGGGAAACAATTCTCCTGCGTGTATTTTGCATACAACCAAACAGGCTCAAAGTATTTATAATGCATTACATTTACTTTACATTGCATTTACTTTACACTGCATTTCTTTTTCAGGCAACCAAACAGCCCTTTAATGATGGCCCTTTTGGCAATACTTTCCCCTAGAAATATAAAGTTCTCTTAGGTAATGTAACTCGTGGTATTTTATAAGGATCCTTCAATTAGGTTAGATCAATTACCTCTTTTAACTAAGTAGAGCAAGGGCCATGGTAACCTGAGATAGCAAAATAGTAGGATGTTGATCGGGTTTTTTATTATTTTTCCTTCATTTACATTGACCCATTGGTGATCTTTCTTTCCCCAATTCAAATTGGTGTTTTTGAAGCAAAGCATCATACAAAGTGTATAGACTTGAATTAATCAAAATTTTCCTTTTGTGATCAAAATGAAAACTTAACTATAGGGTTTTGTGTTAAAAAAAAATAAATAAAAACATAAAAAAACTATAGGGTTTTGTGTTCATTTGAAGCCTCAAATTAGGAATATGCAAGTTCTTGTAAGAGGATAAAATTTATGGATAGTGCTTTTTCTACACTATCTAATCTGCCTCCTTAAAAACAACTTGAATACCAACTCTTTTATATATAATATAGTTTGAGTGCCTGAGTGGGCATCTTTCGGAGCCTTTAACAAAATAATTCAAAAAATAAACTCAATTCAAAACTTTGAACTTAAAAAGATCTTTGATAAATTTTTTAATGAAACAAAATAATTATAAAAAGAATATATATATATATATATATATATATATATATATATATATATATATATATATATATATATATATATATATATATATATATATATATATATATATATATATATATATATATATAGAGAGAGAGAGAGAGAGAGAGAGAGAGAGAGAGAGAGAGAGAGAGAGAGAGAGAGAGAGAGAGAGATCAAAATGATCCCCAACTATATTTTATAGTCCCTCAACTTTTTGAAGAGGAGCCAAAGTAGTCCCACCATGGGACTATTTTGATTCCTTTTTAAGGACTTAGGGATCAAAATGGTCCTTCAATATTGTTGAAGATCATTTTAGTTACTCTCTCTCTCTCTCTCTCTCTCTCTATATATATATATAATTCCAAAATCTAGTTAATTCAAAACTTAGAACTAAAAATTATTTTATATAAAAATTATGCTAAAAAAAACTAAATAATATTACATATCCAAAAATATAGAAAAAAATAAAAAAGTTAAAAAAAAATCATATGGAAAACATGGCCACTGGCTAGGCTCCCAATTCAAAATTGGCGGTGGGCAAGCCCACCACTTTTTTTGTTTTTGGAAAATTCTAATTTCTCTCAAAATTTTGGTAACTTCTACAATGCCCTTGGTTCTCTTAAACAAAAGCTAACCTTTGGCAGGAGCCAAATCACGCAAATTTTGGGTGAGGGTGATTTGGCTACTTAAAATATATTTTTTGGTAGCTCACCTCCTAAACGAATTTGGAGGGGAGTTATTTAAAAAAAAAGCTAGTTGTGGCATTCATGATTTTGAGAAATTTTAATGATCCATTGATTATCAATTAAATGTATTAAAATATTTTAGTTGTTGATCATTCCTATTGTCTTAGATAAGTATACACAATATAATCGGGAGCTTTTTTGGTATATAAAGAAGTAGACCTACTAATAAAATTTGAAGGAGAATAATCATGTCCTTTTAAAAGAACAGTCCTTTAAGATTACTGTCCTTTTTGATGCATATATATATAGCTGTGCAGCTTTGCAAGTGAGTATTATTTGTCCTTTATGATTTGCTTTAGTTTTTTTTTTTTCTCACTTTATGTTAGCTAACTACTAAAATTTTGGACTATTTATGCTCTGAAAATCTCCACTGTATTTTGTAGGCCTGCTCCCATTTACTCTTATGTTTAGTTTTTATTTTTAAGCTTATCAAGTCCTTGCATCCCATCTCTTATTGGATACTTTATCGGTTTTTTTTTTTGTTCTTTGATCAACTGGTTCGTTTTTTTCTCATACTGTGAGATCGTATGTTATTATTTTTGCAATCATTTTGCTAAGGTTCTTCATTATTTTCTTTATAGATGTTTAACCTGATCTCAGCTATTGAAGAGTTGAGTGGGATCCCCTCTAAAGACATTACTAAGTTGCTGAAAGAGACTGACACTTTCACCATTCAATTCAATGATTCAAGAGGATGCTCTAGACAAGTTAGTTTATATTTCCCTTCAATAACTTTAGTTGTTCTTGTATTATTAGTCATTCTCAATTTCTTTATTATATTGTTTCCTATTCAGATTGATATTGAGGGCCTGGCTTCTTCTCTACCGTTGCACGTTATTGCAGTACTCTTGTCAAATGGTCGCGAAAATTTTTTACATTTGCTTCAGAGTATTCGGCTTCTGTATAGCTTTTCTGACCTTGCAACTCGTCATTCCAGACTTGAGCAGGTATTCTTTCTTACTAAGTTTTACTATTAATAAATATGCATGGACATACATTCACTCAACCCCAGAAATTCGGTCAAATTATTTGAGATATAAACAAAATAAATGTACAAATATGAGTACGTAGATGTTTTAAAAAGAGAAAGCATGAAGTGAAATGTTTGACCCATTTGTGGAATGAAACTTTAGCTTCATCATTGTAAATTTATATTTTTAATATATATATTTAAATAAATTATAAAAATATAAATTTTCATACTTCACAATTTTTTTACTATTTTCAATTAGTCTCGAGAATGTAATACATATCAATTTTTTTCGTGAAATGAACAGGAAGTTAGGTGTGTAATATATGTCCTGAAATAATATTCTTATAATAAATACGTGAAAGAAAATGGTAGGAGAGAATAAGAAAAAAAAAAGATGTATAATTCTCCTCTTTGTTGCCCAATATATAGAGGTTTATAAGGGTAAAATAAGGGAAGAAATAAACATATTGTAGCAATGAAAAAATCTAAATAATGCAATAGATTTTTTTTGATATATAAGATACACCTAGAAATCAAACACAAGATTGCTCCAAATCAGCCGCCTATCATGCATGTCCAAACGCAAGGTGGAAAGGGGAAAGAGCTGCAAGAAAAAAGCCATACAAGGATGCTCACCAGTACAGGAAATTCAGGTTTTTTTTTTGTTGTGGAAAAATCTGACGCAAAAAAAAAAAGCTAAATTGGTCGCAAATTTCAGTGTGTGGCAGATTAAATTTGTGGAAGATTTGCGACATAATAAATTTTAATGGTAAAAAAGTTGTGTTGCAAATGTATTTACGACGTAACGAATCTATCGCAAATATTTCATGCGGATTTAAGGCGGATTTACAACAGAATTGGTTTCGAGAAAACAACGCCTTCGTTTTAATTACCCGACACAAATCTCATCGCAAATTACGATGGATTTGTAACAGATTTGCGGCGGAAATGCTGTTGTAAATTATGGCGGAAATATTGCCGCAATGTGCGATGGACTATTCCATCACAAAATACGATACACGTTCGTTGTTTCTGTGTCACCACAAATCTGCCTGAACCCTATAGCATTTATAAAAAAAAGCACCTACAATCAAATATTGAGCTTTTGAGCAATAATAATTCAAGTAGTTTAAAAGCAGTAATTAATAATGCTAATATTTTAATAAACAATGCTAAAATAAATGAAAGAAACATATTTTTGTACAATCACAAACCAATTGGTCAAATAGACAATTACATTCCAATGGATCTACAATTTTTATAATACTGCTAACATAAACATAATTCTTATACATTAAAAAATAAAATGCATCAAGAACCCCTACACAGACAATCTAAGCGGATCTGTATCCTCAATCTTCTGCTCGGCTGATGCAGGCACAAGGTGATTTCCACCAAACTGGTCTCTCAAACTTTGAAGCTCTTCCAATATATGAATGTTGATGTCCGCTTATGATTTTCAGACATTTTCTAGCTATGCTGTCAAGTTAGCAACCTGTTGGTTATACAAACCCTCCTGGCTATTTGCAGAGTAATTGGAGGTAGATGAGGACTGTCCCTTGTACGAGTAGGCCTGCGAGCCTAATCTATAAACTTGTCCATCCTGCATTTCGCCTATTGCCTATGACCAAGTGTGATAGTTCGAAATATCTACGAAACCCCCAAAGGATCTCTTCAACTGCAGCTTGGTTCTCTTGAAGTCATGTATACTCATCCTACAAAATATAATATAAGATTAGTCATCGTATAATCGTCACTTGCAAAATTTCTCTAAGTATTGTAACCTTACATACTTACATATGCCCTCCTCGCTCGCTCATCCATCCACTACTAGTCCTCCTGAGTCCTAACACTTGTGAGTCGACTGTGCAACTCAATTGCAGTGAGTTCTCTACCAAGCATCTCCTTCTACAATATATTTAGATTAACATGTGTAACAAAAAAAATTTAAAACTTATTAAAATTTTTACCAATCGTCTATGCTTAGTATGTGGAACTAAGCCCCCAGTATGGAGGGAGCTACCCAAACCCTCGACTTTAGAAGCTCGATTCTGTCTGTTATGCTCCCTTCTCACAGTATAATCTGGGCTGCCTTAAGCATTATTGAGCTTGACACATACACCCTCTCTAATCCAAAGCGGTCGCTCGCATGTCCTCCTAATGCATGTGAACATGTCTCGTAGGCAAGTTGCTCCACATTTCTCAAAATTTGTTCTGAAATGAGTACAATGCTCAGGCAACCAATAGCAATCTTGTTGTATATAACAAATTAGAATAAAAATTATTCTTTGTTAGTGATGTAGAACGAAAATTGACTTTGTTAGGAAAAGGATCTCCTCTCCAAAATCTGAAATTGTTCCTTGCAAAATCTGAAATAAATCTGGATTTATCTCAGAAATTTTTAATCGTCTTGAAGAGCAAAGTGTTCCAAGAGTCTGAAACAATTCCTTACTGGAAATCCCAAATATTTCAGATTTTTCTACAAAATCTGATAGGAATTCCAGCATTTTCTCCACAAAATCTGAGAAGAAATTCGATTTCTTGCTTGAAAGAGAAATAGAGTTTGGGAGAGAGGATGGGTTTCAATACTCCAGTGAGGTGTTGATTGGGAAGAAAGAAAGTGGGGAGAAAAGTAACCCAAAAGGCTTTGAATCTGAATTTTCCTTTCAGGAAATCTGAAAGACTTCAGATTTTCCTCTCAAAATCTGAGAAGAAATTAAGCTCTCAATGTTGGGAGGAAAGGGCTAGAAGGAGCAATAGTATGGACTTGAATCACAAGTGATTAACGGTGGGGAGGAGATGTGAGAGGGAGGGGGGATACGAGTGACAGAAGGGAAGGCCGGCGGGATTGGGGGGGGGGTGGGATTCTAATTTCCTAATTCAAGATCTATTTTCAGGAAAGAAATTAGAGCTTAGTTATTAGGGAAATTCTTGGCTAAGAGGAAGTTAAGGATTTTGAAATTATTTCCTAAAGCTAGAGTAGAGTTTAAGAAATAATTTGAAAAGGATTTAATGAGGGATAACAATGGGGGCCGGCAGCATGCATGGTGGGGAATTGATTGGTGAGAGCAATTAGAGGTTTCCTAATTTAGGTTTTAGATTTAGGAAATAGTTAATTTAAATCCTCTTGAATTTAAAATTCAAAATTGAATCTAAATCAAATACCTTCCTAAAATAGATTAACTAAATTAAGAAATGATTTGAATTTAAATTTGGATGAATTTGAATTTCAAATTAATCCCAATAATTCCAATTCCAAATTAGGAAACAAATTAAAGGGGACCAAGGGGGAATGGGGAGCCGGCGGTTGGAGCCTTGGCCGACGACCAATTGGGGACGGGTGGAGGTGGACCGGGGCTATGAAAAATTTTTGTGGAGCTTGGTATGGATGTTTGGCCCGTGAGGTTGATGGAGGAGGAGGAAGAAGATGACTATGAGGGGCAATACGACGAGGGATACAAAGACGGAACGAAGAGTACACAAACCAAAAGATAAGAGCAAAAGATAGAAGATAAAATGAAAACCACGAGCCTTGGACTCTTCCGAAGACTGACGGGTGATCCAATTGCCCTTCTCCAAGGGACTTCAAATCACGAGCCCGGACCCATCCTGCGGCTGGTGAAACTCTCGATTTCTCTCATAGAAATCTCACTCTCGTCATCTCTCAAGAAGAACACAAGTGTGGAAAACAAAATTTTTCATATCAATTAACCATGCTATTACAATAGCTTAAGGCCCTATATATAGGCCATAACATGAGAAAATAGAAAATTACAAAAATGCCCCTTGGGCCATAACACTCAAATAAACTAACCTAGGGGTAAAACAAGAAATAACATAAAATAATAGCTAAAATTCATAAAATAAATTTTAAATAACAATTTAAATTAGAGACGTCTATTTACGACGCCTCCTGTGATAGATGCGCCAGATCTTCGTGCTGATGTCCGCATCAGTTAGCTTAATAAAATATGAATAGATGTTCACAATACTGCAACTTACTAACCTCAAACTCTCTAAATCACATGTTGCGTACTTTGTTCGAGATTTTCTTCTAAGAAATATACGGAGCATCAAACATGTTCCGTATGATATTTTGTATCTTGTGATTGAGCTGCTTTAACGGGTAAAACCTGCAGACAATATATAGTTGAAAAATATTATTTCTCAAATATATCCCTAATATAAGACATACACATTTACGTACGTATCACCCTCAGGCTGAATCAACATGCGCCCATTTATGGTCGGTGTTGCGACAGTCTACGTGGAAGATGCAACTGCAGTCGGGGTAGAAGGTCCAGTTGCAGAGGGCCTAGGGGTAGTAGAATGGAGGAATGTAGACGAATATGAATAAGTAAAAGAGACTCCCTGAAAAGATTGTTTGTGGGGGGGGGGGGGGGGGGGTAGTACAGGTAAAAGGGAGCTGTCTATGTAGTGTCTAGTGATGAAAAACGGGGGTCTGGAGCGTAGAATTATTGACTCCCTATAGGAGGTGTAGGCAAAGAGGGGCTAGGCTGGGTATGGGTGGCATGATGTGAAGAGGAGGCCCCCTCAGTACCTCCACCCCTATCGGATTGTCCACCGGTATTTTTCTTGCGCTTGAAAATATTTGTGAAAGACCGCCTGGGGGATCATCACCTACAGAAGCCATCGACAAAAAATAAAAAAAAAAGTTATAATTTGTATATTTATGAAAATACAGGAAATAAGTAATAAAATGCAGAAAATAAGTAAGAAAAAAACACGTATTTACTACTACTATGCTATAACAAAAAAAGGAACTATTGTATGTATACTAACATTTAAAAAAAAATTTGCTGGGTGATTCACATTTAGCTCGTAACTATTAATAACTAGGTGATTCACTTTCATTTGACGAGATCACATCCCCATTATTAACATCCTCAATATTTTCCTCAATGTTTAATTCTAACTCCTTTAACTGTAACTTGGTCTTATTAGCTGCAATTTGATCATCATCATCATTAGCAAGCTCTTTAAAGTTTGACATACATTCTTCTTGATGTGTTGCTGATATTGATGCAATATTCTTAATGACCCCTTAGGTTTAGTCTTGATAACTACAAGCCAATCTTGCTTAACCCACAATTTACCTGGATAATTAGCAAAGAGGACCTGGGTAGCCTGGCTAGCGCTGATAAATGGGTTGTATTTTCCACATCTTTTACCTTCTTTTACTTCTGTACTACTATAAAGTGGATGCACTCTTATTCCTCTACTTTGTACTAGATTAGACCAATCACAAATAAAAAGATATAAGTTGTTTCCTTCACCAAGATTTTCCAACCGTAACACTTTCTGTAAGACCCCATAATACTCACAGTCATCACCTGTATGATTGTTCCCTTTCACACATATACCACAATTTTATATTTTTTGACCTTCTCACCTATCTTTGGTTTGAAATCTGTAACCATTATCAATAAAAATAGCATATATTTTACTGCTCTCTTAGGTCCCCATGCTAGATTCATTAGTACTTACTTTTGTGAATCTCTGGCTTCGTTGTGGTCCTGATTGGTGCAGAAAGTGTAGCTATATTATTATCATTGTCACTAAGTTGATTATGATTAAGTGACCAAACCATCTAAGGCGACTCTCTATAATCTTATTTGCCACTGGAGCTACTCCAACCTTTTTACGTATATGCTCATTTAGTATCCTGTCTCTAAGAGTAAAGCCACTTATCCACCTGAGCATCCTCATCTTTGCAACACTTAACCTAATATTATGCTTCTCTCTTTTAATGGCCAACATTTTGCGCCATAAAGCATTGCAGGTCTAACCACCATCTTATAGAATTTTCCCTCAAGTTTGAGTGGTACTTTTCTATCACACAACAAGCCCGATGCATTCCTCCACTTCATCCATCCAACTTGAATTCTACTAATAATATCCCAATCTATTTAACCATCACTCTGAACAATAGACCCAAGATATCTAAAACGTGTACTCTTATTAATGACTTGATAGCTTAAGGTCACGAACCCCCCACTAGATCTATTACTGCTAAAATTACACTCCTTGTATTCGGTTTTAGATTTACTCAAACGAAAACTTTTAGACTCTAAGGTTGACCTCCATAATTCAAGTTTATATTCAACTCCCTCTTCAATCTTATCAACAAAAAGAATATCGTCAACAAAAAACTTACACCAGGGAACATCCTCTTGCAAATCTCTAATAAGAACATCCATGACTAAAGCAAAAAGATATGAGCTTAAGGCTAATCCTTGATGTAATTCAATTGAAATTGGAAAATACTTGGTCAAGCCACTTTGTGTTTGAACACAAGTAACAACTCTAGCATATATATCCCCAATGACTTGAATATAAGCATTATTAATTCCTTTCTTTTTTAGAACTCTCCATAGCACTTCTCTTAAAACTTCATTATATGCTTTCTCTAAATCAATAAATATCATATGAAGATCTTCCTTTTTCTCTCTAAACTTCTCCATCAGACATCTCAATAAATGTTTGACTTCCATAGTAGAACTACCCGGCATGAATCTAAATTGATTCGAGAAATATTAGTATTACGTCGTAACCTATGCTCCATAACTCTCTCCCTTAGTTTTAAAGTTTGACACATCAACTTAATTCCTCTATAATTTGCTAACTAATAAGCAATGCTGGGTACATAAACTTTCACTTGGAATAACTTTATAATCTTTGCAATTTAAACAATCTATTTTTCTTAGTAAAAAATAATAATGATTTAGTTTCAAAGATCACATTTTTCTTTTTTCACGGGAATAACATTTATACCATTTTTTATTTTGCCCCATGCCCATGAAGATACATTTGGCTGCTTTGGAATCAAGCTTATTAGGTTCATGATTATAATGAAATGCATTGCACATAAAGGCCTTGAGCTGAAGATTTGAAGTAACACATTATTTGGAAAGCTTTTGAAAGTACATTTGTTTCATCAATTGGGATTTTAAACTAAAATACATTAGTAGATATCCAATTTATAAGGTATCAAACTGTGTGGATTGGCATCATCCAATAAGAATTAGGGGTATGTATGGTGAACATAATTTTTTTTATCTCTAAGAGATGTTTATTTTTTTGTCCAACTATGTCATTTTGTTAAGATGCGGTAGGGCATAAACTTCGATGGATAATGACATTCTAATTTAGTAACTTTTAAGAATGTGGTTCAACTACTCCATCCCTATTAGAATGAGTCATTTGGATTTCAATGGAGCAATGTTTAAAATTGCGTAAATAAGCCTCGAGGTATTTTTCGTCCATGAGGCGAGGCGTAAGCCTCACGGACTTAGAATTGCGTAAATGAGAATTTAAGGGTTTTAGCAGGTAAATAATAATAATATTCTATCATATAATAAAAAAGATCTAAATGACAAGTGAAATTAGTGGAAAGTAAGAAAATAGATGCAATAAAATCATGTCCCAAAGTACAGAACCATAAAATATAATTCTATCAAAACTCCCAAAGTACAAATAAGAAAGAATATATTAAATCTAATAATGTCTCATCACTAAATGGATCTTTAAGGGAATATTCTTCTCCAATTGTATCTATGAATGTCATATCTTCATCATCTTCAATGTTACTCACTTTTTTCTTCCCTATTCAATAAGAATGATTATTGTCATGTTAATTGCCCACTTGATATATATATATATATAATGTAATAGCATATAAGAAGTTGTGGAATACATTTAGTTGCTTGTTGTGATGCAGAACTAGTGGATGTGTGTGGTGTGGTACTAGTGGATGTGCCTACTTGATCTACTTTGCCCCTCAAGACGTCCACACTTGATCCTCTAGTTGCAGGTCTGATAATTACAAATTTGTCTCATCATCTATGAACCACTCATTATCAGACACCACATCATCACACACCAATGGGTCCTCATCATCCTTCAACCCCTTGTTCCTCAACCTTCTATCTCTCAACCTCTTGTTGTGCATAATATACACAAGGGAGATTCTGAGTGTTGAAAGTCGATTTCTTCTCTTTGTTTGTACTTGATTATATGTACTCCAGTTTCGCTAACACCCAGAGAAAGAACAAGTGAGGCCCAAAACTCTAACAACAAAAACAAATTTTATTTGTAAGAGTAATTTTGAAGTTATGCTTATTTTTGAAGTTCGTAAGTCGTTTGTATGGAAAGATACCTAACGGTACCGAGCATGTACCTAGCGGTACCGAGCATGTACATAGCGAAATCGAGAACTATGATCCTAGCTTTCCTATAAGTTGAAAAATCAAATACTAAACTTTAAAAAAAAACCCTAAGAACACTTGAAGAAGTGATGTAGAGGGGCGGCCGGAAATAAAGGACTCACCGGCGAGAGGAGGCGCCGGCGGGAGAGGCGGTGGAAACGTGCGGGAGAGCCGGATCGGGCGTCTGCGTGCTTCCTGTGCTGCTTCGGTTGACGTCTTCGGTCGAGTAAGTGGGCCTTTTGTCGGGTAAGTGGGTATAAGGAAGAATTTAAGAGGTTTTTTAAGTGGGCCCCCATATTAGAGGCATACGCCTCAAAGGAAATTGTGCAATAACGTTAGTGAGGCGCGCCTCACTCCACCTGAGGCGTGCGACACATGATGCCTGAGAATTGCCTGGGCTTTGAGGCTATTTTGGAGCAAATTGTGCAAAGGCGCGCCTTGGATTGCGCAATTTTAAACTATGCAATGGAGTATTATGTTTTAACTGTATTTTTAAAATTTTAAAAGTTTCTTCTTCATCAAAACATAAGCCTTACTGGAGCACGAGCCTAGGAAGAGTGGGATGATGACATTATAAGGCTTATGAATCAAAGGCGAGTGAGAGCACGCAACACATGCTACCAGAGCAATGCATGAAATTGATGACAAGAGATGACTTGCGCTAGTGAGCTTGAACTAGCGCAATGGACGTGCGTGAGCGTAGAAAGTGAGCTTGGTGGTGGAACAACCACATCAAATCATGGAAATACGGATTTAAGAAACAAAAAACTAGGAAGGCCTAACCTATAATCCCATAACATAATTTGATCCCTTTTTGTGAGTTAGGAAAATTCTTATCGATGGCTCAGGTATAATTTCTTTTTTTGGAATACTCATCAAAGTAGTACAATCTCTAAATTTGTTAGCTGTACCAATCCTCTTCCTTGATTTCTAGTTCTAAAATTCATAAAATATTGATAAGAAAATGATTTTATAATTGCAATTTTTTGCTATCTTGCTTATAGATAAGAGGTTGCAAGGAAGATTTGGAACATATTAAACATAATTCATGGAAAAGCTTAGAATTAATTTTAACAATCCATTTCCTAACAATTGAGGATAAAGATTCATCAATAATTCTGTTTGAGGTTTCTAGGTGAGGAAGCATAAAGTGAGAATACGTGAGTACAATGTATCAGTTGATTTAAAGTTCCTGAGTCAATAATTTAGGATTCTTGGTCTCCCTTAGTATATGCAAGGGCTAAAGAAAGTATATTTTTGGGCCAAAAAGATTTGTCATTTTTTTAAGAGTAGTCTGCCACACCCCACATTGACCTTACTATAAATAGTTGATGCGGAAGTGGAGGTTATCGATCACTTTACTATATCACATTTCAATATAATTCCTAAGATCTAAATGCAGAACAAGTTTTTAAAGAGATCATAACTTAAAACTTCAATTCATTAGCAGAAGCTATCAAAATTTCATTTCTAAAAACTTTCTTTTATAGAGCAACTACCAGAAACCAAAACGGGTGATTATTAACAGACTATTAACCTCAAAATATATCTTTCGACCAAAAATAAACAGAAAATAAAAACAGAACATGACACCATTCTGGTTTGACCTTCTCCTTCCCCTTGCAACAATCAAAATCACTATTTGGTGAGCTACGACGCTCATAAATATATGAAACTCTAATACAATAGTCAAGTATATGTGATGCAGGACTAAATGCGAGACAGGAAATTTGCACGAAATATTTAAAGAACAACTTTGGATTTCTCGTTATTAACCACTAAAACCACAATATAAAACTATTAAGCGGTCACGTCCGTTTAGGCTAAGCTACGCGAGAGACTAAGCAAAATCAAAATATTTAAGAAAATTAAAGCAATGCGTACAAAGTAGCTTTCATCATAACCTTGATCTAACAAGAGGTCTAAAAGCAATGAAGTTACAATTCTACGTTACTAATGGATGGTGATAGTGGAACGAAATCTCTTGCTTGAACAATCTCTCTGCGAAGAAGTAGAATAGGAAAGTACACGAATCAATGAAGAATATCACCTTTGCGGAGAATTGTCTTGATACACCTTTGCGGAGAATCGTCTTGATACACCTCTCGAATGGTAGCAGAAGAAAGAATCTTCTCTTATAAGCGGAGAGAGGTTAAGTCCCAAATCTTCTTCCAACATCCAGGAAAGAATTTCAGATTTTGGAACCAAAATCTGAGAAGACTTCCAGTTTTCTATGCTCAGGAGTAAAGGAAATTGGAAGGAGAACTCTTGCATCTGTCAAGCAATGTTTGAATGTGAGAGAGAGGGGTTTGGAGCGAGTGAGGAGGGAGACGGGTGGGAGAGAGGTGGCTGACGGGATTGAGAAGGAGGATGGGAAATTTCTTTCCAAATTCCAATTTTTGGTTTTAGGAAATAAATTAGAGCTTTGGACGTGGGAAAATTTTAGTTAAGAGGAGATTTGGGGAATTTGAAAGATTTTCAAAAGAGATACTTAGCTTAAGGAAATAAATCTAAATCCAAGCCAATGAAGGGGGCCGGCGGCATTAATGGGCAAGAGGGAATTTGGGGGTGAGGTGTCATGCTTGCATAAATGTAAATTTAGGATTAGGAAGGCAATTAACCAAATCCAATTGAATTTGAAATTCAAAAGAATTGACTTGAGAACTTTCCAAACATAGAATGATAAATTAGGAAAGATTTCAAATTTAAATTAGTTGGATTTGAATTTTGAAAATCTGTCCAAAATTAAATCACCCAAATTAGGCAAGGATTTCAATGGGGGATGAGGAGGTGGATGGTGGTTGGCGGCTAGAGATTTGGGCCGGCGGTATGTGGGGGGGGGGGGGGGGGGGGGGGGGGGGGTCGGTTGGGGTATTGGCCGTGGGTTGAGGGAGGAGGAAGGGTCAGGTGAGGTGACCGGCGGCTTATGGTGGAGAAGGTGTGGGGAAGTTCGATTGGGAGGCGACAATGGCTTGGAGTCTTGGAGATGGGGAAGGGTTTGGGGGTGAAGATGTCCGGTGGTGGTGGTGGTGGTGGTGGTGGAAGGAGGAAAGACAAAGATAAAGAAAGACCACGAACCCGGCCGTCTCCAAGGTTGGTGGGTACTGCGCAAGCTTCCCTCTCGTAGGGATCTCTCTGCATCAAACACTCAAACTCTCACAAGAGCTCATGCAAGAAGATAAATGCAGGAAAATTTTCTTAATCATTCATTCATGAACTTCAAAATGATAAGATGAAGGCTATAAATAGCCTCATACAATGACTTAAAGCAAAAATGACTCAAATACCCTTAATGGACTACAAGACTCAATCCCTCAAGCAAGGGTAAAAACGGAAAATGCTGAAATAAAAAGATTACAACAATAAGTAGACAATAATAAAATCAAAAGTACACCGGGTAAATCGTGGCCGTTGATTTACGGCCACGTCGACGGTAGACTTTCCAATTGATGTCCCCATCAATATGAAATATAAGACTTTCATGTGCAGCAACAAGTGAATGTGAGAAAAACAATAGATAATCATTAAATATGAATTATGCATAACAAGTCATAATATAATAATTGAAAATATTGCTACACATAAGAGTTGCATTCAATATAAAAATGATATGTTGTTTGTAAATCCCACCTTGTTTGTTGTTTTCTAATATGTGCATCATATATTACCATAGGAAATCATAACTAGATTTCAGTTCATTTTATAATATCTTTTTTTAACCTCAAAAGGTGTCATGTCTAGATGTCTAGGTCTGGGTCTCTATCCCATAGTCTCATGAGGTCGCGTTACCTTTATCGCTTGTAGATTTAATATTATACCAAGGTCGCACTGTCTCTATTGGGTCACAATGCCCATCAGGCTCACATTGCTCGCCTCATCTATGACTTGACATGACATTCTCCCAAGCTTATCTGATCATTGCATTTTCATGTCTGGGTTATGTGACACTTGACCATATATAACATGCACATGCACGTCGATTGATATAAGTATTAGGTGTATCAGCATATAAGCATGTGAAATTGAATTATACACATCAACATTATATAATGAAATCATCTATATTAATGGAAGTTATATCTGGAATTGTTACATGGATCATAGTATTAGGGTAATCCCAAAAGGCAAGAATATAAATACATATGCTACCCACTACTAATTCAAATGCATGCATACAAACAATACTCAATCAAGTTGCATATTGTAATAAAAAATGCATATCTTATCTTCTTGGCGCGGTGACTCATCTAGTCGGACACCTCTCATCCGCCTACATGCAAGGCACCTAAATCAACTCAAATTATTAATTAACAATTCACATGATTTACCATTATAATCATACAATTAAATCTATTCTCAACTAAAAACCTTCTAATTTTTCCTTCGCATGTACAACTTGAGTTTTTCCTCAAAATTTCCCCCGCTCTATGATATCCTGCATGCAAACCAACTAATGTTTAATGTACAAATACACTAAAATGGGGTAGAAATAAATAAATAAATAACTTCCTTACTATAATGCACAGATACAAACACGACACCACATATACGACACAACATGTGACATGTCAATTATTGAAAAAATAGGACACATTTACGGGTTGGACACGATATCATAATTTTTATATTTTAAAAATAGTATATAAAAATTGAATAAGTATAATATTAAAAATAATTTAGAAATAATAAGTCATTTAATTAGAATTTGTACTTAAAATGATTAATATTAAGATGTTGAGATTTAGGCGTCAATATCATGTATCAGATATCGAGAGAGGAGATGACAATGCTATGTAGTAAGTATCGAGCGTCAATGTGAAGAGGGCATTTGTCGTCGATGTTGAGAGGGCGTTGGTCGTTAATGAGCTATCAAGTTGCGGTGTAGAAATAGCGTCGAGCATCAATGTCAAGACAGTGACAGACTTTGATTTTGAAATGATTTTGAAATGTCGAAGTTGTAACGATGTCAGGCATCAATGTTGAGATAACATCGGGTATTGTTGTAAAATCAAAGTTATGACCCCCCAAAAAGATGGAAATGAGACATTTGATGAATGAGGTTTTGAGGGCGGGCGACTGATTTGGTGTTTTGGATATGAGATAAGAAATTTAAATTTTATATTTTATATAAATAAATATTTTAAATACAAGAAAATATATTTAAAAAAAATTATGAAATATTTAAGACACGCATGTCCAATTAGTATTTAATATATTTTTAAATCGGACACGTTTTTGGTTTGTCCGACACATGTCAGGAGTGTGTCGGATGCGTGTCGTGTCTGATACGTGTAGGTCACTGCACGCCCTGTTAAGAGAAGTGTCGGTGCATCATAGCTTCCTTACTATCACCCTTACTCCACTATCTTCATGTTTGCCCCAACCAACCATTCAAATAATCAACATAACCCCTATCCTCTTCTTTCTCTTTCTCTTCTCATTAATCTCTCCCTCATTTCACTGACCAACCCTACACATGGCCGCTAGCATCTACATCCCACCTATCTCACCCAACCAACACTCCCATCCACTTACCTGCCACGGCTAGCTCCAGAATCCGCTCCTAGTTCCTACCCGCTCTGCCTTCAGCTACCTAATCCTGGTTCAGCACTTCAGCAAGCTCCCAGCAAAGAGAAAAATGCGATTCGGTTGACAAGGGAAATTAATTGAAGCACTAAACATGTTTTGGAATTGATTAAAACACCAAAAAAGTGCAATTACCTAAGTATGCCCAAACGGCTATCCAATGCTTGCTCTGGTATATGCCTTTGCCGAGAGATAAATTGACCTTGATACAGTAATTTGTATATTTAAACAATGAATATATTTGAAGGAAAAAATGCAAATTAGATTTAATTCCCTAATTTCCATTCATTTGCAATTCAACATATAATTCTATATATTGAAGTGCTCCATTCAACGAGCAGAACATTTCATGGAAGTTGAGATTTTGGGATATTTGTAAATTAAGTTAACGTGGCATATATCTGATCAAATTTGGGGTTTACACAGCTAATCTGTATAGAACATTTATCTGCTCATTGTTCAAGGAAATGATACTAGAATTGTAACTATTTTTTAGCTTCGGTCCCTCTATTTTTAGTTTGATAATCACGAGTGCCTGGTTTCTAGGGTTACCGTGAAGTTTCTATAAATTTTCTCTAGTATGATTGGTTTTTTTTCAGACATCACATCAAAGATTGTCCCATTTCCACGCTTTTGAGTTGTGTCTTGGGCTTTGCTCCAAAGTTCTGATTGTAAGTGCAGATTCTTTATGAAGGAGAGTGTTCTTGACTTCCAAGCATTATTCTCCATCTACTTTATTCCTTTTGACCTTCGGCGAGTACTTCTTCAATTTTGAGAAGTGGACAAGTCTCTAGAATTCTTCCACAAACTTCATTGGGATTTTTTTGGAGATGGACAAGAAAATCATATGTAATTTTTTTCCATAAGTTGACGTATTTATCAGCAGTCACCAATCATTTGTCTTGAAGATATCCATTTCTTGATAATTTTTTGTGAATGTGGTGAAGTATTCAGCAGCTTATGTTTCCTTGCTTGATGTCACAAGCTTAATCTTATGTATAATTCACACAATGGAGTAGAATTTTCAAGATTTGAAAACACCTTGTTGGCTTTCTCCCTCAGATTACTTGTGTATTGTTGTAGGCCAAATATAGGGATCCGATGTGTTCCTCTATAGAATTGATAAGCCAAGTCATTTTGGTATCACACATTGGAAAGGAATGTTCAACACTTCAACCACATCAGGTTGACATATGGTGTTATTTATGTATTTAATCTTTCCCCTTTCTCAGATCACCATTTAAACTTAGTGAGATCACTGTAAGAAGTTCTTCCTATGCACATTGTGGGATGCTATTTGAAGAGGTAGATGATCTTCAAAGGTTCCTGGAATGATGGTGTGGCTTGTTAGGGTGGAAGAAGAATCAATTGGAAGAAAGAAGGAAAGAAATAGTGAGCAAGAGAGGTAGAATTCTCCATACTTTGATTGACCGAAATCTATACTACTATATAGAGGTTCACAAGGGTGAAAAAAAGGAAGAAATTAATATAGTAATAAAAAAATCTAATAACATAACAAATTTTGGATGTAAAAACCCATTCAATATAATAGATAAGATCACTAAAAATCAGCCAAGATTGCTAAAAATCAACTGCCTACCAGGTTACCATGCAGAGTTCAAATGGCATGGTGGCTAGGGGAAATGGACTGCAGGAAATGCCATATAGTTATGCTCGTTGCTGTGCAGGCTCAATCCATCAACTCATCAAGCATTTCCTACGGGAGAGAAAAACCGCATCCCCATATTGGAGGAATTGCCATCTTGGGAGGGGGTCCACTTGCCTTATAATTTGGTGGGGCGGCATTATATATTTCATCAAGAAGCATTAGAGCATGCTTATAATGAACTTAAGCTTTAAATAAATAATACATAATGACAAGTTAAAATTGAAATTGTGAAATAATGGATGGGGTCCCTTATTAAATAGGGAAGATTAATATAGATTAGGTGTTAAACTTGGATGAAGGGGGGAAGAAAATATGATAAATAATCCAAAGAAAAATAAAAATAAATGGTGATAGTGTGTAAGGTCAAAGGTGATGGGAAAAGAGTGTAAATAGTATGAGGTGAAAGCAAGGGCGGATCTACAGTGGGGTACCTGGGGGCACGGGCCCCCACTGGCCCAACAATTAAATTCAACTTATTTTAAATTATATTAATACAGTAATTAATATATAAGGATTAAATCTAATTTCTAAACTAATAAGCCATCCTCATCTGCCTCGGCGCTCGGCCTTTGCTCCAATTTTTCTTTCTAGATGACGTGGACTGATTTCTCTCCTGTTGTCTCTCTCTCTCCTTTATCTCCCCCCTCTCTCCCTCTATTTCTCTTGGGCTCTCTCTCTTTACTTTCTCTCTCTTACTTTCTATTTGACCAAGATTACTGCCCTCATTATAGAGCTCTTTTTTTTGGAAATTAGACTTACAACTGCCAATTTTTTTTAAATAATAAGAAAGAGATGTGCATTAGAAAGACAATAAATTAATTAACAAATAAAAAGTTTTAAAAAATCTTAGTAACTTAATTAATTAAATAGGGTTAATTTTTTTTTTTTTATTATTTATGATTTTCTTTAACTGATGTGAATCATCACGCCAAATTAATTTAGAAATAGGTAGAATATTATCTAATAATTTAAATATAGTTAATCTAAATATAATTTAAAATTAAGACTTAATTCAATTAATTCAAATAAAATATTCCTAAGTATAAAATTAATTTATTTGAACTCAATTGGTTAACATTCTTAATTTCTTAATGAATGATAAGAGAGAGAGAGAGAGTGATATATATTCCTTTTTAGATCAAATATATATTTGATTGTATTTTTTAATTTTTAATTAAAAAAATCTTATGATTAGTAATTACATTAAAAAAATAAAATTTTGAAAGTAATTTAATGATGAGTCCTAATTTGTGCCCCCATTAAAATTTTTTTCTGGCTCCGCCTCTGGGTGAAAGACAAGATATGATAAAATATATAATGAGGTGAAAATAACAATTTTTTGTTTTTTGTTTTTTGGCTTGAAGCTATAAAAGAGGATCTTCTATAGATAAGAAGCAATAAGTTTTTTTTTTTGCATTTTGGCTATTTTATTTTCCAAATTTCCTAATTGCATATAAAGTTGAATTAGGTGTCATAATTCAAGAAAAATTGAAGCTTAAGCTTTCCATTATTTAAAAGCATCATCAAGCATATGTTTCAGTTCAAGAAGTGTACGCTTCATCTTAAGAACACTTTAATGCTGTGGAAAGTATGCATCAATATAAAATGCAGCCTCGTTAGGATATATTGGCCAAAAATATGATGCTATCCATTCTTTATTTGACATGGTATGCTAATTTGTGTGCTAATGATGATGACAATTCTATGTGCTTAGGCCTTTATGCTCTAATCTTAGATGCTTGGTTTCTCCAACAAAGCTACACCAATGTCAAGCATTTTTCCGGGAATTATAAGCAACAACTCATTTGCATTTAATTTGTTAAGCCTGGAGTGCAGTTGTGATGGAGATCATTTATCAAGACATGAATTCAATGACAAGATTTATTATTATTTTTTCTGCTTTATTAGTTCGGGTTATGAAATAATTTGATTTTAATTTATTTGACTCTTTTTAATTGTTTAGTATATTAGCTGTAATTATCTTCTTACTTTGTGAAAATTTGTTTGCTATCCCCTTGATAATTTTTTTGGATATTTATGATCTTTTTATTATTAGTAGGGCTTAAACTCTATATATATTTTTATAAAGAAAGTATGTTGTTGATAAGCAGTATTGTGATATATCCTTCAAAAAAAAAAAATTTTCTTTATACGCATACAAGTATATATATCCTGATATCTTGCATATATATATATATATAATAATATTGATTAATTAGATAATTTTGTAATGTTTAAGGATCAATGAGTTTTTCAAGACTATGCTATTTTCTTTCAGAATAATCTGCTATGACGCTCAAAGTGCTTCATATATACATATGCTGAACGATGTAAAACTATCTGAACAAGTGATTGATTTGGTGATTTTCATGTTGATTGTTCTTGCTCAATCTGATCAGGTATAGTTTCTTTTTCCTAATTATACTTGCCATTTAAAACCTCGGGAGTCACATTTGTATGATTTATAATAAAGTTTTGAGAAATGGTGAATTCGTTTTGTAGGACAATTATGTTGGAAGATCCCTACCCGTTATACATGCTGCTCTTGTTGCTTGCAGTTTTCATCTCTTAACAGGTTATATCTCATCACAATGGCAAGATATTGCTAATGTTATGCTTGCTCATCCTAAGGTACTAAAAAATCAGACTTGCGCCTCTTTTGTTACTAAGTTGAATGTTTTTATTCCTTGGTCATAGAATGAAACTTATTCGAATAAAACTAACAGCCAAGCACAAGAAACCAACAGCCACCATTAATTTCATGGTAAAGGGGGGGAAAGACAGCCCAAAGACAGAGAACCATCAAGAAGGCTGCAGCATCCCAAGAGACAAAAGGAAGAGGAAGGGGCAAGTTCCATCCACCAAATATCTTACCTCAAAAATCAATTTTAGAACTAAACATTAGCTCATAATGAGCTACACTTCTACTAGATATTAATGAGCTTGCACCAACTAAAAATTCAACAACTAAAGCTCCAACCGAAAATAGCCAAGGCCCATATGAAACCAACAAGCAGCCCAAAGGACAAGATGGAAGATGAAAGAGCAAGTTCAAGAAACAATGAGCTAATTTTTTAGCTCAAAAGTATTAATGAGCTAGCAAGCCCAAAAGAAGTCAAAACCAAAATATTCATTTTGTTTTGACCCCCCCTTTCATGCATCACAATCTTAAAATATAATTATTGCATTTAAGCTACTTAAATTAAAACTTTTTCAGCAAAGATTAAGATATTTATTTTATAAGCTAATTTACATGGCTAGTAGATGATCAAGTGATACGTAGGTCTGATGTATTCAAGCATTAAGAATTTTTATAAAACTTTTGAGGATATGGATAAGTGTATAACTAACTGGATCAAATTTTAATGTTTAGAGGGGTGCTTTTAGGGTACTCATCAAGAGAATATTTTGGAGACCTGAAAATGTTTAATTTAAATCATTAAAAATACTCGTGTGATTGTGCTATTTACAACGAAAATCAGAAGTGACAAACCTAACACGGGGAGATAACAATAATGGAGTAGCAATAACTAGGTTTTGCGTAGGAGTTTTGCAATTTAGAATTAGCATGGTCTGCATGTTGATTGGAAGTAATTATGCATATAACGGCCAGCAATATTTGGAAATAATTATGCATACCTAATAATGATGAGCCTTTATGCGTGCTTCTTAGGTTTATGTTGAATATCAATTGACAAGCAACAAATGTTTTATGATGCGGCTTACTCCTATATAGCGTAATTAATTAATATACATTAGTGAATTCAAGAAGGCGACCTAACTGTCACATAGTATCTCAAGAGTGTCTAGTTTCACCAACTAATTTTCAGTAAAACGTTGAAAATAAAATATAAATTGCTTCTTCAATATCACAATGCTTTCTGGTCACTAATTTTCATTTATAAAATTCTATCATCATATGAAAAATATCCCAAAAACAAGATAACACGACAGCTGAAATGAGCTACCTCATTAGTGAAACCGAAGGTGACAATAGCAACAATTTAGCATGCATGATTATTTTTAATTTTTAAATCTCTATCAGTAGCATTTCATCAAATTTTTATTGATTTTATTGTGCACGTGAACGCCTCCATATGATGTCTAGAAAAAAAGAGGGAGACAGTTTGCCAACTACCAATATGATGGAGAGTTAGAGAAATGATCATAAGATTGATGGATTCTGCATAGTTTGCCTGAGCCTTCAAGCGACAGAGTCATTGAGCTAACTGTTTATGGAGACTGTTGTCTATCGTCTCGACTATGAATGCTAAAACAAGCTCTTACAAGGTTTGAAGGAATATGACATTGTGGCTTCCTTCACTACCTAGGAAGATCAAATTCACCAAAAACCTAATTCTTGAAAAACAATCTTCACAATGCTTATGGAATACAATAATAAACTAGTGAGACATTACATGGCTATGGATTCACAAATTCTCATTTACGCTATCTTGTTATGTGTTCTACCCAAATGCTTGAACCGAATGAAGTCCAAAGTCTACATTTCGCTCAAAAGCAATAAAAAGATTGAAGCATGCGGTTCACATGCTTACCCTAATGCCCAAGGTTGTGAAAACCGGACCGGACAACGAACCGGAAGAATTAGAGGTTCATGGTTCGACCGGTTCGATTGGTTGACCGGGGTCGAACCGGGGTTGAACCGGATGACGTAATAAATAATAATATAATTAAAAGTAATAAAATTAACATAATAATAATGACAATTTATTCATAAAAATTTTATAATTCTAAGAATTTTTAGACTAAAAAATAAATAAAATTCATACATATATAATATATTACATAATTTTAAAATTAAATATAAATAATTATTATATTTATGTTATATATTTAAATATAAATAATTACTAATTTTAAATTTAAATATAAACATCTTCAATTTTTGAATTTAATTTATATTTAATAAAAATTTTGTTTATATACAAATATATATATTTGATATAAATAATTGCTTTATGTTATATATTTAAGCATAATTTATATATATGAATTATATATAAATTTTATATTACAAAACTATATTTATAAAGTCATACAATATTATTTTTTAAGATTTTTATTTTTTTATCATTTAATTTTGCATTTAGAAAATGTTTTAGAACTTTAAAAATGATAAATAATTATTTTTATTTGAATAATTATAAAAATATAATTAATAATAAATTTAAGAAGTTTAAAAATTATTATGATGATTTTTTATTTAAATATTCTACAAAAAAAAAATTCCAACAAGTTCTCATTCAAACAAGTTTTATGCACACATCATTGAATGTTGAAACAAAAAATAACTAATTGTTTTGTTCCACATCACTTAGAAGTTGTAAGTTGTGTTGTTTATATACCTTTTCTTGTACCCATGGTGTAAGAGCTTTCATGGTATTATGGCATTATGTGAGCTATATTATTTATATTTAATTTAATATATAATATAAATTTTTTTTTAATCTTATTATTAAATAAAATAGATGATATTTAAATTAATTTAATATTAATTAAACATTTTATATAAAAATAAAATATTTAAATATATTATTAGTTGAACCGGCCGGTTTTAAAAAAACAGACCGGTTCAACGGTCGGCCGGTTCAACCGGCGGTTCAAACCGGTTTTGGCCGGTTCGTTGTTAGAACGATTCTTAGGGATGACCGAACCGGCTGTTAGACCGGTTCACGGTTGAACCGGTCGAACCGGCCGGTCCGGTCCGGTTTTCAAAACAATGCTAATGCCTCAATCGATCTTGTTACTTTAGTTCAAACTAATTGAGGAATAATCCTCAATTCAATTTTTTCATGCCTCGTAATATAGAGGGGTTTGAGGTATATGTGTGAAATGTTTTTTTAAAATCATGATCTATAGAATTAATGTGAAAGAAACAAAAGAAAAATAGCTAAATCAAAGTTCACATGGCTTGCTGTTGTGCATAAGAACTTGTATGCAAAAGTTAACATCTCATTCATTAAAAGAATGAATGGAAACTAATGATTCACATAGTTGAACTAAAATGTCTGTTCAGATTAAACTAATGGTGTGGATGGTCGGATTATTGATTTATGTTCCCAGGTTTAATGCCATTATCCATTTAGTTATTTCACACTTGCATGTTTAGAAATTCAAATATTTTTTTCTATTTGGAGGTGTTGATGATTGCACGCTTATAATGAAACAAAGTTGATTGCGGGAAAAACAAAATAAAATATCTTTGCTTTCACTAAATATATAACAGAATGTATGCTCTTTTATCTTAAATTATAGGGTGATGGAAAGGAACCTTAATTGGATTTACAATACTATTTTCTACAAAATTGCAAGCCTATTCATCCCCTTGTTTGACAGATTACGAAAATAGTAGCTGGAGAAACGTGAAATTTTTATTACATAGAAGTAATTATGTTGTTTTTTTTTCTTGCACTAGCTTGGTTATAATCATTGAGGCGTTGTACTTTTTCATAATTATTTTCAATAATTTCATTAATTGTTCCATATTCAAACAATGGTTCAACATTCTGTTAGGTTGACCTAGATTTCTTTAACTTCAGAATGACAAAAAAATGATCTACAGTGCATTTCGGATAACATACTTGTTAAATTGAAGTAGCATTGTCTGCACCTTGCAATTGACTTTTATATGGATTTACTTGTAATAATGCTTGACATTCTTACATCACATATTCAGGCAATTACTCATGCCCTCTCTCTTGTTTTTCAGGTTGATATATTTATGGATGTAGCGTTTGATTCTGTGCAAGCGACTTTTAGGCTATTGCATATGGAGTTGTCCATGCTAAATCATAATGTCTTATGCAACTCGTCAAGTCTTTGTATTGCTGAGAAAACTGCCAGTTTCATCTTCCAGCAATGTGAGGCATCATTGCACTATCTTCTTTCCTTGTGCCAGCAAAAACTATTCAGAGATCGTCTGCTTAAAAATAAGGTGCCCTGTTCATGTTGTCAGTCTCCTATTTTTTTTTTTTTTTTTGTGGCTGATGGCATTGGTTATATTGATGCTTGAATGCAAGGTAGTTTTGGTAGAAGGATATATTGTCAATGAAAATTCTGCATTGCCTGTTTTTTAAAGTATTGATGACCGGGATGCCCTCTGAACCTTGCTGATATCTTTTGAATTTTATCTGTTAATTGGCTAACGGAATTCGCCAAGCATATATACTTAAAGTGTACTTTAGGTGTGAATATGTTGATCTTGAGCATTGCTTGTTCTGTGAAGTGCAAGCTCACAACAAAGTGTGTGCATCGTGTCACATCGACACGTCGCATTGTAGGGTTGTGTGCTTGGCTCCTGCTTAGAGAAAAATTTTGGTTCATATTTCTTGGGTTAGTTCAACATCTACCTCAATAAGTAGGTGTCATTGTTTGTTTTCCTCACTATTTCTCATGCTGATTAAGTCTTGCTCATTGATTTTCCGTTCGCCTTGCTGGAGTTCGATGTTTCTTTGTATTTATTCTATTTATGCTCACTTTCCTATTAGTTCTTATATATTTTTCAATAGTTTTTGTTGTTGGCTCTAGGAGTTTCTTAATCATAATTTTATTCTCAATATGTTTATATTTTCCTCATTTCGCGCTCTCTATCACTCTACATTGCCTTCGCCTTTTTGTATTTAGCAGGCCACTTAATCTCATGAAAATGGTATATTTTAAGAAAGGTAGGGGTAGACCTAAAAAAACTTGATTTGAAAATATTAGAAATGACCTTTCTTTATTAGATTTAAATGAGAATTTAACTTTTAACAAGGCACAATGGAGAAAAAAGATTCATGTAGCCAACCCCGCATAGTGGGATAAAAGCTTGATGTTGTTGTTGTTATATATTCTAGCAACACTTAAATATTTTTATCGTTTATGTGTTTGAATGATTTTTTAACTTATAATTTTGAAATTATTTTTATTGAATGATACAACAACATCAAATCTTTATCCCACTACTTGTGGTCGGCTATATGAATCCTTTTTCTCTATTATCTTATTAAGAGTCAAATTTTTCATTTAAATCTAGTAAAAAGTATCATTTTAATATTTTCTATATATTTGAAGAAAAATGATTACCTTCTGTGGAATAAGTTTGGTTTATTAAATAAATATTGTATGTACATAATATATGTATATATGATATACAATTCATGAATGCTTTCGTTCATAAAAGCTTCACGTCGTAAAAAGGAATCCCTATGCATTGCTTTGCACTTAGCGCTTGATATATTTATATATGTTCAGAGGGTGACTGGGTTTAATATGTTCTATTACTTTAAAAGTTGACTGGGTTTAATATATTCTTTATGTTAATAATTTTTCTCTTTATTTGATTTGCTCTCCATGTTTTGTAGGAGCTGTGTAAAAATGGAGGTATTCTCTCTCTTACTTGTAACATTCTGAAGTTAATTATTCCAGAGTGTTTTAAGGAGTCTCTTGATGTTGTGGCTGCTATCTCTAGATTGAAATCACGAATACTATCCATTGTGAGTTCAACATGCTTGTATTCAGTATTTAGGCGCTATTTTTAATCGCTTGTATTTCATAACTGGTTACTTCTATTGCAGTTACTGCAACTCTGTGAAGCTGAAAATTTCTCGTACCTTGATGAGGTTGCTGGTAGCCAAAAGAGCTTGCATCTGGCAAAATCAATAACAATACAGGTTTTTTTTTGTAAATTGGGAATGGTTGTCTAACCTTATCTCAATATTCTGTTATCTAGAGTAATTGTTTAATATTTAACATTTTCTAAATCATGTATGCAGATACTTGATATTCTGAAGGTTGGATTCAAGAGAGAAGCCGTACAAGCTGGTGATTCTGTTGACAGGAGATATCCAAAGGGCTTCTTACTACTTAATTCACTGCGTTTAGCTGATATCTTTTCTGATGATTCCAATTTTCGATCTTTTTTTATGGCAAATGCTGTAAGTTATTAATATCAGTCTTCTATGTCCATTCAATCTTATTCATAGGACTTATTTCCTTGTATTTTTCTTTCCAGATTCATGTTCTTAATGAAATTTTGGCAGTTCCTCACCAAGTCTTTCTATCAAATTGGTGTACTGTTGATGTTCATTTGTCTGAAGAAGATGGTAATCTGGAGTATGATCCATTTATTGCAGCTAGTTTGGCATTGATTTTTGAGAGTGGTAGTCCTGAAAGCATTCTATCATCAGCTTCTTTATCAAGTGAAATTAACTTCTCTTACCATAGTAACTTCAATGGTATTCACTTAGTTACTTATGGACAGCAGAGAACATCTTATTTAATCAAGATAGTGGCAAATCTTCACTGCTTTGTACCTAGTTTTTGCGAAGGTGAAAATATCTACATTCTATTCCATTAAAAATTGCTAGATTTCCTTTTTTATAAGTACCGTTCTTTGATTAGACTTCCTGTTTACCAGAAGAAGAAAGAAATTTGTTTCTCAAGAAGTTTCATGAATGTTTGCTTATGGAGACCAGTGACTCATCCTTAATGCATCCGGGGGATGTTAACACCCATAAAGCTGCTACAATTTGTGAAAACTTAAGTATTTAAATTTCTGGAGATTGTTTAACATTTGCATCCTTCTGACAATGTAATCTTTTTTAGCTATTTTCAATTATATTCATGGAATTGCAGGTTCCTTGTCAAATTATGCAGCATCTTTGATTCCAAACATGCTGAATGATGAAGATGTGCAACTCTTGAGGTGATTGAATTTGGTGCAATTTCGTAAAGAAACAGTTGTCTCATATATGCATAACTATTTTCTTAAATAAAAAAAATGTATTTTGAGTGCTAGTATTAAGAAGGGCTGTATGATTTTTATCAGCATGCTATTGCAGCATTGTAGCAATAGTTTGGCAAATAAATATGCTCTATAAACATTTTGGAATGTGCTTGCCAGACCTTGTGTCCATGCCCCTAAATATAGCCTTGCATCTGCCAAATATAGAAAGGTTCATCTTGCTAGATATGTTTACTAGATTGCTATCTTATCACATTATTTGTTTAACTTTTAGTTATGGACTTATTGTGTCATTTTACTTCTAGTGTTTCATGATGCATCTTACATAGATCATAAAAATGTTAGACCGCACGCGGGACCGGCCTAGATGCGAACAGGGCGGAGTTTTTTCGCCTGTACGGGATGCCGCGCGAGCCGCACGCCGTGCGGGAGCCGAATAGGAAGTTTTTTTTGGGAATTAAGAAAGAAATTTGAATTTAGGGACTGTTTAGGGATTTCCTTTTGATTTGTATGCATTAAATAGTTTGTTTTCCTAGGGTTTGGGTATCTTGAATTTGGCTGAAATTTGAGATCTCTTGGATTTCTTTTGGGCTCTAGCGGCGTCTAGAGATTGGGGAGAACGATCCTCCTCTCGAATAGAGGATCGATTGTATCTTGCTAATTTCCATTTTCCTTTCATCAAATATTACAAATTATCTACTGCTTTCATGGTTTTGGCAGACTTTTTGTGAAGAATTCTCGCTGTTTTTCGAAGATTGATAGGAAATACTTGAGATCTACAAGTGTTTCCTATCAAAAAACTGCAGCTTGGATACCACGAATTTAAGTATTATAAGTTAGTTACATCATACTGAAGACCTGCATGTTTACGTCTATATTTGCTCATTATCTTATTGAGTCTTTTGTTGTGTGAATGATTTTGTTGATTAAAAATATTTGACCATAGTCTCTGCTCACTTTGATATCCGAAGTTGTGCTAGTGCTGGTTTTTTATGATTCATGATAAGAATTAGGAGAATTGATTGAGTATTTCATTCCAACATTTGTGTAATATCTATACAATACTAGGAGAACTTTTAATAAAAATATATAGAATTAGGGAAGAATAATTATAAAAGTCTATGAATTGATGAATGGGTATAATAATAATTATAGAATAATTTAAGTAGTCAATGGATTGCTGGGTGATATTGCTAATTACACGAATCGTTGAGATGCCATGAAGTGAATAAGGAAGGTGGAGAACTGCTGGGCTTGATAGAACATTGATGGATGCATAATTGATAGAGATCAACTTTTTCATATCGAAGATTTCTCTGCTGGGCTTGATAGAACATTAATGATGTTATGATGTGAAACAATCCGGTTCAGGAGTTACTTTAAGGAAATTAAAGAGAGCAGATTAAACAAAATAATCCCAAAATAAATTTATTACTTATAACAATGATTGATCATGAGAATTTTTAGTTTTTAACTTGCTTAGGCAAAGAAGAGCGAAGTCGGTTAACCAAACAATTTAAGAAAATGCCAAGATCAATTGTAAAACTATGACGATAAACAAGAATCCGCGATTTAATAATGAGAACTTTCACCTTTGGATCCCATACGCTCAACTAGTCTAGGTTTTAGCGGAAGAAGAGTCTCCACATTAGAATCGAGGTCACTCCGAGGAAGAAGGAGCCTAAGATCGTCGTTCTTGGATAGGTGGCCGGGTGGAGAGGCCAAGAGGGGAAGTAAGGATTATCAAATCTGAAATAATGTCAGATTCCTGAATTGGGAGGAAGGACTTGGGTGGAGAAAGCAAGCCAATTCTCAAAGAGGTGCTCGGGTGGGAGAGGAAAAAAAAACTTCAGAAAATATTTCAGATTTTCTGAAACTGAATTCTAGTGGAGAGAAGTGGGGGATGGGAAAATTAATTTGAAAATTCAAATTAATTTCCAATGGAGGGGCCGGCAGTTAATGAGGGCTTAGGGGAGTTAATGGGAGGCAATTGATATAATTGGAGAGAGAAGAAAAGCCAAAGAGAGGGGCCGGCCAAGCATAGAGGGAGAAGAGAAATAACATTAAACAGGTGGGGCCCACATGGCTAAACAAGAAATTGAAGAAAATCTGAAATATATTTCAGATTTTGATAAAAGGGGAGTTTCCTAATAAGAGGACTATTAATTAGGATTAATTTGAATTTCAAATTCAAATTGAAATCTAATTAATATGAGGGCCTCAAATTAAGGAATTAATTTAGGAAAGTAGTAAAGGATTCAAGGAGAAATTGAAATTTGAATCCTGGAACCATGGGAGGGGGCCGGCGGCAAGCCTGGATGGCTGCTAAGGATGGGCGGCCGGGCCTCTTGGCTGGAGGTGGGATGCAGCCAGCGGGCAGTTGGCGGCCAGATGGGGGGCGGCGGCAATGAGTGAGGGAGGGGAAGAGGTAGGGAAAATTTACGGATTCAAAGAGGGAATTCCAATTTCCCACAAATGCTTCAACCCGAATCTCCATGACAACGAAGTGATCAAGAGAAATAAAAAAAATAGTAGAGCAAGAAAGAACCTAGAACTCACAAAGAGATCGTGGAGGTTTGTTTTACACTCACAAAGAGAATAAGAAATGTCAAATTTTTCATTCATCCAAAACTTCTTTTACATAAGAAAAGGGCCATATATATAGGCCATCAAATGACAAAGAAAATAAAAGACTAAAATGCCCCTTGGGCTACTATAGCGACTAAATACCCACAAGGGCAAAAGCGGAAAAACATAAAATAAAATAAAATGAACTACTACATAAAATGACAAAAATACAAGTCATGATCGTGGCCGTCGATCTCCGGCATCTCCTGATGGTACATGTGTCGAAATCGCTGACGATGTCCTCATCATGTTATCTATTCTAAACTTGCATATGAATTTTTGAAATATTGTTCCTCATAGTGAAAACGTCTACAAGTTGGCTATTCATGATGATGAAAGTAGCACATATTAGACTATTGTCAAGCTTCTCCTTTATAAATTGCCTATCTACTTCATTATGTTTTATTCTTTCATGTTGTACGGGGTTATGCGTAATTGATGGTTGACTTGTTATAATAGAATCTCACGGAACATTTCCAATTAACTTTAAATCTTCTAGCATAATTTTTAGCCATGATAATTTGCAGATTCCTAGTACTATAAATTTAAATTCGGTCATAAATCTTGCATAATTCACATATTTATATGCTTAAATGTATTATACTCCCTTTTTAAATAAAATTCTTTTATATGGAGTTTTTTTAGATATTGTAAAATTCAATGTGCAAGCCTAAGGTGTGATTCTTTAATATTGTGCATAAGCTGACTTATCACACTAACAACATAGGCAATGTTAGGTCTAGTATGTGATAAGTAGAGAAATCTTCGATAGGAGATTTTTTCTGTGGGAATATTTTTTTGGAGTATCTTTTAAGTTTATGATTAAATTCAATGGGCCTCTCAGCAAACTTGTTTCCAACTTATCTGTTTCTTTCAATAGGTCTACTATGCTTTTCAATTATGATATAAAAATCCCAAGTCAAGAGTGTGTAATCTTAATGTTATGAAAATATTTTAATTTAGCTAATTCATTGAATTTAAAATTTTTAAGCAGACTTTTCTTTAAGGTTTCTACCCTTCCAAGTCACTACCTCTTATTGTAATGTTGTTGACATAAATTACTAATGGGGGGCTCCCACTAATGCTGTGTGTTTTATAAATATATATGATTGTCTTGACTATGTGCATCACATGTTGAGCATTATCTTGGCAAACCTCCCAAGCCATGTCATTAGAGATTGATTCATTCCATATAATACATTCTTTAGTTTATATACATTTTGTTCTGGGTCTAAGCCAAACCTTGGTGGGACTTCCATATATAGTTCTTTGTCCAGATCACCATGCAAGGAGACATTCTTCACGTTGAATTGTTGTATTTTTTAGTCTTTTTTAGCTACCAATGATAAAAGAAAGCAAACAATATTTATTTTAGCAACAAGAGCAAAAGCTTCAAGATAATTAATCTCATATATTTGAGTGTAGTATTTTGTTACTAGTCAAGCTTTATGCCTTTTCAATTAACTATCTCATTTATACATTAAGGTAAAATTTCTTTTCTTATGACAATGCCATTTATTCTCATGTGGAAGGGCTTCTATTTTTTCTATCATAGCATTATTTCAATTCTCACTATTGAGCGACTTATACATGATTTTAGTGATAGAAATATGATTTTAGTGATAGAAATAATATGGAAAGCTAATAAGGAGGGATTGGTGATGATGAGAAAGATTTTTATTTGTTAAGAACAAATGCAAGGGTTGTTCATTTGAAGTACCCTTATTTGCAGGCTCAATGCTTCTTTCAACGAGTTCAATGCCATGTATTGTTTCAATTGATTGGACTTGTGTCGGTTGAGATGCCTTCCACCTTGAGTAAATCTATAATGATTGAGTAGAAGCTTTTTCTTGATCTGTGTAGGAGTGACTGGTTCTGGAGTAGAGTTATTTGTTGGGTTTAAGAGGTAAGGAAGCGCAATCTAAGAGAGAGAATTTATTTGTGAATAATATTTCCTTGAGATGAGTGGCAACAAAATAGAATTTATCTTAATTGAAATTGAAATCAACAGACAAATGCACCTTTCTCATGGGGGAATGGTATTATTTGTACCCTTTTTAGTGGAGTAGCCGATAAAAATACATTTAAATGCTCTTAAATAAAGTTTTTCTCTGTTTTGAGTCTGTGTATGGATATCCTCAACAGTGTCAAATACCTTAGGAACAAGCTTATTTCAGGTGTTGAAGAGAGGAAAGACTTTGGCTAAGGCTCGAGTAGAATCTTGTAGCTATTGAGATAGTTTCCCTAAATATTATTTTGGAATATTCTTTTATAAAGGGCATCTCCTGTGATAGCAAGTAGGTGGTCATTCTTTCATCAGTCATCCCATTTTGTTAAGATTTTCATAGACAAGAGGACTCATGTATTATTCATTTTTCTTAGAAATATGAGGAGAAAGAATGATTACAAAAATCTTTGGCATTGTCGGATCTTACTTTTTTTATTTTAACTTGAACTTGAATTTTTATCATGTTGAAGTAAGTGGGAAATATTGTACTTACATTATTTTTAGCTTTTAGTAGAAATATCCATGACACATTGGTGTAGTCATTAACTTAGGGTTTTAGCCATCGTGTCACAAATATATTGGGTGTAAAGGATGATCTTCAAAAGTACTTTGGATTCTCGTGTTATTTATTGAAAAATTGGAACGTTTGTGTTTTGTTAATTCACAAATATCGCAATGAAATTCTTCAATATTGATATTTTGAATAATGAAGGACAATAGTTTTGAGAATTGCGAAAGAAGGATGGCCAAGTGTTGACTTATAAGCCCCCAACAGCTTGCATCAGGCCTTTCAATACTCTAATTATTATAGTGATCAAGTCTTTGTCCCTTGTCGTATGCGTATTCTTTTAATGCTCTTGATAGCCTCTTCTTAGAAAATCACACATCATCCAAGCATCTCAGTTGCTTCATGTCTTTCTCACTACCCTCATCAGCTGCAACACTTCCGATAATGTTCAAGGTCAGGCTTGTTTCCTCTCCCAAGTCCAATTTGTGGATTTCTTCGAAACATAAGACATCCAAGATTCCCGCGTCACAGTCCATGGCACTACATCCAAACTCTACTAAGACGCTCATCTCCTACATAATTTACCCCTCCCCATAAAGAAGGGGTTGACTAGAAGAAATTGAAGAGGCAACACTGGTTAACTATTGCAAAGATCTGGAATTACAGAAGACCGAGATTATCAGGGACACTGTAAAACCTGCTGGAGAAGATTTTGTACCATTTCTCATGTAAGCCTTTTAAGAGATGCTAATCCTTGATCTGGCTAACTTGAAGATCTATTATCATTAATCTTTGGTGTGTTTGAATTCTTGTTGATCTTGTGGCCCAACTTGAGAGTTTTCCTCTCTGTTAATCATTGGTTGAAGACCTATTATCATTAATCTTTGGTGTGGGTTTGAATACTGGTTGATCTTGTGGTTTGACTCAAGAGTTTCCTCTCTCTATTAATCTTTATCCTAGATATATGGAGCAATTTCTTTCTCACCTGACTTCATGTGGATGACAGTTCATTGTTGGCTCTCGAAATACTGTCAAATGATGATGATTGCAATTGCTTTGTGGTCCTATGATTGTTGGTGTGTGTAATCTCTTCACGTGCTTACTAGAAAAGAACTGATGTTGTTAGTGTTGGCCAAACTGTTGCCGAGGAGGAAATGAACTGGAAGGGTATCTATCATGACCCACAATATGCATGTAAATGGAGGGAGGAAGATAATGGGAACTCCTTAACTTTTTTACCACTCAATGGGTGGTTTCCATGACAAGTTGACTTGCTCATCAAATTAAATGGGTTGCATTATTCCAACCAATATTTAAATTGGCAACAAGTTATGTACGCTTTGAAAAAAAGAGGGAGAGTATATATTGGTTTGATGTTCGCCATTTTGGAGAGATAGTATATGCATTACTGGCCTAACTTCAAAAGAGGTGTGGCATATATTATTTCATTTTATGATTTATTAGTCTGTAAAGGGCAGAAAACATAAAACTGGGTTGTATATATCTTTGCCAATTTCATATAACCTTATTAGAATTTTAATATGAATTTTGTGGTAGGCTTACCATGAACTTTGAGAAAACATGATTTTACTTTTATTGTGAAAGATGTTAGTATGGAGTATGACGACCGAGATGTTAGTGTATTTTAATTAGTTTTGCATTATTGTTGGGAATAGAAGATATAGAGGCCACGCATGAATGGAAACAAGAGTTCAAATCTCTTGTGAGTTCCGAAGATCTCTTTGGAAAAACAGTGGAAATGAACATTGGGATTTAATTTGGAAAAAACGAAACAAAAAAAAAACCCCACTAAGCCACACCACACCAAGAAATTTCTTAATTAGAAGGCTCAATAATGGAATTTGAATTAGCATTAATTACTCCTTAAATTCGTCCCTCCAGCCAAAACCATATAAATCTGAAATCAGATTTAAGTCAATTAATCGCAATCAAATCAAAATTTGAATTCGAATTAGCTTGTCTCCAATATAACCATCTGAAATTTAATTTCAGATCAATTAATCACCTTTTACAATCAAATCAGAACTTTAATTACTCCTTAAAGAGACCCATTACATTTACGTTTCACATCAATGTTAGTATGGAGTATGTGTTAGTGTGATTATTGTTGGGAATAGAACCACGCATGAAAAACTGGAAAAATGGACACCACCTTTCAATTTCTCACACCTTTTACTCTCAGAACAAACAAAGAGACCCATTACAATGCTCGAAGGACACCACCTTTTAAGTGAAATAACTGCTCAACCCGGCTTGCAGTGCTTCGACACTGACTTCTTTGTCTTGTAGCAGACTGGTGTTGTGAACTACAACGCTATAGTGCTAGAACTATAACATTGTAGCGCTGTGCTCTATCTCAGAGATTCCACTTACAGCGCCTTAGCCCTGGATTTATAGCGAAGTGCTTGTTGTACAGACAAGCTCGACCAATGGAATTGAGGTATGAGTCAACAATACAACCCGATTGATTGACACAATCAGATTTCACACAAAATTAACAATTATCTAAGTCTAGGATAATTCAAATCTTTGTACTAACAGAATGCATTGATTTCCTTTATGTTGGTGAATTGTTTATTTTACCCAATTTTTTCTAAATATCTTGTTTTTTGCTCATTAGTATTCTTGGTTTTGTTTAAATTTGGTAGTTGTAATTTTGGTGAAAATTATAATTTCTTGCTGATTTTGCATGATTATAATATCTTGTTGATTTCTTCAAATTTATTTGATATCCCACTGTTGTTTAGGTTCTAATTTTTGCTTTTTCTACTTTGCATCTACAAAGTAAGTTCTTGCATATTTAGTTATCTTTGGTGGTGAATTCTAAATTCCTTTTATGATCTACAATCATTAAATGATTTTAGTTGCATTAGGAAAACCTAACCTAATTCTTCACCATCCTATATCATCTATGGAATCACAAGTAAACAAAATAGTACAACGTATCTAACACCTACCCTAGATTTTAGACATAATACAACAACAACATCAAGCCTTTATCCCACTACGTGGGGTCGGCTACATGAATCCTTTTTCTCCATTGTGTTCTATTAAAAGTCAAATTCTCGTTTAAATCTAATAAAGAAAGGTCATTCCTAATATTTTCTAACCAAGTCTTTTTAGGTCTACCCATACCTTTCTTAACACAAGTCAAATCTAATACCTCTACTCTCCTAACAGGGTCATCAGAAGGCCGCCTTTTTATGTGACCAAACCATCTAAGGCGACTCTCTCTAATCTTATCTTCTACTGGATCTACTCCAACCTTTTCACGTATATGCTCATTTCGTATCTTATCTCTTAGGGTAAAGCCACTCATCCACCTGAGCATCTTCATCTCTGCCACACTTAACTTAGTATTATGCTTCTCTTTTAATGGCCAACATTCGGCACCATAAATCATTGCAGGCCTCACTACCATCTTATAGAATTTTCCCTTAAGTTTGAGGGGTACATTTCTATCACATAATAAGCCCGATGCATTCCTCCACTTCAACCATCCAACTTGAATTCTGCTGATAATATCGCCATCTATTTCACCATAACTCTGAACAATAGATCCAAGATATCTAAAACGTGTACTCTTATTAATGACTTGATCGCCCAAAGTCATAATTCTCTCACTAGGTCTATTACTACTAAAATTACGCTCCATATATTCTGTTTTAGATCTACTCAAGCGAAAACCTTTAGACTCTAAGGTTGACCTCCATAATTCAAGTTTACCTTTAACTCCCTCTCTAGTCTTATCAACATGAAGAATATCATCAGCAACAATCATACACCAAGGTACATCTTCTTGCAAATGTCTAGTGAGAACATCCATGACTAAAGCAAAAAGATATGGGCTTAAGGCTGATCCTTGATGTAACCTAACCGAAATAGGGAAATACTTGGTCAAACCACCTTGTGTTTGAACACAAGTAATAGCTCCTGCATACATATCTTTAATGATTTGAATATAAGCATTATTGACTCCTTTCTTTTCAAGAACTCTCCATAGTACTTCTCTTGGAACTTTATTATATGCTTTTTCTAAATCAATAAATATCATATGTAGATCCTCCTTATTTTCTCTATATTTCTCAATCAAACCTCTTAATAAATGTATGGCTTCCATAGTCGACCTACCTGGCATGAATCCAAGTTGATTTTGAGAAACATTAGTATCACGCCGCAACCTATGCTCCATAACTCGCTCCCATAGTTTTAAAGTATGACACTTAACTTAATACCTCTATAATTCGTACAACACTCCCATAGTTTTAAAGTATGACACTTAACTTAATACCTCTATAATTCGTACAACACTCCCATAGTTTTAAAGTATGACACATAACTTAATACCTCTATAATTCGTACAACACTCCCATAGTTTTAAAGTATGACACATTAACTTAATACCTCTATAATTCGTACAATCTTGTGCATCACCTTTATTCTTAAAAATATGAATTAACACACTCATTCTCCACTCATCTGACATCTTTTTAGTCTTCAAAATAGTATTAAAAAGTTTAGTAAGCCAAGAAATCCCTTCATCTCCTAAGCATTTCCACACCTCTATTGGAATATCATCAGGTCCAACAACTTTTTCACCCTTCATTTTCTTTAAAGTCTCTCTAACTTCAGTTTTACTAATACGCCGATAAAAACAGAAATCTTTATTTTCATTTAGGATGCTAAGGTCACTATAGTCAATCTTATTTTCACAATGTTCATTAAAAAGTTCAGCAAAATATCTCATCCACCTTTGTTGAATATCATCTTCTAAGAAAAGTATTTTTTTTTATCTTCATCCTTAATACACTTCACTTGAACTAAATCATTACTACTCATATCTCTTTGTTTGGCTAACTTATACATATATCTTTCTCCATCCTTAGTATTTAATCTATTATATAAATCACTAAAAGCTAATGTCTTTGCATCGCATATTGCTTTCTTAGAATCCTTACGAACCTCTTTATATATTTCCCAGTTATCAGAATTTTTAAAATTAAACCAATTTTTATAACAAATATTCTTATTTTTAATCCTTTCTTGCACAATTGGATTCCACCACCAACTATTTTTACTATTATGAGCATTTTCCTTTGATACTCCAAACACATCTTTTGCAATATTCTTAATATCACTAGCCACTTTTTCCCACATAACATTAGCATCGTCATGCATAGACAAAATTTTAAGATCTAAAATCTTACTCTCAAAAATATTTTTGTTAATATTCTTTAAATGCCTACATCTAATCCTAGAAAAATATTTTACTTTATTTTTTATTTTATACCCCTTTATTTTAAAGTCCAAAACTAATAATCGATGTTGGGTACATAAATTTTCACTCGGAATAATTTTACAATCTTTGCAATCTAAATAATAGAATTAATAAAAATGAATCAAAGATACGATCGTAGGGTACGAACAAAAGAACAAAAGGAAAAAAAAATAAATAAATAAACATGAACCAAAGATTTCCCTAATTTCAAAGCACTAATAAAATTTGAAAAATGATTCATAATTATGTTGACATTGCTGAATGTAAGTGCTAATCGGATGGCAATCATCATTTTTAGCATGGAGCTCTGCTCACTTGAGGTGGTTCAACCTCTCTTTGCACCACCCATTTGCAATATGATCAATCATGTTTCTTTAGCTAGAAGTTCAAGGCCCTATTCATGGTCTTTCATCTCCTGTTCTTAAGGCAATTGTCTGGTTGTTATTAAGGGCTTTTCCCTTCCCTAGTTTACAATAGTTTCGAGTTTGTACTGGGATGAGGTTGTAAGTGTCATCGATTGGAAGCATATTTCCCAAGCACAAGTGCTGCCGACTGAACCCCCAACTATTTTTAGAATCCTTACGAACCTTACGAACCTCTTTATATATTTCCCAATTATCAGAATTTTTAAAATTAAACTAATATTTATAACAAATCTTCTTATTTTTAATCCTTTCTTGCACAATTGGATTCCACCATCAACTATTTTTACTATTATGAGCTTTTTCCTTTGATACTCTAAGCCCATCTTTTGCAATATTCTTAATATCACTAGCCACTTTTTCCTACATAACATTAGCATCCTCATGCATAGACAAAATTTTAAGATCTAAAATATTACTCTCAAAAATATTTTTGTTAATATTCTTTAAATGCCTACATCTAATCCTAGAAAAATATTTTACTTTATTTTTTATTTTATACCCCTTTATTTTAAAGTCCAAAACTAATAATCGATGTTGGGTACATAAATTTTCACTCGGAATAGCTTTACAATCTTTGCAATCTAAATAATAGAATTAATAAAAATGAATCAAAGATACGATCGTAGGGTACGAACAAAAGAACAAAAGGAAAAAAAAAAAAAATAAACATGAACCAAAGATTTCCCTAATTTCAAAGCACTAATAAAATTTGAAAAATGATTCATAATTATGTTGACATTGCTGAATGTAAGTGCTAATCGGATGGCAATCATCATCTTTAGCATGGAGCTCTGCTCACTTGAGGTGGTTCAACCTCTCTCTGCACCACCCATTTGCAATATGATCAATCATGTTTCTTTAGCTAGAAGTTCAAGGCCCTATTCATGGTCTTTCATCTCCTGTTCTTAAGGCAATTGTCTGGTTGTTATTAAGGGCTTTTCCCTTCCCTAGTTTACAATAGTTTCGAGTTTGTACTGGGATGAGGTTGTAAGTGTCATCGATTGGAAGCATATTTCCCAAGCACAAGTGCTGCCGACTGAACCCCCCCCCCCCCACCACTAAAAATCCCCTTTGATCAAATTGGCTTTCCTTTGAAGCTACCCAACAAGATGAGATAGGAGCTATATTAACGTTTGGAAGAGTCATTTGTTGGCAGAATTCAACTTTTAATTTGAAAGTCAAATCGGGAAACATAGGAGCCTTTCTAGTGATTTTAATTTCAGGAAGGTGAGTAGGGTGGCTATTCTTATGCTTAATACTTAAGTTCCTTAGAAGTTATTGTTTTATTCTGGTTTCCACTTAATTGGTTTTTGATTATTTACTTAGCTAAAATATTGAATTGATCAGATTTTGCTGTGAATGATTTAGTATCATGCCCTTGATATTACTTTTTTGGTAACAAGTGTTCTAGTTTTGGTGTAGGATGTCCTTTTTTTTTAAGTAATCCGGCAGAACTTTTTTAGATTCTAGGCCAAAGTTACCGATTGCTGTGTTGGTCTATTAATTTTTCCTCCTCTTCATTGGTTTGGTAAAAGACCTCCTTTAAAATTGCTTAATTGTGTGCAGGCTTTTCACCGAACAACTAAAGAAACTAACCTTGCCAAATGTTGACAACTATGCTCAGGTAAACCCTGGAACACATCATTCTTTTAGAAGATGCCACGCTTTCGCATCCTTTGCAGCAAGTAGCTGTTATTCTGCATTGCTGATTCATGCAAGTCCTAGTAGGCATCAATGCAAACTGAAGGTGGGAAAATTAACGTTGAAGATAACAATCCTATGCAGCAATCTTTGCCAACTTGGGCAAAGTTTGCAAATGGAAATATCAATAAAACTCATCAGGTATATTACGAAAAATTTCCCTGAAGTGAGTTATACCTAGTCTTTCTATGAATTTAATTATGTGATTTTGATTGTCTAACAAATTAGCTTGCATATTTTGCAGGACGCTCAGAATGGGGTAGGCAGGCCTTATCTATTTGTCAAAGCTGAACCCAAGGTCCTTGATGATGTTTCAGACATAAAAGGTATTAATATAGACGGAAAAGGCGGGACACCACTCAGCTCATCAAGCCTGGAGTTGGAGCCTCTCTTGGGTGCAGGCAAGCATGCACATACGCTGACCTCGAGGCTGCTTAGAAAAAAAATAAGCGCACCGTTACTATAAATTAAAAAAAGAGATTTTTACATACATAACACTTAAAACTATTGAAAATACATATTTAACACCTAAACTTCTATATTTACTAATATACACATAAAATCCCCCTTTCTTTCTATTCTACCACTCCATTGAAGCGATGAGATACTTGTATTCACTGTGAAAGGATGACATTGATAGGGAAGACAGTCGCTAATGATGTCAAAATTATGGATAAATACTTACGGAACACTTTGTCCATCTGTTTAAGAATAATGCTGGTTTTATTCATGGCAACACAATTTTATAGCATTAAAATATTATCAAACAGAAAGAGTAATCTTCTTCTTCAGTATTCGTTTTATCAGTTTGCGTTAATTCTATTTAACAAATTCTTTTGATTTTGTGGAGAATCAGGACACCTATAGTTTATGCCTCATGAAAAACTTTTTGTTGGACACATATACACTAAGTATGCTAACTTCCCGTGCTCCAAAGCAGGGTAGGCCAAGCTTGTTTTCTTTATGCGCCATTTGGCTATGTTACTTTGATGTGCTATGTTGTGTCGGATTTTATTGTGCTATGCTTTTTTGTGTTGTAGTAGAGGGTTATTTAATAAAGTTGCTATTATGTTTGTTATTGGAAGTTGGGAAAGCTAAACCTATTTGGCAAAAGTTGATTTTGCTTGGATTTTCTTAGATAAAAAAGTTAATTATTATAAAGTACATACAAAATATATTATTGCTATAAGTTTGTAATCTATCTTTAAATTAATAAAATAAGCCAAATTATTATCTTTCGAAAAATAACAACATAGCTTAATAATTTTTTCCTTCCCAAAAATATTGTTTTTATCTCATAAGCAGCCTTCCACGAAATATGAAATCTTTCCGATGGTATTTTAGTGAAATGGTCATGTAATTATGAAGTATTTCGATAAATATTATTTATCATGATGCCTAATATAAGGAAATTTTTTGCTAGATCAGAGTTTGCAAAAGAAGCTGTTTTCCAAGAAGAGGAGAAAGCTGAAGGTGTTCATAGTGAAGAGAAGCAACCAAGAAAGAGAAAACGTAATATCATGAATGAAAGGCAGATATCTCTAATTGAGAATGCACTACTTGGAGAGCCTGAGATGCAGCGGAATGCTGCTATGTTACAGTCATGGGCAGAAAAGCTTTGTTCACAGGTTTCCCTCTTTTTTTCATACTTCTTTTCTCTATTGCTAAAATTTCCTTTTGCTAGTATTGTTTATGTGTGCTGAGTCGTAAAATTTAGTTCTTTTCCAGGGATCAGAGATTACAGCTTCTCAGCTAAAGAATTGGTAAGAAATCACCTAAATTTTTGCTGAAATTTTCAATGCTACCGTAATTTTTTTCCTCTTATTTTGATGATTCAAGTCTTTATCATAGAGTTTTATTTTAATCTTTTCCCTTGTTATATCATAAATTTTGAAACTAGATTCCAATCACTTAATTCAAGTAAACAAAACAAACTGCCATCCGTACCCCATAAAGAAGCACTCCGCAAAAATGAAAATAGTGTTAAAAAAAAGGATATATCATTAAGTAGAAGTTTCAACTAAGTGACTTTTTGTAAGGCTATTAATTGATACAGTTCGGTCTGCTGGCTACTTTTATATGATATATATTCCGTGTAGAAGTACATTTTACATCCACTAAGTCAATACCTTTTAATTACCATCTCTAAGTTGTATTATTAGATGCATATTATCAAACTATATGACATTCTGCAACATTTTCTTGTATACCATTTAAAATTAAAGTGATTCTAATAGGTCATGATTTGATGATTTACTTTTGAAATGGTATTTATTTCATTTAATTATACATTTAAAATTAAAATCCAAGTGTTTCCATTTGCAATTTATCCACCCAAATCATTCAAAAATACAACAAAACTATCATCCTTAGAGTTTTGTGAAGTTTATGGGTGCTCACCAGTACGATGAATTATTTTGTGCGGATGACAAATGCTGTCCAGAGCCCAATGAAAATGTGCCACGTCAACCTCTATTCGGTGCCACAGCTCAGTACTGCTCGCTACTAGATGTCGTGGCTACTCCTGATTCGCCTCTAGACGGTGTCTGCACAGAATAATCTCTCCACCAGTACACCTATGTTTCCTAGCAATGATTTGAATGTTAGACATGAATTCATCTTTTGCCGAAAGATTACAAATTTCCTATAATTCCCCCACTTTGCTTGGATTCCAGGTTAAACAACCGGAAGGCTAGGCTTGCTCGAGCCGCCCGGGAAGCTAGAGCCCCCTCTGAAGGGGAGAACACCTATGACAGTGCTGGGGAAGAACCACACACATCTGTAATCATTCGAGGATCTGGAAATCAATCTGATACTCATTTTGAAACCCGTTTATCTGAACCAGGTATAAGCTTTGTTGTTGTGGGACTACCAAGAGAAGGTGGCCTTATAGGGGAGGGAGCTCTAGGTGAAAGGGAAGTGACCAGAGAAGAGTGATGGTCGACATGGGCTTTGTTGAGACTTCCAAGCTCAAATAACGACGCAAAGGTGCAGCATTTCTCGTGTCTTCAGGCGAAAAGCATGGGGTGGAGGTGCAGCAGGCTATTAGAAGTGTTAGTGAACCAATGTGTTCGACAAATAGTTTATTATGGTTTGAGTGTTGTTTATGCTCATTGGAGTAGTTGATTGTATAGGTTTGAAAATGTTTTTTTTTTTTTTTTTTGTTGTTGTTGTTGTTTGTTTGTTTGGTTGTTTGGTTATGTTTGTTTGTGAACACTTCCTATTTGTTTGTTGTTTAAGAAATATTTAAATAGAGTTTGATAAAAAAATTAGAAAATTTTCAAAATAGGCCTCAGACTTTTCGTGTATGATCAATTTAGTCTGAGAGTATCATGTTGTTCCATTCTAATCTCCCTTGATTGTACAAATATATCCAAAATAGTCTCTTATATTTCGTGTATGATCAATTTAGTTTGAGAGTATCATGTTTTTCCAATCTAATCTCCTTGATTGTACAAAATTTATCCAAAATAGTCTCTTATATTTCGTGTATGATCAATTTAGTCTGAGAGTATCATGTTGTTCCAATCTAATCTCCCTTGATTGTACAAAATTTATCCAAAATAGTCTCTTATATCATAATTGTGATATAAAATTGATCTTAATTTAGTTCTGATTTTATAAAATTGATTCTAATTTAGTCCCAAAAGGATCAATTTTATATAGTCAAGAGACTAAATTTGGTGAAATTATTCTATGCCGACACCGGACACCTTCTGGTGACCAACTAGAATGTGTCATGTTATTTTTTGCTCGGTACTGATGTTTGGTATTGCTAGGTATCGGGTGACGTAGTGCATTCTTATTGGCCTTCCGACCGTCTGGTGTTCGCACATAATAAATTATCCTAAATTTGAGTAATGTTATACTTTGGGGATAAAATGGTTATATATGAATAATTGGGTGATTAAAAGAATTGTTCATTTAATATTTGTTTGTAAGTTAGAGTGATTTTTTTCTCTATGTTTTCTTATCTTAGTTTGGATTTGAAATTTATCATCTCATAATAATGAATGATGCAAATTTGATATCTTAAAATGCTGAAAAAAATTGATACTTTTTTTAATTTATTCTAAGGATTAAATAAACTTTGAATGTTGTAAATTTGTAGTTAACTGATGGTTTTTACGTGATAGATCCCATCATCCAATAACAAGCTTAATTTGGTCTTTGTTGAATTACAACAACTCAAGTTTTTATCCCATAATCTTTTTTCTTCATTGGATCTTACTAAGGTGATATTATTCTGTGGATACGGACGCCGTTCGGAGGCAAATTAGAACAAATCACGTCATCCATTTGTTGTGTATCGTAGTTGTATACCGGGTGACATGACATGTTCTGATTTGCCTCGGATGTGACACGTTTTGATTCGCCTCCGAAAGATTTTATGTCTGTACAGAATAATTTTTCTTTATTAAGAGTTAAATTTTCATTTAAATTTAAGGGGCTAATTGATCCCCTTCTTTGGTTGGCTCATTGATAGATCATCTTGACCTTTGGCAGTGATCAATGGGCAGTCTCATTGACATTTTTTTTACTGTTGATGAATTTGAACCCTAAACTCTATAGAATTGTTCTAAGTTAATTATTATGATTTTGATTGGTATATTTTCTTAGATTTATGTAAGGAGAATTTTAAAATGACAGATTATTGATGGGAGTTGCTGTCAGGCTGATGTTTGTTCATAGCTGTTCATGCTGAGCTAGGGTTTTAGGCTAGCCCTAGCTCCATTAGTCAGATATTTTGATGAAGGGGTTTAAATTATATTATTAAAATTTAGATTTGAATGTACTTTTATTTCTTAGTAGATATACATTTTTTTAGATTTCACGTGTCAAATTTAAGAAAATGGGGTCATAATATACTTGATTGATAGTTATAATTGAATTCAAACAGAGGAATGTGGCCTTCTCAATTGTCACCAAAGTCTATAACATATAATCTCATAAGGTCTTCGAGTACCTGAATAATCCAATTAGATTGTTTATCAGTTTGCGGATGAAAAGTTATTTTAAAATATAATTTTGTACATGGATCTTGTTGAATACACTTCCATAGCCTGAAGGTAAATCTATCATCTCCGTAAAAAATTATAACATTTTGTATTCCATGTAATCTAAGAATCTCAAGCACATGTACCTATAAAAACTTGTCTATAGAATCAAGCTGTCGAATCATAATAAAATGAGTTGGTTTTGTCAAACAATCCACTGCAACTCAAACAACATCATATCCCTATCTCAACCTGGGAAAATCTATAGAAAAATCTGTCACTTCTTCCCAATTTCATTATGGAATGGGCAATGTTTGTAGAAAATGTTCTCGTTATTAATGATCTGATTTCACTAACTAAAAGACTTCATATTTAGATACAAAATCTCATACATCTTTTTTCAATCCAGGCCACCAAAACATAACTTTCAAATCATTGTACATCTTGTTGCTTCCTAGATGAACAATATAACTTGAATAATGAGTTTCATGTAAAATCTCTCATCTCAGATCTTCTGAATTAGGAACTCAAAGCTTATTCTTACAGATGATAATATCAGAAGCAGGTACTCTTAATCCAAATTTCTTATCATATTTAATTAGATCAATCAACCTGAAATATTTTGCATCTAACTTTTAGGTTTCCAAAATATTTTCTTGCAAAGGTTAACTAATCATCTGAGCAAGAATATCATAATTAAGATCAGCAAGAGCAATCATCTCTACTTGAAGCTTTCCCATATCCTGAATCAAGGATTTATCAGAAGTAAGCTGAATATATAATAATCCAAAAAATTTCCTGCTTACTGCATGTGCTACCACATTTGTTTTGTTAAGTTGATATTGAATAGTCAAATCATAATCTTTGATCTACTCTAGCCACTTCTTTATCTCAAATTTAGATCTTTCTGAGTAAGTATATACTTTAGACTTGGATGATTAGTAAAGTCTCACATCTGACTCTTTACAGATAGTATCTCTAGATCTTTAAAATAAATATTATAACAGTAAGTTCCATATGATGTGTCAGATAATTCCTTTCATATGGTTATAACTATCTAGAGGCCAAAGTTATAACTTTTTTATGCTGCATCGGAATGCATCCTAATCCTTTTAGTAAAGCATCATTCAATACAGAAAATTCTTTTATACCAGATGAAAATGCCAAAATTAGAGCAAAAATTAAATAATCTTTTATCTTCTAAAAGGTGGCCTTACAATTTGATGTCCAAACAAAAGCTATTAGCTTCTACGTCAGACTCATCAAAGGTGCAAATTTTTTAGAAAAAATCTTTCATAAAATTTTTATAATAATCGGCCATGCTTAGGAAGCTACGTATCTCAGATATAGTGTAAAATCCCTCTGAAACTGATTTTTTGAGTGCTGTTAGTCCCGGACGAACTGGCCTTAGTCCCGGACGAACTGAAGAAAATTGTGAAGAATATGTCAATTTCGTCTGGACGAACCTGTAAGGGTCGGGACGAACCGAACAGAGAGCATCGTCCAGGGACAAAATAAATTGGAATTAATTTCGTCTATACGATCCGTGTCCAGAGGAGTTCGTCCCGGGACGATCTGGGCATCGTCCTGGACGATCCTGCTTGATAAGTATCGGATTTGAGATATTTTGGAAATATTTTGAGAGAGAAAGAGAAGGAAAGAGGAGGGAAAGCTTGATTTTTGGAGGCCGAAGAGCGCTTTTCATCCGACGACGCAGTTGGAAGATTTGTTTGTCTCGAAGTAAGGACTCCGAATCCTATTTCTGATTTCAAAGATTTTGAGTTTTGATAATTCTGTGCTCAGTTTTGTGTTTTCGTTACCGAAAAACGTGCATAATTTTGTATTGACGGAAGTTTTACCGCACAACTTTTGATATGTTTCTGATATGATATTTTTACACGATTTGAGTATTTTCTGTAAAGTTTCTACCGGTTGAGTTCTGTGCGATTTTTATCGAGTAAAAAATTATCAGGATGTTGAAAATTATTGCTTCAGTACAAGTAAAGCTTTGAAACGTTGTTTTCTTTGATTTCTGGTAATTCGGTAATTTTTGGCAACTGTGCATTTTTGCAACGACGTCTGTCTACTATACGATATTTTAAGGGGGTTTTTCTGCATTGAGCTAAATTGTATTTATTGAATGCAATACCTTATTGATATGCATACGAATGTGAATATATGATTGAATTATTGTTATTGTTACTGAAAGACAAGTGAAGACTGGTTGAACTATTGATTGGAGATTGACTTGACCTGTATATGATGGTGGGCCAACGGGCTTTCTTTTAAAAAGAGTTTGGCGATATCCTCTATTGATTATTGATATAACGATTGGGAGTCATAAGGAGATTATTATGCCGACGGGCACAAAGTGACTACTCTTATTGAGCCAACAGATATATTTATGGATTTCTACAACAGCACAATGGATTATCGACTTGAAAAACGCCTTAATAGCCAGTGATTGTACTTGTTCAGTAAGACTACTGTATTGAATTGCATGTGTACGATATTGACATATTGATCTCATTATGGATTTATAGATTTAATGATATCGACGGACTTTTTATATTGATTATTAATTTATTGATTTTGAATAGATTTACTGACGGATTTACGGATTCATTGTTACTGTACGATTTCATTGATATTTGCATCATGTCACTGAGCATTGATACTGATACTGATATGGATATTGATATTGCATTGACTTATTGTTACTATGGACATGGATACTATTGATTCATTGATATTGATTCATTGACACTATCGCTTCATTGATACACCGTATTAAACTGCTGCATGTGATTCATTGACTTATATGGAATAGGTTTTACTGTATTGATTTGATTTCAACCGTTCTTGCGTTGTATTGGTTTGATTGTTTTATATGATTTCATACTGATTGATGTTATTGACCAGGGATAATTGATTTGATTGATTCTATTGATATGATATTGATTTAACGGTTATTATCGAGATGACGATTTTTCTCTATCGCTGTAACTGATCGATTTAATTGAGATTCTTATGAATATAGATTTTTCTACTGTTTATGGATTCCTCCGAGATTTGACGTATGTACTGATTTATTGAGCTTTCACTACAGGAAAATCGGGTGTTACCGACGGACAAAATTCGTCGGAAACTGCCCAAAATCCGTTGGAAATTAGAATTTCCGGCGGATTTCCGTCGGATTTTTTTCCGCCGGTTATTCGCGCGTCGAAAAAATTATACCGGCGCAAAATAAGCCGCCGGAAATATTTCCGGCGAAATTAGTCCGCCGGTACAGTTCCGGCGAACTATTTTGCGCCGGAAATAGAAAAGAAAAAAAAAATAGAAAGCTATTTGCGCCAGCCAGCCCCCGCCAGGTCCCATTCGCGTGCTTGAACAGCCAGTACACCTGATCCACTCGAGCCTGCCTAGCGGGCCAGGCGAACCGCGCAACAGCCTTGCCGAGGGCGGGATTCGAACCCCCGACCTGTCGTCCGCATAGGACTTGCCGCAACCACTGCGCCAAGTTTGAAAAGCCAATAGGTTTTGTCGTTTTTAATATTTAAAGTAAAACCCATATCTAATTATTCTAAAAAATTGATATCCAATTATTCTAATTTTTAAGCTTTATATTACACGTATATCAATTTCTTTAATTTAATTAATTTATTAAATCTGCACTCTTATGTTTTTTTTTAACTTATATTAGACGTAATATTTATTTCTTTAATTAAATAAATTTATTTTAACAAAGACTTATTAATGTAATTTAACAATTTATTATTAATTTAATTAATTTAAGTTAATAATATTTAAAATTATTTAATTTAAGAAATAATTATTAATTATTATTTAATAAATATAATTTAATAAATTATTAAAATTAATAAATAATTAAAATAAGTTATTTAATAAATTATTTTTCAAAGTATTTATTTTCATAAAATTTTAAATTCGTCGGAAATTCCGCCGGGAACTCTGCCGGAAAAAATCCGCCGGAAAATCCGTCGGAAATTCTGTCGAAAAAATTAGCCGGAAAAATTTGGCCTCTATCCGTCGGAAATGCGTCGGAAAAACCGCCGGAAACTATTCCGCCGGAACTCCGCCGGAAAATTCCGCCGGTAATAGACAGTTTTCCTGTAGTGTTTATGGATTTCTTCCTATTGTTTATCGATTCTTTTACCGATGATTATGGATTGTATCGATCATGCATTTATTACTGATTTTGTGTACCTGCTGCATAGATTCACTGATCATGTGCAACTAACTGATATGGATTTGATTGACTGACATGCATATTATTTCAGTACTGTGCTTTGATTTCAGTTGTAGGTATTAGGTGACCTGCTGGGCTTTTTGAAGCTCATTATATGTGGTTAATATTTTCAGGTCAGGGCAAGGGAGCAGGAGATTGAGATTGATCAGGAACCCTCAGGTTTTTGTTCTTTTTTATTATAGTGATTCTTTTATACTCAGGACAGGAAAGATTTCATTTCATGTGAGATCCTGAGTATTGTATATGAACTTTTGAGATATGAATATAATTGTACATTGATGTTTTAAATTATAGAATTTTGTTAGACTGTTTGTTATTGATTGAAGACTATAGATAGCTCTGGTAAATGATTGATGGTTTTAATGGATTGATTCAAATTCTTTCCAAGTTAGATCTTAGGGCGTGACATATAGTAATAGACATCGGCCAATCAGCAATAACTTTAACCTTTATTCTAGCACTGCTAACTACATGTCCCAAAAATAAGATACTTTTTAGCTAGAACTCACACTTAAATTTAACATATAATTGATTGTCTCAAAGTCTCTAGAACTATCCTCAGATGCATAACATGATTCTCCTCAAAAGCAGAATAAACTAAAATATCATCTATAAAGTTAATCACAAACTAATCCACATACTCTTTGAACGTTTTGTTCATCAAATCCATAAAATTAGCTAGTGTGTTAGTCACCCCAAGAGACATGACTACGGACTCATAATATCCATATATGATTTTAAAAGCAGTCTTCACCACATCAACCTCTCTCACCATTATCTGATAATTCATATTGCAAATCAATTTTAAAATTTTTAGAAGATCTAGTAAGCTGATTAAATATATCATTAATTCATGGCAGAGAATACTTATTCTTGATAGTGATTTTGTTAACCTCTATATAATCAATACACATACGCATCATAACGTCTTTTTTTCACAAATAGTATAAGTGCTTCTACATAGACACACTAGGACAGACAAAACCTTTCTCAACTAACTCTTGAAGCTGTACATTCAATTCATGAAGTTTCTTAAATGTCATTCTATATGAAGCCTTAGGTATATGAGTCATACATGAAAATATATCAATGCAAAACACAATATCTTGATCTAGAGAAAAATTGACACATTGGGAATTCTTGCACTATTGGTACATTAGAAATAAAACCAAAATTTATTCTATTATCCTGAACCGATGCTATAAATATTATGTAACCCTTCTTCCATAATCTATCTACTTTTACAGCAAAAATCAAACATGATAAAATAACTCTAACCCCCTGAAATAAATAACACTCACTGCCCATAAATAAAGTGACTCTCTTTTTCACACAATCAATTTGAACCTCATACCGACTCAATCAGTCCATTCCTAAAATAACATCAAACTCATAAACAAATAATAAAATTAAGCTAGACCTCTACTTTTTATCATACATTTCAATATCATAAAAAGAACTTCAATTTTATATCAAGCCATCTTTAGTCATTAAAGTAGCATACAAGAAAAAATAATAATAAAATTGAAGGCAAGTATAGTGAATTAAAATAGCAATTGAAATAAAATGAATGACTGACTTTAGAATTAAATAAAATATGACATGACTGATCAGATATACAAGTCATACATATCACAATATCTGGGACATCCTAAGCCTCCTCCATAGTTAAACTATGCTCACATGAATGAACTGAAGCTAGAGCAACAAAACTATCAGACTCCCTTTGACCAGTAAATGGTTTACTTGCTACCGTGCCTGCTATAGAACTCGATTCACCTCATCTATAAGATGATCCCTAAAAAAATGTAGCTGCCCTCAGTCTCCTTGTGGGTCTGATAAAACTCTTCGATCAGGCTCAAATCTTTGATCAAAACCTACTTGTGGTCTCAACCACCCTATGTCCCATCTGACCACACCAAAAATACTATCATGTCATCTTGTAACACTGATCATAGTATTATCTGCCATAACTATGACATACATGCTCTTTACTAATAGAACTAGAACTGGCCACACTATCACAATCAGAAATTGCTATAGTTACAAACTATCTTCTTATCTTAAAATCTCGAGGTCCAAATATGCTCTTCTTTTTAAAAAATCTACTACCATAAGTCTCACTGCCAAAATGCTTTATTTTAGTATTCAATCACTGTTAAGGAACTATCAGATCATTCTCAATCAAACAGGCTCTCTCCATAAGTTTAGAAAAATCAGAGATATGGAATGAGTGGTGGCTATCTGATAAATTGTTGAGCATATGTAATAGCTCGTATTTTGACCAAGATAAATAATTTTTTTTATGAGTGTGAGATTAACCAGGACTACTATGTTTCTTTTTGTTTTAGTTATTATTTCATATTCATGATAGAGTATATATATATATATATATATATATATATATATATATATATATATATATATATATATATATATATATATATATATATATATATATATATATATATATATATATATATATATATATATATATTAATCGATAGTTTTATTTTTACTTGTTTGTATATTGATAAAATAAATTAGATAAAATACAAAATGTAGGCATTCTCATAAAGGGTGCCCTTTTCCTTATAATGCTATTCACAAATGTTGAAACAATTTTATTTTTATCTTACCTATCCTAGGTAGAGATGTATGAGAGCTCACCCAGCCTTAGTGGTGGCTACCTCCACAGCAGCCTCATTATAATTATCGTCCAAGCACCACTTGCCTCCTCAATCACGTTGCTAGAGGCTCCTTGTGCTTATCCATAAACATAGTAGGTTCAACAAAAAAAAAAAAAAAAAATCAATGTGAAGATATCAGACTCCCTTTGACCCGTAAATGGTTTACATGCTACCGAGCCTGCTATAGAACTAGATTCACCTCATCTATAAGATGATCCCTAAAAAAATGTAGCTACCCTCGGTCTCCTTGTGGGTCTGACAAAACTCTCCGATCAGGCTCAACTCTTCAATCAAATCCTATATGTGGACACTCAGCCATCCTATGTCCCATCTAACCACACCAAAAATATTATCATGTCATCTTGTAACATTGATCATAGTATTATCTACCATAACTACGACATACATGCTCTCTACTAATAGAATTAGAATTGGTCACACTATCACAATAAAAATTGCTACAGTTACAGACTATCTAGTTCTCCTAAATTCTCGAGGTCCAAATATACTCTTCTTTCTAAAAAAATCCACTACCATAAGTCTCACTGCCAAAATGCTTTATTTTAGTATTTCATCGTTGCTGAGTAACTATCAAATCATTCTCAATTAAATAGGCTCTCTCCACCAATTTAGAAAAATCAAAGATATAGATTGAGTGGTGGTTATATGAGACTATCCTAGAGTTCCTTCAAAAACTTATAGCATTCGTCTTCTAGAGTGCTGAAAAATTATGGAGCATATGTAATAGCCTATAGTTTGACCTAGATAAATAAAATTTTTTATGAGTGTGAGATTAACCAAGATTCTATGTTCTGTTTCTTTTTATTTTTGTTATTATTTCATATATATATATATATATATATATATATATATATATATATATATATATATATATATATATATATATATATATATATATATATATATATATATATTGATATTTTTTTTTTACTGGTAAATATTTATAAAACAAATTAGATAACTCTGGTTGTATAAATTAAAAGATAAAAAAATAATAATTCTTTTAAATTAAATTTTGGGACATCACAATTGGTATCAGAACATAGTTGTTAGAAGAATTGATTTGTCACTAAAGCTGTAAAAATTAATTGAGAGTTGGGTAGTAGTTTAAGGTGTATTATTTAAATAAATGACATGTGATAGAATAAATTGTATGAATGATTTCTGATGAGTTTTCATTTGAGTATGATTTGATTTGAGTTTTGATAATACAAATTTGGTTTATATCAATTTTTTGCCCAAATCCTTAAGGGAAATGTCAGGGATGATATTTTTTTAAGGTGGATAGATTGTAATAGCCCATATTTTGACCAAAGCAAATAAAATTTTTTAGAGTGTAAGTTTGACCAGGATTCTAGATTTTGTTTCTTTTTATTTTAGTTTTTCTTTTGTACTAAGGATAGAGTATTGTATAGATCTTAAGTAATGTATATGATTTTTTGAGAAATGAATATATATATATATATATATATATATATATATATATATATATATATATATATATATATATATATATATATATATAGTTTTATTTTTACTTGTTTGTATATTGATAAAATAAATTAGATAAAATACAAAATGCAGGCATTCTCATAGCGGGTGCCCTTTTCCTTATAATGCTATTCACAAATGTTGAAACTTGTTTATTTTTATCTTACCTATCCCAGGTAGAGATGTATGAGAGCTCACCCAGCCTTAATGGTGGCTACCTCCACTACAGCCTCAGAACCACTTGCCTCCTCAATCACGTTGCTAGAGGCTCCTTGTTCTTATCCACAAACATAGTAGGTTCAACAAAAAAAAATCAATGTGAAGAATAATAGTGATGGCCTCAATAGTCACAATCTTAGTAGTTGGTGCAATGACATCCTCATTTTCCACCCCAAGGTTGACTCTACTCTTCTTTGCAAGAGGTGCTATGATGAGCTTGTGTGTCTCTAGAGTAGCCTACACACCTCTATCAACTTCAATGATCTTAGATTCCTTTACCACTTTTATTCTTAGATCTCTCTTCTCGCCCATAATGGAAGGTGACCTTCTTCATCAACCTCTAGTCAAAATGAGCCAACCCAACAAGGTTCATTATCAGAAAGACTTGCGAGCTTGCTAATCACCAAAGTAGAAAAAGTAGAAAAAGTAGAAAAAGTGGAGTTTTCTCAACGCAAACGCTTATTTATAAAAGAGCTAAGTAAGAGGTAGCATCACATCACTATTATCAATATATGATCATTACGATCCTCTAGTTTATAATAAATGGGACAGCTTATTCATATTTATTCTTCGTACTTATTATTTTGTAGCCTTATTTAATGCTCACCATCTTTTTATTCTCTTGCACTATTTATCGCTTGCCTATTAAAGGATCAAGTGAATCAAAGAATTAAATGTATACTTGTGTATGCCTTTGCAGGTAGTTAGTTGGTAGCTAGTAGGTGATGACATAGGAACTCACTCTCAAAGGGGGCCTAGTGGGGAATATCGCCCGGAAGTCATGCATGAAAGCTCTCAGAAAAAGTCTAGAAGGTGTCACTCGCTCGGGCCTTCCAAGAGCTCACCTTGCATGGGCTAGATTGAGGATTCATCTTGAGAGCTAGTAGCTCGACACTTTCCACATGCCTATACCACATCCCAATCACTCGATCCCTCTTATGACAATCATTATCACCAAACTCAGCCACATGAAGGCGCCTATTCATGGGACCCTCAGTTCAACTCGCTGCTACCATTCTAGTTAGCCTCTCCCACCTCGTGATAACATCTCACTCACCCCTCTCTTATGAGGAGATCCTAGAGCTTCCATGCAGTCCTCCTAACATGTCATCAACCGGCAAGCTATCGATCGCCCCTTTTATTAGTGCTCACTTGTAAACTCGCTAGAGCACACTCGCTCTCATCTACTCAGCGTCATTGAGTTACCCTAGAGGCAACTCGCTAAAGCTTTACGACCTTGCCCTCCTTCAACCAATAAGGAAGTGACATATGTCTAGAATAGTGTGTAATATTGTACAAGTATTGTGTATAGTTTGTACTTTTCTCTTTATAGCCTTTCATGTAGCTTATAAATGATCAATTTGTCGACTTTTTTTACTGATATAGTGCATACTCAACGAGTTTTGAGACTAAGAGTTTCTTGAGTATTTTATAGATTCTCTCTCTCTCTCTCTCTCTCTCTCTCTCTCTCTCTCTCTCTCCCACCAATTCTCCTACAGGTTCTCGGAACACTTGCACACTCTCAGGGTGCGGTGTCTTCCATGAATAAATTTGAACACAATACTTACAACACAATAAAATTATATACTTAGCCTGTATTTCATTTCAAAGTAGAGTCTAATCAACCTAATATAACTTCCAACAATCAATTTATTCTCATTTACATCATAACAAATTATAAAAAAATATGACTCAAAAATCACTTGTAAGTAAAAAAACATTAAAAAAAAAAAAATTCACATCAAACTAAAAACTAAAATGACAAAGTTAGTTTAAAATCATTTTTAGCCTGATCAAACACCTAATTAAAAAGCCTAAAATTTTATTCACATTTAGATTTAGTGATTGTTTGATTGCAAGATTTAACCAATATTTAAGCTATATCTTGCTAAATACTTTTTTTTAATCATATAAATATCTATATCTTCTTAAATTTCATTTTTTGCTAAATCCAAATTTTAGTAGTGAATCCTCAATGAAGCATTTCTCCATTCCCTTCTTATTTTCATTTAAATTTTAAATATTAAAATATATGTCAAATTAAATTTAATGTTGATCATATCTAATAAAATTTAAAATTTAATTCCTCTGAAATTTACTAAATTTCAATTTACAATGTTTACTAAACGCTCGTTGGGTAAAATCCTACGCCCTTTAGGTGAGTCGAAGTATTAATGCAGTCGACGTTGTTGGCTGTATTTAATTGGCATATCTGAATGCTCTTCAGCTCAGAACAACAATGAAAGACGACTCTCTGTGTCCCCAGGCGCGTTTACTCCTTCAGCTTCCTCTCCTTGAAGAGGCAACAAGGAGAAAAAAACATCTTTACAGCAGGCTCTCCTACTCTTGCTGAATCCGAACACCAAGTCCTTCTACGGCGGCGGCGCCAACTTCGGACGATGTCGGCGACGAAGCCTTGGTTGGTCCCTGCGCCGACCTATCGCCGCCTCGAAGGCTTCTGGGACACTGAAGACGATGCCCCTGGCCCTCGCTGCGGTCACACGCTTACTGCCGTTGCTGCAACCAAGTCCCATGGCCCTCGCCTCATCCTCTTCGGCGGCGCCACTGCTATAGAGGCCGGCGGACCCATTCCCGGCATTAGTAACAATTCATCTCTTCTCTCCCTTTCTCTTATTTTTCTTGTCTTTTGCGCTCCGATTGATTTGTTGCCTAATTGGATGCGAAGGGCTGGCTGGAGTGACGAATTCGGTTCACTCTTACGATCTTTTGACCAAGAAATGGACTAGGTATGAAAAAAATGGAATCTTTGGTGGTCTTTTGAGCTGGGATTGAGGTATATGCGGTTTGATTGGTTGTCAGGATTCAGCCGGCGGGGGAGGCTCCGTCGCATAGGGCTGCTCATGCTGCTGCGTTGGTCGGTACTATGGTGGCATTTCAGGTGATGGCTCCTCACTTGAGTGGATTTATTACCTTTTTTTTTTGTTTTTGGTTTTAGGGTTTATGGCAACTGGATTTTTTGTCTTACGTTAGGGTGGAATAGGACCTGCGGGGCATTCTACTGACGACCTATATGTGCTTGATATCACCAATGATAAGTATAAGTGGCACAGGTGGAGTTCATTTTGGCTGATTTATGTTTATGGGCGAGTATCTGTTGGGTTTGTGATTAATGGTGTGTGCTTCTGGGTGATGCAGAGTTGTTGTTCAGGGAGCTGGTCCAGGGCCTCGTTATGGTCATGCCATGGACTTGGTTGCGCAGCGATATCTTGTTTCAGTGAGCGGGAATGATGGTAAGTTATGTACCTTGGCACTGCATTTGTCATGATATTAGTTGAAGAAAGTTTAAGAAGTAGGATAAATATTTTCTAGGCTAACACAAGTAGTAAAATGAGCGATTTTATTTGGTTTCCTAATTAGTAAGAGGGGAAATTATTAGGTGCGGATACCGGATGGACGTAGAGATACGTCCGGACTCTAATAAAATGTTGACACGTGGATATTCAATTGGATTTATTTTTTACTTTATATATTTAATGTGTCCGCGGAACTTTATGCCAAGCACAACTAAAGCGCAGATACCGCACAAAAAAAAGGGCAACAAAAGCGCACTCCACGTGTGACATTTTAAGTGGATGCCCGGATGTATCTCAACGTCCGGACTCCGCACCTAATAATTTTTCTTAGTAAGAGGGTGAAGGCTTGCTGAAAACTAATGATATTCTCTACAAGCAGTCATTGGCTAGTAATTAACTATGTTCTTCTTCTATATTATATATTAGTTTACACAAAATAGTTGGAGGAGAGGGAAAAGTAGGAGCATACGAGATGGCTTTGTTTTCAAACAAAATTCTTTTTAACTTATTTGCATTTAGGAAAAGATAAAAACTCTATGAACTGTGAGATTAAGAGAACTAGTATGTAGAATAAATTAGTATCTGTGTAATTAATTTTTGTTAAGAATTGTCATTTGATTTGTCAAATTCAGTACCGGCCTATGTTGAATATCATTGGGCATATTCTTTATGTTATTTTATTTGATGGTAGTATCTTTGTCTCAATGATTTAGGCTTCGTTTGGGACGACTTTTTTATTGCTTTTTAGAACGGAGTTTTAATACAAAAATTAAAATTTTTTAACTAAAACTCCATTTTAAGAAACAATAAAAAAGTCATCCCAAACGAAGCCTTAATCTTGTATAATGCACACCAGTACGAAGAAATGTTGAATAAAATGTAGATGAAATGCATTCTCTTGCTTGATGATTGGGTATCTTGCATGACATTGCATGCTATGCCGGTTATGTTTCTATTGTAATTCTCATTTCTCTCGCATTCAATTTAGCTATCAATCATTTTTATACTGCTCAATATTCCAATCCATGGAGCATAGATGGCTTAATTGCAATTTTATGTTATTTATATCTCATTCCTTTAGTATTTGTGAAAAATGAGTTTTACAGTATCATGATCCATAGACTTTTTTCCTAATTTCTTTTGAGTGATAATATTATTGAAGTTATGCGGTTGATTATTTTCATTCAGGGAAGAGGGTTCTATCTGATGCTTGGGCTTTGGATACTGCACAGAAGCCATACAGATGGCAAAAACTCAATCCTGAAGGAGATAGACCATCTGCTAGAATGTACGAACTTCAATTCGAAATCCTGATCGGAATTATGTTATTGCTTAGTCTTAAACTTCAACTACCATGTTGATGTTGGATATTTGTTGTTTATAAATTTGATATGTATGCAAATTTGTGATTTTTAGACATTCAAAAGTTAATGTAAAAATTATTAATTGTGTGAAAGTTGTCTAAGGTTTATAATTTTATTTAGTTAAATCAACGCTTTTGATCAAACATAGCATTTTGCAGTGATTGTGTTGGGTATTATTACTGCTATTGAATCTCTTCATGTATATCTCAAAGTTATTGGGCACATATTTGTTGTTTTACTAAATTACTTGAATCGTGTGGAGTATAATGTTTATACACTTGAAAATCTCTCTGTGAAGGTTTTTTTTTTCTTTTGTCTTTATTATGTTAAAAGAATGGGGATATAGACAATGATATGATTATAAAGTTAAAAATGGATTGGTTAAATGAGATGTGCATCAAGAGGATTATATTATAGGAGAATATTTGAAAAGTTACAGGGTAGGCTTGGAGAATTGGTTAAGTTGCCTTTAGTGAATTCTAGGTACTAGATTTTAGTCATGGAAAGAAACTCTCTGCGTATGTAGAATTAATTCTGCATTATCCCTTCTTACATCATGGATTAGTAGGAGCTCCATGCATTGGGTACATTGTTTATCTGAAAACATAAAAGTTAATTCTATAAAATGACAATAATAACAATTATGTTTTATTGATCTGAGTGGTGGAGAACAATAAAAATTTTGAATAACTAAATTGAGTGTAGATGAAATAATAATGTTAAGATGAATGTTTGGCAACTTTAGGAAGTTGGAGTGTAAAATGATTATATTATATAGATTGAGGGAAGATCACCTATTGAAGACTGTTGTACATAGAAAATAAATTTAGGCGATTCGATCATAAATTATGGAGAGTGGAGATGCACCAATAGGGTGAGATAAGATTAATGTAAAAAAATAAGGAGGAAAGAAAGGTGGGAAGCAATTGACATGATTAGAAGCTGAAAAACTTTATCTAAATTAGATTTAATAATACCTGAAGTACTAAACAAAATGAATGGACATGCCTACCTCAAATATTGGGATATGGCCCAGAAAATGATGATCCTTGCAAATCTCAGAAGGCTTTTATTCAATCTATATAGCTATAGGTTTTAACATCAGAAAATGTCATCACATTAGAAGTTATCTTTAGCTTGGAAAAACAGGCTGTAGATTTAGGTCTGTTCTTTTTTTAGGCCTTCTGGAAATTTCCCCTTCCGTCATGGCTGCAACAGATACTCATATCTGTCAAAGATGTATTATTTGCATCATTTTAATTGAAATAATTCTTCTCATTCCTCACTTAAAATGACAATAGAAAACTCAAAAGATGTGCAATGGGGTGTTAGTGTTATTCTGTAAAAGTTATGGCTACAAGATAACTTTAACCATCACAATATAAAATGTTGATTTTAGATTTTGTCTCTTTTAATAAAAATTGAGTATAGCAGATTTAACAAAAGATGAAGTAATTTATGATTATGTTAAAATGTGGTATATTTTATTTTTTCCCGCTAAAAGGTTCAATCCAACTTATTTTTTTCAATTGTGTTCTTTTTGTTATCTATTTTGTGATACTTCTAGCAGTTTCTGTTAGCAATTTCTTTCAAGAGATGATAGTTGTATTGATTTTCAGGTATGCAACAGCGAGTGCTCGTTCAGATGGCATGCTATTGCTTTGTGGTGGAAGAGACTCATCGGGAGCTGTATGACTTTTTCTTGTTTCATCCCTTCTTTGGTCCTTGGTTTTATAGCTTACTCTTATATTCTATTTTGTTTTGTGGAACTAAACGATTATGTTCATTACAAATTATGCTTGAAGTCTTACGTGACAAACCTTTGATGTATGACATCTTCAAATATTGGGTTTAGTAATACAACTTAAGATGAGTTGCATCAAAACCACACTAAAAATTGCAATTCATAGGTTACTAACTTTAGCAAATATTTCTTACCCTTGATGCAAAAATAATAAGCATGTTTCTTTTATTCTAAGCAGTAATTTAACATCCACCAAAATTTGAAATCTCACCAGAATAAACTAAGAGCAAATATAAGATTAGCAGCGATCAAAATTCAATCCACAAAAAGCAATCTGTCATGGATCAAATTTGACAAAACTTTAATATTGCACATGCATCAAAAGTAGCAACTAAACAAATTAGTATAAAGAACAAGGATTGAAATCATCCTATTGAAGATTCAACTTCATACTAGTAGAAGGAGAATCATCCCCTGAAGTGGTCATTAAGACCTGAAAGATGTCAAAGAATACACATAAAAAACACACGTAATGAGAGAAAGTATGTAATTTAATTGAATAATAAAGACCTACTTGTAATAACTTCTCAGAATCTATAGGATTTGGTCCAATATAATAGGTTTTAATAGATCATTCAACCCTCCAATTCTCATTCCAAGACGGCTGTAGATAAAGACTGCAATAATAAAGGATAGTGGAAATTAGACGCACTAATTAAAGTGTAGCAAAAGAAAACCTGCTGAGTTGAAGTTAGTGAGAATCAAAGATGTTAAAGTGGAGTTAGTGGGAAGCAGAAGTGGTAACGGTAGTGAAAATGTCACACCCACGCTGACTCCTTACCAATCGACGCAGGGTGCAACAAAGGACTTACAATGTCTATGTTCTGAAATTAGAGACATGATGGGAGGGATAAATAAACTCATTGAATTTAATCATGTTGAGAAAATTCTCCCTTCTTTACGTCACTATTTTATTTTATTTTTGTCTTGCTTTATGTGATTTCTTTTTCTTGGCTTTAATTTTATTTACTTTCGAAGATTGAACTGATGTGGCTCGTATTCAAATTGGGTATACTGCAAAGCCTTGTTTTGTAATAAACGCTGATGGTGCTTGGTTGACTAAAAAGCCTTTTATGTGTTTGTTCTTACAGCCACAATCAGATGCTTATGGATTACTGCTGCATACAAATGGCCGTTGGGAGTGGACTTTAGCTCCAGGGGTTTCACCCTCTCCAAGGTATCAACACTCAGCGGTAAGTAATGTGCTTTGTGATAGTAATCTTGAATGTAATGGCTGGGCTTTAAAAATTATTCCTGAACACTTTTATGCTTTCATGAGATTGCCAAAATTATCCTCTGAAATGCTCCTATTTTTGGAGATTATGTGTTCTGAGTATTATTCTCTAATTATTTTTTTCGGCACATTATGAGATGAAGGATGTTGCTGGAAAAAGAGCTGCTGCCTGTTTAAGTAACTTTTAATTTCAGTTTTATCTACTAGGTATTTGTGGGTGCACGCTTGCATGTCACTGGAGGTGTTCTTAGGGGTGGAAAATCTGTTGAAGGTGAAAGTGCTATAGCAGGTAGTCCTTACTATTTAAGCTTTTTGCTATAATGGATTCACATTTATTTCCTCAACTCAAATTATTACTTTTGTCTCTTTAATGAAGTGTTGGACACTGCTGCTGGAGTATGGCTGGATAGGAGTGGCATTGTTACTTCATCTAGCTTACAAAAATCTTCAAATGATCATGATCCTTCTTTGGAGCTCTTGCGTCGTTGTCGCCATGCATCTGCTGCTATTGAGTCGCAAATTTACATCTATGGTGGTCTTAAGGGAGGTATTTTTGAATGACTTGATTGTATTACCATTGAGTTTAGTAATATAATGTTTGGCATTTGAGAAAGAGGCTTTGATGATATGCCTGTGTGGCTAAAATTCCTGTTTTCTAAAATTTTAACTTTGTAAAATTCCTAATATTGTTGTTACTTGGGCGGATCCAGTCTACGATGGTAATAGTTATGTGCCTTAATTTTCATTCCTGAAAGTAATAGGACTTCCCTAGTTGGAAGAAAATCTGGTGCTCTCTGGCTTAAATTTGCAACCTGATGCTGCACCCTATAAACTTTATACTGGTGACTCAATTTACATATTGTCATCAGAATCCTTGTTTTTAAATGATTGATTTAGTTATAGTGAAAATTGATTAAGCTTTAATCATAAGTAATTTTTTTGTCATTATTTCAATCAACACTGGAATCTTGTGTTTGAAGATAATATAAAGTGGTAGTTGTGGGCTCCAAAAATTTTCCATTTTTTTGGGATTGTGTGATCCCAGGGGAATTTTCAGAAGGCAGATTGGGTTTGTAGATAAGACACTACCCAGAGATTTCGCCCTCATTTGGTGAGGACTTTTTGATCTGAGTTCTGGTTTCCTATAGGCGCAAGCCCCTATAGTTAATTACCCCTCCTGATAACAAGAGAGAACTTTCGATTAAGGCTAGTCATAAAAGAGGTCAAATAGGTTATAAACCTATCGTATAATAGCAATAGTTTAGGGTTTTAACTCTTGAATTTAGATTTGAATTTTGAAATTGGAAATTTGGAATTTATCACCATAAACTTAAAACTGGTGGTGGGGGGAATGAAGACGAGCCCGATCAAGATCCCATGGTTCCGTCGTCCCGGGCTGTCATGATCCCTGGTCTACTTAGTCAGAGGAGGTAGTCGACCCAACCTGACAGAAGGCATCTTGTCGGCAGCCATGGGTTGCTTCGTCCAAGAATACCTTGTAGACCTGGGTTGATATTTGCCTAAGGGGATATATATGAATCCACCTTAGCTAACAGAGGGCTTTATGCCTATCGAATATACCCTATGATCCATCGCTCAAGGGTTTGACGCCTTTAGGGAACATACGGGCTTTGGCCGTGACCGTAATATAATGGTGCCATTTTGCGGCGAAACCACCCGATCAGAGGGCACATGCCACGTCCCTATTGGCAAGAGACTGTTTGAGGATGAATCGTGGTGATACACCCAACATGCATTCGCTCTTTGTGAGCTGAGGTTAATTTCAGATTTATCACCCCCGACAAATAGTTGCGGAAGGTGGATGATTTTTAGTTTTGAGTTTTTAGATGATAGATTTTATTTCAGAGATTTGATTGGATTTGAGATTTGGGATTTGACATTTGATATTTGAAATTTGAGATTTGAGATTTGAAAATTGACATTTGAGATTTGAAATTTGACATTTGAAATTTGACATTTGAGATTTGAAATTTGACATTTGAAATTTGACCCCTCCGGTTGCGATTTTCGATCAACACGGCCATCATCAGGGTGACATTGATGCCACTTTTATTTTTGTAGGAATTTGGTAGGAATGGTATTTGAAAAATATTTGTGAATGGACCCCTCCGGTTGATATCTTCGTTCAACACGGCCTTCATCGGGGTGACATTAAGGTCACATGTATTTTGTAGAATTTTGGGAGACATTTTGTTATTCAAGTCATATCAACTCCGGTTCTTTTGAGGAGGAGGATGAAACTTGAATATTTAACCCGCGCAGTATTCTCAGATCGTTAGATTTGAAATTTATATGCGACGATCGGAGCACATGCAGGTTGTAGTATTTGACCCTGCGCAGCATTCTCGACGATTTGAGTCTGTAACTTTAATAGTTATGTCGGAGCACATGCAGGGATGAATTTAGTTTAATGGATAATATTTAATACATAAGGGGCATTTTAAAATATTTAAATATGATCCATTTGTGAGAATGATTTTATTTAGGAAATGCCCGAGATTTTATTTAAGGGGCCTACGAACGCCTTCTGTCCGCTTGTACACATGTTGCGGATCCGGTGGCGTTGTTCTAATTTAGGTTTCTTTTATAGCACATAGAAAATATTCTTTACATAGCTTGCAATGAATGCTTATTCAATAGGCATTAGAAGATCGTGCTAGTGTTCGTAGGAGAATTGTATTGTTTGCTATGAATCTTCTATTATCTTCTTTCTTTCCTCTTCTTAATGCATCTCCACCATACTCGTATCTTAAGATGTATTGATGGATACACAAATCATTGTAATCAGCCCCATGCCATAAACTAACTTGACGATTAAAATTTCATGTATCTTTTAAGGATTCATGAATCATCTTGGAGGTGTTATTACAATATCTTGAAAATGCTTTGTGAGAACTGAGATACTCATTTATTTTCAATAAAATTTGTTTAAAGAAAGAGAATGATGGCATGGAGTATCATGTTCTAAGATTTCACATCGTATCACTTAAGAGATATTTTCATTTTCATAAATTGTATTTTCAAAGAGTTGTCTGGTAGTCACTCTTTGAATATGATTTACTCATGTAATCAGTGTTATTCCTGAATTTACAATGATCCATGTACTTATGTTATCTCGTTGAGTGTGATATCATAATGAAAGTTCAATTTGAATATAGCATATATCAAGTAAAATTCAAATTGAATTAGATTTGAATCCATTTCAAGTTCATATTTGAGTCCGGTTTGAGCTTGAGTTCTTTTCAAGTTCAAGTGTAAGCCTCGCGCGAGTTTGAGTCCAAGTCCAAGTCAAATATCATTTGATCGAATTTGAATTTATGTTCGAATCAAATTTGAATTTTAATTTGATTTTATATTCGAATTAAGTTCAAATCAATTTTTAAATTTTTTTTTTTTTTTTTTAGTTCAAGTCCTCGGTTGTCCACTGAAAATTTCGGCAGCCTCCCGGCGTCTCCTCCCCACCGAGGGAGAAATCGGGACGGCACTGCCGTAGTTCTTCCTATCCGGACCTAAGGTCGACGGCGTAGGGTCTTCGAATTTTAAACCATCCCGGTCGGACCTAAGGTACGACGACCGGGGTCTTCAATTTTGGAACCATCCCGGCCGGATCTAAGATGCGACGGCCGGGTCTTCAAATTTTAAAATCATCCCGGTCGGACCTAAGGTACGACGGCCGGGGTCTTCGACACCTGTTGAAAATCACTTCATATTTCTCCACATCTATTTTTTTTTTTTATAAATAATATATATTTATATGTATATTATATTATATTATAATATAAAATATATATTATAATCTAATATAACATAATATAATATATATTATTATATGTATGTTATAATAAATAATATCATATTATATATATAATACATTATATAAATAATATATTATATTTAATATAATAGAGGAGAAGAGAGGGAGAAGGATCGGGAAGAGGCAAGCCCGATCGGGCTAGGGCACGGCGATGGCTCACGCACGGGCTCGGGATTCCTGTTGGTGACGGAGGCGGCGGAGGCGGGTTCGGCCTCGGCAGGCGGTGGCTGGCTCGGCGGCGTTTCAAGGCCGGTGATGCGGGATCAGGCCGGCGACGGTTTGCAGGCGTCGGGTGCCGATCGCGTAGAGGAAGGAGCGGCAGTCGGAGATGGAAGTGCTGGTCTGCCTCGGCGTCGGATGTTTGAGTCGTCGGTGAGTGCTGAGGGATGGAGGCCGGCGTCTAGTTCGACGGAGCCGAGAGGTAAGTTCCGGATCTTCCTTGCGATTTTCTGTGCGTGTGTGCGTAAGAGAGCGAATGAGCGGGAGCATTGTTTTTTAAGTCGTGAGTATGTCGGTGGTTCAATCGTCGTGAGGTGGGACCGACAGAGGCGGTTGTGTCGTTTGGGGCTTAAGTCGGTCGGAGGAGCGGTTTGTCCGATCTGGCGTACAGCAGTTACAGTCAACAAATGCCCCCCAACAAATATGATATGCGCTCTATAGCAGATCATGTTTGTTGTAAACTGGTTGACCCTACAGATCTCTAAAATTTGATTTTAGATATCACATAGAGGGTCTTTTAGATATCCCTGATTTATCCTTTTGATTTGTCAGGAATTAATATTTCTTCTTCCCTAGCTTTGTGCTTTCATGGGCTTGATGAAGAATCCATATTGATGACCTAAATCCTTTAGAATGATATTAGGTTGGTGGCAAATAGTCATCTGTCCAAAGCTTTTTACATGACGGACTTTGATGATGACAATATTCCTTTAGTTCAGCCTATAGCTTTATAAGAATAGCAGGATAACTTCTTCGGTCCTAAGCTTCGTGCTTTTTCGGACATGTTGAAGAAGTGAAGCTCCTTCGATCTTAGCTTTGTGCTTGATAGATTTATTGAAGGATAATGCTTCCAAATTTGATAGGAGTTTTTATTGTGGCTTGGTGCCGTTGAGTTGATTGAGATTTTTCTGAATTTTACCTCAATCTATTTGTTAGTTGAGAAATTTTTTTGAATCTGAACTGTTTGATTTGCTAAATTGGACAAATATCAAACTTGATAGTATTTGTCATCGGGCTAACAAAACAGACGCTTTCCTACTACGGCCTCTTATAACGGCTTGTTGAGTAAGTAAAGCTATCAGTGGCTCGGCCACATATAGGCTTGTTGAGACTGATATTATATCTGTTTGAGCACTGGACTTGTACTATGACAGTTCATACTTATCGAATTTGATTTGTTGAAGTTGCAGATCAAAATTTCTTCTCAATCTGAACTTCGAGATTTTGGCAAAATTTTTGCGATGATCGTATATTTGCCTGCTTGAAGGCACCAGCTTCTGCCCCGTATTTATGCTGTGATAGCTTCATGAATAATTTTAAATATTTATTTGGAGTTCGATGATAACCCAAATAAATATTTAAAATGCCCCCTGCCTTGAAGGGAAATTTCATCCGTCACCAGATTTTTGGCATTTTTAAACTTAAAAATGCCCCCTGTCTTGTGGGAGAATTTCTAAGATATCTTAGAATTATTATCTCCTTTTACAAGGGAATGATCTTCAACTTACTTTTTTAAGAATAATACTTCTTTAAGTATCTCCCATTGATCGGGGGCATAGGTCGTCGACCTTCTAAATCAATAAGTTGATATGCTCCACCTTGGTACACCTTCTCGATGACAAAAGGACCTTCCCAATTTGGTTCAAATTTTCCACCAATCCTTCGGTGTGGGATAATTGGTCTTCTCAGCACCAAGACCAACTCTCCTTCTTGAAATGCTCGATGGCGTACCATACGGTCAAAAGATTTCACCATCCTTGCTCGATAAATCTCTAAATTTTGTTGAGCCTGGAGTCGGACTTCATCCAACGCATCAAGTTCTTCCATTCGTAGGCGAGCATTTTGTTCTTCTGTGAGATCATACTGAACAGCTACCCGAAGTGACGGCAACTCAACTTCGAGTGGCAACACAGCTTCAGCTCCAAACACCAATGCATAAGGAGTTGCTTTCGTTGGTGTTTTGTATGTAGTACGATATGCCCATAATGCTTCTGCCAACTTAGTATGCCATTCTCTTTTATTTTTTGTAAGAATTTTCTTGAGCAGCTTTACGAGCGTTTTGTTGAAGGCTTCTGCTAATCCATTTGCCCTTGGATTATAGATTGATGAATATCTCCAATCAATTTTATGTTGCTCAATGAATTTATAAATCTTGGTATTTTTGAAAGCTAGACCGTTGTCTGAGATTATGCGGCGCGGAACACCAAATCTGTAGACAACATTATGAGTGAAGAAGTTAATCACATGATGAGCAGTGACTTCTTTGAATGGAACTGCTTCAGCCCATTTTGAAAAATAGTCTGTTGCTGCTAATATGAAGCGATGCCCAGCAGATGATGGTGGATCAATTGGCCCTATTACATCTGTCCCCCAACATTCAAATGGCCAGGACGCTATAGTGGGATGTAAAGGATTTGGAGGTTGATGTATGATATTGCCATGAATTTGACACTCGTGACATATATCTGCATGATTGGTACAATCTTTTACCATTGATGGCCAGTAATAACCCATTCTTTTAATTTTAATGGCCATTTTAGGACCTGATTGATGTGCACCGCATAGTCCTTCATGAACTTCAGAAATAACCTTATCAGCTTCATCCCTCCCTAAACATCGCAGCCACATTTGCTCAAATGACCTTCGATATAGTGTATTGTTGACAAACGCATATCGCAATGCTCTCTTCTTAATCTGTGTAGCTAATGATTTATCTGCGGGAAGTTTGTTTTCTCTGAAGTAATCAACGAAAGGCTGCCTCCAGTCATTTTGCTCTTCAACTTCTAGGCATTCAAGCCAAGATTCAGATGCTCTACCAAATTTTCTTCCTGTAAACATCTGAGGTTTATCTTGTTGATTTTCAGGAACAATTTGTTGGGGAGAGTGAGGAATAACCGAAGTTGTGTCCTGCTGACTTGGATTTGTTGACCCCTCTACCTGCGGGGAACACAAAATTGCTGGTTCTAGTACTCGACGTGTGTTGACACTGATTAATACTGGCTCGTCATTCATGCTCGCCATTTCTTTAGCAAGTTTTGCTAAAGAATCTGCTTTACTATTATGAGCTCGAGATACTTGGATTAATGTAATATTTGCAATCTGCTTCATGAGCTCGAGGACTCGCCTATGATAGTGAATCAATCCGATTCTGCCAATCTTATAAATACCCATTACTTGATTTATAATGAGTTGAGAATCACCAAAAATTTTGAGATTTTGAATTTCCATTGAAATAGCGATCTCAAGACCCGCTATTAAAGCTTCATATTCTGCTTCATTGTTAGTTCTGGGTTCGGTTAAACCAAATGAGAATCTCATTATCCCTCCATTTGGCGCTATGAAAATGAGACCGATACCTGCTCGAGCTTTGGGAAGGTTTGGGGGTCGGGCAGGTTTAATTGACGATGCACCATCAAAATATATTTCCCACATTTGTGATTTCTCTTTTTCTAGAACAACTAGAATTTGTTCATCGGGCAAATCGTCATTGAGCGGCGAGTCTGCAGAAACGGCATGTGCGGCAAGAAAATCTGCTAATACTTGCCCCTTCACAGCTTTTTGGGGGACATACGTGATGTCAAACTGTAAAAGTATCACTGCCCACCTAGCTAGGCGACCTGTCAATGCTGGTCTTGTCATCAAGAACTTCAGCGGATCGATCTTTGATATCAGTGTAATTTTATGAGACAGCATATAGTGACGAAGCTTTTGGACAGCAAATATCAATGCCAGGCAGTGTTTCTCAATTGGGGAGTAACGAATTTCTGCCCCGATCAATCTTCGACTGATATAGTAGAGTGCATTTTCTTTGCCTTCTTCATTGTGCTGAGCTAGTAGTGCTCCGAGGGACTCTTCTAATGCTGCGGTGTATAGAATAAGAGGCTTCCCTGGAATTGGTGCTGCAAGGATGGGTGGGCTCAGAAGATATCTTTTGATACTGTCAAAAGCTTCTTGGCAGCCATCATCCCATTTAAAACGAACGTCTTTTTTCATCAGCTTTGCAAATGGTTGACATCTGCCTGATAAATTTGAGATGAACCGTCGTATAAATGCAAGTTGGCCTTGTAAAGAACGAAGTTGACGGAGACTTTTCGGAGGCGGCATTTCTATGATTGCTTTGACTTTGTTAGGATCCACCTCAATTCCTCGGTGCCGTACAACGTACCCAAGAAATTTTCCTGAAGAAACTCCGAAAGCACATTTGAGTGGATTCATTTTGAGATTGAATTTTCTGATTCTTTCAAATACAATTCTCAAATCTTGGAGGTGATCTTTTCGATCTATACTTTTCACAACAAGATCATCCACATAACATTCAACTTTCTGGTGGATAAGCTCATCAAATATATGTGTCATGGCTCTTTGGTATGTGGCTCCCGCATTCTTCAAGCCAAAGGGCATGACTGTGTAGCAGAATATGCCGATAGGAGTCCTGAAAGATGTATGCTTTTCATCTTCAGGTGCCATTTTGATTTGGTTATATCCCGACGACCCATCCATAAATGAGAATATATCATAATTGGATGTATTGTCAACCAACAGTTCTGATATTGGAAGTGGGAAGTCGTCTTTTGGACACGCCTTGTTAAGATCTCGAAAATCGATGCATATGCGAATTTGTCCATTCTTCTTTTTCACCGGGACAATATTGGCTATCCAATCAGCATATTTTTCTTCTCGAATGAAACCTGCTTCGATGAGCTTCTTGGTTTCTGCAATCACTTGCTCTTCAATCTCCAACCTCATTCGCCTTGGAGCTTGCTTAACAGGTACTGCACCTGATTTGATTGCTAATTTATGAACAGCTATATCAGGGGATAAGCCTGGCATTTCATCGTATGTCCAAGCAAAGCAGTCCTTGAATTCACTGAGTAATGCTTTCATCTTCTCAACTTTATTCTTGGAGAGAAGAGCACTAATGAAGGTCGGGCGATGATCCTCATCAGTTCCTAAGTTTATTTCTTTAAGCTCATCCATGGTAGCGGCCTGTCCACCATCTTCAAGTTCCTCTGGTGCAGGTTTGGCTTCCACATCTTTCTCTTCACTTATATCCATATTTTCATCAATCGGATTTTTGTCATTTATCGCATAACATACATCTCGCTTAGTATGTTCTGCTTCAATAAATCCCAAGCCTTTTGTATCACGATTACCCATTTTTGATAATTCGTTACACCACATTCTTTGAAAGAAATGTGCTCGTCGTCGAGTGACCATATTATGAATTCCAGATTTTTGTATCATTTGCTGAATTCTTTTGGGACAATATCTAGGCATCTCTGTAGGAATTATCTCTTCATCTTCATCAAAATTCCCAAGCTCATTGATATTATCTTCTTGATACTCTCCAAATTTATAAAATAAACTTCCCGGTCCACCACTTCCACGTAGGGGAGGTACATAAAATGTTTTAAGCTCTTCAAAACTATGAACCTCACGGGATACGATTTCTCTAAAATGTTGTGGAGGGATCAGTGTAACTATAAAAGTATTCTCCCTTGGCTTTTCTTTAATCAAAAGCTTGTGGATTTCAGAGATATCATCATCTTCCTCCGTGTCACTTCCCAGGTGGAGTACAATTTTATTTGATTTAAGTAATGTGTTAGCCCCTTTAGGAAAATTTTGTGACTTTCTTCTCGTATCTTTTTCTTCAGCTCCTTTGGATTGTTTTGTACTCATCGTGGTAGATGCTTTACTTGCAGAAGATTTCATCGGCTTTACTTTATTTGGAATGAAGTATTTTGCATCATCATAAATTTTCATTTCGTGGACTGCGAAGGGTTGTATATCTCCAGAAATTCGGAACTCTTCCCCATCCTTTAGATATTTCATGCATTGGTGCATAGTTGATGGAACAAGACCATTCTCATGGAGCCAAGGTCTACCCAAGAGTGCCTTGAATGAAGTGTCTGCATCGATAATATGAAATTTGGCTTCTGTGTACAGTTCTCCAAATTTCAAGGGAAGAACAAATGAACCTACAGTTCTTTGTCCTTTCTCGTTGAAGCCATGCACCATAAGTTTATCTGAACCTAGATGTTGAATATCTAGGGATAAGGACCTTAGTGTGCGCAAGCTCATGAGGTTTATTGAAGACCCAGGATCAATTAGGATTCGCCTTATTATGATGTCATCACTTTCTGCCGTGACATATAAAGGGCGATTATGTTCCGTAGTCCCCAACATGAGATCTTCTTCAGAGAATGTTATAACAGGTTCATTTCTGGCATGAAGAACTTCGCTCAAACATCTTTCTGCGAAATATGCTTCATATCTCTCTGGATTTTTGAGAGCCTGTATCAAAGTTTCTCGAAGATCTTTTGACATCAGAAGAGCTTCATAGATGCTGAGCTGTGCTGGGATTTTCCTCAAATAGGAAATGATATTATACTCTATCCCTTTATTTGTATTACATTTGTTCTTATGATCTTTAGGGATGATTTCTTCATTGATAATTATATCTTTTCCCTTGTCTTTGCTTGATAACCCCTTTTTTAGCGGCAGCGGTTGCAGTACTTTACCGCTTCTTAACTGTACTTGAGCCACTTCGTTCGATTCAACATCATCTGATAAAGTTTTTGTTGAATGTTCAGAGTCCTCATTTAACTTCACACGCTCCATTCGTGAAGATATTTGCTGATCTGACTCATCTTCACTTGGGAAACACAACTCTTCTTCTGAGTTATAGTCTGTCTGCAGTACCATCAGACAAGACTCAGACGTCATTTTATCAGTCACTTTTGTATGAGACAGTGCTATATGACCCCTATCATGATCTTTTACAAAATCTCTTTGGGCTGCATTCAGTGCCACTGAGATGACTCGACATGTTTCTACATGGAGTTGATCTTCATCTTCTTGTTCATCATCTTCCACTTCTGATCGGTCTATTTGAAGCTTAGACATAAAGTCTGCAAGTGTTATCGGCCGCCTTGATGGTTGGTGATAATCCTCCAAATTGTTGATGATCTTTTGAAGTTTTGTTATTTTCTTCTTCTGCTTGATGCGCTTATTTGAATTATTGGACTTCTTGGAGGATGTCTTATAGAATCTCTTCGTATTAGGACGTCTCCGAGTTAATGACCTGGAAGTGGATGCACCTGAATTTGGATTTCCTTTTAATTCAAGCACTGGTTCTGTAGAGGATTTCCATTTGATGCTAGGAACTCCTTCCAGCTGTTTGATCATCTTCATTGTCTTCTTGGATATTGCGGTCTGCCATTCATCTTTTTCTGGCATCATTTTTCCTTTCATTTTATCTCCTTCCTTAATCAGAGGTATAGAAGAAGACATAATCACCTTCACAGACTCCTTTTTTGGGTGAACTAAAACGCTATTTGATAGCGTGAATTCACCATTTTTATACTTTCTTTCAAGCCAGTCTTTGAAGACGTAACAATCTTCAATAGGGTGACTGATAACTCGGTGATATGGGCAATAACTTGGATCATCTTTTTGATCAGCTTCTTCGGGTCTTTTACACTCCGGTAATTCAAGACCAGCATTAAGCGCTTGTTTGAATAGCTTTGCCACACTTTCCCTTTTAAAAGAATATTCTCTATTCATTTTCTCTTTAAGGGATGTGATTCGATCACCAGCTCTTGGTTTTGAACGTTCTCCTCCATTACGAAAAGTTTGAAACTTATCGTTTCCTCCCAAAATTAGTTTTGGCTGAGGTTTCGTGTACTGCTTCCCATTACCATCTTTAGGAGTAGATTGTTTTTCTTTCTCAATTCTTAAAGATGATGTGGAATAGATTTCATCTCTTCTATTATCCACACCTTTATTCTTTCGGGGTCTATCTGAATGATATTCAGACTTAGACAAGTTCAACTTTTCAAATTTAGCTACTCTGTCTAGTAGCTCTTGATAAGTGCTGATGGAGGCCATGCATAAAAATGGTAGCATCTTATCATCGATGTTTCCCATTAGTAGTTGAACGGCATGCTCCTCTTCTAACTGTTGTTCGCATTTCATACTTATGTTGCGCCAGCGGGTGATATACTTTGTCACCGACTCACCCTTTTTTCGTTTCTCTAAGGCAAGGTCAGCGATAGTAGTCTTCTCAGTGGCACTAGCGAACCTTTTCACGAACATATTTTCTAATTCTGCAAATGTCTTGACAGAATCATTAGGAAGCTCGGTGTACCATTCAAAAGCAGTCGCAGTCAAACTACTAATGAATTGGCGGAAGAGTAGAGCATCAACGCCCCCAGTATTTCCACAGGTTGCTTTAAACTGAGCCAAATGTTGTTTTGGATTGCCGGTGCCATTAAAAGTGTTGAACTTAGGCACTGAGTAACCTTTAGGGTAGGGCACCTGATCGTACTCAGCTGGATACGGGCGACCCTTGCTTACAAACTTCTCAACATGCTCTGAGGCAATAACAGCTCTAATCTTTTCGTTGATAATTGATTCTAGCTGTGGAGTCATCATCGGGTCAGAAGCACTTGCAATATTTTGATGAATAGGTTGATCAGCCTCATTTCCTTCTTCATTCCTGGTTCGTATTCCAGAAACCTGGGGTATAGGAATACTACTTGATATCTGCTGATGAACTGGCTGGTTTGTTATCTGATGATCAATTGGTTGAGCAAGTGCAGGAGAAGTAGTGATGTTCTTTTGCATTAACTGCATCATTGCAGTCATCTGTGCCATCATTTCTGTCATCTTGCTATTCAGCTCTGATATCTCCTTATCCTTCTCTTTCATTTGAAGCTTTAAACGCCTTTGTGCTTGTGCTAGTGTCTCAGCAAGCACTTCTTCCTGATCATCATTTGGTTCATCACCTGAAGGGACTTCTTCTTCTTCTAGTTGCTCGTATTGAGTTTGATCTTCTTGAGAGGTTGTTTTAGAAGAAGTGGGTACTGCTTCATTGCGTCGTCTATAGCCACGTGTTTGATGTGGCTCATCACCATGTCCCACCATGTAGACTATCTCAACCTCCATGGTGTCTTTATCATCATCTTTTCCTTGTATAGAAATCTCAGAGCGACGTTTCCAATAGATTTCTGGCTCTTCATGTGGTACATGAACTTCTTCGATTGGAGGGGTGTGGTCAAAGTTGACCTTCTTTTGAGAGGTTGAAGCTGGTTGGCAATATGATTCCTTAGAAGATTTTCTAAAGTGTCGACTATTGCTAATGTCAATAATAGGCACATTTTCCTTAGGTACCCATTGTTGACGATTTTTATGAAAGGCGGATCTCTGGGAGGCTGTACCAGATGTCACGCCGATATCAGCTCTTCTTTCTCTCCTATCTTCTCTGCGAGGCTTTGGCCTCCAGATTTCTTTTTCTTTCCACCGGGACCTTTCGGTGGCGGATCCCTGAACTTGAAGTTCAGGTATCACGTCCCGATGCTCACCACGCGGAGTATATTTTATTTTTCTTCTCTCCGCTGCAATAGACAGACGTTCTCTCGGCGGAGTTCTTGTAGCTTCAATTATCAAGGGCTGCTGATATCTCCTCTTCTTCAGACCTTTCTCTTTCACGGTCTTCAGGACTCGATAGACTCGAGCTGAAAGAGTCTCGGGCTCTTTCTTCCTTGGAAGGATTTTGGCTTCAGGCTGTTGATCCCAGAAAGATTGCTTTAGCTCCCCAGTAGAGCTGTTTCTTTTAACCCATTTCAAATTTGCAAACCCATTCCGGGTTGGAATGGTAGCTTCATGCTCTTGGGCTGGTAGGTTGGAGGGATGAGTTGGCACTAGTTGCTGCTGAGCTCGGAGTTCAGCATTCTTCTTCCTTATCTGTCTCCTTGTGAGCCTTCCTCCAGATGAGGAGGCTTCAGCATCGTCCTTCCCAGGTGCAGATAACCCGGTCGGCAGAGTGGTACCCCTGGCAGGTATCACAGATATTCTTCCTCCAACTACGACTCTCTCAGTGGCTGAGGCCTTGGGCTGTGATAGCCTTTCGAATACTGAGGTCCTATTTTGTTGAACTGCCTTTGCAGTAGCAGTTTTATCAGCTTGTGGTTGTTGCACGGAATAAACACGTCGTGCATTAGTATCAGCAGAATTAGTCCTCGCAGGATGGCCTTGAACAGTCATGCCTTGAATAGGTACAGCAGCAGCCTTTGCAGTAGCTGCAGAAAACTCTAAGCTACCAAATCGGATGGTGGCTTCAGAGTCTCCAGTGTTGATGACGGCGTTAGCTAGTTGAATGCTAGCGCCTCGTCCCAGTTGGACGGTAAAGGGTGTATTCTGTAGTTCCATTCTGCACAAATGAAAGGAAAGGGTTAGTATTCATAAGTTGATACATCACCCACACTTTCAAAGTGCAGAGACTAGACAGAATAAAAATATACGTATAAAATCGTATTTGATTGCATATTTTTAAACCCTAAATTTAATGAACTTATTAGAATTTTATTGCTATTATATTTTGTATATAACTAGCCAAAGATGGAAAGAGAAACCATCCCCAGCGGAGTCGCCAGAAATCTGTGGGCTCCAAAAATTTTCCATTTTTTTGGGATTGTGTGATCCCAGGGGAATTTTCAGAAGGCAGATTGGGTTTGTAGATAAGACACTACCCAGAGATTTCGCCCTCATTTGGTGAGGACTTTTTGATCTGAGTTCTGGTTTCCTATAGGCGCAAGCCCCTATAGTTAATTACCCCTCCTGATAACAAGAGAGAACTTTCGATTAAGGCTAGTCATAAAAGAGGTCAAATAGGTTATAAACCTATCGTATAATAGCAATAGTTTAGGGTTTTAACTCTTGAATTTAGATTTGAATTTTGAAATTGGAAATTTGGAATTTATCACCATAAACTTAAAACTGGTGGTGGGGGGAATGAAGACGAGCCCGATCAAGATCCCATGGTTCCGTCGTCCCGGGCTGTCATGATCCCTGGTCTACTTAGTCAGAGGAGGTAGTCGACCCAACCTGACAGAAGGCATCTTGTCGGCAGCCATGGGTTGCTTCGTCCAAGAATACCTTGTAGACCTGGGTTGATATTTGCCTAAGGGGATATATATGAATCCACCTTAGCTAACAGAGGGCTTTATGCCTATCGAATATACCCTATGATCCATCGCTCAAGGGTTTGACGCCTTTAGGGAACATACGGGCTTTGGCCGTGACCGTAATATAATGGTGCCATTTTGCGGCGAAACCACCCGATCAGAGGGCACATGCCACGTCCCTATTGGCAAGAGACTGTTTGAGGATGAATCGTGGTGATACACCCAACATGCATTCGCTCTTTGTGAGCTGAGGTTAATTTCAGATTTATCACCCCCGACAAATAGTTGCGGAAGGTGGATGATTTTTAGTTTTGAGTTTTTAGATGATAGATTTTATTTCAGAGATTTGATTGGATTTGAGATTTGGGATTTGACATTTGATATTTGAAATTTGAGATTTGAGATTTGAAAATTGACATTTGAGATTTGAAATTTGACATTTGAAATTTGACATTTGAGATTTGAAATTTGACATTTGAAATTTGACCCCTCCGGTTGCGATTTTCGATCAACACGGCCATCATCAGGGTGACATTGATGCCACTTTTATTTTTGTAGGAATTTGGTAGGAATGGTATTTGAAAAATATTTGTGAATGGACCCCTCCGGTTGATATCTTCGTTCAACACGGCCTTCATCGGGGTGACATTAAGGTCACATGTATTTTGTAGAATTTTGGGAGACATTTTGTTATTCAAGTCATATCAACTCCGGTTCTTTTGAGGAGGAGGATGAAACTTGAATATTTAACCCGCGCAGTATTCTCAGATCGTTAGATTTGAAATTTATATGCGACGATCGGAGCACATGCAGGTTGTAGTATTTGACCCTGCGCAGCATTCTCGACGATTTGAGTCTGTAACTTTAATAGTTATGTCGGAGCACATGCAGGGATGAATTTAGTTTAATGGATAATATTTAATACATAAGGGGCATTTTAAAATATTTAAATATGATCCATTTGTGAGAATGATTTTATTTAGGAAATGCCCGAGATTTTATTTAAGGGGCCTACGAACGCCTTCTGTCCGCTTGTACACATGTTGCGGATCCGGTGGCGTTGTTCTAATTTAGGTTTCTTTTATAGCACATAGAAAATATTCTTTACATAGCTTGCAATGAATGCTTATTCAATAGGCATTAGAAGATCGTGCTAGTGTTCGTAGGAGAATTGTATTGTTTGCTATGAATCTTCTATTATCTTCTTTCTTTCCTCTTCTTAATGCATCTCCACCATACTCGTATCTTAAGATGTATTGATGGATACACAAATCATTGTAATCAGCCCCATGCCATAAACTAACTTGACGATTAAAATTTCATGTATCTTTTAAGGATTCATGAATCATCTTGGAGGTGTTATTACAATATCTTGAAAATGCTTTGTGAGAACTGAGATACTCATTTATTTTCAATAAAATTTGTTTAAAGAAAGAGAATGATGGCATGGAGTATCATGTTCTAAGATTTCACATCGTATCACTTAAGAGATATTTTCATTTTCATAAATTGTATTTTCAAAGAGTTGTCTGGTAGTCACTCTTTGAATATGATTTACTCATGTAATCAGTGTTATTCCTGAATTTACAATGATCCATGTACTTATGTTATCTCGTTGAGTGTGATATCATAATGAAAGTTCAATTTGAATATAGCATATATCAAGTAAAATTCAAATTGAATTAGATTTGAATCCATTTCAAGTTCATATTTGAGTCCGGTTTGAGCTTGAGTTCTTTTCAAGTTCAAGTGTAAGCCTCGCGCGAGTTTGAGTCCAAGTCCAAGTCAAATATCATTTGATCGAATTTGAATTTATGTTCGAATCAAATTTGAATTTTAATTTGATTTTATATTCGAATTAAGTTCAAATCAATTTTTAAATTTTTTTTTTTTTTTTAGTTCAAGTCCTCGGTTGTCCACTGAAAATTTCGGCAGCCTCCCGGCGTCTCCTCCCCACCGAGGGAGAAATCGGGACGGCACTGCCGTAGTTCTTCCTATCCGGACCTAAGGTCGACGGCGTAGGGTCTTCGAATTTTAAACCATCCCGGTCGGACCTAAGGTACGACGACCGGGGTCTTCAATTTTGGAACCATCCCGGCCGGATCTAAGATGCGACGGCCGGGGTCTTCAAATTTTAAAATCATCCCGGTCGGACCTAAGGTACGACGGCCGGGGTCTTCGACACCTGTTGAAAATCACTTCATATTTCTCCACATCTATTTTTTTTTTTTATAAATAATATATATTTATATGTATATTATATTATATTATAATATAAAATATATATTATAATCTAATATAACATAATATAATATATATTATTATATGTATGTTATAATAAATAATATCATATTATATATATAATACATTATATAAATAATATATTATATTTAATATAATAGAGGAGAAGAGAGGGAGAAGGATCGGGAAGAGGCAAGCCCGATCGGGCTAGGGCACGGCGATGGCTCACGCACGGGCTCGGGATTCCTGTTGGTGACGGAGGCGGCGGAGGCGGGTTCGGCCTCGGCAGGCGGTGGCTGGCTCGGCGGCGTTTCAAGGCCGGTGATGCGGGATCAGGCCGGCGACGGTTTGCAGGCGTCGGGTGCCGATCGCGTAGAGGAAGGAGCGGCAGTCGGAGATGGAAGTGCTGGTCTGCCTCGGCGTCGGATGTTTGAGTCGTCGGTGAGTGCTGAGGGATGGAGGCCGGCGTCTAGTTCGACGGAGCCGAGAGGTAAGTTCCGGATCTTCCTTGCGATTTTCTGTGCGTGTGTGCGTAAGAGAGCGAATGAGCGGGAGCATTGTTTTTTAAGTCGTGAGTATGTCGGTGGTTCAATCGTCGTGAGGTGGGACCGACAGAGGCGGTTGTGTCGTTTGGGGCTTAAGTCGGTCGGAGGAGCGGTTTGTCCGATCTGGCGTACAGCAGTTACAGTCAACAGTAGTGACAAACAATAAAATGAGCAGGATGATTATTCTCCTCCTAGGAGGAGGAAATCTATCTCTATATATTATATCTGTGTATGTGTGCTGGATGGAATTTTTTCCTTGGAGGATAATGATGTGCAGCCAATTCACAAGGAACCGGCCCAAAGGCCGGTTCAGATCTACAGGAGGGTCCGCCTCCCATCATTCGGCCAGCCCACATGGGGGCCCCACTTGATTCAAAAATTGAATTGGTTTGGGCTGCTGGGCTTTAGGAGGGAAAACCAATTAGGAAATGCTTTGTATTAAGTAAGAGGAGGGGGATTATGTTTTGATTGATTGGAATTAGGGTTTTCTTGGTGGCTTGAGTTTTAGAACAAATTCTAGAGATTGGGAGAGTGCGATCCTCCTCTCGAATAGAGGATCCTTATATCTTTGCTATTTTTCTTGCATCTACAAGTAAAATACAAGTTGTTTCTCCAAATTTCTCTCAGATTTTCCCTGTTTTCCACTGTTTTGCTGTTTTTTCCTTCTGCGAACAGCAGTTTGCATCGAGATTTGCTATAGAAGTGATTTGGAAATACTTGAAATCAAGTATTTCCTATCAAATTGGTATCAAAGCATCGTCTTGGGACCATCGGCGGCTGAAATTTTGAAATTTCAGCAAGGAATCGTCCTCCGCAAGAGGAATTCTCGACAATCGTGGGAGAAAAGATGGCCGGAAGGAAGGTAGAAGTTCTGGAGGGAGAAATCGGCCAACTGAAGACCGATTTGGAAGAAAGAACCGCTGAATTTCAAAATCAATTCGCATCCATCCATGAAAAGATGGATGGGAGGTTCACGGCCTTGGAGGAAATGATGAAGAAGATGTTGGAGGGCAAGCCAAACCCGACGATATCGGAAGCAAGGGAAGCCACCGGCGACAATGGGAGATACGGGAACCCGAACCCATTGAGGGGGAGGGACACTACGGAAGTGGAGATCCTTGACGGGAATGACGGAATGCCTCCGCTAGAACCACTTTCTAGGGAGGAGATGAGCATGGGCTATGAGAGAAGAGGTGCTGAAATTTTTGGGAGAAGGGATGAGTTCTACCGTCGAGGTGCTGAAGAGGAGAGGAGAAGGGAGGAGTATGAGGAAGGACATGGGTACGATCGGCGGAGGGAAGGTCGTGACCACTGGGGAGCTTTTCCCCCTCGGGGAGCGGGGGGTTACGGAGGATTTAGGGGAAACGGTAGAGACACGAGGGTGAGGAAATTGAAGATGTTGCCCATCTTTGAGGGCAAGGACGCACATGGCTGGATCTACAAGGTGGAGCGATACTATGCGGTCAATGGGTTGACCGAGGAGGAGAAATTGACAGCGGCAGGACTGTGTTTGGAAGGGAAAGCATTAGCTTGGTACCAGTGGCGGGACATGAGGCGGCCCATTCGAAGCTGGAGGGAGTTCAAGGACTGTCTGCTAGAGCGTTTTCGAACCAGTAGGGGAGGAGACTTCTACGAGCAGTTCTTTGCCCTGACACAAGAGGGGACGATCGCCGAGTACCACGACAGATTTGAGTACCTCGCGAGCAGGCTGGATCGTCTCTCTGAGACCGTGTTGGAGGGGAACTTCATGAGGGCCTTAAACCGGAGATCAGAGCAGCTGTCAGGGTGATGCGACCACGTGACTTGGGAGAAGCCATGGAGTTGGCACAGCTGGTGGAGGACCAGAAGCACCTGGAGAAGGGAGCTCGTAGCAGTAGCTTTGGGGGATCCTACAAGATGACGACTACATTCCTAGCCCCCAAAGGAATTGCCCAGGGAGTACCACGAGAAGCACCAAGGGAGAGTACAGGAGGGGGAAGTGGCAGAAATTTCAAACGGCTGACAAAGAAAGAGATGCAGGAGAAGAGGGCTAAGGGGTTGTGTTTTCACTGCGATGAGAAGTACACACCAGGGCATCGGTGCAATGACCGAACTCTTCAGGTTCTCACCGTCTGCGATGATGAGGAAACTGAGGGAGGTGAGCTAGAGACAGAGGAGGAGATGGAGGAGAAGCTACACTTGGATCTGGCAGAGGTTTCCCTGAACTAAGTGGTGGGATTCACTACAAATCACACCATGAAAGTGAGGGGAGAGATAAAGGACAAGGAGGTGGTGGTGTTGATTGATAGTGGGGCGACTCACAACTTCATTTCCACATAGATCGTTGATCAACTGGGAGTGAGATTGGTGGACACTGGCTGTTATGGGGTGATGATGGGCACAGGGAAGATGGAGAGGGGTCAGGGGATTTGCAGAGGAGTGCGACTGATGATCCAGGGGATACAGGTGAAGGAAGATTTCCTTCCGCTAGAGCTTGGGAGTACAGATGTCATCTTGGGGATGAAATGGTTGCAAACTTTGGGGGACACCAAGGTGAATTGGGGAGCACTCACGATGGAGCTGACAATCGAGGGAAAGAAGGTGGTAATCAAGGGAGATGCGGGACTTTCCAAATCCCTAGTTTCTCTTAAAACCATGGTGAGGGACATTCAGTCGGCAGTCGGAGGGTATTTGGTGGTGGAGCTGCACAGCTTGGAGGGAGCGAGATTGGAGGGAGGAGGGGACATCCCTCTCTCCATTCAGCCTTTGATTCAGCAGTTCCAAGAGGTTTTTCAGCCACCTCAGGGGTTACCACCGCAGCGAGAGAGGGAGTATGCCATCGTTTTGAGGGAGGGGGTATCACACATCAGCGTCCGGCCCTATCGCTACCCTCAGTTCCAGAAGGATGAGATTGAACGGTTGATTAGCGAAATGTTAGAGGCAGAAATCATCAGACCCAGTATCAACTCTTTCTCTAGTCCCGTTCAGTTGGTCAAGAAGAAGGATGGCAGCTAGCGGTTTTGTGTGGACTACAGAGCACTCAACAAGGAGACTGTCCCGGATAAGTTTCCTGTACTCGTCATCAACGAGCTCCTAGATGAATTGAGTGGGACTGTGATTTTTAGCAAGATAGACTTGAAATCAGGCTACCACCAAATCCGGATGAAGAGGGAGGATGTACCCAAGACGGCTTTCAGAACTCATGAAGGCCATTATGAGTTTTTGGTGATGCCTTCTGGTCTCACCAACGCTCCAGCGACTTTCCAGGCCCTGATGAATATGGTTTTCAAATCTTATCTCAGACGGTTTGTGTTAGTGTTCTTTGACAATATCCTGATCTACAGCAAGACAGATGAGGAACATTGGGAGCACTTAAAAAAGGTGTTAGAGGTACTGCAGGAGCATCAGTTGAGGGCTAATTTAAAGAAATGTTGCTTTGCACAAACCAGTGTAGAGTACTTGGGCCATGTGATTTCAAAAGGAGGGGTGGTAGCTGATCAGTCCAAATTTGAAGCAATGCTAAGGTGGCCAGTACCGAAAAATCTGAAGGAGCTGAGGGGATTCCTAGGACTGACAGGTTACTACAGAAGGTTTGTAAAGGGGTATAGTTCCATAGCATGGCCACTTACTGAGCAGTTGAAGAAGGACGGGTTCCTATGGGGGGAGGCAGCCACATCAGCGTTTGAGAGCTTGAAGAAGGCGATGACCACGGTGCATGTCTTAGCATTGCCAGATTTCACTCAGACTTTTATTATGGAGACCGATGCATCCGGGTACGGTCTTGGTGCAGTGCTGATGCAGAGTCGGAGGCCTATTGCCTATTTCAGCCAAGTATTGACTGCTAGAGCCATGCTGAAATCAGTTTATGAGAGGAAATTAATGGTCATCGTGTTGGCCATCCAGAAGTGGCGGCCCTACCTGCTTGGGAGACATTTCATTGTCAGGACAGATCAGAGGAGCCTGAAATACCTGTTGGAGTAGTGGATGGTGATGGAGGAGCATCAAAGGTGGCTGTCCAAGTTGTTAGGGTACGATTTTGAGATTCGGTATAGGCCAGGAGTGGAGAACAAGGCGGTAGATGCCTTGTCCAGATGTATGGGAGAGCTGCAAGCAGTGGCACTATCCGTGCCTTTGATGCTTGATTGGGAGTACATCAGAGAAGAAAGTTCTAGAGATAAAGATTTGGGAAGGATCAGGTCAGATTTACTGAAAGAGGATGGTAGTCACCCAGGGTACTCATTAGAGGGAGACAGACTGTTGTTTCAGGGGAGATTTGTGGTGCCCCGAACCTCGATCCACATCCCAAATTTACTCCAAGAATTTCATGGGAGCGTAGTTGGGGGCCATTCAGGAGTGCAGAAGACCTACAGGAGACTGGCGGCCGAGCTTTATTAGAAGGGGACGTGTAGAGATGTAGAGGAGATGGTGGCAAGGTGCGAAGTTTGTCAGAGGAACAAATATTTGGCAATGTCGCCAGGAGGACTACTACAGCCGTTGGCATTACCAAGATAGGTATGGGAAGAGATATCCATGGACTTCATAGATGGACTGCCTCGTTCAGAAGGATTCACAGTGATCTTGGTGGGGTAGATAGATTGAGCAAGTACGCTCATTTCATTCCTCTCCGACATCCGTACACCGCAGTGATAGTAGCCTCAGCATTCATCAGGGAGGTGGTCAGATTGCACGGGGTACCAGAGGCATCGTGTCAGACAGAGATAATGTGTTCCTTAGCCATTTTTGGAAAGAGTTGTTCAAGTTGCAGGGAACAATTCTGAAAAGGAGCACCGCCTACCACCCGCAGACAGATGGCCAGACTGAGGTGGTCAATAGGAGCTTGGAAACATACTTGAGATGCTTCGTGTCGGATACGCCCAAGCAGTGGGCTAAATGGCTGTCATGGGAGGAGTACTGGTACAACACCTTTTTCTACTCGACTGCACAGATGACCCCATCAAGGTGTTGTACGGAAGGGACCCTCCTCACTTGGTGCATTTTGGGAGTAGTAGTACTCTCATTTCTTCAGTAGAGGAATATTTGGAGGAGAGGGATAAAGTGCTGGAAGAATTGAAGAGACATTTACTGAGCGCTCAACAGATTATGAAGCGGCAAGCGGACGGGCATAGGAGGGACATCCAATTTGAAGTGGGGGAGAAGGTGTATTTGAAGCTCCGACCATATAGATAGAAAACAGTCGCCAACAGGAGAAATGAGAAGTTGGCTCATTTGTACTTTGGGCCTTATGAAGTGCTGGAAAAGATCGGAGCAGTAGCATATCAACTGAAGCTACCACCAACGGCGACCATACATCCAGTCTTTCATGTATCACTGTTGAGGAAGGCCATTGGTGATTATACAACCAACCTCGAGCTACCAGCGACTCTGACGGAGGATTTAGAGGTGGATTTGGAACCATTAGAACTGATGGGGGTTCGCCAGAAAGAAGAAGGAACTAAGGAAGTGTTGATCCAGTGGAAGAACCTTCCAGACTACGAGGCCACGTGGGAGCCATACGAGAGGGTGAAACATCAATTTTCTGATTTTCACCTTGATGACAAGGTGGTTCTTTGGGAGCGCGGTATTGATGTGCAGCCAGTTCACAAGGAACCGGCAGAACCGGCCCAAAGGCCGGTTCAGATCTACAGGAGGCGGATAGGGTCCGCCTCCCATCATTCGGCCAGCCCACATGGGGGCCCCACTTGATTCAAAAAATAAATTGGTATGGGCGGCTGGGCTTAAGGAGGGAAAACCAATTAGGAAATGCTTTGTATTAAGTAAGAGGAGGGGATTAGGGGGGATTAGGTTTTGATTGATTGGAATTAGGGTTTTCTTGGTGGCTTGGGCTCTAGAACAAATTCTAGATATTGAGAGAGTGCGATCCTCCTCTCGAATAGAGGATCCTTGTATCTTTGCTATTTTTCTTGCATCTGCTAGTAAAATACAAGTTGTTTCTCCAAATTTCTCTCAGCTTTTTCCCTGTTTTCCACTGTTTTGCTGTTTTTTCTTGCTGCGAACAGCAGTTTGCATCAAGATTTGCTATAGAAGTGATTTGGAAATACTTGAAATCAAGTATTTTTTATCAGATAATTTGGGTTTCAATATTCCTTCAAATATTGGATCAAACTTGTCCATTCTCCTTTCATATTAACTATTAACTAGTTTTTTTTTTTTTTTTTTTGTAACTATTAACTAGTTGAATGTATGATTCCATAAACTTTTACCATCATCTGCTCTATTGATTTGATGCATCAAAATTTTCTAAATAAATGGTTTCATTGCATGAGTGATTATGTGAATTTTAATGTGTAGTCTAGCAAATGTATTGGAATCTAATACATAGATTATGAATGATATTTAGAATGTTATTGATGGTTTTAATGTGTGGAGTATATTATGTGGGCTTTTATATGTCTTTTGACTTTGTTTATTTTTTTATTTGCTTGATGAATGATTACCTTATTGAAAAAATGATAAAACTATATCTATAAATAATTTTTATCTTGTTGCTTAAAATCAATATTTTAATACTTGGTTTGAATATAGACAATAAATGGTTCTAAAGGTAGGGGGAGAGTGGTCATCTCCTCCTCAGAGGAGAAATCCCATTTCTCTAACACGCTTACACGTATGTATCTATGTATGCTTATGCATGTAAGTATGTTACCTATATATAAATAAATTATTAGAACTAGTGCACACCAAGTGCCCAATGTATTAATGGATGGATGTTCATCAACCAAAAGCTTAAGATAATGGATAACTAATGAATGAGGTCTCCACTACTAGTATATTAAATACTCAAATCTTATTTCACTTTCACTATGGTGCTATTTTTTACTCTTATGTGTTTATTGAACAATATTCTTATTAATTAGAGTCCCAGACATAGATTAGACTACCTCTCAAATGAAAGATCTTAAGTACTATCAAACGTCACATAAAAAGAGCTCACTTAATCCAATGTTTAAAATTGCGTATTCGGGTATTGAGGCGTTTTTCATTCGTGAGGCGAGGCGTAAGCCTCAAGGCGTTTTGAGGCGTAAGCTTCAAAATCAAAAGATTGCGTAAATATAAAATGATAAATTTTTTATATACTAATGAGTGAATAATATAAAATATATAAAAGCATAAGATATGAAGTGAAATCAAAATATATCAATAATAAGACAACATGAATTATAGTTCAACTCAAAATTCTATCTTTCCCAAATCCCAGTACTATTTTCATTAACATATAATTCCAATTTCCAAAAATAAATAACAATGACATATCACATAAGAACTCATAAGTCATCAGTACTGTTATCACTAAGGGGTTCTTCATTTGAATCATCATTATGGTGAACTGCTCACTCCCCTTCCTCCTCTCCTATAGAGTCCAATATCGGGCATTTACTTCAATATTTATGTAAGCTTTAATATATATAGCGTGAGGCGTAAGCCTCATGCCAATGAGGCGAGGCGGGCCTCAAGACGGGCCTCAACCAAGTTGAGGCGCAAGCCTCATAAAAAAAACTCGAGGCGTAAGCATCGAGGCGTTTTTTACTGGAATTGCGCAAAGGCGGGCCTCAAGGCGAGCCTCAAGGCGAGCCTCATATTGCGCAATTTTAAACCATAGTCTTAATCACATAGAGCTTTTATGAGAGTCGCACACTCTTGAATATTGCTCAACCATGATAAAAGTTACCAACACCAATGGGAGCCACAAATCGTATGAGCCATTTGATCTCAATTGACACTTGTTTGTAGGGTGGAACACTGGAACTTCAACACGTTAGTGGATGTAAATCCTTCAACCCAAAAACTGGGTGAGAAAAACTATTAAAATATTAGAAACTGAGCTCTTATTTCACCTCAAATATGACTTTTTCACTCTCATGTGGATCTCAACAATTACATATGCACAAAAATGACATTAAAAATGAAGATAAGTGCTCCAAAAAAGATAATTTAACATGAGTTTGAAATGTCACCATAAATTTTTGTGTGCAAATAATATTTCTAGTAGTGTATAAGAGTAGCATCATTGAAGATCACTTGACCTTTAGAATTTTGGTGAGTTCGAGAGATGAGCCTCTGCCTTTCAAAATTGTCATATTTGTCTTCATGTGAAGGCACTGACCTTTTCTTCTAGTATTTGTATAATTAGACAAGGCAAATTATTAATGACTTTAAATATGTATTTAGGGATGATAGTGTAAAACACGATGTTAACCCAAATAAATATTTAAAGATGTCCCCACCTGTTGGATAGGAATTTGGGCGACCTTGAAATATTAAAACTTTAAAAATGCCCCTCTGTCTGGGGGGAGGTTCTTATAAAATTGAACTATATAACAACAACAATAACAACATCAAGGCTTCTTCCCACTATATGGGGTCGGCTATATGAATCCTTTTTCTCCATTGTGTCATGGTAAAAGTTAATTTCTCATTTAAATTTAATAAAGAAAGGTCATTTCTAATATTTTTTAACCAAGTCTTTTTAGGTCTATCTCTACATTTCTTAACATAGGTCAAATCTAATACATCTACTTGCAGCGGGCATTTTCAATAAAATTGACCTATAAAATTGAAAAAAAAAGCCCTATCTTGTAGGGGGGATTTTCAATAATTTTGAAACATATCCTTGCTTTATAAGAGAGTTTGAGGACAATGAATTCGCTTATAATGATGATTCAAATATAAGCATAGAAATGTAAATCATTATCCTAATTGATTTGCCATACATTCTTAAGGATTATTTTGAATATGAAGCAAAATTTAAATTTGAATATGAAACTAAAATCATAATTTGAAATTTTAAGCAACTCAATGGAATTTGATTCTAAATCTTTGAGTGATTCGCCTCTTTTCATGATTTAACCATTATACATCTTGTAGTTATTTCTTTCCCTGAACTTGCAATCAATCATTTTGTTGCATTGCATGTTGAGCATTTACATGAATTTATACTGATTTTCAATCGAATTTTTTTAGAAATGATCATATGATAATCATGTAAGCTCATTTTGACGTTTGAAAATAATTCATGAATTTCTATTGTTTAGTTTGTCAATTTTCGCACATGATTTGCACTCTCTATATTTGTCTTTATCTACCAGAGCTATAAAGTATTGCTATATTAGTAGTCAGCAATGATTTAATGTGTTTATACATAATTTGCCTTTTAATATTAGTATTTGGTATCCTTTTAATGATGTAATTCTCTTACCAAATTGAGGCACCATCAAAACCCCTATACTTGATGATTCTACAAGGGAATTTATGCATGTCAATATGTGGTTCTATTTCTATTTCTTCTACCATTAGCATATGGAAATGCTTTAATATTATTTGACAAGATGGATATATTGTTTGCTGTCAAGGGGTTTCATGATCCTTCTAACAGAATGCATTAGTGGTCTTTCCATTTTACGAATAGATTCCACCACTTACAGTCCAAATAGTTCTTCCCGCTCTGGAGGAAATGTTGTATCATCTGCCAACTTGCTTTGTCAAACTAATCTTCTTATCAGCCAAACAAAAGAGTTAAACCATAAAACAAATGAGCTGATCTTCACCGATTTTATTGTCTTTTTAGCTCACTATCATTTACAGAATAATTTTCATTATTTATTTTAAAATTTAAATAATTGAAGTGTACTAAGAATAAGAATGCCTTTATCCTTTAGCTTTAGTTTTATTTTATTTTATTTTATATATAGGACCGCTTGTATGAATTTTTATGATTGATTGTATTATTGAAAGTATGGAATTCATTCAATGTTTTTTATTATTTACATCATGCAACTAATTAGTTATAGTTTTAGCACTGTCTAGTGATCATCATTCACTTGTCAGCAGCACAAGCTTATTATTGTTTGCTATATTGTATTCATGCAGATGTACTCCTTGGCGATCTTCTTGTGGCTGATAACTCTCCTTATCAATTTGAAATCACTTCCTCCATGTATGCTGTTGATAGGATTCAATCAGTGGCAGGTCAAAAACTGAACAAAACTGACTCTCCCACTCTGCAGCAATCAATGGATGGCAGCCTAGTGAGATCCTCCTCAGCGGGTTCAAGGTTTTTCTATATTTAACTTTACATTATTTTTAAAAAATTTCTTCATTTTTCATATTTATTTTATAACTTTTATTTTTTGTCAGTTTGGATCAGAAATCTATTGACAAACTTGTTGAGGCTTCTACTGCTGAAGCAGAGGCTGTTAGTGCTGTCTGGCGCGCTGCACAAGAAGCATTGGGTGTCTCAGCTGAGAAAGATTTTTCGCAAGAAAATGAATCTGCATATCCTGCTAATAACCAACCTGACCCCTCTGATTCTAATTATACCATACAACCAGATGTGAAGTTACATCCTCGAGCGGTAAGTTAGTGATTTCATGGCGGTCCAATTATCACTTTGTATTAGTGTTTATCTGTAGTGATGATGTTGCAGGTTGTAGTTGCTAAGGAGGCCATTGGTAACTTGGGTGGTTTGATACGGCAACTTTCTTTGGATCATTTTGAAAATGAGAGTAGAAGAATGTATCCAGCAAATGGTGATCAGACCTATCCACCTAAGAAATTCTTAAATAGACAGAAGTCTCCACAGGGCTTACATAAGAAGGTAGGGGTACTACATTTTTATTATTTTTAAAGATGACCAATTGTTTTACTTTTATTTCTCTTTTTGCAGATTATATCTTTGCTTCTTAGGCCAAGAAACTGGCGAGCTCCTTCTAACCGAAGCTTTTTCCTTGATTCTTATGAAGTCGGAGAGCTTTGCTATGCTGCTGAGCAAATATTCATGCAAGAGCCTACTGTTCTCCAACTAAGAGCGCCAGTCAAAGTATTTGGTGATCTTCACGGGCAGTTTGGAGATCTAATGCGTTTATTTGATGAATATGGTTTCCCATCGACTGCTGGGGATATCACGTAAGTTAGAATTTTGACTTGGTGCAGTGTTGATTCATGCGGCATGCTACAAAAGTAATTGTAATTGATCAATTGTTTTCCAATGCCAATGAGTAATAAGAAGGAATTTTTAATAAGACCTAGCGGAAAGAAAGATGCTGCTGCTCAACAGTGGCATTTGTATTTTTTTCAAAATCATTTTGTTTAATATTTGAAGTAGAATCTGAATCAAAACTTTCCTTGTATTTTGAAGAAAAAACTTTTCTAATGGCTTGAAGATCATGTTGTGTTGGACCAGTATGAAAAAATAACAAAAAAAGAAGAGAAAAAAAATAAATAAATAATTAAAAATTTTGACGAGATGCCTCATTTCACCCAAGACACCCCACCCCTCAGGTTTACAAAAACTTATAAAAAAAAGGGAAAAAAGGCTCTCGCATGCATCGTCGAGTCAAAATCCTGCTCTTCTCCTACACCTTCAGCCCTCATGCTCCGACCCTGTAGCCCGTTCAATCCGCATCCCTCTCCCGTCTCCAACCCCTGCTCCCACTTGTGAACCTCGTCTACAGCCTTGCTCCCGCACTCGGATCCAATCCCACAATCACGCCCAATAATCAGACCCACCTCGGCCCATCCCTGTCTCTGCCTTCCACGCCAGCTCGCAACGATAGACCTCGACACGTCGGGCATGATCCGGTGCTTCCCCCCCCCCAGTTGCAACACTCGACCGCACTCACACGCTCCCGCTATTATGTTTCTGCTCGTGACACCAACGCCGAGCCCGCGCCTATCCCAAGCCACTCACCCTCGACGTCCGCCTCCGTCCTGCAATTTCAACCTGTCAAAGAAGGAGAGGGTGTCTAGGTTCGATGTATGAGTAATTGGAATTAGATCCAATTAAATTCAGATTGAGAGATAATTGAAGGGGGTTTCCTAAAAGGGTTTATTAATTTGGAGAAGCTTTTGAATTTCAAATATTATTTGAATTCAAATTCAAAGACTTTCCAAATTAACAAGAAGTTATTTTAGGAAAGTAATTAATGGAAATCTAAATTTTGAAATTCAAATTCATGGAACCAAATGGAGGGGAGGCCGGCGGCTAGGAAACCTAGGGGAAGCCGACGGTTAGGGGCCTTTGGGAGGCCGACCGGTTTTGGGTGGTGGAAGGACGGTGGGTGGCGGTATGGGGGTTGGAAGACTAGGTTTAGGAAGAGTGGGGGGGAACAGGTGAGGTGGTGGCTTAAGGAGGAGAAGGGGAGAAAGAAGAGAAGACAACCACAAGCTCGGACTCCTCCGGCAACTGGTGGGTATTGCGTTACCCTCTCCTCGGGATTTCACCAAAGAACTCTCAAGATCCACAAGAGAACAAGAAAAACTCAAATTTCATATTATTCATCATTAACCCTCAAAGAAGGAGGGGAAGGCTTTAAATAGCCAATACAAAATGACAAATAAAAAGTACTAATATGCCCCTAGGGCTTACACATATCTAAACCCTTAAGGGCAAAAGTGAAAAAGACATAATAAAATTCATAAATAAAACTAATGTATCAATAATAAAAATGAACATCAAAAGTAGAGCGGCGCAATTGTAGCTGTAGATTGTCTGATAGACTTTTCAAGGCCGGATGTCCTCATTAGAAGCTGCAATTATGCTATTCCATCTAGATGAAAAAATGGCATCACAACCTTCATATATAACCAAGACTCGCCCCTAGTGAATCTACATTCTTGATACAGCCTAATTTTAACCCTACATACATTTGGAAAATATTCCTAAATATAACGTGGAGAGAAGTTTAGGCGTGGAGAGATGGCATGGAGGTGTGTCTGTTTGTAAAAAGCTTTGGAAACAACTTAGAAGCTCTCAGCCAAGCAAGGTGGTGCTGCTCCTCACAGGTGCATTTTCAACCAGTGAGAGCCTGGATTCCTCAGCCAAGAGGGTGGCCGGAAGAGCAGAGAAATAAAATATCAAAGCTGTCTTCATTCCATTGATTTCTCCAATACACCTGCATAAATTTGTTAAAAGAGTAAAACCTGGAATCCAGGTTATATTGGGTGATATATCTTCAGTCACTATTTTGCTTGTTGCTTGCATATCTACCACATTGAACATGTTCTATCTTTCCTGAAGCATCTTAACTAAATTTAAATAACAACTAAATATACTAAAGTTATTTCTTGACTTTATAGAATATTCTAGAATATCACCTTTGCTCAAATTTTTGTATCCGTCAGAGTTTTGGTTGGTTCCCATATTCGAAGGCTAGTGCTTAGTACAATTAACCTTAGGGTGCTCTGGTCAAGGAATTGTACCAAACCCTCTGATGGGCTCTGCTATGTACACTATTGATCTATGGGTGATGTATACCAAATCACATTGTTTGAAATTTTAGTTTTCGACTTTGATATTCCAAAGTATTTGCTATAATTGCACACATAACATCGTGTATACATATTAGTGTTTTTGTAATTTATTTAATTGGATATAGATGTGAGACTCTTGGGAAATCTTTCAGGTATATTGACTATTTGTTTCTGGGAGATTATGTTGATCGAGGACAACACAGTTTGGAAACCATATGTTTGCTTCTTGCTCTTAAGGTGCAGTTTTGCCTCAACACTTTGCATGCTTATTCACAGCTAGTGTTGATTTCTTTTTTTTTTTTTTTCTTTTTTTTTCTTGTGCAATGCTTTAGTTCACTAAATTATAATTCAACTATTTGCAGATAGAATATCCAGATAATATCCATATAATTCGAGGAAATCATGAGGCTGCTGATATAAATGCTCTTTTTGGTTTTCGCCTTGAATGCATTGAAAGAATGGTGAGAAATTTATATTTTTTATGCTTCATGGTGGAAGAAATTTGAAGCTTTTTGTAGCAAAAAGAAAAATGCTTTAATGAAGAAGAAAAGTACTAACTTTGAAGCTTATGTAGGGAGAAAGTGATGGAATATGGGCATGGACTCGTTTTAATCAGCTCTTCAATTGCCTCCCTCTTGCTGCACTCATTGAGAAGAAAATTATTTGCATGCATGGTGGTATAGGGAGGTCCATAAACACATTAGAGCAAATTGAGAAAATTGAAAGGCCAATAACGATGGATGTTGGATCGATTATTCTAATGGACCTTCTATGGTAATTTCTACAACCATTATAGTTAATATGGTGATTTCTCTTAAACCATTACTATGCTTAATATGATCTATTATCCATTCATATTTCTACACTTTTCAATTTTCAGGTCTGATCCTACAGAGAATGATAGCATAGAGGGCTTGAGACCAAATGCGAGAGGTCCCGGTCTAGTCTCTTTCGGGGTATGTTGATAATATTTTTTAAATATTGCATTTGAATGACATGATGGTTTTTGCTTCAAATTTAATTTGAATTGATTCCTCATGTTATTTGAATTAATTAATTGATTTTATCATTCTTTATGATCAATTAATAATTGGTGATTTAAGTAAATATCAAAATTAGTTATAAACTAGTGATTGGAGTATAAGATTATGAGATTTTAATGGACCTTAAATATCAATATACATGATGAAAAAGTTTTAGTAGCTTTATATGACTTCGATTTAAAATTAACTCTTTAGTATTTGATAAGTTGATATATTTGACATTGAAAAATATGTTTATTTTCAAATAAAAAAGAAAATAAATTTTAAGGTATGAAAAATTAGGATGATGTAACTTATAATGCCATGACATAAAATTTTGTTTTTTTTTTGGTAAAGAGAAGATTCCCGATTGATAGCAAAAATATGTGTAGAAAAGTAGATATATAAAAACTATTTTAAATTATATTGTTTATTTTTCGTGTACAAATTAGAAGTATTTAGGCTCATTCGAGGATATTACATATGGGAAAAGGTAAATGCAATTTACACAATAAGTAAATAAATCCAAAAAAAGGCACCAACAGCTTGTTGAAAGGAGAGGAGCACATGGATTGCAATCCGTTGACCCACCACCTACAACCATCATTGTTGTCACCGGCCACCGCCACCGGCTACCACAGCCACTTGCCACCACCCTTTTTAGACTTGATATTGCATTCATTTTATTTCAAGCTCAACAACAAAAAAAAATCTCACATATTTCTTTTTCATTCATTCAAACAACTCCAAAGTATTCATTTTACACTGCATTACTTTTATAATATATTTATTTTACATTACAATCTTTTTTCAGCCAACCAAACAACCCCAAAATGAAAATGGAAACTGCTAGCCAGAGTAACTATGGCATCATTGCATGGCTTCTCTTGGTTTAGAATCATGTGTTTGAATGTTAACTTTAGTTAATAAGAGCTTTGTATTCTGCATACTAACTTCAGCTTCTGACATGGGATTATGTCTTCACAAGTCTATTTCTCTTTCGCATGTGGGCCCAACTTTTATCCTAACATTGTTGTGGGCTCCGAAAATTCGGCCCAGGCCTCCCCGTCGCGCGATTTCTTTTTATATTTGGCGAGGGGAGTTTTAATGAACTAAGTTCCGGGGTAAATTTTGGAAGGCAGATGGGTTTGTAGATAAGACACTACCCAGAGATTTCGCCCTCATTTTGCGAGGACTTTATGATCTGAGTTCTGGTTTCCTATAGGCGCAAGCCCCTATAGTTAATTACCCCTCCCGATCACGAGAGAGAACTTTCGATTAAGGCTAGTCGTCGATCAAATACGTAAAGATACGTGTTATCTGGCATATAGTAGCAGCAATGAGTATTGGTATTGAGGATTGGAAGTTTGGAATTTGAAGGGTTTGGATATTGGGAATTGAAGAATTGGGTTTTTGGATTTGGAATTTGGTTCGGAAGATTTGATATTTAAATAGAAATTGCACCATCCTACACTTAAAGCGGATGGTGGGGGAATGAATGATAGGCCCGATCAAAATCCCATGGTTCCGTCGTCCCGGGCCATCATGGTCCCTGGTCTACTTAGTCAGAGGAGGTAGTCGACCCAACCTGACAGAAGGATCCTTGTCGGCAGCCATGGGTTGCTTCGTCCAAGGGGATCTTGTAGACCGGGGTTGAGTGTTTGTCTAAGGGGACAAATTTGAATCCACCTTAGCTGACAGAGGGCTTTGTGCCCTATCAATCATATCCTATTGATTCATATCTCAAGGATTTGATGCCAATAAGGAGCGTATTGGCTCTGGCCATAACCGGTATATCGTGGTGCCATTTGGCGGCAAAACCACTCGGTTCAGAGGGCCTCGAATCGTCGTAACCATTTATCATGCGGTGTCATTTGGCGGCTAACCGCCGGTTAGAGGACACATACCACGTCCTTACTGGCAGGAGATTGTTTGAGAATGGATCCTAGTGATATTTTCGACTAGGCATTTGGCTCTTTGTGAGCTAGAGTTTATTTGAATTTTTCCACCCCGGCAGACTGTTGCGGAGGGTGGATGAATTTTGCTTTAAGTGCGTTGATGGATTTATTTCAATTTTAAATATTTTTGGGATTTTGGAATTTTTTTAATTTTTTTTTTTTTTTGGATTTTGGGTGGAGCTTTGGATTTTTGGGAGGCATTTGAAAATGTTTGGGAACCCCTCCGGTTGAGATCTGCATTCAACATGGCCATTATCAGGGTGTTTGGGGTCATTTTCCTTTATTGATTGAACCCTGTCAACTCGACCAAGCTGTTGCTCGAGGATCGGGTTTCTCGCAGGCTTTATGCATTTTGTTAGTGAATTCTTTTGATTTTAGGTCTTGAAGGCCTAAAATGAATGTATTTAAACAAATACACCGGTCGCTACAACCGTGTACTTTGTTAGGTAGTTCGAATCTTGTCGACTTCTATTGATCCGTATAGAAGGATCAGATTCGAACTTGAATTCACTTGTTGACCCGCGCAGCATCCCTAGGCGTCACGTGTGTACCAATAACACACTCGTCTGGGCCCATGCGGGTTGAGATTGTATTTTCCCCTTTAGTGTACCTATGTGTATACAATTTATGGTGCACGTGCAGGGGTATTTTGGAATAATTTTAGTTGTGCAAGTAATTGCCCTTTTGGATACACAATATTTCATTTAAGAGCCTATACATGCCTTCTGTCCGCTAGCATGAGTATTGCGGATCCGGTGGCGTGGCGTCTTGGTGTTGACTCCCCTTTTCTCATTCACCGGGGAGTTATTTTGGACTTTGAAATTTGTTGCTTTAAAGAGAACTCCTTTTAAGATCATCAGTGTAGTTGACTTGTCATTTCTGATATTTGTAGATACCAGAACTGTTTTCCTCTAAGTATGGAACTAAGAAGAGACATTGGAACACCAGGAAGTTTGGTTCTAATTTATTCAAATATTTCCTCCTTTCTGCCAGGGGGTGTCCTTTTTCGTACATCGGGTTGCCTTTGTACCCGGTGTACTAACAGCACTTTGATCACCACTGACGTAGGTGATATCCGTACTTGTGTCCACAATGGTTTGTTGTGCTTACAATACATTGTTGTTATCCACAAGTAGTCATTTGCAGGGGATCAGTTGTATCCGCTACGACCTCCTAGTAGTATTCGTAGGAGAGCCCTTGCTTTTGCATTGAAACCACCTTTTACCAATCTCAGGTGGTTGATGATTGTACTTGTTTGTAAAGACGGATCTTTGATTGTTGGTCTCCAGTAATGCCATCTCAATCAACAGGCATGGCGTGTTTGACTTTGTAGGGACTGTTGTAGGAGTTCGTTACACCTACTCATACATGTTTGCTAGTGGCTGAGGCTTGATTATTTGCTGGTCATTCAGTAGTCCATGTCATTCTATACTTTGTTTAGATTCAGTATCTAAACCCAGATTTGAATTTAGTTCATGTTCAAACCGATGTGCATATTCAAATTGTAGATTGAGTTTGAGTAGAAGTTCAGGTCTCCTGAAGCCCTTAGAGATTCAAGTTTCTTGTGGTCCTCAATTCAGAAACCCAAAATCATGACATATGAGTTGAGTTCTTTAAAGTTCATGTTATTCAACTCTCTTGCAATCAGATCCGAGTTCAAGATCCAGTTTGATTTTATTTCGTTTGATTTGATCTTTATTAATCATTTGAGTTTAGGTTCTTGTCCACAAATTCACTGCTCTTGTTCGAGTACAAGTCCTTTATAGTCCAAATCAGATCTTCGTGCAAGTCCAGATGTTCAACTTGAATCCACATCTTTGTTCTCTTAGAGTTTCAAAACAGGTCCGAGTAGAGTAATATTTCACCCGAAATTTCGGCAGCCTCCCGGTGTCTCCCCCGTTTAGGGGAAAAACAACGGAAAACTGGGCCTCCCGCCACGCTAGAGAAAAGTGTGTGCGGTAGGTGCCCTCTTACGAGGACACCGCGGCCGTGTAAAGTCTTTGTCCCCACCACGCCAGAGAAAGGCGTGTATGGGTCTTCGGTACATGTTGCAAGAGAGAAGCAGTTGTTTCCCCGCAAGCGGGTACTTATAAATATCCCGATCTCGTCGTAGGCACCGCACCGGGTTCCCTTCCCACCACGCTAGAGAAAAGCGTGTATAGGTGTTTTGCCGGTGCGCCACGAACGTCGAGAATAGGTTTGGAACCGAGGGTCGCTCGCCTACCTTGTCGTGGGTGTCGCGCCGGTTGCCCTTTCCACCACGCTAGAGAAAAGCGTGTATAGGCAAACCACCGACTCGACACGCATGCCGAGGTAAGAGAGCGAACAAGGGTTCCAGAAGTTATACCTTTGGCGGCCGGCAGTGGAGGGTCGTCGGCGACTGTCGGCGGGAGGCAAGGTAGGGAGGAGCAAACATTACTTGTAATTAATAACTAATTTTTAATTATAAAAATAATTAAATAATTATAATTAGTAATTAATAACTAATTATTAATTAATTATAATTAGTAAACTAATTACAATTATAATTGATTAATATTAATCAATAATTAATTACTAAATATTAATTAACTATAATTAATTAATTAATTATTATCATAATTAAATAATGATTAAAATAATTAATAATAATTAATAAAGTAAAAATTAAACCATCCCCCCCTCTCATGGTTCGGCCGGATTTACGGGATTAGGCCGAAGAAGCATACAGTAGGAAGAAAGTTACCTATACAGCAAGCGGGCTCCCTTCCCCACTTCTAGACCTGTCAATTTCGGGTTACGGGTCGAACTCGACCCGACCCGTAATTGACTCGGCTTTATTCGGGTTCGGGTCAACCCGACCCGGTTTTATAAATGGGTCGGTTTTCAAAACCCGAACCCGACCCGCTTCGGGTTCGGGTCAACCCGACCCGACCCATTTAGGGTTTAGGGTCACGCGAAGTCTCGGACAGCGGGTGGCGGACGGCTGACCCGACCCGCTTCAGCGGTGCAGTGGGCGGGCGAGATCGAGCGCGAAATCGAGCGCTGCAGCGGTGCAGTGGGCACGGGCGAGCGACGCAATGCAGCGGTCGGGCGAGCGACGCGGTGCGGTCGGGCGAGGCGGCGAGCGACGCGGTGCGGGCGGGCAAGCGACGCGGTGCGCGCGGGGCAGTGGAGAGCGGCCAGCGGGGCAGGCGGGCAGCAGCGCGGCAGCGCCGGGCAGTGGGCAGCGGGCGGGGTAGGAAAATTCAAATTTTTTTAAAATAAACGGGTTTTCGGGTTGACCCGACAACCCGTCGGGTCAACCCGAACCCGACCCGAACGGGTCGGTTTTTCGGACCCGAACCCGACCCGCTTCGGGTTCGGGTCAACCCAAACCCGAAAATTCCGGGTCGGGTTCGGATCGGGTTTTCGGGTCGGGTCCAATATTGACAGGTCTACCCACTTCCGATTAAAATGTCGGACCTTCCAATCCGGCAGGAAAGAAGAGCGCAGGAAGAGCGAAGTCGAGCGGCTCGAGGGAGACCGGAGAATGGACGTGAAAGGTAGGAGGAGCTCTCTCTCTCTCTCTCTCTCTCTCTCTCTCTCTCTCTTTGTGGAGGCGTCGGCTGGACCGAACGGAGCTAAGGGGAGCGGAACAAAGGGAGCTCGATGGAGGACTTCCGATCCGACATAAGGGAAAGTCGTCGGGGTGAGTTGTCTCTTTTTAACAACACGCTCGAGTCGTGCTCGCGACGTGGGGAGAAGTGACGCGAGGTGTGGCCTCGTCGTGTGAAGAGCGGCGACGACGTGCATAGATCGTGCGACGTGGGAGAGCAGTTAGTAGGTTTTTTTGATGATTTTTTTTTTTTTTTTTTCACCGGATACAGGTCAACAATTGTTTTTATTTTATGAATCCAAGCATTGGGAAGCAAAAAGATCATTGATAGATAATTTGAGCATAGAAGAAATGAGAATGCTAAGAGAGATGTGTGGTAAAACTATGAAAGATAGATTGTGAATGATTATATTAGAAATGGTGAGAGATACTTATCTATTAGTGTAAAATAGACTTTAGGTGGTTTGGGCAAGTTCAAAGAAGTGGAAGATGCACCAATAATAAAGGTAGATAAATTTGATCCTAGAGGGTTAGGATGAAAAAAATATAGATGAAAGGTACCTTGGATGGAAATTGTGTAAAATGACTAATGTCAAATAATTTTAAACACATCATACAACACTCATTAGGGATGAATGAAAAATGAGAATTCATAAAGCCAAACTCGAATCATTGTGATAATGATAGTGATGATGATGTTGAAGTATCAATATATCCAGTATATGAACTTTTATCATATGGATGCCTTGGAATTATAGAATTGAGTTAATCAGTTTTTTATTGGTGGAAAATAAAAATTAATAACATGAACATTTTAGAACTTGTTTATGATCCCGTCAAGGAAAAGCATATTTGTGACATTTTTTTTTAAGTTACCGCACCTGCCTTGAGCATTTGCCATTCACTTTTTGGTTAAATCTCTTCTCTGCTCTCGTAGACATTTATGCTGATGCCTTTCTAAACTTGCAGCCTGATAGAGTTACAGAGTTCTGTAAGAAGAACAAACTACAACTTATCATAAGAGCTCATGAATGTGTGATGGATGGCTTTGAAAGATTTGCTCAGGGACAACTTATCACTTTGTTTTCTGCTACTAATTACTGTGGTAATCCTACAGAATTTTACTGATTCATCTTATCATATTGTCACAAATTTATCTGCATTTCTCCTAATACTCTTTGATCCACATATGATAGTTCTATTCTAAGGCTTGCCTTGTTTCAGGAACTGCAAATAACGCTGGAGCAATCCTGGTGATTGGTAGGGGATTAGTTGTGGTTCCAAAGTTGATTCATCCACTTCCACCACCACTTCAATCACCTGAGTCATCTCCAGAGCGTGTTTTAGAAGATACGTGGATGCAGGTGAGATTGTGTTCTACTTTGAGGGGTCATTTAGTTTCTTGTGGATAGAAAAAACAAGGAAATTTGCTAGATTGGATCATTTGGTTGGATAGAATAAGAAATCAAGTATGGATATTAAAACTCCCAAAACCCCTTGATGTAATGACTTCATTCAACCTAAAATTTATAGTTTATTAATATATTATAATATTTAATTAAATTTATAGTTTATTAATCAATAATTATTAGATTCTTAAATTACAATAAACATTATTAGATTTATTAAACTTCCGTATCAAACAAAAATCAAGCTCCTAACAAGCTTATGAGCGAGCATGTTCATGAGCTTCGGACGATGTTGTTCAAGAACATAAACGAGTCGAACACATAGTTGTTCAAGCTTATTTATTAAAGCATCCAGTATTTAAGAAAATATTCAAGTTTGTTTGATTACATAATTAAACGAGCACGAATGAGCTTTTATCAAGCCGAGCCTTGATAGTTTGTCAAACGCTCAGTTCGTTTACAACTCTAATCCGAACCCATATTTTTTATATTAGATTTGAGTTAAATTTTTCTGTTGGGTCCAATATTGACATTCTTACTTCATCATTACACCTATATGTATCAAAACCCACAAAAGATTAGAATAAAAGGGCATTGAATCTTCATAATCAAGATGAATCGATAAGACAAGTATATAAAATTAATGTATAATAATGATGATAAAGAAGATTAGACTGAAGTAATTTTAATAGAAGTGCAAAAAGGTGTTTACAAAATAGATTTAATACCTCTTGTATCCATCAGACCTAGTCTAGCCATCACCAAAAATTATGGAAGCATAGTATCTAAACTAGCATGACACTAAAAAAATCTATATTCATCCAAAACAGCTTGCAATTATACAATTTACATAAACAATGATATCTCAGAGTTCTTTTTGGATTTATTTCCCAAGTATGCATGCATCAATAAATCATGATCATGTTAATTATATGATCCTAATATATTATCCATAGGATTATCACTTGGTCATTCTGAGAGCAAGCATAATGATTGCGTTCTCCACTCTTTATTTCATATGAGATATAGGATTACCTCCCTAGAAGCAAATAAAGGCTTGAAACCCCTGAGTAACAAAGAAAAATTATTCTGTGCGGACTCCGGACGACGTCCGGAGACCAACCACAACGCGCCGCGTCATATTTTGTTCTGTACCAGTGCTCGGTACTACTCGGTAGCGGGTGACGTGGCGCGTTCTGGTTGGTCTCTGGACCGCTCAATGTCTGCACAGAATAATTTCTCAACCAATGAGGTAAAGCATCATTAATTATATATTTCATCTTAATTTGAACAAAAAGAGCCAACTAATCAAAATAATTCAGCCTAAAATTACTTATAATCTTAATCCAATATCATCTTCACACAAACCATCTGATTAGTTCATAATCAAATTTATCTATCAATTTAATGATTGCTCAATCAAATTAATGAATTGCATTACAATAGCTCTTAATAAAGACAGAATAGAGAATAAGAATTCATAAAGCTAATCTTTAGTAGTAGTTGAGGTAAGGCTAATTATGATAGGAGTACATTTTATATTTGGGAATCCATTGAAAATATTTTTTTGGGTTCTCTGACCTTCTGTTCTTCTTACAGGAACTCAACACACAGAGACCGCCTACTCCTACCCGTGGCCGACCGCAATCTGCGAGCGATCGAAGCTCGCTTGCATATATTTGAGCTTTCGATGAAGTCCTAACTCAATAAGTCAACATAATACATCAATAAGGTTTCCATAATTTGATTTCAGAAATGTGGTTGCAGCTCCATTCAAGTAGTGCACCTTCAACCTGCTTTACAGAATCTCTTTTCCATTATGTGCTATGAAAACAGTGTGTTCTTATATGCACAAGAGTGTAATTTTTTTTATTTTTATTAATGGATCATAACTGTAATTTTGTACAACTGTGTATGTGTTTGTATTTTTAAGCTGGAGGTGTTGTAAATTAAGATAGTTTTGAGCAGTTGATTTTAATGGTTTTCTTTCTTGAAGACGGAGCATTGAAGAATAAAATCTCCAATTCATCATCATAGCAGTAATAAAATTGTTTGTTACTTTATAAGATTTTTATTTATTTATTTATTTCGTCATTGTTTGATATGTTGGATAGATTTTTTGATCGAATATAGAGAGGCTTGTGTTTTGCACTAATAAAATTAGGGGAATTTTTTAGTTGAATTAATTAATCTAATTAAATTTGAGCTCGAACTGGTTTTAAGTTTTATTATGAGAGAGAGTGATTATAATTTAAGTTATTATTATAATATAATGATAAAAAGAATGAGAAATTATTTAAAAAAATTATAATGAATTATTTAATGCAAAAAAGAATTTTTTTTTTTTTTTGAATATTTTAAGCAATTTGTGATTAAAATTTTGAATTTTAATATGTTTTAAGTAAATTTTATATTAAAATTTTTAAAAGAATTTATTGGCAAGTAAGAAAATTTATAGCCAAAAATTTCTTTTTTTTTTTTTAATTTGAAATGACCCATGTTTTATGCAATAAGTATTTATTGGAGTTTATGGTGAACAAAATTACTTTGAAATAATTTGAATTCGAATCATAGTTCAAACATGATTTGATCAAATTAGAATCAAACAATCATTTTGAGCATTTTCTTTAAGGAAATGGATGGAGGCAATGACTATGGAATTGTTGCAACAGTTTGAGACCTTTGTTGGGTCTTATGATTTGCCTAAGTTGGGGGGGAATAATTATTACATCCGGACAAAAAATCGAAAATCCGGACGTATACTAAATAGTACAGAGTGCTCAATATCAAGTTTCAAGTGACATGACGCGTGATTATTGATCTCTGGACGATTGCCCCCTATTTAGGGCTGGTGTTAATCAAAAGGATGAGATTGCTATGATAAAATCATATGGTTCTTGCTTCCAGTTTATTTCAGTTCAGCTCAATTTTAATTGAAGCAAAGCTTGTGCTATGAATTTTTAATTAAGAAATTTAAATTTCATTTGAAATAACTTTTCGTTATTTTTTAAAGTAAATTTTTAGTGTAAAATTTTTAAATTAAACATTTTTTAACTAAAAAAATTCTTTAAAAAGCAATAAAAAAGCCGTCCCAAATGAAGCCTTAAAACAGAATTTTAGCAAACAAATTTTAATTTTTGTACTAAAAATCTAATTTAAGAAGTAATAAAAAAATCATCCCAAAAGATGTCGTAGTCTATGAAACTCTTACGGATATAGAATATGGAGAAATAGTAGAGGTGAAGAACCAAAAACAGTTGCAACTTTTTTGCTTTGGAACAAAGCTGCACACTTAACTATAGTTTGGCAATAATAAGTTGATTATATGAAATCAATTATATCTGAATGATTGAGGCTTCGTTTGAGACAGCTTTCTTACTGCTTCTTAAAGTAATTTTTTAATACAAAATTTAAAAAAATTTATATTAAAAAAATCACTTTAAGAAGCAAAAAAAAAAAAAGTCGTCCCAAACGAAGCCTGAATCAAACTCAACAGTTAAAGAGAGATGCATTCTTTGGGAAAATTAGGGTTCTTTACAAACACAAGATGGAGCAGCGTCAAATGAAACTGATCAATCAAATTAGTTCAGACCAATTTTATTCTATCTGTAATTTGCTAAGATCAACATATCAAAATCAGACACAAATGCATGTTTAAGAATAGCTCTTAAAGAAGTGGACTTGCACTATTGCATATGACCTAAGTCACCTAGAATACTACTTAGAAAGACCTATTGAGCCACTTTGAACGTAGACCTTATTTCTTCTAGCAAACTGCAAAAATTAAGGCTTTATTTGGGACGGTTTTTTTTCTACTTCTTAAAGCAACTTTTTAGTTCAATAATTAAAATTTTTGTACTAAAAAGCTGCTTTAAGAAGCAAAAAAAAGGCACCACTACGAAGCCTAAGCCCCATAAAAAACTTGGGATGGATGGTCAACCACAGTCTCGTTCATCTTCTCCTTTTCCAATCCCTGCTAAGAGGTCGGCTCTCTTTCTCCATCAAAGTTCCTCCTTTCTCTTATTTTTTGTTCTTAGTTCAATCACCATGGCGCCCATTGAAAACATGAACCCAATAAATCGTATAAACCATATTGTCGTTTTCATAAACCCTAACTCTAAAACTCCACAACCACCTCCATGAAACTAATATGTGAAAACCTAGCTGAAAAACAAAGGCCATTATAATAAATGCAAAAGATTTGTTGGGCAGAAGAGAATCCTTCTTAAGTAACTCAAATAGCTCATTAATAGGCAGGGCTGCAACAATAGTTCAGGAAAGCATGAAACAAATGCCTTAGTAAAATAAAGAGTAAAAGTTCAAAATAATCTCCCCACTATTAATAAATGCTCAATTTAGCTCAAGACTTTCATAATGCCCAATTTAATCTCCTAATTATTAGAAAACATCTTAATTTAGTCTCTAGGCCAAAAGTAAAAGTTAACCGCAACAATTAATGTGAGGGCATTTCGGATATTACGGTATACGTGCTATTATATTATTATTTTTATAATTAAAATAAATACAAAATTTATAATGAAGGTTAATCACATTTATTTAATATTCACTCTTGTTTTTTAATTGGTTAACTTTAATTATAATTTTTGTATTTATTTTAATATGATAAATAATTAAAAAAAATAAAAAAGAATTAATATAATCAAATACACCATAATACGCCAAAAAGCCCTCACATTTAATTGTTGAGGTTAATTTTAACTATCACTTTTGACCTTGGGATTAAATTGAGACATTTTCTAATAATCGGAGAATAAATTGAGTCATCATAAAACTTTAAGATTAAATTAGACATTTAATAATAGTCAGGGGACTATTTTCAGTTTTTACTCCTAAAATATATCAACATTTAGAACCTACAAAACCATTCCAAACTTACGGCAGAAAAAATGAGTTTTATAAGATCTCTGAACCCTTATTGCATGTAAAAAATACAAAAAATCAACCAGAAAAGAACAAACTCTACAGTATGAAAAAAATTCACCTATGTACTGTGGCATGGGCATGGAGATTGTTTACTTGTCATTGAACCCAGCTTAGAGAGTCAGTTTTAGCCCACCAATTGAGTTTTGGTTGGACAAAAAAACATCTACTATAAAAGAACATTGCAATTTTCCTATCAAGGACAAGGATTTGGATATGTGGCGTGTACTTTGTTAATCTCATCAACTATTTCTACCGAAAGATGGATTTTCGAAGCTTCTAGAACCTCCTTTAGTTGTGAAGTTTTGGTTGCACCGAACACTACACTGCCAATAAGAGGATGACCCAGCACAAAAGCTGAATATTGCATTGCAACTGCTGGTTAGAACTTCTATATATAAATATAAAGAAAAGTGGTATCATTTGCGATGCCATGTTCACCAAAATATAGTTTGTCATTATATTATGGACAAATGGTTAAAGAATTTCAATCTGCACATGATTGGATTATACTATAGTCAGTTTGGTCACAGAACTTGGTTTAACAAAGAGACAGAAACTATATTATTAAATGATTGTTGATCAAGTTTTGATTTCATGTTATAGTTTACGAGACATTAATTTGAATAGCGCATGCAACGGATATATTCTGAACCGCTCGAGAGCTTAAGACATATAGTGAACACATTAAAACCAGAGGTGTATATATATTTAAATACATACAAGTGAAGTTTCAGATGACATACCAATTGCAAGACATGCAGGAGAAATGCCATACTTTTTGGCAATACCAATGTATTCCTACAAATAAAATTATAATAGTTGTTAGTCGTCAATTCAACTAATGAAGAAAAATGGGTAAGTAGAACCACGAGTCCAAGAATTTGCCACCGAAAGAACCCCACAGAAGGGCAAGCAGATATCGAAGTCACAACACAGAAAAAAAAATATTATTGAAGGAAAAAAAATGCATTGTATCTAGTGTGTACTCGTAAAGATCCACTTCTGATAAAGCTCGACAATAATAGGTTCCAACAAAGGTCCCTCTCATTAATATCCATGATAGTCAATAAATTGGAGAATCCTCCAAGAGATCCCGTTGACAACCAATTCCACACTCACAGAAAAGGTCAATTTCAATCTCATTCCCCCGAATGAGAAGTTCTTGATCCCATAAAATAAACTAGAAGTCCAATGGAGATGCCGTTTGAAAATCCAAATGCAAGAAGAAGACACCATAGAAGTCAAATCAATCTACAGGGTGGGACATAACAATGAGCTCCCCTCCATGTGAGTCTATCAATGGCACCATGAGGTTGGATCTAATGTCCCTCTTAAAGGACAAGAATAGTATGATCAAAAAGAGTATTCAAGTTCCTCCTCAAAAGATGAGCAACAAAAATGAGGAGAAGAAGAGGAGCCGCTATTCATCTAACAAAAAAGCAAATGCAGCAACAAATAAAGGCAAAAGACAAGAAAATCTCCCAACTCAATGCCAAGGTGACAAATACAATGGCACGGATGACCATGATGATGCAACTGATGCCAAAGAATACTGTCAATCATCCCGCACCTGTCCCACTAGCTAATGATCATGCATCAAGCAATGCTCTTATTAATTCACCAACTCATATGATTCCCCGAGTCTTGGGAGTATGGGATGTGCCTATACAAAGAAATGAAACTGATCATCTTAGTAAGTGTTGTAGAGATGAGGATGCTCAAGAAGATAAGTGATTTTAATCTTAGAGATAGGAGATGAAACGAGCATATACGTGAAAAGGTTGGAGTAGCTCCGGTGGCAAATAAGATTAGAGAGAGTCGTCTTAGATGGTTTGGTCACATAAAACGATGGCCTTCTGCTGGCCCGATTAGGAGAGCAGATTTATCAGATTTGACTTATGTTAAGAAAGTTAGAGGTAGACCTAAGAGACACAGTTAGAATATATTATAAATGATTTTTTTTATTAGATTTAAATGATAATTTGACTCTTAACATGACACAGTGAATAAAAAATATCCATGTAGCTGACCCCACGTAGTGCGATAAAGATTTGATATTGTTGTCATTGTGTTAAATATATGCCTCTTATCTTCAAAAACTTTTCTTCAAGTACTTCCATATGAGTAGGTTTTCCTTTCTAACACACTATCAGATATTTTTTTTAAGTTATTAAGTAAACATAGCAAAGAAAACGATGCATACTAGAACAGCAGCTTTCAAAATAGGATTTGAAAGATTGTATCTCGATTCACCTTCAGAATAATTTCCTGCCAAAGAAAAAAAAAGGCAAAATTAGCAAATTCAAGGACTTAATATAATTGAATTGAATATATCATTGTTGGCTCAAAACCTTTGTATATATTGAATCTTGCATCATTTGGGCCAGCATCAGTAGAAAAATATTTTCCTGAGAGTATTCCCATAGCCATTGGACTGTACGCCAACAAGCTAATCCTGTCGAGTTTTCAATGAACAAGAGATTGTGATGTTAACAGGCATGCATTATCACAAAATATGTGATTATAAACAATTGATACCATAAGTAAACACCGGCAATATGACTCAATATGACTCAAAATGTCTAAGAAATGATTCTCAGCCCGCCCACATCATCGTCCAGTAGAGTTTAAAGATGATTTTCTTCATTATGGTAAGCAATACAAACGAAAACTTCAAGCTCTACAACATGTTCTCAGTTTCAATTGTTTCCACAAAACTTAATAATGCTATTTAGTACTAAGATAAAGCTACTAACTTCTCTATTTTTGAATTAACCTAGGCATAAAGCATCCTGGCTTTCATGGGACATTTACCTTCAGATAATCCTACATCTTTTAGTGAAAAAAATGCTTAAATAATTTTTCTTACAACAATTAAGCTAAAAGAGCTTATATATTCTACTCATGAACTAATTGAATAAAAGAATAAAGCCTTAAATAAGTGTGTCAACGATGAAATAATGGTAATGTCAAGCCATTCCAAAGTCAAAAGAAGAACAATGGTGACGGTTGATTGGAATTTATCAGACATCCGAAATGTTAATGCACACAAAATGAATAAAAAACCTTCACATCTGCTGCATACCAGAAATGACCAAAAGGTAGAGTACTTTAGGGCATATCATTCATACAGAACACTCGCTTCTTGCACACAGCCAAACCAAAAATTTAGTCTGCCCCAATGAATGTTTCTCAGGAAGAAACTCCAATCCTTACGTTAGTAAAGCGTGATTGACAGTTAAGAAAACAAAGGCACTACCTAGTCTATATCAAGTGACTCAAGAAAATTGAAATAGTTTATAAGGTTTGAAGTTATTTTACTTTTCCCCAGAAGGGAACAATTTATAGGTGTTAAGTTGAATGGCATTCTACTTTTGAGAAGATGGATGCCAAGAGAAAATAATTAACAGGTAGGATTTGTGTCGGGCAGAAATGCCCCTAATGAAAGTTATTTTTGCTCTCTGGCGGATCAAAGAATTAAGAAGAGACACATCATCTCTAAGATTGATGTTGGATCATTGCCCCTGAGGTGGTGAACAGATGGATGGATCCTTCACATTTTGATATTTAAGATCATCGTTTCAATATTTGGATTTAGAGGAAGGGCTTTCACACATCTTGAAGTGATTCGATGGACGTGATTAAGAACTATCGCCTTACCCTACACCAGTCAAAAAGTGATTATAAAAGCAAGAACCGTGACACCATTGCTGAACATTAAAGATAAACTAATACTTATATTTTTATAAGAACGTATTAATTCTCCTTATACACTAGGTTCCTTGTAAACAATCCAAAATTATATCTACAAGATGGATCATGTCATAAGTTTCGAATAATTATGGTCCAAGAATTTAGCTTTAACCTTATTAGTCCACAATCACTCCTATAATATCAACGTGGATATCCTCTCTGACTTGTGTATCCTTTGACTTGTTCTTGCTTCTATGAAGCTTGTTTTGATGTTTAATTATAAGCAGTCTTCCATTTTTTCATAAGTCCTATTGAGTAGGTCCAATTTTAAGCTCGATCCATTTGGCCTATTTTCCATGGGTTTGATAAGCAGGTTGGTTGATTCATGTGCAAATCACCCAAGTTTGGATAGGCCAGGCCTCAGGCATAATTCACACTCCATGGGCCTTGAAGGTGATAGTCTTGAGCTAATTCTTGCATGATTTGAGCTCATTTTTGTTGGTGAAAAGACTGAAACAACTAATTTTGGTGTTGACTGATCACATGAAAATTTGTTGGAGACAAAATTATGGGGATGCATCTTATGGGGGAAAACCCACTAGCAGTAGTCATGCTTGTTGTTGTCTACAAGTAGATATTGTAAGTTTTGGTTGTCAATTACTTAGTGGTTATAGCTAGAAACCAACTGATCGGCTCCAACTGGAAACCAACTAGTACCTAGTTTGCTAACGATAGTTGTGTAGCTGGTTTTTGCCAACAAACAATTGGAATTCGATGTCAGGTGACCACCAACAGGGTTTGTTAGGAAAGGGTCTTTGAACACTTTTTAGGAATTGTGCTATTCTTCTTCATTCCTCCACCATTTCTCCAAGATTTTATTGACACTTGGTCATTCTCTTCTCTTTTCTTCTTTCCTCACACGTAAAAATTTGTGTTGTTGGGTGTTGTGAATTCCAAAGACATTTATCTACACATGTATAAGGGTGCCAACGTTGCAATCTCATAGAAGTAACTTTAATCATTTGCACTTGATTTGCTCTAGGGGTTAGGCACTGTGGAAAGGGAAAAGACGCAGGTTGCAATCCCCTGAATCCAAAGTTTAAATACTTTAGCATTCCTCTGTTTAAAAATGATGGCCAGGGATTATGTAAGAGGAAGAATGGAAGTGTGATTTTTAGATATCCCCTCTTTAGATAAAGTAATGAGTCTTAGCTTAACTATTTTTTTTTCTTTTATTAATGGGGAGACGAGTGTGTTCTGACTCAAGTTAGAGATATTTAAGATAGATAGTTTATCTTTGATGGCGGTACCCCTTGCCAAGTAATGTATTCGTTTGCCAAACAAAATCAAATAAGGTTGGCAAGCCTCCTTCCTGGTATTTTCTAATATTTGAAATTGAAATGTTTATGATGGGAGTGGTTTTCTCTAGTAGCATTTGAGCTAATAGAAATCTGTTACCTTTTTTAATGTTTCTCTTGTGTAATCCCCTTTCAAGGCTAATCTACATTATTGTTGAGTTCGCAACTTTCTTATAAGGCCAATTTTTTTAAGGCTAGCTCTGATGCTTTGAGAATTGTGAAAGCTTAAGTATGCCACCAGGAGCAAAGTACCTTACCAAAGTAAAAAGTAATAGCTATGTTTTCCAGCAAGGTAGCACCCAAGAATTAGACAAGTATTTTTTCTTTGTCTGAAATGACTACAATATTCCAAGGTGAAGGAGACTCTTACATCAACTGACTACTTTAAACAGATATGAGAATGATATGATGGCCTTGCTCAAGACAACCAACAATATAAATCATTGAGGAGGCACCTATTTAGGATTCATCACTTTGTAAATGAGAAGTGTTTATTAAATAAAGGCCTCTCTTCTAATTCAAAGAGACAATGCTCGCCATCTAAGGAAGAAAAAGGAATGATCATTAATTCTTCAAGTTAAGCTACCCCATAGCAATGGGATTGTAAAGGAAGGGCAAGGCGGTGTTCGACCTATAAATGGAAGGGAAAGTTCTTTCTAGCCCAAAAGAAGATGAGAAAGGTATCAATCCCTAGCCATTCTTCCTCAAAAATGAGCGTTTATGTTGATGAAGAAAACCATGGAGATAAGACTTTTAAATCTAAGACTAATAATAATACGGGTATTTAGTTGAATGAGCCTGCAAGACCAAAAGTTCTCACCCATGTTCCTTTTGATGGAGAGGAGAATGGTAAGTGTTATGATGTTAAAAGTTTTATTTTTTTTCTTTTTTTGTGCATCGTTTTAATGATGACAATGTTCATGTCTACAAATTGCATTATTTAATTTTTTTCCTAGATGAATGAAACTCTTAAGTTTGTTTAGGTTCAAAATTTTAAAAGACAAAAGAAGGATATGTTGAAGGAGTTCTTGAAGGCGCACGATGAGTTTGACTGAAGACCTGGTTGTGTTCACGTTGAACTAGCAAGGAATGGAGAAACTTGTTGCCAAGGATTCTTAAACTATAAACAGTTCATTTTCAATTTACCAAAAAAATGAGAACTTCCCAAATCAACGGAAAAATCAATTTGCCGAGCCACCACCACTCCTCACAAACCAACCTCCACCTGTAGCAGAACTTCACTTCTCCTTTCTGCCTCTCCATCTCTCCACTATACGCCCAGCCCTCTTCCGTCTTCCCTCCGCTCTCCTCAACATCAAACTCCCTCACCTCACCACAGCAAACGCCTTCAAATCGAATCCCCTCTGCTCTCCACTCAGCCAAACTCCCTAGTCCTTTCCAACACAGCAGCAAATGTCTACTCTAGCGCTCCCCCAATCAAACTCCGACCCAAAGCGCCACAGACCCGATTCGCTTCGTCCCTGCTCCTTTGATTTGATAAATCCTTCACTGTCAACAGCACTAAAACTAAAATGTATATTTTTTTTAATTGCTTGATTAAATGACAAGTAATGAAGACCCCGCTTTTGTATCTTTGATCTGGTTGGGAGAATAATTTGATTTAAAGACCTCGCAATCTTGTATTTTAATCTGGCCGGGAAGAATTTGATTTGAAGACTTTGCGTCGTCGTATATTTGATCCGACCGGGAAGAACCAACGGCAAGTGTCGTCCCAACCTACCTTCATAGGGAGGGGACGCCGCGAGGCTACCTGATTTTCAAGGAATATTTTATTTTCAAATTAAATAAATTTAATTATAAGCAACATGTACTCAATTTGAGGACATGCGTCGTTGTATCTTTAATCCGACCATGAATACTTAATTTGAAGGCCTAACGCCGTTATATCTTTGATCCGGCCGAGAAAAATCCGATATGAAGATCTCACACTGTCGTATCTTTGATCCGGCCGAGAAAAATCCGATATGAAGATCTCACACTGTCGTATCTTTGATCTCACACCGAGAAGATTAAAAGGCAAGTGTCTTACCAACCTCCCTTCACGGGAAGGAGATGTCAGGAGTGTCAAATTTTCCTGCGAACAAAAGGGGCCTTTAAGAATAATATATTAATTTAACAATGCAATGAAGAGAAAACTCAAATGACCATCGAGAACAAAAAATGAGAACATTGAAGCATAACTCGATGCTTTGATCGAACAATATTGAACACAAGCAAGGAATCGGACCTAAATCAATATTCTAAAATTAGAATGAAATTAAATGCAATTTGTAAAATCAAAGAAACTAAGTGAATTTGTAATGGAATAAACAAAAGAGCTTAGTCATATTTATAATGAACATGTAATGTAAACAGCAGCTCACCTATGGGCATTAACAAAAGGCTGCAAATAAACATGACTTGTTTATGAGCATAAATAAGGACTCTTAATGTGCATAGCGGCTCACTTATAGGCAACATTAGAGGACTTGCACTTAATGCAACTCACTTACGAGCAACAACAAATGATTTGTAATGAAAGCAATTTGCTTACGCGTAATATTAACAAACTTGTAAAAAATGCTACAATTCATTTGTAAGTAGGAGTAGGGAATTGGTAGTGCACACAACTAGCCTACAGGTAGCAATAGGAGATTCGTAGCAAATGATGTAACTCACTCACAAGTAAAAGCATGATCTCCTAGTGCCTATTGAGCAAACATCCTCTACGAACAGTGCTAAGTGATAACTTAAAGGAGTCAAAATGAACTAAACCATATCTCTCCTATATACAACAATTAAAATCTAATACGCCTACACGCCACTAGATCCACAACACTCGCATAAGCGGACAGAAGACGTTTGTAGGCCCCTAAATGAAATCTTGTGCACACTCCAATGACATTGCAAGGAAACTTAATTGCAAGATTTTTGTACATGTACAAAGACCTATACCTACCTTTCTTGGTGTGATGGGAGTAGAAGATCAAGCCATGGTATTTACACCATTCATACACACCTTTCTTGACATAATGTGTCGGACTAGTATTCCTTTCAATGCCCACTACACAGGGCGTGATGTTAGAATGTTACTGATAGTTTCAATGACAATACTCAAAACAGAACAAACTTAAATGACTTTTGGATCCAAACATGATTATAGTAAAAAAAATAGAATAGTAAATAAACATTAAACAAGCAATCAAATTGGGGAAATAAGTCATGTCAAAAAGATTTGAAAAGAACTATAATAGAATACAAAATGAAAATTTGAACTTACAGGAGACGTGATGAATTTAAAAGCTCGCCTACTAGCACAGAACTTCCTGACTACACTAAGGATTCTCTTCAACACTCAAAACCTTTGAGAACACACTTGGTGAAATGAGCTGCGAATGAAAATAAAAATAAACTAGGGTGGTTCCTATTTATAAATGAAAGAATAATTCCCTATGGAGCCCCGCACAAGTAAAATACAAACCACGTACAAACAAAATTAAATCCCTATGTAAACACAAGGAAGATTCTAACTTGTGATGCTCGCAATTGGATCCATAGCACGCACATAAATGAATAAATATGAATAAAATTAAATTCAAAATGCAAGCCAGAGCCACATACACATTTCAATAACAATAAATGCACATGAACAACTGTTATGTCAAACCTTCAAATATTTCAAATAGTTGCATTTCACATTAATGGCTTTCAAACAAAATAAAATGGTCTAACTTATCACATGTTACGAATTTTACTAGTGCTTTAAGTAGCATGCACATCAATCACTAAAGCAACTCACTCACCTCTCAGACGACTCCAACAACGATCACCACAATAGCCTTCATGCTTTTCGAGTGACTTTGCATTCACAGGAATGAGATTTTATCTTCCAAAAAGAACCAAAGAAACCCACTATCACATGTCACTGGCTATGAAACATTTCAAAAATTCAAGCAGTATACCTCAAATCATCAAAAGTAATTTTGTCGACATGTGCTCCAACAAATGTATTGAATGCGTGAACTTAAAAGTTTGAAAATGATGCATGAACTATTAAGGTTGCAACTGAACTAAGCATTCCACAAGCTACTTGTGGCTCGATTTGATTACTTGTTCATGATCGTTTGTTTAAGTAAACAAATATGATTGACCAATTTTTAAAATACTCGACTGTTAAATAAACAAGATTGAACAACTATGTATTCGACTCGTTTATGTTCATGAACAGTATCAATTAAAATTTATGAACAAGCTCGATAAGAAACTTGATATAGAAAGCTTGATTAATATTTAATACAAAAGTTGTGAATAAGCTCGTTAAAAGTCGATTAAGTCTCGTTATAAATCTTTACTTAATATATTTGTATATAATTTTTAATTGTATTATAATAAATTATCCTTATTTTATAAAAAATTTATTTTATTTTTATGTTATATTCTTTTAATGGAATGAATTTGTTCATAAACAAGAGGTATTTGTTCATGTTTGTTAGATTGTTTAAGTATTCATTGACAAGCATATTTATAAGAAGAATCATTTTCTGAGCTTGTTTATTCGTGAACAGGCACATTTGATAACTCGAAAACATTCACTAGATATATTCGACAAAATTGGTAGCTTGAAAACACTCGCTAGATATGTTCGCAAACATACTCTAGTAATTACTTGTTAGGAGGTTCAATAAGACTTGTTTCTTAAGCTAATGAACATCTAAAAAGTATAGTTCATTAATGGCTCGATAAGCTCGTTCATTTAAAGTTTGATAAATACAAAATAAACCAGAAATAAACCAAATACGAACCAAACATGAAACGAACCAAACACGAACATCTATCATTTTAAACGAACCAAGCATGAACATAAACAAAAAAGCTCAAACGAACGAACATACTAATAATAAACGAGCTCAAACATGAATAAGCACTTGCTCAACTTAGCTTGATTTATTTGCAGCCCTACAAACTATGAATTGAATTCAAACTTGCCCAGCTCTGAGAAGTGTACAATAGCCCTATGATCATGCAATCTTTCTAAAAAATTACAAACTCTCTTAGAAGTCAAACTCATCACTACACGATGCTTTTGAGAGGGCCAATTTTGCCAATAAATAAGGCAAAGTATAAGTACCATGTTTCAAATGCGAACCTCTTCACAATGATTGTAGTCAACAAAACCTACACCCCAAGAGGGATGTTTGAGCAATAAATTTTAAATAGATCATGATGAAAGACCATTTCATATTATATTCTCAATGTATTAAATAAATTTATAAATGATCATACAGCTACAAAATCCATGAATATATTTTATTTTATGTTTGGCATTCTCTTAAGAAGAAAATTCATTTTAAAATACTAACTCTCAAAGTCACCTCTCTTACATGGTAGCATGTAAAATTAATCTTCAAACCTAATCCTTGAATAAAGTTTAAAATAATAAAGAGCATTCAAACAAACAACCCCTATAATGGGCGTGGCTACTGCACAGCATAACTGGAGGAGTCTATTTTTAAAACTCAAGTACTCAAACAGCAAATACAAATATTTCAATTAATGCGCACCTATGATAGGTATGACTTCTACACATCATAACCGAAGAGTTCTATTTCTGAAAGTCTAGCACTCAAGTTACAAATACAAAATACTCAAGCAACTCACCTTGATAATTGCCTGGTTAAAAAAACTAACAATCCAATGAGTCCATTTTTAGAATCAAGCTCTTAAATTGCAAAGTCAAATGTCTCAAAAATCCTAAACCGATGATGGCCATGTTGACAATGAATCTCAATAGAAAGGGATCCTGTTTTTAAAATCCCCCAAACTCCAAAATAAAAAATTATGGGCCTAACTTCTATTAAAATAGGATAATTCATTAAAAAATCAAATTATAAAAATATTCAAGTGAAATCTACTATCCAAAGATAAAGCCAATAATCCATCAATCCGCAATCATTTATCGAGGGTGATAACTTTGATATTAATATCAGCTCAGAAAAGTGTTAGTATCATATCAAATGTATCACTTTGTTCACTCTCAAATAATCTTTCATCGGTAATAACATGACAAATACCCACTAATGAGGTGACTTTACCGCCAAATTGCACCACTAAAAGCCATAACCAGATAGTTCATCATAAAATGGTGCCATTATATTACAATCATGTTCCTCGCCCGTATGTTCCTCAATAGCTCCATATCTTTTGAGTAGTGAATCATAGGATACACTTGATAGCATATAAAGCTCTTTATTATCTAAAGTCGACTTAAAGTTTTGGGTTTAAGATCCCATCAAAAAGCATGCACCTGAGGTCCACAAAGTCCCATCGAATGAAGCAGCTCATGGCAACAAACAAGATCCTTGATCAAATTGGGTTGACTGCATCTTTTAACCAAGCAAGAGTCTATGAAAATCTGGGATGATAAAAACATGTGATCATGGCTAGTTTCCTCATCATTCCTCTCATCATCGGATGAAGCAGCTCATGGCAACAAACAAGATCCTTGATCAAATTGGGTTGACTGCATCCTCTAAGTAAGCAAGAGTCTATGAAATCCAAAATGATAGAACCAACGTGATCATGGCTAGTTTCTTCGTCATTCCTCTCATCATCTGCATTAAGCTAAATGTGGTAGATTTTCTCTATCTTAATCTCAACATTGTTGCTACTATACGCTAAGCACTTATCTCCCATTAACTAACCTTAATTGAAAATTCTCTCTCATCATCAAAAGTAGTAATTAATAATGGGGGCCTGCACGCATGGGAATCCATGTAAAGTCCATGTAAAATGAGGGTTAAATCTCTAGATGGTGCATTATACAACCTAATCAGTCTACAGAAAATTTGACCAAGAAGTTCCACTCTCAGGAGAGCAATCACAATTTTTTGGAGCCTGCAAAATCAATATTTTATTTTAAAGGGTTCTAATGCCACAACATAGAAGTTGTAAGAATCTTTCAAGAGTTTGTTTATAGGTGCAATTTTTTTATCAAAGACAGGGAATATGTAACAAGTAAGAAAAGAAAATGGTAAAGTATTTTACTAATTTTCTTAAAAATATATAACAAATTAAACATAATAAAAAATTCACATTAAAGATCTTATCCTTACTAAACAAGCCAGATAGAGAAGAGAATATATTCAGTTACGGATCCTTAGAAGAACCTTACTTGAAGAAGAGTACGAGGCTAAAAAATATAAGTCGAAATATAAAAAAGATCAACTGCCAACAAAATCAGAAGGAAAAAAAAAAAAGAAATACTTTTTTGGTTTGCCAATGAAAGCAGATAAGCATAGCTTCTAGTCTATCAGAATTCTTGAAGTTGTATGACACAAATAAAACAAGATGGATTAAAGCAGCATATAAATTAATACACAATTAGAGACAGGAAGATGAAAAAAAAAAAAGTTTACCTTTCATGATGACAGCATTCAGCTAATCCTGAGTCAAAATTTCGACAGAGTAAGTTGTAGGAGTTCTGTGATAGTAACTCATAAATTGCCTTTAAAAGCTAAGAGGGGATAGAAATATTTTATTGACCAACTAAAGAAGAAATGAGTTTCTGACCTGTAGCGACACTACCTTATGGTTCAAGTTAGCATCTTTAGCAATTTGAAGGAACTTCATCACCCCATATGCAGTTTCATTACTTAAACCTATGTATCTTATCTACAAAATTGATTGATGTGCTATCATATATTGTCTGATAATGCATCCAAAAACAAGCTATATCAGTGCAAAAATAAATCTAAGAGCATACCTTACCTGCAGAAATAGCTTCGCCAAGTGCATCAATCTGTTCCTCTATAGGAACAGAATTGTACTGATAGTTTGGACTATATTCCGTTTCACCAAACATGGGAACATAACTATTAAGACAGAAGAAAATTGAACTTAGAAGAATGAAAACTTTGAAAAACATACATTGAAATGTAGAAAAATCAAGGAATAGGATATACGCTAATCAGCATAAGGTTGACCTAAATCAGATATTGCAGCATTAAAGATTTACTGATATATCCAAGCGTGCATACCGGTCAGGCCAATGTATCTGATAAAGATCAATGTAGTCAGTCTGCATCCTTGACAAACTGAATCAAGTACAAATACACATTAGAGGTATTAATGAATCATGCAATATATCTTTGAGGGGAAAAGTAATAAATAAAATCAAACTATTCAGTGGAATTTGTCTCCTAATCAAAGAAATGTAGAAAACTAAGGGTGCGTTTGGGACGGCTTCAGGCCTGCTTTGCTTTATAAAAATTTATTAAGTACTCGTTTGGGACATTGCGGTAAAACAAAGTTAGAAAAATTTTTGCGGCCCGCCGCTGCTTCTCGCGACCTTTGATTGCGTCCTGCGGTCCGCTGCGGCTCACTGCTTTCCGCCGTTTCGAAGGGCATAAATTACGGAAAAGCCGGGTCGCTCCGATGCGCGCCTTCTCCGATGGGCATATTTTTCTCTGCAGCGTCGTCGTTCTCCTCGTTCAAAAGCTAGGGTTTGCGTCATTCCAGGCTACGCTGTTTCTTCTTGGGAGGATTCATTGATATCTGATAGCTTCTCTGGTTACAAACGGCCAAGAGATATCGTCGGCCTGAACCAAACAGAGCTACAGGTAGTCAGGTACTGCATGTCTGCATCTCATTTTCTTCTTATCCAGCCATCTTCTGCTCTTAGATTTAATTGATTTGGATTTTACAGGAAGGAGATGTGAAGAACAACCAAGTTTCCGGCATAACTCATCAGTTCAGCTTGCCGAAGACTTCGTCGGAGATAGTGGCGATCGAGAAGTTCCTCCAGTTTCAAGACTCTGTTCCCTGTAAGATCAGGGCGAAGAGAGGCTGCGCTACACATCCCAGGAGCATTGCAGAGAGAGTAAAAATTTGTACTTTAATCCTCAATTCGTTCATCTTCACCGATTGATAAACAAACCAAATGTTAAAAACGCAAGTTTGAATCATTGCAGGTGAGAAGAACACGAATTAGTGAGAGGATGAGGAAGCTACAGGAGTTAGTGCCCAACATGCATATTTTTCATTTGGTTACTTTTACTTCGTCTCCCTCCTTAGTTAGGATAATATTGGCAGCCATAGACATTGTGATTGATTATTACTGTTTGTCATTGTTGGCTGCAGAATGATTGTAATTTTTTCTCTTGCTTTGAATTGATCTTGTTATAAATCTAATTGTTTGAAATGCTGATTGATTACGATTGGTTAATCTATGGGCACGAATTTTTATTTTTAAATACTTTCAACCAAGTATGGTAGCCAGAATTTTTTATTTATGGGCACAAATTTGTCATTTTTAAATACCCTCAAATTTTCATTCCATCTTGAAATAGACATTTGGTTTAAATATGTATAAAGTAATAAAATAGTTAAATTTTATATCAAAATTGTTAATATAAAGAGTTAAGAAAATTAAATTTGAACAAATTTTATTCATCTTCATATATATAAGGATAACAAGGTAATTTGTTGTAAAACAGCAGCAGCACAGCAGTTCGGCAGTAGTAATACCCAAACAACATTGACTGATTTCTATACAACAACTTAAGAAAGCAGCTTTATGTACAACAATTTCACAACCTGCTTTACCGACAGCAGCAGCCGTCCCAAACGCACCCTAAGCTTCATCCATGCCATAACTCGTAAAATGCTCTAAACAATCTAAACTTCTCAACACTCCCATTTAAGAGAGCAAAATCCCAAGAAATTTTCCCATTTAACTTTTTTTATCCTTTATTTCCACCTACCAAATAATCTCAAACCAGACAACCATCCAATTATCAGAGCTTTACAATGTGGCCTTATCAGGCATCCACAATACTGGTACTTATCAATCAGCATAATATAAAAAACTTAACTGTAAGTCACTATTAATCATAATTCAAGCACACACCATATTAGTTCCTTTACCCATGCTCCAAACACCTTTACAGTCACAAGCCATACACCTACGAAACGAAGCAAGCAGAAGTGATGGATTTTCTACCAAATTGATGATTTGCGACAAGTGTATGAGCACTTGCGTGCAATAAATATTAATTGACTTGTGAAATGCTACAATTAATAAACAATGATCATAAATGAAGAAAATTCCTTGGCCCAAAAAGGTGCTTGAGATAAAAACAAGCAACATAGACAACTTAAAAAAAAAAAAAAACAGCATAGACAACTTATAGCTAAAAAGAAACCTGCTGTCAATGGCTGCTAAGATGTTGCCAGCGTCCAGAGACTTGGGCCCCCCTCGAATCCAAGTCATCTGACCAGAAGGCCCGGCAACCTGAAGATGGACAAGATTAGCATCATCACACCAGAAAAAAGATACAGCAGAAGCAGGCTACTAGGTGAACTCATAACTGCCCGGCTAATAGGGGAAGCCTCGAATATGCAGTTATGCACGAAACAGACTAATGCCCAGGATTCAACTGTGATATTTGGCCATGTTGCAAGTTTCTAAAACGAAAAAAAAATTAATTGTGGATATAAGACATGGAATTGGGAGAGCAAGGCAAGTTAAAATCAGTAAAAAGGATAGTTGATATCAATAATAAAGAATGGTAAGGATAACATTTATGAAATTTTAAGATGATGAGTTAAATTATGTATTTGAATTTGTTGCTTGCTGGAATTGTCACGACGATTAAAGGAAAATCTATCATCTCAATGTTTCATAAAAATAATGTCCACACAAATGAATGACTAGCAATACACAAGAGAAAGAGGATTTTTACGTGGAAAATCTTGAAAATGAAAAATATTGAGCCTAGCCCAATTGAAAAATATTGAGCCTAGCCCAATTGAAAGAGTTTTGCTACTTAGGTTAAATATCGAAAAGATTCACAAAGCTTCTACATAACTGAAGGAGGCGGGATTACAAGGCCTAAATAATTGGGGTTGTCTAATGCGATGGCAATAGATTATACTGGAAGGTGATGTAGTTGAAGTGTAGATGATGAAAGATGATGGACTTCATAATCAACTGAGAGCAAGCACAATAAGGGGAGCAACAACCAACATGCAACAGGGGACATAATATCAATTGGCATCAATTGACAACAAGCAGTGACAACCTCGCAAAGACAAGCCTCATGATGTAGGCAAGGGGGGGTCAAAACAAGTTGAGTTTAAATTTTGGTGAGCTTCTAAAATCAGCTCATTAATGAACTTCTTCTACTTATGTTTAAGCTCATAAATGCTTTCCCACTACTTAATTCAGCTCATAAATTATCTTTATTTGGTTCATTCCCCTTTACTTTTGTCTCTTTGGTTTCTTCCTTTGACTCCTTGGTTTCCCCCTCCTTGGTTCTTTCCCCCCATGGCCGGTTCTCTTCCCCATTCCCTTTGCCTTTTCAGTTTCTGTTGTTTGTTGATGTTCCCCTGGTTCTTCTTCTCGGTTTCCCCTTGCTGGTTGGTTTCCCGTGCCCTGCCTCTTTGTCTCCTGTGCTGGCTTTTCGGGTCCCTTGCTGGCTGGTTTCCCGTGGACTATTGCTTTGGCTCCTGTATTGATTTTTCGGGTCCCTTGCTGGCTAGTTTTCCGTGGCTGTTTGGGGGGAATTCCATGGAATTTTCCCTGTTTTCTGTGCAGTTTTCCTACAGCTGTTTGATGTCTTTTGGCCTTCCATTTACTTGAATTTATTAGGTTTTAAATGAAGATTTTAGGGGTTGTTTGGCTGCCCTCTTTCTCCTATAAATACAAGTTGTTTTGGGATGAAAAAGAATGGTTATGTGGCTAGTTTTTGGATAAAAACTTGCGTGTTTCTTCGTGGAAAAGCTTGCGAGCTTGTTCCATTCCTCCCTTCTCTTAGGAAAGCTTGCGAGCTTGTCCTCCTATCTTCGTCTTGGACTTCTTGCCTCCTCTCCGCAAGTACCATTCCACTTGTATCTTTCTTCTCAAATGATGGAATTGCAACATTAGGTGTCTTTAATTTGTTTGTTTATGTGTCGTTTGTAAGTCTTTATATGATATAAAAAGTGTCTTTTTGGGTATTTTTGTGTCATTTCTATTATCTAGGAAGTATTTATTTTTGCTCGCAAAAATTTGGGTCCCTGCATCAATTTGGTATCAGAGCCTAGGTTTGTGTCTTCCTAAATCTCCTTTCGTGTTTTTTTAAGAGTCAAAAAAATGGAAAATCAAAATCAGCCAAGTAATCCAGTGGTGGAAGAAAGCAAGCCAGAAGATCTTGAAGTCACTCTTCTGATGGACAGATGGATTCCGACTGGAGGTGATTCAACAAATCCCCTACAGAATGAACTATATAAACTTCAGTCGTGGTTGCATATGACTGCAGAAAATTATTTGAAGAAAAGAAAGCATCTGCAAGAACAATTCAAGCAAGAGCGAGATGAAATCTTGAAGAAGTATGCGGCAAAGATTCAAGAGCTAGATGCACTTCCTTCGTCTCCTCGAAACAAATCAAAAGCTTCCTCATTAGGAGATGAGCTCTTTTAAGTGGAGGAGAATTGATGTAGGCAAGGGGAGGTCAAAACAAGTTGAGTTTAAATTTTGGTGAGCATCTAAAATCAGCTCATTAATGAGCTTCTTCTACTTATGTTTCAGCTCATAAATGCTTTCCCACTACTTAATTCAGCTCATAAATTATCTTTATTTGGTTCATTCCCCTTTACTTTTGTCTCTTTGGTTTCTTCCTTTAACTCCTTGGTTTCCCCCTCCTTGGTTCTTCCCCCCATGGCCGGTTCTCTTCCCCATTCCCTTTGCCTTTTCAATTTCTGCTGTCTGTTGATGTTCCCTGGTTCTTCTTCTCGATTTCCCCTTGTTGGTTGGTTTCCCGTGCCCTACCTCTTTGTCTCTTGTGCTGGCTTTTCGGGTTCCTTGCTGGATGGTTTCCCGTGGACTGTTGCTTTGGCTCCTGTGTTGATTTTTCGGGTCCCTTGCTGACTGGATTCCCGTGGCTATTTGGGGGAAATTCCATGGAATTATTCATGTTTTCTGTGCAGTTTTTCTGCAGCTGTTTGTTGTCTTTTGGCCTTCCATTTACTTCAATTTATTAGGTTTTAAATGAAGATTTTAGGGGTTGTTTGGCTGCCCTCTTTCTCCTATAAATACAAGTTGTTTTTGGATGAAAAAGGATGGTTATGTAGCTAATTTTTGGATAAAAACCTGCGGGTTTCTTCGTGGAAAAGCTTGCGAGCTTGTTTCATTCCTCCCTTCTCCTAGGAAAGCTTTCAAGCTTGTCCTCCTATCTTCATTTTGGACTTCTTGCCTCCTCTCCGCAAGTACCATTCCACTTGTATCTTTCTTCTCAAATGATGGAATTGCAACTTTAGGTGTCTTTAATTTGTTTGTTTATGTGTCGTTTGTAAGAGTCTTTATATGATATAAAAAGTGTCTTTTTGGGTATTTTTGTGTCATTTATATTATCTATGAAGTATTTGTTTTTGCTCTCAAAAATTTGGGTCCCTTCCCAAATTTTTGCTTGCATCACCTCAGCATTGGTCAATAGCAATCAGCGAACAAGTCACAACAAATGGGTAAAGGTGAGCATCGGTATTTTTTTATGGTAGACAAACAAAGCTGACGGGTGATCATGAGTGGCTGATGTCGACATACAATAGCATGAAAATGTCCATCAAACGTCGTCGATGGGGGACGGGAACTGACAATGTTGATGCACGATGGGGGATGATGATGCCGACATACCTAAGGGTATAGAAAACAACAGCAGATGATGAGCGACAGAGGACATTGGCGGTAGATGACAAATAAATAACAACGACGAATGATGATGTATTAATGATATTAATAGGCAAGGATGGATGATCAAAGGTGGATATTAGCATAGGTAAACATGTGACGCTGGATGTCAAATTGTCAACTTCAATCAATAGTGGACTTGTGACAAAGAAATTGGAGTCAACCGTCAATGGAGTGGGTGGTGGATTATGATATAAAATTCTCTATATTTTTCTATGCCAAAAATCCTCTTAATATGTAAAAAAAGATTTATGTATAAATTTCAAGATGGGTCTTCCAGTCATTTATGTTGCGATCCTAGACAATCAAATGATCAACCATTATCAATTGAGGTTTTTGGACATTAAAATGCCTTAAAAAGATAAAAATTGAATGATCTTGGATGCATTAATTTTATTTTCATTGAGGCACTTGTTTTGACTACAAGCACACAATATTTGAACGATGTTTGACTATCCAAATGGCTTGACAAAGTTTCCAATTATGCTTATAAGTGTGTGATGTCAGCCCATCAGGGCTTCGATTAAGTCGTTTCAATATCATTGGGGCCTTCTAGCCAAAACATATTTTACAGTTATAAGCTAGCTGAAAACCGAACTCATAAAATCTAGTAATCAAATTCAAAAGCTTGTGGTCAAAATACATTGAGGCTTTGAGATAAGAAAAATTGTGTCAAAATATATCTTGATCAAATGAATTTTTGGGGGCATATCAGTTGCACCATATTTTCAATCAGCTAAATTTATGACGAAAAATACTCTAGGTCAATAAAAATTTCGGGACATAAAATTTTGGAGAAATCAAAAGGCGCATTCACTCCCAAAACGTCAGCACGGATCTCCGCTTGGGAATGTGAATTGAGTAAATACCCTTTAATCTCAACCATCAGTGAACTATGCACATCATTAAAAAAAATTGTGAAAATTCAATCCAAATTCCTCCAAAACAGCTCAAAATTATTTGTAAAGGCTCTGTTATTGTGAGTGTTATGCTTGTTCTCCAATCGAGATGATGTTAATGATCAATCTAACAACAAACGATGGGAAGTTGTTTCCATACAACACCAAACCATGTTTTGGAATATTTACAGCTAAGAATAGAATTTGATAAGGTCAACTAGCATCAAAATCTCCCACGCACAGATAAATGACCCATTGAGAGAAGATAAGATATTTTATGCTGAAAATTCTTAATAGAAAATACCACAAGGTATGCCCTAGTCGAATCAATTGCACCCATAGGTTAAAGATTACAAAAATTAAGCCTCATCTGCAACTATAGAGAGCAAGATTACAATACTTGAATTCTTGGGATTGCCTCTTACGATGGTGGTGATGTATTGGAAGGTGGTGGAGTTAGCTATTAGATAGTAAAAGATAATAGAAATCAACGTCAACTTATGGCGAGCGGGCTATGATGGACGTAGATGTCAATAGACAGCGAGCAATAATAAATGGGTAGCAGTGGATGTTAGCATCAATCAATGGTAGACAAGTAATAGTGGGCATCAGTGATAGTGGACGACAAACATGCCAAGGTCAACGTCAACATCAAATTAGCATAAGCAGACAGTTGTGGGTGGAGCTCTAAAATTCTCAACAAATCTCAAATTCCACTATGCTAAAAATCCTCCCCTTAATGTGCAGAATCAATGCTTATTTATAAATTTCTAAAGGGGAACCCTGTCACGACCTAGCATGGTGAGCTCGTGTAGACAGGCGGGAACGAATGTCAGGCATACATAACATAAAATTATCATAAAACATGCATTGAAAAAGAATCTAAAACTGATGTGAATCAACGTAGGAATTGCAATTTAGAAATTAAAATGAAGATTGTTCAAGGCTTTGTCAACACAAATTTTATTGCCAACAAAAATAAAGGGTTAAATTGTTCAAAGTAATTAACTTGCTCAGGCGAAGATGTGCTTTTGAGTTTACCAAACCAATCTTATCATTCAAAGATAAAGGAAACACTCAAATGCTCATAACAAAAATCCCGCGATTAATAATAAAGAAGTTCACCTTGAGTACCCTTTCTCTCTCTCTCGTTCACTCTTGGGCTTTAGCGGAGAATAAGGAACCATGAGAGGATGAAGAGCACCACTATGATGAAGGCGATGAAAGACTTTGTTGTCGGAAAGGTATTCACCGGAGAAGGTGGTGGCGGATGGCGTCCAATGATCGTCCAAGTATAGCCTCGCAATCGTCGGTCGAAAATACTTGCGAGGATCGGGACGACTCGCTCCAAGTACTCTTCGATTGTGGCGTCGTCTTCAAATCCCACGTCGAAGCAAGGAGAGCGTAGGATGTCAATGCTCCCGTCGGCGTGGAAAACTAATCCCCACTCAAGCTCTGGATCCGCCATTCAACATCGAGGAAGGGCGGGGAGATGGCTAGGGGATGTTGGTTGGGTCGGAGCTAGAGAAGAACAAGAGAAAAATCTGAATTTGAATTTCAGATTTTTGTCTTGGGTTGGAGGGAGATTAATTGCTATGAAACCTCCCAAAATTTGAATTAGGATGGGCGGTTATTATGGGAGAATTAAGAGGGGGATTAATGGTTGCTTATGTGGCAAGTAGAGAGAGAAAAGGTGAGGAGAAAGGGCCGGCCAAGCAAGGAGGAGGAGGGGAAATTTTGTTTAAGTAGTGGGGCCCATGGGATTAATTAAAATCTGAAGTTTTGATTTCAGGTTTTAATTAATTAGGGAAGTTTCAAATAGAGAGGGAGGGAAAATTTGATTTGATTTCAGGTAATTAATCTCCAATCAATTGATTACTAATTTGAGGAGCCAAATTAGGAAAACATTAATCAGAAATTGGTGGCTGAGATCAAACCTAAACAGGAATTTCAGCAGGATTTACCAGAGGAGGGGGGGCTCGGGCGGCTGAGTGGGGAGGCGGGCTGGGCTGGCCGCTGATTGGTTCAGCCGGCAGGGGGGGGGGGGCTTGGGCTCACGGCTGGCGGAATCCAGGGATGGGAAAACTGAACGGAACTCCTACACGCTGGAATTCCTGGGGAATTTTGGATGGGGCAGCTGCAGGTGGACGGTAAGGAGGGCTTGGGTGGCTCGGTTTGAGGAGAAAAGGGAGAAAACAAAATAGAATTTTGGATACAACCAAGAGCCCACCACGGTGGCTGTTGGGAATTGCGGGTGGAGTCTCTCCAAGACCTCCTCTCTTTCTCTCAAGCTCTCAAGCAAGAAGACAAAGAAAAAAAACTCAGAATTTTATTAAGCCAACATTAACCTCATACAACAAGAAGAGACCCCTTTATAAAGGTCTCAAAGCATGAAAAAGAAAAGGACTCATATGCCCCTTGGGCTACAATAAACACTATGCCTACGTAAGGGCGAAAACGTCACTAGTCCATGAAAATAAAAGATACACAAAATAAAACAACATGATAACATCAAAAATATAAACTCCCGATCGTAGCCGTCGATCTACGATTCCTTCGCCGATAAACCTGCCTAAAATGTCCGTCGATGACCTCATCAAAAACAGTTCAAAAGAAAAAATAAAAGCGCATCTAAACAACTTTCCAATTTAAACTAAGCATTTCATATCATTGCATATAAAGTTGCATATATACAAATGTGGTTAAAATATCTCTTTCATTCATGTCAAACCACCAAACAAATTTAAACTACAACTAAAAGAAACACAATAGGATAATTTCATCCGGTCCTCTACGACTATAAGTGTACCAAGGTCGATCAGTCATTCCTAGCAGCGGGTTCTCTTGAAAAACATTCAAAAACGAGAGAATGAGCAAGAGTTCAATAGGTAACACTAACAAATTCATATACCAATAAATGAAATTTAATATGTATGCTAAAAGTGAATTAACTCATCTATATGATTATGAAATGTCATGATTGTTTTGCTAAGTGTCACATGTTATAGTTCATATGCATATCCTTTCAACTATTTTATATGTAATTTGTGTCATAAATGTTCTAATAGGCTTGCTTATTCTTTAATATATAAAATCGGACTGGAGTACCAGAAGTGTACTGATCAGGTACACAAACATATTTTTGGCCATTTATCTTCCTTTCCCCTTTTTCCCCGAAGAGTCATATTGCTCATAAGAGTCGTATTATACTTTTGCACCATATTTGGTACTCCGCCTTCAACATACACAATCATTCAAACATTCTTTTCATAGAAACATAGAATTGTAGTTTAGCAATCTCATATTAATCATATAAATTGATTAGTATATAAGTTTACATGAAATGTTGCATTTCAAAGAACATCTAATGTGCATAGCTATCAAAGAAAGAGACTTCTATGCATTGCTATCAAATAAGGAGAACATTTAATATGCATTTCTAAGTGTTAGACATTTCAAAACATAATATAAAGGAATATGAGTTAGTAGAATAAAATGTTTCTATCTCAAATATCACTTCTTGACACCGTCGTCTCACCGGTCTCTACTTAACACTTCCTCTTTTCAAGACCTAAGGAAAATTTACAACATAACAACATAAGCCTTTTTATACCATTCCAAATCAATTATACATCACTATCCCTACTTCCTACACATTCCATTAATTAATTACTCTCCTTAAGATCATTAATGTTCATTAACCTAAACATAACTTAAAGCATTTTATCACATATTTATTAAGGTTCATTAACATATCCACAATCTAATGCATTTATATCAAATATTTTCCTTAATTAAATGTAATTAAAATGTCAATTTTTGGATTTACCTAAATTCAATTTTTTGTAAACCTAATTCTTCATTAATTTCATTAAAATTGCATGTTAAAACATCCCTCTTACCTAATTATAAATTTAGGGTATTAAATTTTTGGATTATTAAATGTAATAATTAGGGAAAAATATTAAATTGTGAAAAATTCCCAATTTTCACCATTAGAGCCCTCCTAAGGTTATTTGGAAACACTTTAGTTAAGCACTCTTCAAAAATTTTTCCAGCATATGAAAAACCCTAATATTGAACCTAAAATTTCTTGAAGAACACTTTGCATTTTCAAGGCTAAAAATCATTCCTAAGTCTTCCCTAACATTCTCTCCAAAAGATTTTAAAGTTTCATCAAACCTAATTTCTAAACTCAAAATTTTTCCCATGAAATTTTGATTTTTAATCCATAAAAATGTTCCTAATTACAAGGGTAATCATTCTTATAAAGAGATTTTGGAGGAAAAGAATTTTGGTAGAAATCCTAGAAATCACCTTCAAAGAATTTAAAACTTCCTTCAAAAGATCATACCTTAGACTTTCCCAAGCCTTCCTCTTAATATTTCTCAAAGAACTCGCCGGAAATCGCCGCCGTCAACCGATTTTCGCAAGTTCCGCCGCCCTTCCTCCCCTCTCTCACGCGCCTTCTCTTTCGGTTCGGCCGAAACAACACAAGGGACCAAAATAATCGGTCCCTTAAGGATTTAAGGGGGGGTTTAAGGAAAAAGATGCATGTGCCTTTCAAGCCTAAATTTTCCTTAAGGCTCATGAGGGGTAGAATAGGTATAAAGAGCTAAAGTTTACTTAAACATCTTCGACAAACTTTAGTTTCCAAATCGTGTGAAATGAGGTATACGTTCTTTATACCGTTTCGATCGAAATTTCACGTAGAATTTTATAAAATTTATTGCGTCGAATTCCGACGACTTTGAAGTTTCACCTAATTTTGTCGCAGCGCATCAAAATGCGTGCGACGCATACGATCGACAGTTTTCGAGTTTTACAAACCCTAGATGCTACATCGCACAATCTAGAAAGGCCTCCTTGACCATTTAATATTTTGGTGAGTAATCTTGGATTTTTTTAATTCTTCCTGTCGAGGTACTTGTTTTTATCATAAGCATGCAAATTTTGGATAATGTCTGACCCTCCAAATGGCTTCAAGAAGTTTCCAATTATGCCTTTGATTGCTTGATTTATGCCCATTTGGACTCAATCAATATTCATATCATGATTGTTCAACAAATTTTATGATATCTATCGACTGCCTAACACAACCCTCCACTTTTCTCTTCCAAAATTTGAGACCCGACAACAGCATTAAGTGTTGCAAAGATGAGAATGCTTGGGTGGATGAGTGGATTTACATTTAGAGATAGCGAAATGAGTATATACATAAAAAGGTTGGAGTAATTCCAGTCGCAAATAAGATTAGAGAGCCTCCTTAGACTATTTGGTCACATAAAACATCGGCCTTCCGATAACCCGATAAAGAGAGTAGAAGTTTTAGATCTAATCAATGTTAATAAAGGTAGAGATAGACAAAAAAGACTTGATTAGAAAGTATTAGAAATAACATTTTCTTATTAGATTGAAATGATAATTTGAATCTTAATAGGACAAAATGGAGAAAAGGGATTCATGTAGCCGACCTCACATAGTGGGTGTTGTTGTTGTTGTTGTTGTTGTTGGACTCGATCAAGATGTTATTGGTATTTGGGACTGTTTAAACTGTAAATAAACAAAATTTAGATGATCTCATAATCAATATTAGAAGTTTATGATTCAAATATTATGGTTCTATGACAGATGAAAATTGGTCAAAATTCATGCTCGATCAGATGAATTTTCTAATAGCATATCATAACTAACAATTTCAAGACTTGCAAATTAAATACTGTCAAGCAAATCTCCCTTTTGACATTTCATGAACATTTGCACAAAGATGGTAGCATGGATGGAGAAATTGATTGATGGGGCGTGTAAATGTTACACTGGCATAAAACTCCTTGTTTTTACACGCATTAAAATATTTGTCGAACCATTGCAAGGCGTGATGATGTTTCAAGTAGATTTCTCCCAAAACAGCTAGATGGACATGTCCCCATAAAAAAAAATTCTTGTAACATTCAAAAATTTAGCACAAGCAGAAGATGCCCAAAGTGAGATGGATTTCTCCCGTTACATCTCATAAAATTTAGCACAAAAATGGTAGCATTATCTAAGAAAGAAATTGACGGGGGCAAATAACTGTTACACGCTCGCATAAAACTCCTCAATTTTACGAACTTTTATTTGGTTCGGTTGACCGGATGCAGAGGAACATCCGTTGTAGGAAAATCCCGCCTGTACCGAGTGTACCGAACGGCTCCAATTTTACACATATAAATCGATTTCTCGACTCACAGCAAGGAAAATCGATGTTACAGAGAGATTTCTGCCAACAGAGCAAGTTAGACCCATCCGGAAAAGGAAATATTACGCACCTTAGTGGCCAAGACTACGCGATTTCGCGGAACCCTCCGCTGCCTCACCCAAAGGCCCAGGTACTCCTCGCTCCGTCCTTGTGTTTCTCTGCGCTGAGGCACCGGATACCTTAATCAGCAAAACAAAACCAAAAAAAAAAAAAAAATGCGTCACAAAACAAAACGGAACACTGATGAACAATCTAGGACTAGTCAATCCTCGATTATTACATCTCAGCGCTGTCAAAGAAGTTGATACCGTCTTCCAAAGCCTCGTCGAGAAGGCGGTAAGACTGTGGAAGTGAGTTCTGTTCTCCAAAAGTCATGGTACCTGCAGGCCAATGCACAGCGATTTCGGTTAATCTCGACGTCGAAGAGGGAAAGAATGCGTGCACGTGTGTGACTGAGAAAGAGAGAGATATAACCCAAACAAAGCCTGGACACTTGTAGATCGGGAGCAAGGTTAAAGAGGGGAGGAGCCATGTTTCCGGGAAGCTTCTACAGTAGAAAGAGGCGAAAGCTTAAAGTGGCGTGAAGAAGATCGAACCAACAAGGGATGTAAGCCTTGTGAAGTTCAATGTTGATATCATGTGTAGGGTGGGAAGGAGCTCTGATAAGGTCAGCGATGGCGCATTGTCGTTTCCTGTAGAGCTTGTAGGGATGGGTCAGTGAGAGCGAGAGGTGAATCATGCGAGAAGGGGACCGAGGGGGCACGACGCCCTCAAAAAATTTTAGGCCTATTTATTATATTATTAATATTTATTTTCTATTAAAGTATAAGTATAAATAATTAATTATTTTAATATTTTTATATGACAACAAACTAAGTAAAGATATTATAATTAAAATTTAAAAATGATACATTAAAAGCTTTAGAATTTATTTCAAGATAAATATTATATGAATTGAAATAACTTTTTCTGGTATAAATAAATTCATACAATATATATTTTTTAAAATCATTAATGTTGGTTCTAAATCCATATGAAAAGTTGAGGGAACATTTGAAAAAATTAATTTGTTCCCTGTTAAAAATAATTTGCAGCTCTGCCACTGTATTCATTAGTCTGCCTAATAATGTGTGTATGATATTTATTTATTTATATTTTTGTCTTTTTTATTTTATGTATTGTGATAAACATTTTATAATCATAGCACTCATATTTTATCTCATAGGTGTTTAGTACATTATATCATAAGAACTCAAACTTATCAATTATGGCAATGAAGACCTAACTTATAATAGTCAATCCCCTCCCGAAAGTACTTGCAGCAGAAGGTCTTGAATCAACTAAACAAAACAAGCTTGGAAGGTCTTCCTCTATAGAAATTGTAGTATGATATAAATTTATTTATATTTTATGTATTGCGATAATCATTTTATAATCATAGCACTCATATTTATCTCATAGGTTCTTAGAAGGTTATATCATAAGAATTAAAACTTGCAACTATGGCAATGAAAACCTAACATATAATGATCGCTCCCCTCCCGAAAGTACTTGCTAGCAGGAGGCCATCAATCAAATCAACCAAGCAAGCTGGGAAGGTCACCCTCGAAAGAAATTGTAGCTCCCCCCCCCCCCCCCCCAACACACACGAGAGTTGGTAATCCAGCAATAGCACTATTTAATCCATAAATAAGGATGTTTCACCCCCAGGAAGGCGTAAATACGCTGACTCATATTGGCATCTCACGTTTAGATGGCCAGATAATTGTGCCCATGAGGTTATCAACACGATCAAAGGAATCCGTTCCATAAACTCATGATGAGTCACACAAAAATTTTTTGTAGCTCTTGTATTTAAATAAAATTTGAATATACATATTTTAGTCTTTTTGAAGCAATATTGATCAAGTAGAGCATTATTATAAGATTTTCTTAGCCCTATTTACCATATTTATTGAATTATCTATTTTTCTCTCTATACTGCTCCTACCACTAGATTATTATTGTTACTGATTTAGATATTGATATTATTTAATACTATCGATTCATTATACCGATTTTAATCATGTGATATGTTGAAATAGTTACAACTTAGTTTTTCGATTGTTGATATTCTTACAACATGTATGTTTTTTATGATTCCCAAATATTGTTATTTTGATTACAATTTCTCTAATATATTCTGGGTGTATTGTTTTGGTTATTTGTGTGTAGTAATATTTCATGAAAATCACACTCCATATTACTAAAGACTTTAAATCATATTAGATTATGGCTCGTTATAAATGAAGTCTGTATTTTTTATTTTATTGAGCCTGAGATAGTGTGATTGTAATTGAGTAAATGTGCACACACACACACTGGGGAGTGTTTAAAATTATAATTTTTTTAAACTAATCGTACTGTACAAAGTCATTTCGTATGGGGCGATTTGTTCAGTTATTTTACCCCTCGAGTAATCAAACAAACTACATGTAGAAAATTTTTATGAGTATAGTTCGTACTATATGAAGCTTCCTTCGTACATACGCCATACATAGTATAAAAATGTGAGGTCCCTTTTCGTCACGATGAATTCAAAGTTTTTTGAACTGATCGTATCGTACGATGTCGTCTTCGTACGTACGTCATATAGAGTACGAATTAGGCGGCTACCTTTTCATCCCGATGAACTCAAAAAATTTCTGAACGGATCTTACCGTACAATGTCGTCTTCATACGTACGCCGTGCAGAGTACAAATTGGACGGGTCCCTTTTCGTCCCGACGAACTCAAAAATTTTTTGAACGTATTGTACTATAAGATGTCGTCTTCGTACGTACGTCGTCCAGAGTACAAAAATTTGGGATCCCTCCTCGTCTAGACGAAGATGAAAACTTTTCCAACTGTTTGTACAATACGAATTTGATTCGTACCATGCAATTATTGTGTACGAAGTTATTTCGTACAGATTCACAAAAAACTTCGTACGTAATAGTTTTTGAACATTTTGTACGTACAAATATATGATCGTACTACACTATCGTACACGCTCAAAATGAAAAATTTCAGTTTTCTGGACAGTTTGTCGTGTCTTTCATATAAAATGTCATTTAAAATTGATGTAAAAAGAGTTGTTATTCGTGATTTTTTAAGGTCAAGTGAAAGAGAGTGTGGGAGAGTGTTTGAGAGAGATTTCTTGCAAGTAGAGTGTGAAGGGTTCACAATGTTACTCAAAGGTAATGATCTCTTTGTGTTTTTTATTACCACATCTTTTCTTCTTTCTAGTTGCTCGTGAGAAGATCTTTGAAGAAGATTCGATATTCTACAGACACTTGGAGAGTGTGAAAGGATGATGGTACTCTGCCGACACTTGGAGGGTATGAAATGACGACAGTTCTTTACCGACACTTGGAGAGTGTGAACAAACGATAGTTCTCTGCTGACACTTGGAAAGTGTGGAAGGATGACAATTATCTGCCGCACCAGAGATTGGTGGAAGAGAGGATTTGTAAAAGCTTATCCGCCTTGATGTGGGGACAAAAGGAGAGTCACTTTGGTAATAGTGCAATACCTGAAGAAGGAGTCTTCAAGGAGTGGATGTAGGTCGTGTTTAATTGAACAACTATAAACCTTTGTGTCATTTTTAATTTTTGCATTTTATTTTATTTTTGTACTTTAATATTTATGGTTGAAAAGCTTTTTTTAAATAATCAAAGTTGGAAAAATATTAAAATTGGTTTTCTATTAAAAATATACGAAAAAATTTTAAATTGCCAATTCACCCCCCCCCCCCCCCCCCTCGGTTAGCCGTAGGATAATTGCTTAGGTTTAACAACCTATACGAAATCAACATGATATACTGAGCATGTGATTGATATTACTATGATTTGATCTTTAACATGCATATTGCTTTTTTATTGTGCTTTGAATTCATTTGTAGATTTTGGTGACATGCTGAGCTTTTTAAGCTCATTATATGTGGTTAAATGATTTAAGGTCAGGGCAGAGGAGCAAGAGTGTGAAGCTGGTAAAGATTATATAGGTTTTATTTTTTTTTAATTGTTTTTTATATTTAGGACATAATAGTTATAATATAATTATGTAGATCATGAGTAGTGTATATAATTTTTGGAAATAAATATAGATGTGTACATTGATATTTTAAATTATATAATATGTTTGTTATTTATTATTGATATATGATATTAGATAGCTCTGATTGTTATTTATTTAAATGTAAATGAATGATTCTTCCCAATTAAATTCTAGGCATCACAATTAGTATCATATCATAGTTATTGGAAGATTTGATTGAGAGTTGGATATGAAGAGTAATTTAAGGTGCATTAGTTTACATGCATAGTTGAATGACATATGATATAATAAATTTCATGACTGTATAACTTTTAATGTGTTTTGATTTGATTTTAGTTTTGATTGGACGAATTTGGTTTATATCAATTTTGTGCCCAAATCCTTTTTGTTGAGTTTTAATTTGATTTTGATTTTATTTAAGTTTTGATTGGACGAATTTAACTTATCTCGATTATATGCCCAAATCCTTAAGAGAAATGTCGGGACAATAATTTCTTAAGATGGGTAGATTATACTATCTCATATTTTGGATTGTATAATTTTTTTTCTAGTTATTATAACTCTAAATCGCAATCCATCTTCGTCATAGTATTTTGATCGTATTATTTTACTTACACAAACTTTTTTGTGATATTTGGACACTAGTGAAAATTGCTAAGAAATTGATATTTATCGGTACAAGTGATGATTTCAAGACTGTTAGGTGTCCATTTTGCAAACCGATTTCATCAATATTTCTAAATAAAAATGATTTATTTTATGAAATTCTTTTTTTTTTTTGTAATTTTTGAAGTAAAAATGATTTATTTAAATTTTATACTAAAAATTTGATTTAAATAAATATTTATTATTATTAGAAATATCTTATTCCAATGTAACCTTTAGTAAAACCATTATTTTTCTTCATTCGACCGAAATAGTGAAATGAATTATGATAGTAAGAGATAAAGTTAAGAAAGAGAAAATAGAACTCATGATTTGGAGGCTGCGGAGTGATTTTCGTTAGTTGGACCAGTTGAAAAAATTGCTCATCTCATTGTAAGGAGCCTTTACCATATTTCTGATCTCAAAGATTTAATGTTTTTGATATTTTTTCTGATCAAATTTGTATTTATATTATCAAAAAATGTGAATAATTTTATATTGGTAAAATTTTAATCATATAACTTTTTTTTTATGTTATAGATATTGAGATTATATACATTTTTAGTTTTTATTTAAGATTTTTCACCGGATGCTTTTTGAAAATTCAATAATTTTTATCTACTAAAAAAATATTATTTTAACATCTAAAAATAGTGGTATAGCACAAAAAAAGTCTTAAAACATCATTTTAAATAATCCCTGATAATTTGGTAATTTTAAAATTTTTATCATATAACTTTTTTTATGTTATAGATATTGAGATTATGTACATTTTTAGTTTTTATTTAAGATTTTTCACCGGATGCTTTTTGAAAATACAATAATTTTTATCTACAAAAAAATTATTTTAACATCTAAAAATAGTGGTATAGTATAAAAAAAGTCATAAAACATCATTTTAAATAATCCATGATAATTTGGTAATTTTAAAAAAATGCATATTTTTGTATAATAGGATTTTTTGTATCTACCGTTATGACATTTTGACATATTCTTAATTAATCTCAATTATACATTATTTGTTTCAATGCATTAAAAATAGATATAAAAATGTGTCTGAATAATGACTGGTCACTATTACTGTTATAATATTATAATAATAATGTGTGTGTTAAAGATAAGTAAAGACTGATTGACCCTTTGGTTGGAAATTGATTGACTTGTACAGGATGGTGAACCGACAAGCTTTCTTTTAAATATTGTAATAACATCCTCTACTAATTCACATAATACGCTGATTGAGAGTTATAAAGAGATATTACTGTGCCGACGGGGCAATGAGTGATGACTTTATTTACTGAGCCAACGATTTACTAATATTAATACTAACACTGAAAAACATCGTGATAGTCAGGACTTCTTACTTGTTTAGTGTGACTAGAGAAATGCATGTTCTTAGGGCATTATTCTTATTATTGTATGAATTTATTAAAACTGAATGAATTTAATATTATTGCATTATTCTACTACTCCTACAACTGGATTATAATTATCATCGATTTAGATACTGATACTATTTAATACTATTGATTCACTGTAATGATATTAAGCATGTGATATATTGAGCTCATGATATATAATGCATGGATAATATGTGCACATTCATATATGATTTTATTATATTGATTTGATTTCTATAGTCTTTACCGATATTTTGATTTTATATTTTATATGATTTCTATACTGATTAGTATTACTGATACAATTATTATTTTATAAATTTGACACTCATACATATTTATAACTTTACTAGCTTTCGCATCGTAGTGTTTTATTATTTATAGATTATATTGCTACTACATTTGAGTTTTACTATTCACACACTTATTCAATCATCATATGACTGATACTATTATGATTTGATCTTTAACATGCATAATGCTCTTTAAATTCAATGGTAGGTTTTGGTGACTTGTTGGGCTTTTAAGCGCATTATATGTGGTTAACTAATTTCATGTCATGGCATAAGAGTAGGAGTGTGAGGCTGATTATGATTCTTTAGGTTTTGTTTATTTTAGTTATTTTTTTGTACTTATGACATAATAGTTATGATATGATTGTGTATATCCTGAGTAGTGCATATGATTTTTGAGAATGAATATAGATGTGTACATTGATGTTTTAAATTATATAATTTATTTTGTTGTTTATTACTGATATATGATATTAGATATATATGATTATTGTTTATTTAAAAGATAAATGAATAATTTTTTCAGATTAAATTCTGGGACATCACACTCTCTATATTAGTAGAGTCAGCCAATCGAATGTCATCAAAAGATAAATTTAAATTCAATAATTTTAGTTCATTCATAATCAACCAAATTGATAAATTAAATGACTATTTCAATTTAGTATAATTTTTAAATTAATTTGATAGATCCAATTTTGCAAATTTTAAATTAGAATATATTGATTTAACTAATTAATTTTGCACAATTATAACATTAATAAAGCAATTGTTTTTTTTAAACATTTAGATTAATTAAATCAAACATATATATCTGAATTTAATATTTTTTAATTAATAATCAAAACTTTCAACTAAGAGATCAAAATGAGCTGAGTAGCACCTGATTATTTACTTTGACTGAACAAATTATTATTATTATTACTTTCACAGATATTACTCTGCATTCTCACGCGCTCTCCGTTTTCTTCTCGGATCCCTTACCATTGCGCTTGTCCCTCCGCTCTCTCGCGTTAGAGTTTTCCTTCGATATCCAGCGGTCTCTCGATCGTGAGGCTCTCGGCCGCCGGATACAATTTCCTGCGACTGATCACGTGTGGTAATCCGGCTGATCCGAACGATCCGCCATGTTCCTGGTTGATTGGTTCTACGGCGTCCTTGCCTCGCTGGGGCTGTGGCAGAAGGAGGCCAAGATCCTCTTCCTTGGCCTGGATAACGCCGGGAAGACGACGCTCCTCCACATGCTCAAGGACGAGGTAAAGAACAATTATAATTGTCATGTGATTCGATTTGTGTTTTTTGTGCTTTCATTTTCTGAGGAAAAAAGTTGAAGGAGTTTGACCTAAATGGATCTGCTTGCTTTTGTTCTTAAGAGATATTTCTGGGTTCTACAGATTGATATGTTTTGATGCTTTCCTGGATCTATCTTTATTCTAATATTTTTTCGGCATAAAAAAATAAATAAAGTTTCCCTCTTTTTTTCGCGCGCGCGTGTGTGTGTGTGTTTTTTTTTTTTTTTAATTCGGATGTTAAGCTTGGAAGAAAAGCATCTTTCAAAAATTTTGCCTTGATTTAAATGGTTGTTTTCGTTTCCTTATATTTTACTCTGTTTTCTCGGAAGCCTTTGGTTCCTTCGAGATTGTATCCTCTTTGCGAAGGAGTAAGAAAAACATTATTTTGGGTTTGTTATGTGCGATCCAGACAGAACATTCTTAGCTCAGGGTTTTTATTGCACACAATAAGTTGATACAGGTGATTAACATGTCACTTGAGGGTTTATGCACACAAGAGTAGCCTACCAAACTGATCGAATTTGTCGGGGCCTTTCAGTGAAACTGCTCGCATACCTCATTACCTTGTGTGTGATCTAGTGTCAGGGATCTTTGGCGGAGACCCTATCCCTATGGATATTTTTAAGAGGACATTATGCGGGACATTACTGTCAACCATCCTTAAGACGGTCAGTGCGTTAGTGCCCGAACTGCTCTCTCGATGTCCTCATATTTAGTTATAGGTAATGGAAGCCCCAGCTAGTGATTAATATAATTTGATTGGCTAAGCCTGAACAAGCTAGGTAAGATTCCTATTTAACTCGATTTATTTATTATTGTGCTAATTTGATGCTTTAGAAACAATGCCTACCTGAAGTTATGTGTTGCTCAAGATTTGTGCATTTATTGAGACCCAATCTTATGTCAAGATTCATGTTTCTTTGGATGATTTCTTATAAGACCAGTAGTTGAATCTCTAATTTTGATGCTTTTGGGAAGGTCAAAATATATCATCTTTTGACCTTTTTTGGGAGATTTTTGTCCTCTCCGATTATATGTCTTCATGGGGAGACTTTTATAGTCTATGGCTATATCATTGCTGGTGTCTTTTGAGCATAAATAGAAAGTTAATGTTGATCAAAGCCTCTTTAGTTGGTAGTCCTATTAGGTTTGAGTTTAGGGGTGAGGTCTACTTTGAACTAGATGTGATGTTTGGCTTTTTTTTTCTTGAATTTTCACTTGTGACTATTGTTTGGTAGTGTCAAAGCCACTCTATCTAATGCCACTCTTAGGGGGTTGTCCTCTTGTAGATTGTGTCGATGGGAGACCAATGTTGATGGATTGAGTTAAAAAATGTTTGAAGTGTGCTCTGTTGTGTAAGCTCTTTTGTTGAAGCACAAAAGGCAGAAATGCCTTTCTAGTTTGTCTCTTGTTTAAGTTATCTTTTTTTACTTGTTAGTACCATTTTTTTTCTCTGATGGATTTCTTATGATCTTGCATGGGGACAGAGGTTGGTGCAGCATCAGCCGACCCAATACCCAACTTCGGAGGAGCTGAGCATTGGAAAGATTAAGTTTAAGGCCTTTGATCTTGGTGGGCATCAGATTGCTCGACGTGTCTGGAAGGATTACTATGCGAAGGTTTGATATGCTTTTTTATTACCAGTCAAAATTTTTACCATTTTATACTTTATCTAAAACTTTTCTCTTCACACTTCTATGGTTTATCACTCTCTTTCTCCCTTTAACAGTGGTGTTAGTTATAATTCACTTTTTGGATTCTAAGTTATCTACTGTGTACTTCAAGATACTTGGAGTTAATAATCATTTCTTTTTTACTTTTTATTAAATTAAATTCTATATTCTTGTTTTCCGAATTGCTATGGATTGGAATGTTTTGCTTTGAGTTGTTATTGTCTAATGTAAGACCGAATACCATCTGGTGTTAAATCCAGCATGCTTTGACAATTGCATGAGAAAATTTTTATTCTGCTTTCTGGTGAAAATATGTAAATTCGCTGAAAAAGGAGTTTTTATGTTTTTTATGCTTATAAGTGAACCTAATTTCCACTTGGATAATTTCTTATGGTTAATTTCATTAGTTTTTTTTTTCTTTGACCTTTACATTCTCTTATTTAACTTAAATGAAAGCTTTAAACCACAATAAGTCAATTACATTATCAATTGCTTTTGTCAATTATTTCTTGGGAGATCGATGATTATGATCTTCTAACTTTTTGCAGCAACATAAATCCCCATTTCTAGCTTGCACGGATCATCATGTTTTCCATCCCAAATCCAGTGGAAAATCCTTTGGAGTCACTCCTGCATCTGTTTTATATGATGCTGATTAGGCCTCTGTTTAGATGCTGGTTTGTGTGGATGCATAGGTGTAAAGATCGGGTGTTTAAGAAAAGATTGAAAAATTAAAAGAGAAATTTTTCTAAAACTCCTACCTGAAATTTTCAAGTGCAATTAAGATATGCAAGTTGTGTTAAACTAGTAAAAATAAGTTAGATAAAGCAAAACAAAAACACAAATTTATAATGTGTTGGCTTCGCAACTCTCCAAGGAATTTCTCTACTGGCCTTGGCTTCTTCACTGATGTGTTGCAATAGCTCTTGCCCGCCTTCTTTTTTGGCTTAAGGATTAAACCATGATTCTTTTCTCTGTTTTGGGACCAACCAACAACTAATTCTTTCAAGACTAATTATGAACCTTTAACCCTTAAACCATCCTCTTCCAGATTTAGGGAGAACCTTGTAAATACTTTTTCAAGGCTAAGTGTCAGTCTCCAACAAATCATTGATCCTAATTGAGACAACACGGTATAACTTCTATTAAGAAGCTGAACGCAAAAGATAAGAGATATTAAATTGAAAAGCCACCACACACACTAAGAGTGCCAACAACAAAAACAACAACATCAAGCAGTTATCCCACTATGTGGGGTCGGTTACATAAATCTTTTTTCTCTGTTGTGCCCTGTTAAGTGTCAAATTCTCGTTTAAATCTAATAAATAAAGATTATTTCTAATATTTTCTAACCAATTCTTCTTGGGTTGCATCTATCTTTTTTAACTTAAGTCAAATCTAATACATCTACTCTCATAACCGAGGTCATCAGAAGGCCGCCGTTTTATGTGAACAAATCATCTTAGGCAACTCTCTCTAATCTTATATGCCATTGGAGCTACTCCAACCTTTTCACGTATTTGCTCGTTTCGTATATTGTCTCTAAGAGTAAAGCCAATCATCCACCTAAGCATCCTCATTTCCACAACACTTAACTTAATATTATGTCTCTTTTAATAATCAACACTCTGCGCCATAAAGCATTGCAGATCTCACCACCATCTTATAGAAATTTCCCTCAAGTTTGAGGGCTACTTTTCTATCACACAACAAGCCCAATGCATTCCTCCACTTCAACCATCCAACTTGAATTCTATTAATAATATCCCCATATATTTCACCATCACTCTGGACAATAGACCCAATATATCTAAAACATGTACTCTTATTAATGACTTGATCGCCCAAAGTAACAATCCCCCACTAAATCTATTACTATTAAAATTACACTCAATGTATTAGGTTTTAGATCTACTCAAACAAAAACCTTTAGACTCTAAAGTTGACATCTATAATTCAAGTTTACCTTCAATTGCCTCAGTCCCTCTCTAGTCTTATCAACAAGAAGAATATCATCAGCAAAAAACACACTAGGGTACATGCTCTTGCAAATGTCTAATAAGGACATTGATGTAGAACGGGAGGGGCTAGTCATGATTAAAATTTGAATTTTAAAAACATTCCTAATTTGAAACATTGCCAATAAGGAAAGTCATAATTGCTTGGTTTGAAACTTGGAGGGAAAGGGGAAAGGGGGAAGGAGGTTGAGTGATTTGAAACTTGAATTTCAAATGGGGATGGAAAGGAAAATTTTCCCTTTAATTAAGGATGAATTAAGGCTCCAAGAGGGGGAATTAATGGGAATTAAGTGGATTGGAGAGAGAGGGGAGGGGACAGCCTAGAGAGAGAGAGAGAGGAAGGAATTAAATTAAGAAATATGAATTTAATTTTAGATTTCATAAAAGGAGGGAGGGAATAATTTGAAATTTAAACTATCCTTAATGGGGAATAAGGGGGGCAGCGAATAGGGGTTGATTGAGAGTTTTAATGGAGGGGCATTAATTAGAGAGAAGGGGAGAGAGGGGGCGGCCATATGGGGAGAGGACAAAAAGTGTCCACATATAGTGTATGTGAACCCAAGCAATAAATGTGAGTAGGGAATTAAATCTGAATTTAATTTCAAATTTGAGAGATTTGGTTGGTTTCCTAAAAGAGATTTACTAATCAGAAAAAATAATTTAAAATTTTAAATCAAATCCAATTAAAAATTAATTAGATCTAATTTAAGTTATTTTCCTAAAATAGGAATTCTTATTTATGAAACAAATTCAAATTCAAAATTGTGTGAATTTTAAATTCAAATTTTGTTATCAAATTAAGAAGGCCAAAATAGGAAGGGCTTCGAATGCAATATTGAATTTGTGGAGCCAAGGGAAGAGGGAGGAGGTGGTGGTGGAGTGGCCGACGGTTGGAGGAGGGGAAGAGGGAAGTTTGGCCGGTGGCTATGGAGGGTTTGGCCGGCGGTCAAGGGAGAAGGAGGGGGTAGAGCGGCGTCCAGAAGAAAGAAGAAGGGAAATTAGAGAAGGAGAAAGGAAGTGTAGGGAAAGAAAGATAAAATCATGAGCCCGGACACATCCTGCGGTTTATGGGTACTACACTGCCCTCACATAGGGAGTTCAAAACATGAGCTCGGACATATCCTCCGGTTGGTGGATACTATGCTTCCCTCACATAGGGAACTCACCAAAGTTCTTCCCAACGAACAAGAGTGCATACTTTTTTTTAATTAATAATCCATCATCATAATACAAGACTAAGGACCTAATATATAGGCCTCAAATAAAAGGAAAATGACTAAAATGCCTATAGGGCTACAACTCAAATCAACACACAAGCAAGGGTACAATCGTAAATTTGAAACTAATATATAAAATATATCAAAGATATAAACTCCTCATCATAGCCGTCGATCTACGATGCTTCCGGCGATAAACATTTCGGAATCTTCTACTTATGTCCTCATCAGACATATCCAATCATACTTGAGGAGCATAAACACTTATAATATTAATAATCTTAGCATAAACACTAATATTTAAAATTATAATTATATCTCCAATTCTATCAATTTTTACAACATTATCCTTCAAACCCTGATCTATAATCACACACGCCATTTCTACTACAACTCCTACCAGAATATCAAAGTTTAAATCTTAAACTATCAATCTCCTTAGCTTTTTCTCCAACCCCTTTAGTTTCCTGAATGCATAGAATATTGATATGGCTATGAACCATAATATATAATAATTCTATTAATTTGCCTGATAGGGAACCTGTATTCTAAGTTCCTATCTTAATTCTAATTTCATGGACTATCTTCTATGCCCACATCTGTCCATGATGTGGGAACCCTTGCCTATTTAGCACTGCACCCGGGCACCAGTGCAACTCTTGCACACTTCTCGTTGTATTCAAGCCATACAACGCTTTGCTTCCAGGGAACGCCATAACATTAACACAATGTATTAAATGATTCATGACATGATTATTCGACAAGTTTTATATTGGTTGCCGAGTAATTAACGCAAGCCTCCACTTTTCTCATTCAAGATTTGGGACCTGACATTGAAAGTGTTAAATTTCAATAGAAAACTAAGAAGAATTTCCCAAGGAAAAAAACCTGAGTTTAAGAGATCCTTCTTGAGAATGTGCTGAAATTTAATTGTTTGGGTAAGTTTCAGTTGATGAGAGTAGGTTTTGTTGTTCTTAGGTGCTTGGGTCGTTATCCCTGGAATAGCAACATAGAGGAGTTAAAGGATGGGAAGGACTTTGGAGAGACCTTTATTTGAAATCTATTATCAAAGAATTTATTAGGAGCATAATAGTTTTGTTTAACGTGATAATTTGCCTTATTTACCTCTTGCACTTGAAGACAACTTTTGAACAATTAAGCTGAAAGTTGTTTTGTTTGCAATTTTGACTATGCAGGAGAAGCCACTTTAGTTGATCAGTTTGGTCCTAAGAAATTGGATGCTTAAATTGCGCTGGCTGGTTCTCTTTTTTAACTTGGGCTTGCAAAATTTGTTGTCCAATCTTGATAAGCTTTGAATTAATTACACGAGACACCTGATCAATTTGGTCATCCAGGAGTGTTCCTATAAAAAATGGCCATCCTATTTGAATGAAACCTGGACGTAGTGCCCAAGACATTCCTTTGATTTCAAAGGTTGTTTAGCTTGTAAAAAATGGTTGGCAAATTTTAGTAAAGTTTTATTTGGGGATACAATTAATTTAATTAGTTGTTCTTCACAGGGCGAATTTTAGATTGGAGCATGTAAATTGTGACAATTAACAAAAGGAGCATGTTTAACTAAAAATTTAAGGAGGAGCAAATACGCCCAATAGATAAGCGTATTGACTAGAGAGAGGAGAGAGGAGAGGGAGTGAAAGAGTGGGTGGGGAGAGAGAGAGTGTAGGGGGGGGGGGGAAGAGAGAGAGAGAGTGGAATGACATATCTTATATATTAAGAAATGATTTATATGTTTGATTTTTTTGACTAAATTTTTTCATTAAAAGATTAAACATATAAAAATTTTAAAATATTGTATTTAAATATTATTTTAAATATAAAAACTAATTTTTTAATATTATATTAAAATAATATATTTAAACAAAAAATTTATAAAATATTATTAAAAATAGTTGAAATATAAATTAAATATTTAAAAAACAGTTAAACTTGTAGTTACATATTTAAAATAAACTAAAATTTATATTTAAATATTGTTTTTATTTCTAAAAATATATTATCTCTGTTATTTAAATATTAAATTTTGAATATCAAAAAATTATTTTAAATATTAATTTTAATATTATCCTTTTTAAATATATTTTATATTTTTAACTTTTTCTATAGAATAAATTTTAAAAATTACTATTTAATTTAATTTTTAGATATTATAATATTACATAAATAATTTAAATATTTAATAATAAATTTTATTATTTAAATGTAATTATGCTTGTATGTTTAAATTTAATTATTTATCTTTTAATAAATTATATTTTTAATTTTTATAAACATTTTCTTTAAAAAATAATTTTGAAGTATAAAAATTATATTATATTTAACAATGTTGTGAAAACCGGACCGGACAACGAAGCGGAAGAGGGAGAGGTTTACGGTTTGACCGGTTCGACCGGTCGAACCGGGGTCGAACCGGATGACGTAATGAATAATAATATTATTAAAAATTAATAACATAAAAATCATATAATATAAGTATATGAGTATTTAATAATATTTATAGAATTTAAAAATATATAATAAAATTTTATACATATAAATATCATTTAAGAATAATATATTTATAAGAATAATACTTAATATAATATATAAATTTATAATATAAAAAATTTATGATCATTAATATAATATAAATAATTAAATATATGACCATTTAATAATATTTATAAATTTAAAATATATATAATACAAAATTATGAATATAAATATCATTTAAAATTATATATTTATATATTTATAAGAATAATATTTAATATAATATATAAATTTATAATATTAATATTTTATAATATAATTATTATAATATATTTTATAGTAAATTTATAATAGATATCATTCAAATTTGTAGCCTAACTAAAAAAAAACTGAAGCCCAACTAAAAATTTTGTTGAATCCCAACTAGCCCAAATAAGCCCCAAGTCACATTCTAAACTATTCATGCAACTTTTTTAGTCCCACATCATAGGGGGAATTTGAAGATGTTTTCTTGAACCCTTTATAAAGGGAGAAGTACACTCTCTTTGCAAAACAAATTATGTGAGGTATCTAAGATAACTTGCATGTATTATGATGAAATTAATCATCATATTTAATAAAAATATTTTTAAAATTTTAATAAACAAAAATATATTTTTAAAATTTTAATTAAAACAAAAATAAAATATTTTTATGAACCGGTCGGTTCTTTCCAACCCGGACCGGTTCAATCTGGTTTGCTCCGGTTCTATGCAGAGCCGGTTTCGAAGCTGGATCGGACCGGCCACTAGGCCGGTTCACGGTTGAACCGGCCGGTCCGGTTCGGTTTTCAAAACAGTGATATTTAAACAAAAATATATAATATAAATATTTTTTAGTTTTATATTAAATATTTAATTACTATTTATATAATAATTAAAATAATTATTAAATATTTAACGAAACCCTTAGTCATTCCACTCTCTCTCTCTCTTCTCCCGGCCTACACTCTCTCTCTCTCCCCACCCACTCTTTCACTCCCTTTCTCCTCTCTCTAGTCAATACGCTTATCTATTGGACGTATTTGCTCCTTCTTAAATTTTTAGTTAAACCTGCTCCTTTTGTTAATTGTCACTATTTACATGCTCCTATCTAAAATTCTTCTTCACACAAAGTAGATTGACCCACCTTCAGGAATTTTTTTTGAATAGGATGTCCAACAATCAAACTGTGATTGGTTTGAAATTGGACTATGAACATGGTACACTGATATATATGACTATGCGAAAAATTCTGAAGTTAGATTGAAACTGGCTGTTGAATGTGGTGAATACTTGAAACTTTTTTCTTGTAAAAAAATGCCATAAATGATCGGATTGTAATCAAACAGTGAATGCGACTGACTCTATGAATTGGTGCACTAAGGACTGCTAAAACTGACAATATTGAAACCATATGGTGAATATGGCCAATCCTATGAATTGGTTTGGGAAATTTTTTAAAATCTGATACTTTTCTAGAAGTACATGTAGTTGGACTTCGTAGGTACTTTGGGGTTATTTTAAAGTGATTTGGATCAAGAGAAAACTTCTAATTTGGCAGGTTCTTTCTGTTTTTCAATAGCTAAGCCTTAAACAAATTAGTAAGTTGATAAAGCTTTCAAGGACAAGATTCCTTTGTCGTGCTGCTTGAACTTCTTTGTCCAAGCAACTAGTGTCGTCGTGCTGCCTGAACTTCTTTAACCAAGCAAGTAGTGTGCTCATCGTCACCATCATCAAGCATTGACTTGATAGTGAATTTGAAGCTATTGTTTGTATTGAGATGAACCTACGTTGCACATGTAGAGAAAATATGAATCCACTAATTATAGAAGTATTTTTAATCCTAAAAAGCAATCAAGTTGTTCAACAAAATGGCCTGTCTTGATTCATATTTTCCTTCAACAGAATCTTTATAGGAATTCATCTCCCTGTGTCTTATATTTGGAGATCCGCTCCTTGAAGTTCTTTGGTTTTCCTTTTCAATATGATTTCTTTTTCTTATTAACTGCTGGCATTTCTCATAGTTCTAGTTTATATTATTTCTCAAGATGTTTCTGTAAGCCTGACCGATCTTTACTGTATTTAAATTATCCTTGTCTTTGTGTCCATATTTATTATCATTGTTGCAAATGTTCATAATTTACCCATTCCAAAAAAAAAAAAAAAATTGTATAAGTTGACTTGATGAGGTTGTAACGATATTTTCCATTTAAACTTTGGCACCTTGTTTGATAAATCATTTTAGTTGTAAATGACAGAATATAATGCTAAGGAGGAATGTTCAGAAATTAGATTGAAAAAAATATACGTTCTTGTTTATTAAAGATGACTTCTGGATTTCGTTGACTGGCTGTGTATATTTTGTTTGGATAGCTATTACTGTTACTGTTTCTTCTGTGGCAATTTCTGTAGACTATATCTTTATTGAGGGGTGAGATTTGAACTGGATAATTCTAGTCAACAACTCTGAGCTGTCTGCTTGCAACTTTCTGTTCTTTTCGTGCATGCTTAACAGTGTTTAATGCACATGCATGCATTCAAGCCTTAGAAGGGACTTTAGTTTTGGGAAATTTTGAAACTCAGTTTGATTTCAAATTATTTTCAAAAAAGCGGCATCTGTATCCAGGTTGACACGTCAAAATGAAATTGTTTATTATTGTGTTATTTATTTTTGCATGTGTGAGGCTGTGAGCATTGTTGACCTCCGTATCAGCACCACAATCAATGCAAGTTAGTGCGACGCATAAGATGACTAACAGACATGATGTTACTCGGAACAAACATCGTGGCACTTCTATTCTGGTTGCAATCACCCGAACTTCATCCAATTGCAAAACTTATCACATCAATGAATTCAAGGCATTGAATTCACTCGAGGGGAGCCGATCATGCGCGACTTCAGCAAAGGTTGGTGAAAGCAATGGTTGGAAGACGTAACATTGATCAAAATTGCCCAAAGAATGTCTGATCACAAAATGAACTACGTTGTTATGCTCAAAAGATCGAAATTGAGGATCCCTTACGATCAATTCAAGTGAAGGCCGTCGAAAAAAGAATGACGGACTACACGACATCACGCGAGGTTATCCAAACGACATCCACTCACAAAACGGACTCCGTCGTTGTGTTTGGAATGTCGAAAATACTGAGATTATAATATTGCCCAAGTCCCCATACAAGTCAAAAAGTGCAAAATTTTACCCGAGGGCAAGTCGATGGCACACAAAACGAGATGCATGGCGAACGAGAAACTCAGTGAATGGTCTGTTCATTTTCCTTTAATGGTTTTATACTATTTTAAACAAAAAAGTTATATAAATTAATATAAAAAAATTATATATATAATTGAAAATTGTAAAATTAGATATATTGTCCTATCTACTTATATCTACTATCAAATCTTTGAAATTCGGCCAATCCATACCCTGTTATGCAAAATCAGAGCCACAATATTCTAAGGCATTATTTGTTCTGGCAATAGGGGTGAAAACAAATAAGAATATAAAAAAAAGTAAGGAGATATGCATGCAACTCTTACCCCTCTCTCCAATTTCATGAAAATCACCCGCTGCCTCTCCCTTCTTTGTTCAACTCCAAGTCGAGACCCTTCTCGCTACATGAGCTCCGTGCGACTTGCATTGCTCTCAATCATGCTTAACCTTCCTACTCCCCTCTCTCAGCTAATTCTAGCCCTTTTGCCGCCTTATCCCTCTTGACCCTACATATAGAAGCCTCCTCCCCATACCCATACATGCACTCCTCTCCATGCAAGGCCATCCAACCCTTCTCCATTTCTTCCTCTCAGTTCACACAACCCACTCAACACCCCTGACCCTCATCTCCTTGCACTGAGCCTTCCTATAGTCTTCGCACAACAACCGCCCATCCACTCCTAAGCCCCCTGACTTCCATTCCCTTCCACACCGGCTCCCTTTGAACCTCCCTCTCCCTTCGTTTTCCAAAACTACCACCTACAAGCCATAACTCCCTTCTTTCCTCACACTCACTACCCGCTAGCCTCTATTGACCCAGTCCAGGCTACTTAAGCTTCGCCTGCTGCACCTCCTCCTCAACTCCCTTCAACCAACACACCTACACCTAGTCGCCATCGATTCTCCCCTTAACATTTTTTATTACCACCCACCTGCACAACCCCTATCCTGCACCTCAACCTTCCTTGTCAACCAGCTCTCCACTCCAATCTCACTGACATCACCTCCTCCAGTCAAGCTTCCAACCTCCAACTCTTACCCCTCTTGCTACCTCCCTTGATCTGTCGAAACACCTATAGTCGACCCCTCTCTACTTATACCCCCCATACGCATCGAAACTGACATGCTCTCTCAAACCTCCCCCATTCTCTCTCTCTCTCTCTCTCAAATCAGAAAAGCGAAAATAAAAAAGGGCGAATTCAAAAAAATTGTGTCGTGCTCATCCTCATCGTCATCACCACCTATAATCGCTTTTCCTAACACGGTGGAAGAAAACTCGTATGCGACGTTCACAACAAAATAGACAAGCCATATACATGTTTTCATAGCATGGCGGGAAGATTTTAAGTACATATATACGCTTTTTGTAGCATGGCTAGTAAAGCTTGCAAGTCTTCAAATAGGCACCCTAAGTTTCATATACATTTTTCTTAGTGTGGTTAGATTAAAAATATTGGTTGTGGTGTTGCTTAACACCGACCATACATGCTTTTCATAACGTGGTGGGTAGACCCAACACTTATGATGATGCCTCCATATGCTGGGAGGATATGTTAGGAGGGTGCCACATTTTCTAGTAGGGACTTAAAATAAAAAAAAACAAATGAGAAAAATGATAAATTTAAATAATTTCAAGTTGGTACTCGAAGAACCATACGTGCTTATCATAGTGCAATGGGATTAAAGATATAGATCACTGTGTCACCTGACATCTATCATACATACTTTTCGTAGCGTGGTTTGCAGACCCAACACTCCCCGTGGATGCCCTTTACATAGGGAGAATGTTGGGAGGTTGTTAAAATTTGGATTGAATGAACAAGCAAGGAACATGACCTAAAATTTGCAAAATAAAAGACATTGCTCGAACACAAGCCCATGACTTGCAATGCACAATGCAACTCGCCTATGGGCAAGGAACAAGGGACTTGTAGCGAAAAAGGTAGCTAGCCTACGTGCGAGATTAGTAATGCCTTACTCCAACAGAGCACTAATTTTGCGACTATCTAAAAAGGAAATTTTAGCAGTACTAAAAATATGAAAGAGGTTTCTAACTCGCCTTCAACAAATGCCACCGAATTCATAACACACATACAAGCTGATAGAAGACATACTTTAGCTTTTAAAATGAAAAATTGTGTGCTTTCCAACAATAAATATTTGCACAAGTGCTCAAATTTAAATATTTTTAAAATCTCACAAGTCTTAAAATGCAAATCTTCAAACTCAAGAGTGTCATCAAGAAGTGTGCAACAAATCCAATGAAATATACTACATTGAAAAGTGTGCGAGCAAAGTGAAAGCATGCAAACATGCCATGCAAGTGCATCGAAATGAGTGCAAGTGCATTGCACAAGCACCCAAAATTGTGCAAGTAAATTAAAAGCACGTGAACATGCTATTCAAATGTATCAAAATGCATGCATGTGCACCACGTAAATGCACCAAAAAAGCATACCAATACATTGAAAGCATGCATACATGTTATGTGAGTGCATCAAAATTCATGCAAGTGCATGGTGCAAACGCACCGAAAAATGCAGACATCAATTACCACAAGTTTTAAAGTATCCACGTGTTGCAACCTTCACACCAAACTCCTAAATCCTATGTCCAAGAATGCTTTGTGGGTTAAATAAGAATTTAAATTTTAAGTTCAATCATTATTCTTGAAATGACTAGAGTTGACATGATTTAGATTAATAAGAATGCGCACAATCATATAATTCACCTAGATATTTGATTTTGAGTTCACATTATGCCTTCAAAGCTTATTTAAAAAATATTCATTATAAAATACAAGCTCTCAATATTAATGTTCCTACGATAAATTTGCAAAAAATTAATATTTGAACTCATTTATTTGTTAGTGGACAAATAAAGTTGACAAGGCTCAACAACAACATCAAGTCTTTGTCCCACTACGTTGGGTCGGCTACAAGAATCATTTTTCTCCATTGTGTCATGTTAAAAGTCAAATTCTTGTTTAAATCTAATAAAGAAAGATCATTTCTAATATTTTATAACCTAGTCTTTTTAGGGTCTATCTTTACCTTTCTTAATATAAGTCAAATCTACTACCTCTACTTTGCTAATCGGGAAAGTTGACAAGGCTCAAATAGCAAAAATTTGAATTGTTTAAAACCTTGATGATGGTCGTGTTGAAGGTGAATCTCAACTTGAGGGGTCTCTATCATCAAAATATCACATGCACTTAGTTCGAATCCAATCTTGTGCCAGCAAGTGAGCAGAGTTGACAATGTTGGAATAACAAAAAATGCAAATTATTTAAAAAATAATGTAATTTAATCTCAGTCGAAGGAGGCCATATCTTTTAAATTCACGAAAACTCCAATCAAATACAAAATATTTTTGAATGACTTCAATGTTATTTCTATTGAAAGCCATGCTGAAAGCAAATTTTAACAGGAGGGATCAATTCTTAAATTCTACCAAAATTTTAAAATTTCTAATTTATTAAAATTTTAATATTTAAAATGAAATTTAATCACATAAAACTTAAAGTAAATATTCATCCACACTCCACAACCATTTAGCTGGGGCGATGAATTCAAGAACAATTTTAGCTCACAAAGAGTGAAGGTTCAATCGAGAATACCATTAAGATTTATTCTCAAGTAATTTCATGGTTTTGAGGACATGGTAAGTGCGACTTCAATGTCATCTTCGACGATGGTCGTGTTGAAAGTAAATCTCGACAAAATAGGTCAATTCTCAAATTTTTATCAAAATTTCAATATTTAAAGTGAAATTTAATCACTTGAAGCTTAAAGCAAAAATTCATCCACAGTCCACAATAGCAAGAGCGATGAATTCAAAAATAACTTCAGCTTATAAAAAGTGAACATCCAATCTAAAATGTCATTAATATTCATTTTCAAATAATCTCCGGTCAGTAATGATGTGACAAGAATCTTCTAATTGGTGGTTTGGCCCACTGGCTCTAGAAAATTGGTGATTTGGCCCAACATCTCCACAAAATCAATGGTTTGGCCCAACAGTTCATGTGGTAAATGGTTATGACTAGGGTCTTTAATCCGTAGTTTGGCCCAATGGCTTCACATGATAAACTACTATGATCAAAGTCCTCTAATCGTGTGGTTTGGTCCAACTGCTCCACTATATTACAATCACGACTTGATCCACATGTACTATCTAATGGCTAATGCATTTGAATAATGAATCATAAGGTATAATCAATAATATATGAAGCCCTCTGTTTGCTAAGATTGATTTAACTTTGTTCCTTCACAAATTTCAACCCCGGTCTACAAATTACTCTTGTATGAAGCAATTGATGTCTGCTAATGAGAATTCTTCGATCAGGTTGGGTTGACTATCTCCTCCGACTAAGTAGACTAAGGAGCATAACAACCCAGGACAATAGAATCATGGGATTTTGATCGGGTTCATTATTATTCCCCTCACCATTTGCTTTAAGCATAAGGTGCTATATTTATAATTTCAAACATCTAGATATGTTGCTACTATACGCCAGATATTAAGTGCCTATGTAACGACTAGCCTTTATCAAAAGTGTTCTCATCATCGGGAAAAGTAATTAATCATAGGGGCTTGCGCCTATAGGAAACATGAACTCATATTTAAAATCTTTACTAATGAGGATGAAATCTCTGGGTAGTGACTTAGGTCTACCTAATTTGGCTTCTAAAATTTCTCCCAAAATTTAATTCGCTAAAACTCTCCTCGAATCACATGGATATGTCGGGGCCACCCAAGAGCCAAATTTTTGGAGCCCACAAGCATGTTTATGCTAGTGTGCCCGTGCAAATAAGGTTTTATGTATACCTTTCAATATAGGATGAATGCATTTTCACTAAAACAATAAATTGCATTTTGAGTCTGGTTTTGCGAATGTTCGTTGAGACTGGCCCTAATTGGTTGAGTTTGGAACAGGATTTGAAACCATACTTAACCAGCCATTTTTTCTAGGGGATTACAGCCGGGTATGAGCAATCTCAAAATCACAAAATAAATCACAATCTCTGTTCTCATTTCTATTTATTCCCTCATTTTTCCCCCTAAATCCCCAATCATCGTTATCGCCTCTCCTCTCCTTGCAACAACCAACCATTGACAATTAAGATGAGTGACCAACCACCCTAACCAGCAACTCTCAATTGGCGATTTTTCCTCCTTATAACATCTTGACCTTGCCCACCTCACGTCCTCACCATCTGTGACCAATGATCCCCACTAGCCAACATCTTCCCTCCAATCAGAGTTGTGAGCTCTCCCATCTTTTGCGTCTTCTTTTGCGACCCACAGTTTATGACTTGACTTAACAGAGGCTGTAATCTTCTTCGTTTCAGCACTCCTAGAGGTAAGCTCGTGCAAATGCAAGATCAAGTTTTCTACATGTTCTGATCTTCTAAAAACATAATTTTCATGTGTATTTGGGTTCGTGATCTATTTTTTGCCTGCAAATTAGAAGTTGCGACAGAAAAATAATGGTTGCAAATTGGCTGCATTTTTGTTTGTGTTTGTTTGAATGAAACGTGATTGTATGCTTTTCAGAAAAAGGCGCATAGTTGACTGAGAGATGAAGTAATATGCAATTATGCATTATTGAAAACATGCTATTATCTCACTATCTTCCCTTTACTAATGAATGATCTCTAATAGGACATTCTTTTGATCTCAGCCTTAACCCCTTAGTAATCTTATTATTGTTAACATTAACGTTACTATTATGGTTGCTATAGGTATTATGTCTTCAACTAGCTCTATGTAACTCAGACTGATAATCAATTTAACGTTATTGATGCTTATATGGCTTAGGGAGAAATATTTTTATGCTTACTACTGCTGAAAATTCTGCTAAAAAGACATTTCTCTTTTAAGAAACTTCAGTTTTTTTTCAATCTAATCCTTATTTCACCTAGTTTGGTGGTTCCAGGTGGATGCAGTGGTGTACCTGGTAGATGCTGTTGACAAGGAACGGTTTGCAGAGTCGAAAAAGGAGCTCGATGCCTTACTTTCCGACGACAGTTTAGCCAACGTCCCATTTCTCGTCCTTGGTAACAAGATCGACATACCGTATGCGGCATCCGAGGAGGAGCTACGTTACCACCTGGGCCTTACTAACTTCACCACCGGCAAGGGCAAGGTCAACCTCACCGATTCTAATGTCCGACCGCTCGAGGTCTTCATGTGCAGTATCGTCCGTAAGATGGGTTATGGTGATGGATTCAAATGGCTCTCACAGTATATCAAGTGAAAACCGTTGAACATAGAGTGAGGAGTATTAGACTGGTCAAATCTTTTATTGCTGCTTCAGTTATCTTTGTTTCAGTTAATGATGATGGCATGAACTCTGTTTTGTTATTTTATTTCTTAGTTGATGTTGGAATAATGCAAATGTCAATCATATTTAACAGGTTTGGGATTATGAAGACTCTGTAAAGTAGAATGTAATATTAGAAATATTCTTTAATCTCCTGACTTTTTCCCTGAAAGTTTTTGATGTCGGAGTATGGCCATGTTAGCTATGATTTGATCTAGCATGCTGGTCATTCTCTTATCCATCTTTGATATTTTATAGTATTTGCAAATTGAACATTTATATATTATGTTATGATCTGATTGAATATCGAAATAAGGTTTCATTTGGGATGGATTTTCTTAATGTTTCTAAAAGCAGTTTTTTAGTACAATTTTTTTTTAAAAATCTTGCATTAGAGGTAGAGGCTTCAGGCTTCGTTTGGGACGACTTTCTTACTACTTAAAACAGCTTTTTAGTACAAAAATTTTATTCTTAAAATAGTTTTTAAGTATAAATTATTTTGTACTCAAAAGCTGCTTTAAGAAGCAGCAAAAAACTTGTTCCAAAAGGAGCTTAAATCTCATGATCTCTACTCTCTCTTGTGTTGTGCTTGAAAAAGGCTCAAATAACTCAGAAGTGATTAGCTATGAATCTGCATTATGGTGATTTTGGTTTTTCTATGAGATTCTGTGTATTTTTTATGAAACGAATGCATCATATACTATTAAAAAAATTAAAAATCATAGTTTTTGCAATAGTTTTATCTTATTTTCTTCACAAATCAACAATAATAGAAGACAACAATGGTGAAGATCTTGATGAAGAAATTAAAATGTAGCTGTCTGCTAATCAATCATCTTCGTCGAATTGAAACATCATTGTAGCTATGCGTGGTTGACATTTAGTTGTTATAGCTTCTTAAAGCAATTTTTTAGTTAAAAAAATTAATTTTTTAAATAAAAAATTATTTTAAGAAGTAGTAAAAAAATCGTTCCAAATGAAATCTCAAGTCTCTATCTCTACTGCAAGGTTTTCACAAAGGGCAGTTCTTCTCATCAGTCCATCGTATTTTTCATCTTGTAGTTTATAGTTTTTAGGATTTGTTTTGTTATATTTTGATCATCAAATCAATCAATAGAAATTGGCGCACAAATGGTAGTGTGTTTTGTAAGTCATTTCATAGGTTTTCTTTTGTGATATCAATAGGACATTATGTAATAATGCATCATAAAATAATACTTTATATGAATTCATATTGGTGGATATAAGCGCCATTATCAATCTAAACTATTGTGGTATTTTATCATAGGTATTTATGTATTTATGGACTTGGTACATCAACTATTTTTTGCAATATAATTGAAACTCATTGTGGTACATAGGTGTTTATAAAGCTTAAACACAAACACTAGAGTTCCAGTTGGAGGCGCAGGCAGCCGTCGGAGCAGGTGGCCGGAAGTGCCGGCGGCCAACTGCACGAAGCCCGACATCCAGGTTAGCCGGCAACAGAGAGTTGATGAAGGGCTACAAACATGGCTGGTAAACAGAATTAACAGAGAACTTTACAGGATCTTTTTGGCTCATTTGAACAGATAAAACTCACCCAGCCGACTCTACAGCACTTTGAGCTGTATTCTTCCAAACTCTCATTCCCCTCATCACAGACCAAACCTTCTCAGCCTCCTCCCACCTCCCAGTCTCAGCGTACAAGTTAGCCATAAGCACAAAATTTCCAGAATTCTCTGGCTCAGCCTCCATCAACTTCGTCGCCGCCTTCTCCCCCACCTCGGCATCACCATTATTCCTGCAAGCACTCAACAATGCCCCCCAGATCACCGCCGTCGGCCGCATCGGCATCCCTTCAATCAACACCAATGCCTCTCTCGTCTGCCCGCACCGCCCCAATAGATCCACCAAGCACCCGTAATGCTCGAGTCTCGGTTTGATCTTGTACTCTGACGGCATGGCTCGAATTAGCTCTTTGCCTCTCTCCACCATCCCAGCATGAGTACAGCATCCAAGAACACTAACAAATGTGCTTGAATTTGGCGACGGGAAACCTCTCTCAAGCATTTCATCAAACACCTGCAATCCCAGTAGGCCATGCCCGTTGATGGCTAGTCCATTGATCATGGTGTTCCAAGTTACAACATTTCGTTGCGGCATTTCATCAAACACTTTCCGTGCGCTCTCCAATTCTGCGCATTTAGAGTACATGTCGATGAGGGAGTTCCCGACGTTTATAGCAGAGATCAAAAGACCCTTCTTCTCGGCGTAGAAGTGAATTTTTCGACCAAGATCTGAATCTCCCGTTCGAGCACAGATCGGAAGAATGGTGACAACCGTAGCATCATCCGGATCTATGCCGGACTCCCACATCTCTAAGAACATCTCGATTGCTTTACTGTCATAACCTGCGCGTGAAACCCCAGCGAGGATTGTATTCCAAGTGATGATATTTCTGTTACTCATTTGGCGAAAGAGATGGAAAGCAGATTCAAAATCGTTTCTTTTGCAGAAACCATTGATCATTAGGTTCCATACGACGATTTCTCTATGCGGCAATTTCACGAACACGTTGTAAGCCTCCGCCATCCTGCCGAATTGGGCGTACAGTTCAACTAGCTGGATGGCGACCGCGGAATGGTCGCTGAAACCGGCGAGGAGGACAGTTGCGTGGATGGCAGTACCGGGTTGGAGGGAGGGGAGGAGGGAGCAAGATTTGAGGAGAGGGGCGAAGGTTTGACGGTCGGGTCTGAGGCCGGCGGAACGGAGGAGAGAGAAGAGGAGGAAGGGTTGGTGGGAAGGGAAGAAGGAGAGGGATTTGAGGGCGGCATTGAAGAGGGGGAGGTCGGGGCTGGGGAAAGGAGGAGAAGACGGCGGGCGAAGTAGGGGTGGCGGATGGAAGAGGAGGCGGCGGCGAGGGTGGAGAGGAGGGAAGGGGAGAAGAGGTGGAGCAGGCGGCGGAGAACGTGGGAGAGGATTTCGGGGAGGCGGTGGCGAGCGGTGCGGTCGTGTAGGAGTTGAAGAACGTGACGGAGACAGGCCGCGGCGAGTTGGTCGCCAATGGAGTTCATGCTCCGGCGTCGCCGGGGATTTTGGAAGTTGCCGATTGGGTCGGCATTGGCCCTTGTGCTTTCTTCAGCCTAACTCATTTTCTCAGGGAATTATGTTAAAAATTTATATCACGATGAAATTAAAAATCATTGAATGTATATATATGAAATTGCAAAGATAAATTTTTTTTAAAGAGAATTTAATTTTAAATACATGTACGAACGTCAGGTTTTGCATTTTAAATCTTTAAATCTTATATGGGAGTTTATATATCATCAAAAAATTATCTTGATTGAGCACGAATCTCAAGGTAAAATTGAATTGGGAACTTCTAAAATTAATGTAGGGAACATCCAAACTTCAGTTTTAGCAAACTTATAGTTGAACTAAGCATTTCGAAAACGAACCCAACGACACCAAATTCGACCCAATCTGAGCACAAATGGGCCCAAATCGAGGGTATGAAGTGCATCCGAAAGCTTCAAAGCATAAATTGGACGACCAAATGATTTTCAAATATGACATTCTTATATTTGATTCGAGCAGCTCGACGAGACGAATCCAACGAGTTCAAGATCGTCGAATTTTGATATCATGAAGACACTCAAATGTGTGATAAGCGGTCCATGAGCAAGAGAATCGATATCGGTCGTCCATCCGAAACGCTCCCAGCCTATTTTTAATATTCTCATTATTTATTAGTCATGCCACTCAAAAAAATTATAAATAAACCTCTCATTCTTCACAATGTTAAAGGAAGGGAAAGAAGACTAAGTAGAAAGAGAAATTTGAGATCTCTCTTGCCACCAAGCTCCCCTCGACCATCTTCGGGCCACCGCCCGACAACCGACCGACGTCGGACTTCCGCTAGGACACCAACTGATGCATTAATTCCACCTAACTCTCTCTTCTATTATAATTTCACAATCTTTGAACATGAGAAATCAAGCTTTGTAATTCTTTCAAATAATAGTGCAATCATTTAAACTAAGTCAGATCATGTAGTTTTTTTCCCTTTTCCAAGATTTCCATGTTAAAAATCTTGGTATTTATCCTTTCAACTTGTGTGTTGGGTATTCGTGCAATACTAAGATGAAAAGCACCCTCACTCTAATGCTGCATATATTCTAGCCCACAACTGGAATAAAAAAATTTCAACCGTTAAATTAAAATTGGTAGCATTTACTTAATATAAATATGAAGATAAATTTAAGCTTCTTTTGGGATAGATTTCTTACTATTTCTCAAGGCAGCTTTTTCATATAAAAATTTAAATTTTTGTACTAAAAAGTTACTTTAAGAAACAGTAAGTGCCCAAACACAGTGGCGAAACCATTATCCCCCCCCCCCTCAAAAAAAAAATTTTTTTTTTTATAAGAGTAAATAAAATTGTTTTTATATGTAGGAGAGTAAAAAATTTTTTTGCACCTCCTAAAAAATTACTTTTACCCACCCCAAAAAAACTCTTTTGTCCTAACTTGCCCTAAAATATCTATATATTTCTTCACATTTAGTTCTAATATTTTCTTTTATGCTTTTCATGACAGTTTAATTACACTTTTATTTTTCTTGCTTAATTTTTTTATAAAAACTCTTTGTAATATATAGATATATAATATTATTTTTTAAATATTTAATCATTTTTGTGCTGTATTTGCACCCTCCCCCCTCTCAAAATTGAAGTTGGTTCCGCTCCTGGCCAAACAAAACCTTTAAAAATTAATAAAATTTTATATAAGAGTTCAAATATTAGTTTATTTTAGTTTGAAAAATTGTCTCCTAAATTAGACAACTTAATTAATGTTGTAATTTTTTGGTAAGCTCATTAAAACTTAAGGAGAATAATCAATATCATTATTATATAATTATTTTAGTTTTATGATAAGTTAAAATTCTTATTTGAGTCAAATAATTTACATAATGAACAAGATGGGCTACAAATCTTCAGCAACCCTTCTGTTTTTTTCTTGATATATAGGTAATGTCTCCCAATCAAACTCCTCTAACTCTCCATCGCTTTCAATGTTCTTCACTATGCTTTTGAACTCTCACTTGTTCTCGACTTCTCTCATTGGTCAGCTCCCTTCTCTTGTTCACATTTATTCCTTTTTTTTTTTCCATTGATCTTTGATTTGACACAATTTTTATCCTCCCTTCATTGATCATTATTGATGATATATGAACTAGTATTTCAAATACAGTGTGAATTCTCACTGTTCGCTATTATCATCGACTAGTTTTCATCATTGCTCGCCCACCTGCTACCAGCATCGTCGCCTGCTACTGTAGTTTGCCGCCACAGTTGACCACCTTCATCAGGAGAAACTATTCTATGTAGACACCGAACTGTCTGGATGCCAATCAGAAAGCGCTACGTCACCCAGTACACAGCGGTACCTAGCGCCGGTACCGATCAAAAAAGTGACTTGACGCATTTTGATTGACATTCGAACGCCGTACGATATCCGCACAAAATAAATTTTCCATCTTCGAGCTTATTTTGAAATAATTCATTATAAACATTTAAACCCGTCAACATTCAAGTAGTTCATTACCCACATCAAAGATGTAGGACATTAGCTACTACAATTCCTCAGGTCAAAGAGATCATGATACCATAGCATATTTTTTTTTAAGATGACCATTTTTTGATGAGGATGGGATTCAACATTATAAAACTTTAGGTTATGAATAAATAAAAATAACTATATTTTAAGATGAATATAATATAATTTTAAGTTATTAATAATATATTACAATAAGTACAAAATAAATTCAGTGACTATAAACCTACAACAACAACAACATCAATGATTTATCCCACTATATAGGGTCAGCTATATGAATCATTTTTTTCTTCATTGTGTCATGTTAAGAGGCAAATTCTCATTTAAATTTAATTAAAAAGTACCATTTCTAATATTTTCCCAAGTCATATTTTTTTAGGCATACCTTTATCTTTTTTAATATAGGTCAAATCCAATATACCTACTCTCCTAAACAAGTCATCAGAAGGATAACGTTTAATGTGTCCAAAGTATCTAGACGACTCTCTCTAATATTATCTGCCACTAGAGCTACTCCAACATTTTCACTTGTATACTATTTCGCATTATGTCTCAAAGAGTCAAGTCACTCATCCTCCTATGCATCCTCATATCTACAACACTTAACCTAATTTCTTAATTTATGATTCTCTTTTAATGGACAACATACTACGACATAAAAGCATGACATGTCTCATATAATAACTTAAACATGTGAAATAAATTTATTTGAAAAAAATAAAAAATCTAAGGTAAAACGTCCGGGGCATGGCATCTCACTCCTATCGTATATAATTTTCCCTTAGTTTAAGGGGTATTCTTCTATCATTCAACAAGCCCAATGCATTCCTCCACTTCAACCAACCAACTTAAATTCTATTAAGAATATCCCTATCTATTTCATCACTTTGATCAATAAAGCTAAGATATTTAAAATGTATACTCTTATTAATGATTTGATCGCCCAAAAAAAAAAATCCCCCGCTATATCTATTATTACTAAAATTACACTCAATGTATTTAATTTTAAATTTAAACAAAAACCTTTAGACTCTAAGATTGACCTGCATAATTCAAGTTTCACTTCAATTCCCTCTATAGTCTTATCCACAAGAAGAATATCATCAGCAAAAATCATACACCAAGGTACATCCTCTTGCAAATGTCTAGTATGAACATCCATGACTAAAGCAAAGAGATATTATCTTAAAGTTGATCATTGAAGTAATCAACTTAAATAAAAAAAAAATATTTGGTCAAACCATTTTATATTTGAACACAACAACTCCTACATACATATAATTAATGACTTTAATATAAACATTATTAATTTCTTTCTTTTCTACAACTCTCCAAAACACTTCTCTCAAAATTTTATCATATATTTTCTCCAAATTAATAAATATCATTTTTAAATCTTCTTTGTTATCTCTATACTTAACCTCTCAATAAATATATAGCTTTCATAATAAACTTGCCCGCCATATATCCAAATTGACTTTGAGAAACATTAATATCGCATAGTAACCTATGTTCAATAGCTCTATCACATTGTTTTAATGTATGACACATTAACTTAATTCCGCTATAATTCGCACTCTTGTGCATCACCTTTATTCTTAAAAATAAGAATTAACATAATCCACTCATCCGGCATCTTATTTGTTCTCAAAATAATATTCAAATTTTTTGTAAGATAAAAAATTCTTTAATCTCTTAGTCATTTCTATATCTCTTTTGGAATATCAGTAGGCACAACATCTTTAACACTGTCGTTGTCATGTCCCAAGTCCTGGATGAAAAAAAAAATAGATAATTACGTTAGATAGTCTATAACCAGTGTAAAACTTATCGAATAATTATAACATTAATTAGTGGCTATAAAACTATCACAATAAAGTTTTAATAAGAATATGTTCTTTCTTTTTTAAGAATAATGACATGAAACAAAGTAATCAGTATTTAGAACAAAGATCGCACACAATAAATATAACCATACAGACAAACCTTCCTAATTGGCACCACCAAACAGACAAAATTCTGATGCTTTGTAAACCATGTTTGTGAAGGCAAAGCGACCACTGAATATCATCAGGAACAGAAATGCATTGGCTTTCTTAACACTATAAGATCAATCTGAGAGCCATTCAAAAATGATTTTTTTCTCTTCTCTTCCTAGAACTTCTATGCTGGGTTTGAGCTTGAGTTGCAGAAGATGGAGAAATATCTACAATAAATAGGTTTCCAAGATCATATCATTTCTTCGACGATGATCGGAAACCTCCAAATCCCATCATGGCTGCCACATCTGGATCAATCTCAGGCTCTTCCTCAGGAGCCTTCTCCTTCTGAAACAAGCAGATTGATTTGATCATAAATATTGATGGTTAAATCAAAACATGAGTGTTAGCAAGTTGAATAGGTTATAGTAATAATCTTGTAAACATATAAATGGCCACATTTGTGATCAATTTGGCCAGATTGAGATCGGCTAAAATAGCATAATTCTTTTGAAAAAGGTGAGAAAACAGGGAAAGCAAAATAAAATACTGGTTTCTTCAGATATGGTTCAAGTAATTCTGCTACCATATGCTCACTTTGAATTAGTGAGTTGTGTAGTTGTGGAGATTATTCATCCAAAATTGTCGAATTAAGCAAAGCTTCAGGTTTTTAAAAGTTTTCATTTATCAATTCTCATTGTAACTCGTTCGACTGCAATGCCAAAATAAACATTTCAGTTCGTAGACTTGAAGTTTATATGGCTTTTTACACACAGATACCTAAAATGTGTGGAAAAAAAAGTGAATTCTAATTTAATCACCAAGGGAAAAAAAGAAATAAAATAGAAAACATAGGCTTCATTTGGGACTAATAAACTGCTTTAAGAAGCAGTAAAAAAGCCATCCCAAACGAAGCCAAAATCAACGCACAAAATACACCGTGAATTTATACATGTTCACCTAATTGATGGATACATCCTCCTATCGTCATTGTAGATTTCTTTTATAATTGGTTTATGGAGTTTTTAAAGCCCTAATTTGTCAGATTTTAAATAAAGATGAGCAGCTTTTATAAAGAAAAAAAATTAAGCCAATCTAAAACATAATAACATTCTCAAAGCTCTAACTCCACCTACAACTAAATTTGCATTACACACTTTTTTTGTAAGGCAAAAAATTAGGCTTTATTTGAGAATGCTTTCTTACTGCTTCTCAAACTAGTTTTTTAGTACAAAAAATTTTAATTTTTATACTGAAAAAATTGAAGCATAAGAAAGCCGACTCAAACGAAGCCTTAGTCTATATAACATAACAAAATGGCAATGGCATCAAGGATGGCATTTCAAATTTTGGAGAGAATGATAGGGCATACAACTAACAGATACATAGACTAAAAAGAGGAGGGCTATCCAATATATATATATATATATATATATATATATATATATATATATATATATATATATATATATATATATATATATATATATATAACTAAAATTGTACTGTCAAATTGGAATAAGTTAAAATCTAGAATAAATCAATATTGTAACAAAGATGTTAAATGTAGGGAATAAATTGATTTGTAAATTGTAATGTAGGTGATTAAAGACAAGCAAATAAAAATATAGAGAGTAAGAAGATTGTTGAAGCTGCAATGCATCCCTAACGTATAATATAACTGATACAAGTATACATATATCAACTATAATTGCCCTGCTTTAAAAGTTGTTAAAAATAATACAATCAGAGCATGTATATGATATTAGATACAATCAGCTTTTACCAAAATTAAGTAATTGATGACTATTTTTAAAGAATAGAAATCAACCCAAATATTTTTATTTAAGATAAGGTGAACATAAAAGATTTAAACAGACATGGAGAATTCCTTCATGTGCCTTCATAGATCTCTACCTTAGAAACTATATCGATCGAGCCAAAGTACTCAATTAACTCGATGCACAATTTGAAATCATTGATACAACCCTATCTTTGATGGACATACATAATGGAAAATTGATTTGAATTTCATTAAAGACAAATAAGGCAACACAGTTTTTGGCTTTTTAAGTCTGAATACCGGATATAGGGACAATAATTTGAGTTAACCAGGTGGAAATACTATAATCAATCTGAGGAAAAATTAACAAGGATAAAAGTATGCAAAAAGTTTATAAGAGCATCTAAAGAAGTAACTATTAAGGAAAAGTCAAAGAAAATTAATAAAGATAGCAAAGGAAAAAGATGGGGATCATCAAAAAATTGCCAAGCCATCAGCTCTTCCTTTTTTGTGTTTTCACAGTATGTAATCAGTTTTAGGATTTTAATTAGCCCGACAATGATATATGGATCCAGCTAAACAAAGTTTCCTTAAGGCCTAACTTAGTTTGTTGCTTAGATCCTGGCTTCATAAATATAAATAAGAAACCAAATAGGCCCTGAAATTGAAGCTGTTAATTTAAATGAACTTCCAATTATGTGGAGTTTCATTAAATTGGTGTTAGGTTTTCTGTCACAGGTTTCCATAATACAACATGAACCTTAAGAGCATGAACCACAGAAACAGAAGTCTGATTCCAGCTGCAAGGAAATGGTCGCAGCTATTCTTCAAGGAAGTCGTTATTAATTAGAGGTCGGGGCCTACCCCTCAAGCATCTTCTAAGGGATAGCATGAGAACCTTTACTGTTAACATTCCATTAATTTGGTGTCAAGTTTTCTGTCTCACGGGCGCGCTACACTATAAACCTTAAGAGCATGTCAAATCACACAAACAAGTAGAATTGCCTCCTGCGGTTGATAAATGCTAGCCGCTGTTCTTCAATAAAGATTTTAATTAATACAAATCGGGAATAAACCCTAAAGAATCTATAAGGAATAGCATAGGAACCTTTAATTTTGCTGGTTGTGAAGTTTACCTACAAAAGCTCTAGACAAACTACAGTTCTCATTGCATTTCCTCTGCACTACAGTTCTCATTGCATTTCCTCTGCATGCATCATTTTCTTATTCTTTAGGTCAAATGATACATGGTGATTTGTGAGAATTGCCGCACATAGTACGTTGTGGTGATGTTCCATAGTCCTTGGGGTAACAAATTCAGAGAACTATTTACCTTAAGAATTCAATAGAATAGTATTGTCTACCACTTAAACTTTACAGCTCATTCTTTAAGTATGCTTACACAAGATAACTTCTTTTAATAAGATCTTTGAGAAAAGTAGCTTTTAATTATTCTATTACAAGGTTTAGAAACTAAACATCACACACAAGAGAAGAAGACTTTACCTTCTTTTCTTTCTTCCGCTCTCGACGTTGTCGCTTGCGCTCTTCTTCCTCCTGCTGCTGTTTCATTATCCTATCATCCAGATCTTAGACGGGAAAAGCATATCAATTACATAGAAATATTCTTTCCAAAAAAAAAAAATGGAACCTATAAACTGATCATATAATCACATGTCTGCAAGAAGTTATTTGTTTTGATATCAAACAAAGTTAAAATGCTGTGCAACATTGAAAAAAGTCTAACAAACTCCTATAGAAGCTTCCAAATAATGCAAAGAAAGTTTATTCAAATATTTCATGTCCTTACCTTGCTCAGAAAAGCTACCAGCTACTTTCTGCTTCTTAAGCTTATCAAACCGATCTTGCACCTATAATCAGATCATATAATTCAGATCTCAAAAACTTAGGTATGTATGCACGAACATTATATGATTAATTCATGACACAAAGATCTAAAGAGTTTTTTTTTTTTTTTCTTTCGAAGCAAAATCTTATAACCATTCAATAAAATATAAGATGAAACAATTAAGAAGAATTTTCATATGAAAAAAAAAATAAAAAATAAAAAATAAAGGTTATATTGTGACATAGGACAAAGTATCTTCTGCTAGAAGAGGAAAATCTCATCATTTATATTGTCATGCTTGAAGCTTGTTGAATCTTGAGGAATGACTATTTTTTTTTTCTATTCATGCCTTGCTGGGCAAATAGAATTTGAAACCTTCTATGAGCTGAGAAAAATTCTAGCAAATTGCTCTCAAGGCTCATTTACCCATAGTTATCCTTTTTTTTTTTCTTGTACTCATATTTTTTAGTGATGCTTCCAATAGATCTTTGGTTCAACACACGAGGTGAATATTTCTTCAATTTGCGGATTTAGGTCAGGATTTACCTTTTTCTGGGGGGATGAAATTGGTTGGTAATGAGATCCCTTAGAAGATTCTCCAAAGTATCAACTATCGCAAGTGTCCATAGTAGGAATCTTCTTCTTGGATATCCATTGTTACTATTCAAGATTATAAAAGGCGAAATCAAGGCGTTTTGTCTAAACGAGGCGAGGAGTAAGCCTTAAGGCGGATCAAGGCGTAAGCTCAAAACGGAAAAAATAAAGTACTTTTAAAAATTATAAATAATTCAAAAAAAGATAAATTATTAAATAAATTATGAACATAATGATTTGTTTGAAGATAATATTATAAGAACACAAGATTCAAAATAAATACTCACTTAAAAGTAAAGCATATTCTTATGATCAAGACCTAAGGTAGTCTCATCATCATTTTGATTATCTACAGAATAATCATAACAATTTATGTCAAAGTCGTCATCAAAATCTTCTTCATCTATAATATTTTTTTCTTTATCCTCCATATTAGTTCTAAAATGAAACAATATTTTAATAATATAAAAAATAATTCATTATATTTAAGATTACCTTTGAATTTTTTTGAAGCTCTAATCTAACTTTTTTTCTTTATTTTATATACTTGGGACGTAGAAGATAACCTCAATTCAATGGATCTTTCAATATCTACAGTGATTACTTCATTGTCATTATTCACATGAGTTACTCCTTCAGCTTCAACTTCAAGAACATCAGCACCCTTAAGAGTAACCCATTCATCATCAGATTATAAATCATCAACAAGTAAAAGGTCTAATTCATTATCATTATTTCCTTATTTATGTAATTTGAGAAATCTATCATTCAGGGTTTTGTTAAACATAACATATACTAGTTTGTTCATTCGTCCTGCAGCAAATTGATTTCTTCTCTTCGTATAAATTTAATTGAAGGTGTGCACCAATTACGCTCGCATGCAGAAGCTGAACATGTTAGGGTAAGAACTTTAACTACAAATGATTTTAATTCAAGAACATCAACTTCAAACTAAGCCCACCAACATTCGATATTAAAATGAAAAGTATAGTATGAATATAGATTTAAATAGGAAGCTTAGACATAAACATTAAAATTATAAATTATAAATATACAAACAATAAACATACCGGGAGATCGTATTTTGTAGTATACTTGCGTTGCTCTAAATCTAAACATTCGCTTCTTCAAATGAAAATCCTTAAGTTGATTATTCACTTTGAGGTAATCACCTTTAGAAAAAAGTCTATCCATGCATACGTATAAATCAGTATTTACCTCTGTTAAAATGAAAGTCTTTATCATAATAAAATTGAGGGTTTAAATAATATACGTCAACATGCAAGTGTTGTTGCAATTTGTGATCTCATTTTTCACATATAATTTCTCATATATTTTTTGGCACCTTCTTGACCGCCCAAATATCTTGCTATATATATTTTAATCTTATTCATTGCTTCATAAATAAATCCCATATAAGGGACCTTCTCACCATCAACCATTCTCAACACCTTAACTAAAGATTTTGTTGTCTTCAAAGTATAATTTATACTACGCCAAAATAAATCATCTTTCATTACAATCTTCTTCACTTATTTTCCTTATTAATTTTTGGCCCATAAACTTTTATCCTATTATTCAAAAGCAAACAGCTTCTAATGGTCGCCTTAACTCCTTAAATAATGCAATGCGCAACACATGCAGTCTAGTAAAGAGCTTCCTCTTCTCTATTAATAATCTCTCAACAACTTTGTATGCACTTGCATTATTAGTAACAACTTGAACCACTAATGCCTCTCATACTTCCTCCATATCATCCAATATTTCAAATAGCAGTTGCACATCTTTAACAAAATTTGAAGCATAAACTAATTTAAAAAAAAAAAAATTTCATATGAATTATTAACCAAGAAGTTAATGATACTCCTCTGTTAAATATCTGATCAACTATCTGACATTATGATCAGTCATGTCTCAGCCCAAATCTTTTTAACTTCATCTACCATCTTTAATATTGTCCTAACCTCCTCATCTAACATCCAAGTCTTCAACTCATACATGTTTGAAAGTTGTAGTCCTCGAACATAGCTCCCAACAGATTGAAGCATGTTGATCCATGACGGTCTCCTAGCAACGTTGAATGATATGTCATTTTCATAGAAGAAACTGACAATATATAAACAAATTTTATTCGTGAGTTCCTTCGTAGCAGAAAAAGGAATGTTTTGAGTGTTTATGTTCAACTCGCCATCAACATTAACTATAAATGTATTCATTGCCCACCGAGTGCCTCTATTAGAAGAAATTAGTTGCCTTCTACTACTGGATCCTTCATACTGGGAACCATAATAAGAAAAAATTTCAATCATCTCCTATGTATTTCTATGTTACCTCTTTAGCGGTGACAAACTTCTTTAAATAATCCTTACATTCTTTTTTCACTTCATCAGGTACATTTGCACACGGTCCAACATTGGTATTCGTGCAAATTAGGTGATCATTCAGTCTCTTGACATCACCAGTAATATGCTCTCTCATAGACTGACTTCAGTCTAGCTTTGGCTAACAGCACCTGGCCGAAGTAGGCTATGGGTATGTGATTTTGCATGAGTAATACCCCCAACCCATACCCTGAGGCATTAGTCTCCACCACGAATACCTGACTGAAATCGGGTAGTGCTAGAATAGGAACAGTGGTCATGACTGTCTTCAATCTCTCCAAGGCTTGAGTAGCTGCATCCCCCACAAAAAATTGTCCTTCTTCAACTGCTCTGTCAAAGGCCAAGCTATGATATTATATCTCCTCACGAATCTCCTATAGTACGCCGTCAACCATAGGAAGCCCCTCAACTCCCTCAGATTCTTGGGTAGAGGTTATTTTAGTATTGCCTCAATCTTGGCCAGATCAACAACTACTCTTTCCTGAGATACTACATGTTTCCAAATACTCCACACTAGTCTGAGCAAAATAACATTTCTTCGAATTGGCCCTTAGTTGATGTTCCTGCAACACTCTATGACCGCATTTAGATGCTCTAAATGCTCCTCACTAGACTTGCTATATACCAGGATATCATCAAAGAAGACCAGAACAAACTTCCTAAGGTAAGGTCAGAACACCTTGTTCATGAGGGACTAAAAAGTAACACGAGCATTAGTGAGCCCAAACAGCATCACCAATAACTCATAGTACCCCTCGTGTATCCGAAAAGTTGTCTTTGAAACATCCTCTTCTCTCATCTGGATCTGATGGTATTCAAACTTCAGATCCACCATGGTGAATACTGCCGTGCCACACAACTCATCTAGCAACTCATCTATCACGGGAATAAGAAACTTGTCTGGAATAGTTTTCTAATTCAGGGCCCAGTAGTCCAAGCATAATATATAGTTTCAATCCTTCTTTACTAATAAAATTGGGCTAAAAAAAGGGCTTACGCTTGGCTTGATGATACATGCCTCCAACATCTCTCGAATTAACTTCTCAATATCATCCTTCTAAATCTGAGCGTAGCAGTATGGCCTGACACTGATTGCAGATATCCCCTCCTTCAAAGTGATGGCATGCTCCTATCCCTGCTGTGGTAGCAATCCCTGAGGTGGCTAGAAAACCTCCTTGAACTATTGTATAACTAGATGCACTGCAAGAGGGATGTCCCCTCCTTCCTCGCCTCTGATTCCCTCCAAGTTCTATAGCTCCACCAAAAATCCTCCTCCACCTCCTTTATGGCCCTTACTAGGGTTTCTAGAGATACCATGGCTTTGAGGAGTCCTACATCTCCTTTAATCATCATCCTCCTCCCGTCCACCATCAACTCCATTGTCAACATCCCCCAATTCACTTTGGTATTTCCCAAGATCTGCAGTCATCTCATCCCCAGGATAATATCAATGCTCCTCAGCTCCAATGGGAGAAAATCCTCCCTCACCTAGATCCCCTGGATAGTTAAGATTGCCCCCCCCCCCCCCCCCCCCCCCCCCCCCCCTCCACATACACACATAACCCTCTACCCGTCTCCATCTTTCCCATTCCTATCATCACCTCATAACTTCATGTGTCTACCAATTTTAGCACCAATTGCTCTATGACCTGGTTGGGGATGAAATTTTGGGTGGCCCCACTGTCTATGAGCACAACTACCTCCTATTATGTTATTTCTCCTTTAACCTTCATAATGTGATTCAGGATGAATCCCACAATTGAGTTCAAAGAGACCTTAGCCATGTCTAAATGCAGTTTTTTCTCCTTTGTCAATACCTCACTCTCACCTCCCTCAGCTTCCTCGTCATCACAGACGATGAAAACCTGAAGAGTTCGATCTTTACAAGTATGTCCAGTGTGTACTTCTCATCACATCTGAAATATAACCCTTTTGCCCGCTTATCCGGCACCTCTGCCTCTGTGAGTTGCCTGAAGTTGCCATCTGGCCGAATTCCACCGCTCTTCTCCCTAGGAGCTTCTCTCTGGAATGATACTATCTGGGTCCAGGGTGCTAGAATAGTAGAGGTACTTCAATAGGCCCCTCCCATGTTGCTGCTTCTGCTGCCCTCGCCTCCCCCCCCCCCCCCCCCCCCCCCTCGCCCCTAAGTTTTTTCTCAACCCTATTAGCAAGCTCCATTGTCTCTCTTAGCCCCCTCGACCTCAGTACCCTCAGCTCTGCCCCGTATCTCCTCCCTAAGCCCCTTCATGAAATTCCCCTCTAGTCCTTCCTCAGAGATTCCCCTCAATCTCCCTGATCAGCTCAAACTTCTCCTGCTACTCCATGACAATCCCCTCCTGAGTTGGGCATAGAACTACTCATGGAGATTTCCTTCATGGATGGTTTGGAAACGTTCGAACAAGCACTCCATAAATTCTCCCCAGGAGTACATCGAATACCTAGCCTCCCTCCATTGGAACCAAGCTGGGGCTTTCCCTTCCAAACATAGACTCGCAGCCATGAGTTTTTCTCCTTCCATCAGCCCATTGATGGCCAAGTAACGCTCCACCCAGTATCCCTAGCCCTAAGCATCCTCCCCTTCAAAGACCCGGCATCTTAAGCTTCCTTAACCTCACATCCATACCCCCTAGGTTTCCCCAACCATGCCCTTCTTAATTCCACCTCTCCCCATGCCTGGGAAATCTCCCAAAAAAGTCAGAATCCCTCCTCTCATTGTCCTCCCCTCAGAATAACTCGATCCACCATCAACGGGGCTCCAAACTCTCCAATTCATCGCCGTCCTCCCGAATCTCCTTTACTCGTGGTTTCATCCTAGGAATCGTCGGCGATGCTTTCGCTTGTATCTCTAGCATCTTTTTCATCATCTCCTTGAAGTTCTCAAAGCAGTTTTTAATGGCCGAGAGTATTTCCTTCACCCCGAAATACTTTTCTTCTACTCCGATCTTAAGTTGTTCAATCTCGCCCTCCAACGCATCCATCTTCTTTGCTGTCATTGATTTGATCGATATTCCAATCGCAAAAACAGCTAAGAAATATTATTTATTTCCGCCTAAGAAAGAGCTCTGATACCACTTTAAAAGGAAACTCTTGTGGAATTCAAGACTAAACCTAAAAATGATTGATTTTAGCAATTTGCCAACACAGTTTTAAAAGAAAAACCAAAGGAAGTAGCACAAACAACATAGTATTAGATGAACTCTCAAAGAACATAACAAGAAACAGTTGATCCTCAATTCAAGAGGATCTACTGCTCCTACTTCTCTACGCGAAGCTAGAGCCTAAGCACACAAAAACACAAGAACAAACTCAGCACAATAACAAGACATCCCAACCCTAACCCCTTTTCTCTATTTACAGCATACAAAAATAATCTCAATTACTGGACCAATCTCTCCTGAACTGGTAATTCATAACCACTTATTGTGATTACACATATATTTTGGTCTTTAGAAGACTTCCACCATACACTAATATGTTGTATGAGTACCAAATAGATGACAAATCGACCATTGATCTCCTACCCCCTTCTCCTATATAAAATTCTAGTGTCTAAGGGTTATTATTTCTTTGAGTGCAAAATCTTAATGAATTATGGGAACTATTATTTTTTCAAAAATATTAGCACTAGCTTTGGCTTTTGATATATTAAGTTTGAACTATTACATTTTCAAAAATATTAACACTAGCTTCGGCTCTTGATATATTAATTTTTCTCTAGATTAGGTGACTTGTACGTACAAATAACATATAGGGCCTGATTTGCATGCATCATATATTAAATCAACTCCAAATTGATTAAGATCGTTTTTTCTTATTTGAAATCAATTAAAAGTGTATATAATTTTGCTCAATGATAAAAACTTGTTTAAAATTAATTGTGGAGAGTCCTTTATTGTTTAAAATTTTGACGTCCCACCCCAGCGTAGGGAGATGTTGGGTAAGCATTTATCTTTGTTCTTCCCAGCCAAATCAAAGAAATGATAGACGAGAGGTCTTCGTATGTTCTCATATACTTATTAGCCGAATCAAAGATACAACGGACATGGGGTCTTCTTTAGTTCTTGTTCTTCTCCCGATTGAACCAAAGATACGACGGACTTAGGGTCATCTTTACCTGTTGTTTAAGAAAACAAGAAAGAAATTTATACATTTTAGGATATAAATTGTGAGGACAACGATAACGAGTCGAGGTTCGATCAAGTCGAGTGATTGAGTAACGACAGACTGAGTTGGAAGCTGGTGTGGGAGGTTGGACGCACGTGTGAGGTCAAAGTCGCACGAGAAGGACGAGCAGGTGGGCTAGGTCTGCTGCACGCAATCGAGTGAATGAGAGAGAGGGAGTTGGGGGTCTAAGATTTCCTAGGGAGATTCCTACATGCATTGCTTCGGCTAAAGTTGTGCAACACAGAGAGATCGTGAGAGAAAGAGAGAGGGCTTCGACTTCTTCGGTTCCGACCTGTGGCTGAGGGAGACAAGAGGACGTGGTGTGGTTGGGTGCGCTGCTTCGACGTGCGGCAGATTGATAACGAGAGGGATCAGGGGTTTCGTCTGGTCCTGCGTGCGAATCAACTGAGAGGAGTCAAGTGGGAGAGTCCTATTTCGGCTACTGTAATGTGCAGGAGTTTCGTGAGATCATGTGCCTGGAACGTTATGAGTGACATGGGTGAGTGGGTTGAGGTCAACAATATCAAACTTTAGGGCTAATTACAAATGCAAACCAACATTCACGCATGGATGCAGGAATCTTTGTCAAGCACTTGATCTATGGCGTAATTCACATGACAAGGTTATAAAACTTGCCACTTATTTGCCAATGTTTAAATGTATTTCACATCCAATGAATTACATTATAGAAAGCATTCGGATCTAAACAATTTCAAAATCATTCTTTGAAAGTTGCATGTTGCATTACAAAATTAAAAGCAAAAAAGTATACAAGGGGTCCTAGCATTAACCATAACCATCTTTACTTCAATAAATCCTCATATTGTGCCATAAAATACTGTTCAATGACATCAAGATAAAATGTTCACATCTAAAAATACAAAATGTCAAAATTCCACCAACAAAGTAAGTATTGTTCTTTAAAGTTTCTAGCATGGCTCATCTCAATCTGTTGAATAAAAAAAAAAGACGGCAATTTAAAAACATAGACAAAACCTGTTGAAGAGATGCACGCTCCACTCTCATTGACATACCCAAAGCCCTCTGATCTGTGCCGCAAAGAAAGAGCAATTGGTCAACAAAATTCCTGATTTGTAACTACTTGTTGGACAAAAGGGGCTGAAACTGAAGGAAACTCACGTTTCTTTCCATTAATATGGTCCAAGTAGTTAGCTGAATCCTTCACCACACACTCACAAACTGAACAGTAGTAACCAGCCTGCACAATATCAACTTAACTCTGAGAATTGAGATTTCAGGCAACAAAAAATCTGACAAGGAAATACTGATTGAAGTTCATAATGCAACTAGCTCGAATAAAATTCAATACACTATCATGAACTAATGGAGTACAATACTACCAAATACGATGGAAATTTACAATAACAAAAAAACGGTTATGGTGAAGCTTATGGTACTACAGAATTTTCTAGGAATAACGATGAAGAAAAATTTTGCAGGTGAGGGAAAAAATTTATCCTGGAAGAAGAATCTAAATGTAAAGTTTTAGTACCAAAGCAAGCTACTATTATGCAATTGGCTAATTAATGCCGATCATGATATGATAAATGCGTGAAAGCTGAATCAGCAAGTATTATTTCTTGGTATGGAGAGGGGAACAACCATCCTAGTATGCAATCTTACCAGATGGTTGCATCTCGAGGTACAAAACAAGGAGTGAACAGTTAGAATAGGTGTTGAAATGACTTTGATATTCTCATATTTAAGATTGGAATATCAAAGTACAGGTTAAACGAGACTTGGCAATTCTAAGTTCACAGAATAGCATGCTTTGTACAAGTTTTTGCCATCTGGAGTTACACCAATGTTAAGAAACTAGAAAAGATAACGCTGCTTGCCTCATCATCCACCAATACTACGCAGGGTAGGCAACAGTCCATTCAGACTCACATATGGTGGCAAAGAACATAATACACTCATGTTAAAACTGCTAATTAGAATATTTTGGACTTGGGAGCTTCATACCTCCTCAAGTTTTGATATGTTATTGGATCAAAAGTCAAATTGCTTGCCAAATTCCTGGACACTACTTAAGAAATTTCAGTTCACTTAACATGTCAGTAGTAATCCTAACCTAACAGTTTTTTGAAGTAAAAGAACCACTTGCCAAATTCCAAGGACTAGTATAAATAGAAAGTGTGCGGATTTATTTTGGTCACCCGTTTCAAGGGCTCTCCCTTAAATAGGACGGGAAGCAGAGATGAAACTTTGTCCTTGACTTGATAAACATCAAACCTGACAAAAAAAAGTTGCCCTGACTCCAGTCTCCATCTCATGAAGCTCTATCAGCTCTAGAACATAATTTTAGCATAACTGCGGTACTTTAAACTATCTGAATCTTTGATGCTAAAATTGTATCCATAAGATCAATTTTCCATTCTTCACATTCTTACACATTGATTACTTCCATTGTAGTACAAGTAAACCTTGAACGCCAGTAGAACTCTTTCCAATGAAGTTGGAGGGGAAAAAAACAAATGCATTTCTAAAATTAGATCTCTAAAGCTATAAAACTGAATCCTTGAGATCAACTTTCCATCCTTAATTTTTATACTTTAATTACTTACATAGTAGTACAAGTAAACCTTAAACGCCCATAAAACACTTTCCAATGAAGTTGGAGGTGAAAAGTAAAAATGCATTTATAAAAATAGGACTATATATATATATCAGATAAAAACAACTACAATCAAACATGGGTAACTTAGCCTGCATGGAAAAAAGAAATACACGATTTTACCTTCAACTTATTAAAACAAAGTAAAGCAAAAAAACATTTCTGGTCACAACTTCTAGCAACACGGAAGACATGAATTGTCCATTTAATAGTGCATCATCAAATTGAGAAAACAAAGGACTAATCACCGCATTCTCTCTTATTAAGCTTTGCATAGCCCAACCGGCAAGATCTCCATCTTTGCATGTAAATAAGTTGAAAAAGACTTGCATTTCTAGGATGTCAACTGAATCGACATCCAGAGGTAAAAAGTGGGAAGTACACCGGTATCAGAGAGACAACAAATAGAAGTAAGCAAATGGCTCAAGCTCAACGACATAATATATAAAAAGAAGACATCATTTGCTTCAGGTGCTATTTGGTTGCAGGGTGGCATAGCTTGTTTACTTTATATTGCGCAAATATAAGGAAAGATTAAAAAAAAAAAAAACAAGGAGACAACAATCACCTGCTGACTTAATGGTGCAATTGGAGTAACAACCTGCAGGAAAAAAAGAGCAAATGAAACATGTTACATGCCAAAAATATCAAATGAAAAAAATACAATCTATAAATTAAATAGGCATCACAAGGAATCTCATAGATTCCAACTTCCAAGAAATTACAGGAGAATTAATAGCATGCAGGTTGTCTCTGTAACAATTAAGAAATTACAGGAGAATCTCCAAGACTGCGCAACAAGGAATTGCAGAACATTAATAAGGATTTCTATTTTCTCATTATCTGTTGCTCGGTTTATCACATATGGAGGGAGCGGAATGATAGAAAGTTTGGTAACAATTATGTCTCTTCCACTTCCTTAGCTCGTAAAGTTAAGGCTGCTGTTTTTTCTAAAATTCTGAAATGGAAGGAGGCTATTCACTTGATGGATCTGCTGTAATTCTGGCTGTTTCTTCTTTCTATTTTTGTTTTGGCTTCTGGGCATTTCTGCTTCTATGGCTGGCTGGTCCTATGGTGTTGTCTGCTGTATTGATGATGCATCTCAGTGGATGTGCTGTGCTGAGTTGGTTTGGTTTTTGCGGAATCTTCTGTTTTGCTGGTTGTTAATTGCTGTGGGTAGATGGGCAATGATGAGTGGGTTGCCATTTTCTCCTTTGGATGACAGGATTTTTGGCAGAATTTTTGCAACCAGGTTGAGAGAGCGGCAATTCCTGAGCCTAAGGCGCTTTTATCTCCCTCAACCTGATCTACTATGCTTCTTCTGCTTATGGTTTTTGCTTTATTTTCAGCTAAGCTCTTTTCTTTTTTTAGTATAGTTCTTCTTAGTTTTTGTTTCAGTTTGGGATTTTTGTTTTTATCCCAATCATGGGCCTTGTTTGTTTCTTGCAAGGTCATAGTTCTTACTGTTTTCTTCTTTCATTACATGTAACAAGCTTATATTAATGGAAACGGCTAACGCCATAATTTTCCCAAAAAAAAAAAACTATTCAGTAGCTTCACATTAATCTACTTCATTCATCTAATGGAATCTAAGGAATGCTATATTATTTGTTCATCTACAATGGAAAGTTCACATAGACCTAGTGAGGGGATTGTGACTTTGGACAATCAAGTTATTAATAAGAGTACATGTTTAAGATATCTTGGATCTATTGTTCAGACTTCAGAGTGATGGTGAAATAGATGGGGATATTATCAGCCGAATTCAAGTTGGTTGGTTAAAGTGGAGAAATGCATCGGGCTTGTTGTGCGATAGAAAAGTCCCCCTCAAACTTAAGGGAAAATTCTATAAGATGGTGGTGAGACCTGCAATGCTTTATGGTGCCGAATGTTGGCATAATACTAAGTTAAGGGTACACATATGAGGATGCTTAGGTGGATGAGTGGCTTTACCCTTAGAGATAGGATACAAAATGAGCATGATGAGGACATCAGAAGATCAATGATCTACGGTCACGATATACTTTTGATTATTATTGTATTTGATATATTTTGTTTTATGTTTTATGAGTCTATTGTATTTCTTTCTGTTTATGCCCTTGCTTAAGGGCCAAGTCATGTGTTTGCCTTAGGGGCAATTGTGTCTTTGTATTTTCTTTATTCCGTTGGCTATTTAAAGCCTCCCCCCCCCCTCCCCCCCTCTTCATGGAAGGATGATGAATTGTTAATGAAAATTTTTTTCTACTTGTATGATCTCTTAGTGAGTTCAAGAGAGGAGATTGATCTCTTAGTGAGTTCATGGGAGGAGAGACCCGAGGAGGGTGATTTGCAATACCCGTCAATCTTGGTGGATTCCAAGGTTCGCGGTTCTCTTATTTTTCTTTTCTTTTATTTTTGTCTTGCATCGAATTCCCTCCCCTTCCAACCCGCCGGCCTCATTCCCCACAAAGTCGTTCATGGTAACTTTTCCCTGACCCGAGCCTCTCCCCTTGGGCCGCCGGCCTCCTTGGGCCGCCCAAGCCGCCGACCATCACCCACCCGATCGTCGACCTCCCTCCCACGGCCTCCCCCCTCCACCCACCTAGTCGTCGGCCCACCTCCCAAGCCCCTAATTTGAAATTCAAATTTCAAATATTCCTTTACTCACTTTCCTAAAATAACCTCCCTCAATTAGGAAGGTGCATTTATTTGCATTCAATTCAATATTTGAATTTCAAATATTTCCCTCCCTAATACATCCCAATGAGGAAACATCTAATTTAATCAAATCTGAATTTAATTTCAGATTTGAATAAATTCCTAAAATCACTCCTTGACCCCGCATACATTGAACCTAGACAATTATTTCCCCTCTCCATATGGCCAGTCCCCCCCCCCCTCTCTCCCTTATTCTCTCTCTCACCACATTAAATCCCCTCCCCCCTAATTACTTCAATCAATCCCTCAATTAGGAATAAGTTTTACTTTCCCTCCCAATGTTTTGAATTCAAATTACAAAACCTGGCCCACACTTAATTAAATCTGGAATCTATTTTCAGGTTTAATAGAATCCGTTAGAAGCCTTAGCCGCCCCCTTGAGAAACTTCTTCCTCAAGATTTCTCCCCGTTGGAGAGCCCCTAACTGTTGTCCAAGGATTACAACAGGTCGACCTTGCTGTCCTGCATTCCCAAGAGACCTTCCTTGCTGCCCAGAGTTCCGTCAATCAGCAAATTGCTGTTCAGAAAACCCCAAACGTCCACAGCAACTATCCAAGGTTTCCCTAAGCCTTGTAGGTGGCTGTCCTGAACTGTTCTGAGAGCTTAAAGCTGCTGTCCAGTAATTTAAATAGTCCCTTGTAGCTGTCTCGCCACTCCGGAGTTCCAGATTGTTGTCTAACAACATCCAAAAGGCTCGTGACTGCTGTCCCCTTTCATTTCAACCTCCCAACGACTTTACCGGAGCTCGCATCTCTCTTGTCCTTAGGTAAACTCTTCCCCCGGCTCTTTTATCTTCGAAATTACTTCTCAATTGTGGTCTTAGTAGATTCATGACAATCACGTTAATGCTTCCCCGCTAAAGCCTAGTAATTAGAAGAGTTGAGTGAGGGATCTTCTTGTAGAGACTAATCTTATTGTTAGCGTAGGGATTTATGGTTGAAAACCAATCATGTATGCAACGTTAGATTAAATTGACTGTTTTATGATTTTAACTCCTATGCATGTGATTTGGCATAAGCTTATTTTACCGCTCTTTGGTTTTACCTAGTCGTTTGAAATCACTTTAAAGATTTAATTATTGTGTTCTAAATATTAAGCGTGCAGACTCTTTAATTTACTCATCCTTGCATGTGCGTTCTACATCGTCTTGGTATCAGAGCATATATGTGAAAAGGTTGGAGTAGCTCCAGTGGAAGATAAGATTAGAGAGAGTCGACTTAGATGGTTTGGTCACATTAAGCGGATGCCTTCTGATGACCCGGTTAGAAAAGTTGAGGTATTAGATTTGACTTATGTTAAGAAAAGTAGAGGTAGACCTAAAAAGACTTGGTTAGAAAGTATTATAAATGATCTTTCTTTTTTAGATTTCAATGAGAATTTGATTTTTAATAGGGCACAATGGCGAATAAGTATTCATGTAGCCGACCCCATCTAGTGGGCAAAGGCTTGATGTTGTTGTTGTTGTTGTTGTTGTAATGGAAAGTTCACATTGAAACCAAGCTTAAATGCTTGCTTTTGGTTGCGGTTTTGAACTTGTTGTAAGAGCTAAAATTCCATGAGTCTCCATGTTTGGTTTCACTTTTAGTTTTATCAGTGTTTCTATTATTATTCCAATTACTATGTCTTTCTAGCAATAAGTTCAGGATGGTCAACTGTTCTTGCAACGCTAGATTTCTATTTTCCTCTGATTAGTGAATCAGGAAATATGAACTTTTGGAATCCCTAAATTGACACTGCAAATAAACATGATTTCATTCAATCACCTTCATATAGCTGGGTTCTTTCTTAGTTAGATTATGTTCTTAACAAATTCTTAATTTTTTTTGTTCATAGAGGTTGCATCAAGTTAAATGGCTTTACTATCATGGCAAAAAAAATGGGATAATAAAATTGCGAGAGCTCTAATGTCGCTCATTTGAAAATTGTTTGGATTGGCTTGCACGGTTTGCCCTTATGTTCCTTGAATTGATTTCCTCTTGCATGATCTCAAGATATAGTAAATTGATTTGTATGGACAAGCACACTATTTCTAAAGTTATTCTTCGTGAAGCTTGGTTTTGGTTGAGGTTGACGACAATAAAACTAATCGTAAGAATCTTTTGATTCGTTCTAATAAGTTCTTCTATACCATACACATCTCAACGTAAGGCCTCTGAATTTTTTGGTAAATTTTCTATCCCTGGATCTCTCACAGAACTGTCTCAGGAAGGACTTTGTTTTTAATTTTTAGAATAATGAAAATGATACAAATTTTAGCAAGATACATTATATTTCAATTAATTATGATTCAATCAACATCACTAACTCTCTCTATATTACTGTATTGGAAAGCCTATTTCCACAGATATAAACCAAGAAAGTTCTGTTTCAGGATTTCAAATCAGGCTGAGTTTACTCAACATTACTATCTTATAAAATTATGTCAACACATTAAATATTTCAGATTGCTTCAAGACGGGGTGGCAAGACAGTAGGGCATTCCTAAAAGACTTGAGAAACAAAGAACTCTTATGGATGGTTTAAAGAACCGTTAAAAAAACCTCTATTGCTAATGTTCATGTCAGTGCACCGATCTGAGTACGAAAAATTGAAAAAAAAAAAACATAACAATAAATTAAAGGGTTATGAAATATTCATGAACCTATATCAAAAGATTCAAATAATGTGTAATATTTAAGAATTTTAAAAAGATCAAATTCAAAAATTTATCCTAAAATTTTACACCCCATACTTTGCACCTCTCAAAATTGATAAATATTATTTTTATAAAATCCTATATTTTATTTTCATCATCTTGATATACATACATATAAATATTCAAGCCTATGTGAATTTTTTCGCTAACAAAATTAAACTAAGCTATTTAGTAATACTATTCATAAGTTTGATTTTCCTGTAAATCCAACTAGATTTCCACATTAAACCTATGCATTGGAAGTCAAAAATAGAAAGAAAACGAAGGGAGCAGGAAAGAAGAAAGGAAAAAATTAGGTTTTTGTTGTAGAAATCCATCTTTTTGGAATTTCTTAACAAAAAAACTTCAAATCAAAATAGTAGGCAATAGTAGGATTTGATGTTTGTATGAGAAGTTATTTTGAGGTAAAAATGTATTTTTTTTAGATTATTATGACTTAAACTGAGTTATAATTTGGAAAAATTTTACAAATTGAGAAAATTTCATTTTGTAGATCGTTTATAAAAGAACTAGATTTTGTGATAATCATAATGAGGAAACTGATCCTGTGGTAATCGTCAATTGGGCAAGATACTCAATTTTAATTCAAAAAGTAAATTTATTTGAAACAATTGAGCATAAACTTGATAGTTAGATCTTGAAATAAACAATATGTATCGAAATATTTTTTTATACTAAAGTAAAAAATTTATTGTTGATTTCAAATTAAAAGGTTATAAAAACAGAAATTGATGTATATATCTAAATGTTTAAAATGACATTGAACGGAACAAAATTGAACAGAATGAGCTTAAGAAATGTCATATAGAGGCAAAAAGGTCCTCAAATTAAAATGTATATGACAACCTGTATAGGTAAGGCAACAAAGGAGGGCCTTCATAGAGGCAAAAGGATCATCAATATGTAACTTTTGAGCTTATGACAGCCAATAAACCTACTTCTATATACATAACATATTGTAAAGCAGAAAAAAATAATTTTATCTTATGTAACAACTAAAATTTTAAAAAGATTGGTCCAGCATGATGCATCATATACACATATTTAATGTATTGTTTTGGATATGTTAAGCTCTGGCATTATGTTAAAGGTTTTGTTTCCAATTAGATATATCACCAACTGTTAAATCATTTATTATTCAGGTAATACTCTTTTAAGGATTACAGATAAGGCACAAGACTAGTTCATGAGTATAATTTAATTTCTATGAAATTTGATTTTTGTCTTAGACTTGCTTATCTTGATAAGCTTTTTAACGAATACAATATTATGAGCTAAAGGAAAAGTCAAAGTAGACAAAATCCAATTCAATCTTCCTATCTTGTGATTGATCCAAGGGGGGTCATAGTGAGTCATTGCTTTAATGTGCATGCTAAAATATGTGCTACATTAGAAACCAAAATTAACTAACTTAACCCCCGAGCCAAACTTCATACAAGACGAAGCTTTAAGACCAACCATATGGGTCCAGCTGTGTGTTGTCAATTTCAATAAGTGAGTTGTAAGTCTCATATGTGGCTTTGCCAAAAGCAAAGATATATAAGCTGTAGCCTTCTAAGCAACTTGCAAATAGAAAAACAGCTCTTAGACTTCAAATCATAAAATTTTAAATGACAAACTCAAGTCAAAATATAAATGAAGTATTACACTTCTTCCAATATATATATAACCCCATTTTTACTAAATTGAATGGGCATGCACAAGGCCATCAAGTCTACTAAACTAAACCCAAATTAGTAGGGCCACCTTATTGATAGAGTAAGGTCATAAAACTCTTTATTAGATGTTCCTCTTCTTCCAAGTAGTAAGTCCCACTTAGAGGCAGGGATTCCTAACATGCTCCCCTTCATCAGACACATCAGTTGCCCATCTTGCCCCTTCGCAGGAAATCCACCCTTCACGCTAGACCAACAGCTGCAACAACCAATTCCCTCATCCATCCTTCACTACGCCCTGGGGACCACTACCACCTCACCATTCCGGGAGACTTTCTATCTCACCACTGGCTGTACAAATGCATGTACGGGCTATCCTTTGCTAGTGTTATTTTAGTATTATAAGCTTTACGATTGTAACAATTTTGTAGTTATTTCTATCCTTGGTTTTCAATAATTATTTGTATAGTTTTTCCTAAAAAAATTTAAATTCAATACACGAGCTACTAGAATAAACTTCAGTCAACAAATTCTCTAATTCTTGCCAATATTAAACCTACAAATGAGATGCTTAAGATCTAAGCCAACTCTCTAAATCCCAAAATATCCAAATTACACTATTAAGCACAACACATGTTTGATACATGCAAAAAAAAAATGTTTGATACATCAATGATTTTAGCCATGTCCTACCCAAACATGTATATTGCACTTTAAATTATATAAAAATAGCAAAATAAAGTTTAAGAATCAAAGGGTACAATGTGTTAGCACTTTTTGAATATCATGGAACCTGTTATAACTTTGAGTGTCAATAAAGATGAAATAAGAATGGTAATTGGCGCACCATACAGAATATTTAATTTTACAAGACCTTCTGAATAGTCAAAAAGATCAGGGCTCTCGCTTTGTCAGCATTCCGTAATGCTAATAACAAAAAAGTAATTTAAATAAAAGGATGACTAGCTTTTCCTGCAACCCATTTAGAAAAGAGCTTCTTAAAATATTAATAAATAGCACAATGATTTCTTAAATTCTTTTGCAAGCATAAAGCTGGGATATATTTCTTTAAGAAAAGAAAAGTTGTTCAGCTTACAATGTCCGCTAATCGACAAACAAATACAAACAATCATCAGGCCAATTTGCCTGAATGTCAAGCATAATGCAGTAGTCACAGAACGTTATGTTTTAAAAAGTTTTACATGGCTTTTGATAATTCAGAGAAAATCAAAATTCATAAGTCAGCTATAATACGCTTTTAGTATAGAAAAGCATTATAACCTGAGTCTTCCCAAGCCGTGACTCAAGGTCAACCTCATAATCTCGGTGTTTTAAAGGCTTTCGTTGGACTGGAGGAGCTTTTCCTGAAATTTAAAATTGAATATAAGGAAAGCTGTAATCTGTTACCATAAATTCATTGGGGAAATGTATGAATTATCCTTTCAAATTGAAATATAAATTAGTACTAAAGAAACCTAGGAACTAGAATATCAAACGTGCCTTTAGGCTTATTTCGAGCCTCCTCTTCCTGTCACAAACAAGACAAAAGTTAACCCAGCAATAAAGTACTTTGACGCCAAAATATACTGCAAGTATTAGAGTGGACCTGTTGCTCTCTTTCACGAGCTCGTTCCAAATATTCTTCTCTGTTGAATTTTCTTCTAAAAGTGTTGTCAACACCGACGGGCTATAAAAATTAAGAAATAGTATCAAAATGAAGCTATAGCGTCAGCACTTGGGATTTAAATGGCAGAACTAAAAGTAATCCTTTGATGTACTTATGATAAGCAAACTCACATTGCTTCCCGACTGAGCCATTGCAGAGTTCCTCTATATTTCTCAGCAGATCACCCTTCAATGCTGAGGACGATTATATTACACAGAATAATCGATCTTCTCCAGGGAAATTTGCATAAATCTCTATTGTCCCTTTTGTGAAAAGAACTGAAGCTTATGTTTGCACTGAAGTATTAAATGATTGAGTTTTATTAAATGCAATGGGACCAGCTACAATGAAAAGAAAATGTTAGAATGATAGTGGAAGTATAAAATATTAGAATGAAAAGAAAATGTTAGAATGATAGTGGAAGAACAAGAGATGATAGATTTAGAAATGATTATATAACATAAATAGTGGGAGTAGCGTCTCTTGAAGATAAGATGATGAAAAATATATTCAGGTGATTTGAGCATGTAAAAAAGGGTAGAGCATGCACCAATAGGTAGGATCAATACTATCAATGAATAGGTTCAACACCTACCACAACACTACGCAAGGACAAATGGAAAATAATGATTCCTACAACCGACCCCTCATAATCCAATTAAGGTAAATGATGATGATGCATTGTGCTCCGAGTTTTCTAATACTTGCAAACAAATATCACATGTCATTAAATTATTTAAATTAACAATATTCCTTCTTCTACTTCAAAGCTATCTTAAATTTAATGAAGAAAAAGATGACAATGCTCTTAACTAGTTGAAAATGCCGGTAGGATGCCAATCACAGGACTCCAAATTTTCCTTAGCGCCATGTGATGCAGATTGCAGACACATTGCTCTCCTTGTAATACCATAGCAACCACAATTTAATCAAACAAGCATTAACCAATCAAACTTTGGGAAAACAACTTTGGTTGAAAACTTGGTGGTTGCATGACCATTCCAGGCAACCATGCCTGCACTGCATCCAACATCAATCAACATTTTGATCAAACAAAGTTTGGTCAAATGTATGAATAACAAAATTTTGGTTGAATGTTCTCTGATCAATCGAATCAGTCCAAGCGGCTTGCTAGAGTTATGGGAAACTTGGCTGCAAGCTTGAATTTGAGGTGAAAACATGAGGTTTTTCTACTATTGGCTACCAAAAAATATTTTGAACAAATTCACATTTTTCGGTAGAACAAACACCCTCTAGTCAAGTTAACATTAGTTTATCAGCAAAAAATTGCTTAAACGACAATGCTAGTTACAGAAGCCTGCAAGGATTTGCTTTGGTTGGCCAACAATTTCTCCTTTTTTCCACCAAAAAAAAAAGTTTCTTAAGTTTGTATTGTAGTACTCCTCATTTTCCATTGACATTATCTCAATTATTTGGGGTTGGCATCATGAATACACACTTTCTAGTAATTCTTAATGGATGTCCTCTAATGTGATATATGCATTCTTTGTAAATTCTGTTAAACAACTTCCATCCATGTAACCTTAGAACTACATATTTCCCTTCCAAATCCTCTAACACAGATTTTATTAAACTCATCTAGATAGCATATTTTCTCTAAACATCCAAGTCTTCGATCATCATATCATCAATAGATGTCAGTTTATTTTTTCTCTAATATAATCTTTCATTGAGTTATCCTTCCTAGCATGTCAAACATCTATCTTAACATTCTTATTTCTATCACACTCAACTTAGATATCAATCACTTTTATACAACGCAACATTTGAATCCATATAAAATCATCAACCTGGTAAATTTATCTTCAAGCCTCCAATGATGTCCTCTTATCACACAAAACTTCTAAAGCACTCCTTCATTTAAACTAATCAATCTTGCTTTAGAAGTTATAACCATATATTGGGATATATATATATATATATATATATATATATATATATATATATATATATATATATATATATATATATATATATATATATATTCTTTTGCAAAATAGATCAAAGATACTCAAGCATATCACATATATTGTAATAATATTGAATAATAATTGTTAACATCATAGCACTAAAATTACATATCATATAATCAACCTATAATCTACTAATTTTAAGGTCTGTGTACTCTAAATATTTCCTCCATTGTGATAATTTTTCACTTATTTTAGCTGATGCATCACTAATTATAATTATATCAACTACAAAAAATATATACTAAGGTATCTTGCTTTGAATGTCATTTTAAAATCTCCAAAACCAACACAAAAAGGATTGGATTCAATATTCATGATGCAAACCTATGATATTTAGAAACTTTTATGTTGTTCCCTTGTTACTTCTAAAACTAGTTGACGCTCCATTATACATATTTTTAATATTGTCAACATACATTTGACATGACATTTATGCCTTAAGGCACACCAAAGAAATTCCTATGGCACACGACAATGTGACTTCTAAAGAAAACCAAAAATCAAGTGAAGATCATTTATACATACTATATAATTCTCCGCTAATTATGTTAACACAAAAATCTCTTCTATAGCAAAACTTTCCAACATGAAAGCCAAATTGATTCTCGAAAATTAATGTAATTTTTTTAAGTTTACATTTAATTACTCTCCTCAGCATTTCATTGTATGACTCGTAAATTTGGCATTATAATTAGCACAATTTTATATATCATCTTTTTTTTCTTTTTTTCTTTTTTTTTTTGCAATCATTTGGCACTATTGTAGTCTTCAAACTTTGCAGAAAAATATTAGATAACTAAACCACTACAATATCCCTAATAACTCCTTGCCGTATTATGCAAAGCCTACTTAGTTAACATTGACCTTTGGAGTTGTCTCGCAAATTTAGGTTAAGTTGTTTTAGCATGTCACATGTGCCGATATATACCTCCTTTAGCTCAAGGGGCGTGACAGCATCAAACTAACCATAAACATGTCAACAAAGACCATAACATAAACACCAACAATCCAAAAATTCAGAAACAAACAGCAAGTTAATTAGGTCAACCAAATGACAAATTAGGTTAACTAGGCTTATTTGTGGAAAGTTTCTCTTACTCTCTCCTTTTTACTTATTGCAAGCACCGCACTAAGGGAGAAACAAAAGAGATGAGATAGCCAAAATGAGTATCCAATCACAAGTGGATTATAAAAGTAACATAAGTTACTACACAAAGTAATCGATCTTCTCCAAGGAAATTTGCATATATCACCCTTGTCACTTTTGTAAAAATAACTTAAGCTTAAGTTTGCAATGAAGTTTTAAATTATTGAAGTTTCTTAAATTGCAATGGGGCCAGCTACAATGAAAAGAAAATGTTGGAATGAGAGTGGAAATATACAGGATGATAGATTTAGAAATGATTATATAACAGGAATAGTGGTAGTAATTGTTAACATCATAGCACTAAAATTACATATCATATAATCAACCTATAATCTACTAATTTTAAGGTCTGTGTACTCTAAATATTTCCTCCATTGTGATAATTTTTCACTTATTTTAGCTGATGCATCACTAATTATAATTATATCAACTACAAAAAATATATACTAAGGTATCTTGCTTTGAATGTCATTTTAAAATCTCCAAAACCAACACAAAAAGGATTGGATTCAATATTCATGATGCAAACCTATGATATTTAGAAACTTTTATGTTGTTCCCTTGTTACTTCTAAAACTAGTTGACGCTCCATTATACATATTTTTAATATTGTCAACATACATTTGACATGACATTTATGCCTTAAGGCACACCAAAGAAATTCCTATGGCACACGACAATGTGACTTCTAAAGAAAACCAAAAATCAAGTGAAGATCATTTATACATACTATATAATTCTCCGCTAATTATGTTAACACAAAAATCTCTTCTATAGCAAAACTTTCCAACATGAAAGCCAAATTGATTCTCGAAAATTAATGTAATTTTTTTAAGTTTACATTTAATTACTCTCCTCAGCATTTCATTGTATGACTCGTAAATTTGGCATTATAATTAGCACAATTTTATATATCATCTTTTTTTTCTTTTTTTCTTTTTTTTTTTGCAATCATTTGGCACTATTGTAGTCTTCAAACTTTGCAGAAAAATATTAGATAACTAAACCACTACAATATCCCTAATAACTCCTTGCCGTATTATGCAAAGCCTACTTAGTTAACATTGACCTTTGGAGTTGTCTCGCAAATTTAGGTTAAGTTGTTTTAGCATGTCACATGTGCCGATATATACCTCCTTTAGCTCAAGGGGCGTGACAGCATCAAACTAACCATAAACATGTCAACAAAGACCATAACATAAACACCAACAATCCAAAAATTCAGAAACAAACAGCAAGTTAATTAGGTCAACCAAATGACAAATTAGGTTAACTAGGCTTATTTGTGGAAAGTTTCTCTTACTCTCTCCTTTTTACTTATTGCAAGCACCGCACTAAGGGAGAAACAAAAGAGATGAGATAGCCAAAATGAGTATCCAATCACAAGTGGATTATAAAAGTAACATAAGTTACTACACAAAGTAATCGATCTTCTCCAAGGAAATTTGCATATATCACCCTTGTCACTTTTGTAAAAATAACTTAAGCTTAAGTTTGCAATGAAGTTTTAAATTATTGAAGTTTCTTAAATTGCAATGGGGCCAGCTACAATGAAAAGAAAATGTTGGAATGAGAGTGGAAATATACAGGATGATAGATTTAGAAATGATTATATAACAGGAATAGTGGTAGTAACATCTACTGAAGAAAAGATGATGAAAAATATTTTCAAGTGATTTGAGCATGTAAATAAGGGTAGAACATGCATCAATAGGGAGGTTCAATGCTATCAATGAATAGGTTCAATACCTACCACAATACTAAGCAAGGACAAAAGGAAAATAAGGATTTATAAAGCCGACCCTCATAACCCAATTAAGGCAAATGATAATGATGCATTTAAGTGCTCTAAGTTTTCTAATAATCACAGGAATCCATATCTTTCTTAGCACCAAGTGATGCAGGCACATTGCTCTCCTTGTACATAGACACCACAATTTCATCAAACAAGCATTGATCAACCAAGCTTTGGGAAAACAAACTTTGGTTGAATGCTTGGTGGTTGCATAACCAATCCAGAAAACCATGCCTACGTTGCATCCAACATTGATCAATATTTTGATCAAACAAAGTTTGGTCAAATGTATGAAAAACCAAATTTTGGTCGAATGTTTCTCTAAGCAATCAAATCAGTCCATGCAGCTTGTCTGAGTGATGGGTCTGAGTAATGGGCAACTTAGTTGCATGCTTGAATTTGAGGTGAAAACATGAGGTTGTTCTACTCTCTAAAAATTATTTTAAATAAATTAACATTCGTTGATAAAACAAACACTCTCGAGTCGCGTAAACATTATTTTATCATCCAATAATTGTCTGAAACAATGCTAATTGATAGATCCATGCAATAATTTTCTTTGGTCGGCCACTACCTTACTAAGAATTGATTAAACAATGATCAACTATTCAATGTTGCTTTAGAAGATATATATATATTCCTGCATAATAGATCAAAGAGACTTATGCATATCACACCTAATTATCACAATATAATAATAATTGTTAAAATCATAACGCTAAAATTTCATATCATATAATCAATCTATGACCTTCTAATTTTAAGGTCTCTATATTATAAATATCTCCTCTATTGTGATGATTTTTCACTTATTTTAGTTGATGTATCACAATTCACAAATTATAATTATATCAACTACCAAAAATATATACTGAGATATCGTGCTTTGAATGTCATTTTAAAACTCCAAAACTAACACAAAAAGGAATGGATTCAATATTCGTGATGCAAACCTACAATATTTGGAAACTTTTGTGTTACTCCCTTGTTACTTCTAAAACTAGTTGATGCTCCATTATGCATATTTTTAATATTTTGAACATATATTTGACAAGACATTTATGCCTTAAAGCACACCAAAGCAATTCCTATGGCACACCACAATGTGCCTTCTAAGGAAAAATAAAAATCAAGAGAAGATCATTTATTCTTCCTATATAATTCTCCCCTAATTATCTTAACAAAAAATCACTTTCATAGCAAAACTTTATGTGATGTGAATGAAACAGGAATTGCTTGCGGAAATTAAGATGAAAGTAATTAAAACGTTGCCAACACAAATTTATCACCAATAAAATAAAGGATTAAATGTATTCTAGGTAATCAACTTGCTTAGGCGAAGAGTTGCTTTGAGATAACCAAACAATTCATAAACATTCAAAGATAAAAGAATTACTTAAATGCTAATAACAAAATCCCACGATTAATAATTATAAAATTCACCTCGAGCACCTTCTCACTCAATCACTCTTTGGCTTTTAGCGGAGAAGAAAGAACCACGCGAAGATGGAGAGCACCACTACGGAAAATGAGACGAAGGACTTTGTTGCCGGAGAGGTAGCCGCCGGTGGAGGAGGTGATGGATGGCGCCCGGTGACGGTCCAATCGTAGTCTTGAAATTGGCGGTCAATGACGCGCACAAGTGATGGGAGAATTCGCTCTAAGTATTCACCAACTGTGTCTTCGTGCTCAAACCCCGCGTCGAAGAACGGGGATCGTAGGATGTCGAGACTACCGTCGGCGTTGAACACAAGCCCCCACTCGAATTCGGGATCCGCCATTCAACATTGAAGTGGGTAGGGGAAGAAGAAAAGAAAGGAGGAGTTGGGCCGTGAGCTAGGGAGAGGGATTTGGATGGAGATCCTTCTTGGAGAAAATCTGAATTTGAATTTCATATTTTCTTGGATTGGAGGGAGAGATTATTTGTCATTAAAATCTCCCTAAATTAGGCTAGAGAGAGGGGCAGCTATTAGGGGGGGAAATTAAGAGGTTAATTAACGGATGCTTAGGTGGCAAGTAGAGAGAGAATAGGCTAGATGAGGGGCCGGCCAAGCAAGGGAAAAAGAGAGGGAATTTAATTAATTAGTGGGGCCCATGGGGTTAATTAAAACCTGATTTCAAATTTCATATTTTAATCAATTAGGGAGATTTGAAATTTGAATTCAAAACAAATGGGATTTCATTTAAATCTATTCCTAAATGTAGGGCGTTATTTTAGGAAAGAAGTAATGAATGAATTAAAGCATGAAATTTGAATTTCAAGAGGAAGGGGTGGCAGGATTTTACCATGGAGGAGGAGGGTCGGGCTAAAGGTTGCGGTGGGCTGGCTAGGGTCGGCGGCTGGCACAGCCGGCGGCAAGGAGGGATGGGGTTGGGTCGGCGGGATCTGGGTGGGGAAATTTCTTGTTCGGCTGCGGGGGGAAGGGGGCGGGTGTATGGGAAAGATGATGGGGAAGGAAGAAAACAGCAAAACACAAATAAACCAATAGCTCACCGAGGTGGGCTGTTGGGTATTTCGGGTGGAGCCTCTCCTAGGTCTCCTCTCTCTCTCTCAAGCTCTCCAGCAAGAAGACAAAGGAAAATCTCATAAGTTTTATTAATCAAACATTAAGCTCATACAATAGGAGGAGACCTCTTTATAAAGGCCTCACTGACATAAAATAACATGACTCAAATGCCCACCGGGCTACAACAAAGACTAAACCTTCATAAGGGAAAAATAGTAAACTACGGCTTGAAATAAAAGATACATAGAAAATAACATAAAATGACATGGCAACATCAGAAATATAAGCTCCCAATCGTAGCCGTCGATCTATGATTCCTTCGCCAGTAGACCTGCCTAAAATGTCTGTCGATGACCTCATCATTATGGCATGAAACCAATTTGATTCTTTAAAATTAATGTAATTTTTTAAACTCTACATTTAATTACTCTACTCAGTCTTTCATTGTATGACTAACAAATTTGGCATAATAGTAAGCACAATTTTACATATCATCTTTATCTTTTTATTGAAATAATTCTTCTCCAATTATTTGGCATTATTGTAGTCTTCAAAACTCTACTGAAAATATTTGATAACTAAACCACTACAATATCCCTGATAACTCCTTGCTCTATTATTCAAAACCTTCTTACTTAACCTTGACCAATGGAGATGTCTCGCAAGTTCGGGTTAAGTTTCTTTGACATGTGGCGGGTGCCGATATGTACCTTCTTCAGCTTAAGGGGCGTGACAGCATCAAACTAACCCTAAGGGGCTGTTTGGTATCCGATTTACAGCGGGATTTAAGTCGGATTTACGCTAAATCCAGCCAAACAGTTTTTTGAGGTCGCGTAAATCCGACGCCTGTTTAAATCCGAGATTTACGATTTACGGCGTAAATCCAAGTAAATCCGCCTAAATCTAAATCCCGTCATTCGGCGGATTTAACAGGATTTGGCCGAAGAAGCGCGCGAAAGAAAGATGGATACCTTGGCAACGAGCAAGAGCAAGCTCCCGTCAACACGCGACCGAAGCTCACGTCATTGCTTCATATCAAAATATCGTAAGTTCTGATCCGACAGGAAGGGAACGTCGTCGAAGGAGCGAAGTCGAACAAAAACGAAGGAGCCGAAGAAGTGATTCGTGCAATCACCACTGCTAAGCAACGAAGCCGAACAGCAACGACGAAAAAGAGATCATACAAATATTCACTTACTTAGGTTTCTTTTGGGATTTTTTTTTTTGCTTCTTAAAATAATTTTTTTTATAAATATTAAAATTTTTATACTAAAAAACTGTTTTAATAATCAGTAAAAAAATCATCCCAAATGAAGCCTTAATATAATTTAAAATACTAATAATTAAGTAAATAATTAGTAGCATAATTAATGCAATTAATAACATATATCATTTATTTTAATTAAATATTTAATATTATAATTAATAAATAAAAATATAATTAACTTAATTAATATAATTTTAAATAAAAATTATTAAATTTACAATTAATTGTCTGAATAATAATTAAATAATTAATGAGTAGTAGACTTTTTAGTGATTAAATGATTAATGAGATAATTAATAATATAATTTATAATTAAAACTAACTAAATAATACATAAATAATTAATCAAATTATTAATAAGAATATTTTTAAATAATTAGTTATTAGTGATACGTCATGCGAAAATTAACTTGACCGGGCACGAATCTCGAGGCAAAAATCAAGTTGAAAACTTCAAAAACTAATTTTGGGAGCACCCGAATTCCGATTTCAGCGAGCTTACAGTCAAACTGAGCGTCTCGGAAATACGAACCCAACGACATCAAGATCAACCCAATCCAAGCCCAAATGAGTCTGAATCAAGGGCTCAAAGCGTTGTTGGAAGGTTAAAACGGCAATTTGAGTTACCAAACGGTCTCCGATTTTGACGAGCTTATACTCGAATCGAAGGGCTCGACGAGACGAATCCAACGAGCCCAAGATCACTGAATTCCGAGATCATTAAGGATCCAAATGGCCAACGAACGGTGCACGATCATAGGATTCAATATCGGCCGTCCATTTGACCACTCCCTATTCGCCCCTGATCTCACGCCTATTTACGGGCCATGCCACTCCAGAAAATCTATAAATAGAGCCCTCATTCTTCACAAGAGAGGAGGGAAGCAAGAAGAGAAGGAAGAGGAGAAGGAAGGAGCTCCTCCTCAGCAGCCGCCGAACCACCGCCGGACCACCGCAGGACCTCGCCGGACCACCGCCAGACCACCGCAGGAACCTCGTCGGACCACCGCCGGACCACCGCAGGAACCTCGCCGGACCACCGCAGAACCTCGCCGGACCACCACCTTAAGGCCTGACGTTCAGCCCCTACGTCCTGCTGAAGACCTGACGTCCTGCTTAAGACCCGACGTCCTACTCAAGGCCAGACCATCAACATCCGATCTTCCAAGTGACACTGGGACTAACACCTGACTCCTTATCTCCTACCTCCTACGGTCCTTCTGACCACTGTCGCCTAATACGGTCCGTCCGACCTCCATCACCAGACAACGGTCTCCGGCCGACTACGGTCTCTGGCCGACTAAGGTCTCCTGCCAACTACGGTCTCCAGCCGACTACGGTCTCCGGCCGACTACGGTCTCCGGCCGACTAAGGTCTCCTGCCGACTACGGTCTCCTGCCGACTACGGTCTCCGGCCGACTACGGTCTCCTGCCGACTACGGTCTCCGGCCGACTACGGTCTCCGGCCGACTAAGGTCTCCTGCCGACTACGGTCTCCTGCCGACTACGGTCTCCTGCCAACTACGGTCTCCAGCCGACTACGGTCTCCGGCCGACTACGGTCTCCTTCCGACTACGGTCTCCGGCCAACTAAGGTCTCCTGCCGACTACGGTCTCCTGCCGACTACGGTCTCCGGCCGACTACGGTCTCCGGCCGACTACGGTCTCCGGCCGACTACGGTCTCTGGCCGACTAAGGTCTCCTGCCGACTACGGTCTCCTGCCGACTACGGTCTCCGGCCGACTACGGTCTCCTGCCGACTACGGTCTCCGGCCGACTACGGTCTCCGGCCGACTAAGGTCTCCTGCCGACTACGGTCTCCTGCCGACTACGGTCTCCTGCCGACTACGGTCTCCGGCCGACTACGGTCTCCGGCCGACTACGGTCTCCTGCCAACTACGGTCTCCTGCTGACTACGGTCTCCAGCCGACTACGGTCCTTCAGGCCAAACAAACCTGTATATGTAACTCTTACCATGTAATGCAATCTATATGATGTACATTTGCTACATCAATCCAAGGCCTTCTCCTAAGGAAGGGCCTCATTTGTAATCGACTACAAATACTAGTGGATTCATTCAAACTGGGCCAGGCCCCGTGGTTTTTCCCCCCTTTTCAAGGGTTTTCCACGTAAAAACTCTGTTGTCACTTATGAATGCTACATCCTCTCACTTATCTGATTGTGTGCTGGATCTTCGTACAACACTAAGACGTTAAACTATATATTTCTCTACCGCCGCGAATATTCCAGGACACAACAATTAGTTATATTATTGTCATTAAATTATTTAGGTGTTAATTATCAGATTATTTATTATATTACTAATTATCTAATTATCAAACAAACATTCATATTACATTCAAAACAAATTAATAATCAAAACTAATTTAAGTGATTAAATTCATATTTAAATATCTAACAACCTTAAATCCTGAGATATGTTGTCAAATAGTTTATCACGATTTAATATTTATCATACCAAACAGTTTTCAAATTTTAAGAGTTGATACATCATCGAAAATTTATCTTGATCAAGTATGAATCTTGAGGCAAAATCAAGTTGGAAGCTTCAAAAATTAAAATTGAGACCATTTGAACTCTCATTTCTGCAAACTTATAGTCGAACTGAGCATCTCGGAAACAGAAACCCAACGACACCAAAATCGACCCAATCCGAGCCCAAATGAATCCAAATCAAAGACTCGAATCACTTTTGGAAGGATAAACCCACAATTTGGGTTACCAAATGATCAGCAACTATGACATGCTTATAGTCGAATCGAAAGCTTGAAGAGAATGAAGAAAGCTCCAACCGCCTTGCTCCTTTTCGACCGCTGCCGGAGTTCTGTCGCACCACCATCGGGTTCTGCCGCACCATCGCCAGACCACCAAGGGACACCGGAGCTTTGTCGCACCACCGTCGCACCACCAAGGGATGTTGAAGTTCTGTCGAATCACCACCATACCATCAGATGACGTTGAAGTGCCACCTAAAGCCAGAGTGCCCCCTGATGCTGAAGTGCCACTACCGGACCACCGCTTAACACCGGAGTGCTGCCGGACCACCACCTGACGTTGGAGTGACACTAAACTTTTGCAAGACTTTCAGTTGAAATTTGTAATCTAGTTGTTCTCAAGGACGAGTAAGACCATTATACTTTGCTCAAATTCTAGCATAATCATTTTCAATTGGGCTAAGCCCCGTGATTTTTTCCATTTCCCATATTTTTCACATAAAAAAAATATTATGTTCTTTATGTGTGAGCTAGATATCCGTGCAACACTAATACGTAGAATTACTATCGCAGCGTGTATTTTAGCCCGCAATAAGCCTCAAGATTTACTAAATCTGGATATATAGAATTTACTAAATCCCCTAAACATGTCAACAAAGAGCATAAACACAAAGAATCCAAAAATTTTAGAAACAAAGAACAAATTAATTAGATTGACTATATGAAAAATTAGGTTAACTATGCTTACCCGTGAATATTTTCTCTCGCTCTCTCCTTTTCAATAATTGCAATCACTACACTCTAGGATAAACAAAAGAGACGAGGTATCCATTATTAGTATCCAATCACAAGTGGTAACAGTGAAAAATTGAACCATAGAGAAAGGGAATTAACCTCTCAACAAGATTTCTAAAATGAACATATGAGATTAGCCGCAACATAACTGAACACATGATCTTAAATCACACAGGGACAAGTTCCACCGCAGCTCACATAGAGAAGAGTCCAACCGCAGCTCACACGAACATTGAATCGCCACCATTCACCTGTAACAAGCACAATGAATCACAACCACAAGTGTATACATCATAAGGCTATAATATTAGAAAATAAGTAGGAATCAGTAACAAGTGTAATGAGACTTTAATAAAGTCTTGCTTTCTCATAATTACTCCATGTCTTTATTCTATCACGCTTTTGTCATCTCTTTATGGTATAAGAGCCACGGTTCTTGGAGCAGACACAACTGGGAGAACTTAGTTCCTGGAGTAGATCAAATTGAGAGGTAAGTCACATAAAATCCTCTCATGGCTCAATCGTCCTCCTCCCAATTTGGAAATCCAACAACAAACCCACCCACAAAATCTTGTGTTATACCTGCATCATTGAAAATTGTCATTTCAAACATCAAAACTATTGTACCCACCCAATTATCGAATGATAATTATCCAATATGGAAATCCCAAGTAACAAAACTGTTGAGAGCAAATGGCTTCACCAATTTCATAGATCCCAATACATCTCCACCACCCGCCTGGAGCAAGCCTTAGACAGGCCATCCATGATCAATCCCAAACACACAAAAATGGGTTCTGATTGATCAGAACCTAGCAACAACCATTTGTTCTACAATAACCTCAGCAATCTTACCATATGTACTTCATTTAGACTCACCTAGTGCCATTTGGACTACCATTGAAAGAAGGTTATAAGCCTCAAATAGATCTAGAGTTATACAACTCAAAACTGAATTACACAATGTTTTAATGAAATAAAAATCAATGGCATAATATCTAAATGAAATCAAGATTCTTGTTGATAAGATTGTAAGTGCTTGTGCCACAATTGATAAAGAAGATAATAATTCTATATACATTGAATGGATTACCTCTAGCATACCAATCATTCAAAAGTATAATTTGCACCATGGTGCAACCAATTAGTCTTAATGAACTATATGCATTATTGATAAGTGAAGCAATCAATCTCAATGCTGAAGCAGCTAGACAACATAACATCCTAAATCAAAATATAGCATTATACTCCACCAGAGATAGAGGAAGAAGAGGCAAAGGCCGTTTCATAGCCCATAATGCTCGATCCACAACCCAACCAATACCCATATGCCAAATATGTAACAAGAAGGGACACTCTGCCACAACTTATTGGCACATATTCAATATAAACTACACTCCAACATAAAAAGCCAACACAGCTCTAACGCCCACCAACGACAACTTCAACCCAGACTAGTATTTAGACTATGGTGCTACATCTTATGTCACAAATGACATCAATAGTTTAACATTACATGATCCCATCCCATACAATGGAACCGATGTTATAATATTGGAGATGACAGCACACTTCATATCGCTCACAACGTAGCTGGGCTGCTACTGACCCCCAACAGTAAGCTTAAATTACCTCAAACTCTACATATTCCAACAATATCTCACAATCTTCTTTATATTTACCACCTAACCAAAGATAACAACATCACTATTTAATTTAATGCTTTCAGTTTTACTGTCAAGGATACCAAGACCAACAAAACTCTGTTGCAGGGTCTAAGCCGTAATTGACTCTATCCCGTCCCAACCCTCTCAAGCACTCATCAACATTCAACTCTCTCTGCTATTAACAAACACCAAATTGCTACCATCTGGCACAACAGACCTGGTCATCCCCACACCCGAACCATGGAAACCATCTCCAAAACAAATAAACACCTCAAAATACTCACATTTTCTGATTTGTGCTCTGCTTATAAAATGGCTAAGGGCCACAAATTGAAATTTCCTATTTCTAAATCTAGTTATACTGTTCCTTTAGAACTAGTTCATTATGATGTATTGGGGTCAACCCCAATTACCTCACATTAAGGGTATCAATATTATCTCATTTTTATAGATGATTTTTCCATATTTCTATAGATTTTTCCCATGAAATGCAAATCTGAGGTGCCATCAATCTATATCAATTTTCATATAATGATTGAGAAATAAACACCACACAAACTCAAATAATTTAACTCAGATGACTATAAGTTTGCTAAAATCAAAGTTTGGATGGTCCCTATTTTTATTTTGGAAGCCTCAATCTCATATTTGTATCGAGATTTGTGCTTAATCAAAATAAATTTTTATGACGTATCAATAACATATGCAAAATAACAAATGAAGTTGAAAACAAGATTGCCAACCTAAGATATCAAGAAACCTAGTACATGCAACAAAGATAATGCCCTTAATAAATAAGATATGTTTATCCATTAATAAATAATTATTACTTACTATAGTTATCACGAATTTCAAATTTGCATGTTATTTGCTCGATCTCAACAAGTAAAGGTCATACAAGAAATAAAATAAAATAATTATAAACACACAAATTTGAGATCTAACCATACTATCCATGCTAATCTTAACAATCATGAGGATGCGATCAATTTAAGGTTCAACCAGTTACAACAAATTGTACCGTAAAATAGAAGATCCTATGCGAATAAAATTTAAATTAATAATATAATTACATTAAAATGTTAGATAACAACTGTTGCGTGCTAGAATATACGCGGCGGTAGAGTTTGTAAATGTGCGTCCTAGCGTTGTACAAGTATTCATCACACAAACAGAAAAGAGAAGTGAACACCAAGGTTTTTACGTGGAAAACCTGAAAGAGGGAAAAAACCACGGGGCCTCGCCCAGTTGCAAAGTTCCACTAGTATTTGTTTGAAGTACAAATGTTCATCCGTCTTACAAATCAAGACGATCAATTTACAATTAACTTCTCACAAAGTTACACAGTTCTGCAAATTCCCGGCATTTCCCGAAAATCCGCCATGATGAAGCTTCCCTCGATTATGACGTTGGGGCATGAGTTTGTTTCATTAAAGTAATTGAGTAGGTGTTGGGAGTTTCTTCTAGAATGATACTGTAGATGGCTAGGTGTTGCTTTATAATTTTACCTGGAATGATGTCGTAGATGTTGGGAGTCTCCTAGGGTTAATTTAATAATGTTAGCTATGAGTCTATGACAACATTTCTGCAAATCAAAGTAATTAATTTTTATTTTTGTTATTTATTTATAAATAATTATATCAAAGTAATTAATTTTAATTATTGTTATATATTTATAAATAATTATATCATTATTATAATATTTAAATATAATAAATATTTATTACGTTATCCGGTTCGACCCCGGTCGAACCATCAAACCCCTAACCTTTTCTTCTTCCTGTTCATTGACCAGTCCGATTTTCAAAGCCTTAATAATAATTGAATCAGACGATTCAAATGTAATCAAGTGGCTTCATGACTCATTGGAGAAGGTGAAATGGCAACATGATGTGGTTTGGAATAAAGATTTTATCTTCCTAAATAATTTTAATAATGTTGTTTTTTATCATATTTCTAAAAAGTGTAATAAAGTGATTAATTGTTGTGCCACTTTAACATTAAGCAGCAGCTTTGATATTTTTAAAAAAATTCCTATTATTAAATATTATAGGAATATATACCCTTTTAAAATTCAGCCTCCTAAAAATACTATTTTTAATAAAGAAATACCATCCCAAATTGTCCACCCCATCCACGAAACGAACGCTCCACATCATACAAGATGTACGGTCAAGATCCACCTTTTCAATCGAACCAGATCATCCACGCTGGCAATCCTCGTCAATCATCTCCAACCAATAATAAGCATCCTTACTATCAATTTCGAACGCCTCCCTCCCGCTCCTATAAATGTCGTCCTTCTCCCTTACAATTCCAGAACCAATTCACAGTTCCCGTTGTCGGTTAGGGTTTCTTCATCCTTCTCGTTTCAAAAACAATGAGCTCCGCGGTGGCGAAAAAGGGCGGCAGGGGAAGAGCTGCCGGTACCAAGTCCGTTTCCCGGTCTCTGAAGGCTGGCCTTCAGTTCCCCGTCGGGCGGGTTGCCCGGATTCTCAAGGTTGGCCGATATGCCCAACGCGTTGGTTCTGGTGCTCCGGTCTACTTATCCGCCGTTCTTGAGTACCTTGCCGCTGAGGTAAATGATTGATTCCTTCATCGGTGACCTTGGAGTGTTGATTCGTTTTTCTAATTCAACTTATTTTCGTTTAGGTTTTGGAATTGGCTGGAAATGCGGCGAGGGACAATAAGAAGAGTAGGATTATTCCCAGGCACATTCAGCTTGCGATAAGGAACGACGAGGAGTTGAGCAAGCTTCTTGGAACCGTGACGATCGCTAATGGTGGAGTACTACCGAATATTCACCAGAACTTGCTGCCGAAGAAGCAAGCCAAGGGAAAGGGGGAGAACAACTCTCTGTCCCAGGAATTTTAGATCTTTCGCTGCTTTCTCTTTGCTCCCAACTAATTAGACATTAGAAACTATTTTATGTTATATCGATATAAATGTGTAATTTGTCTGTTGTAGCAATACAAAGTCTTGTTTATGGGATCTGGATACGTTCTATGATTTTGGCAATGCTTCTCTGAATCTGGTTTCATTGTGTGGAATCATCCATCTCTTCTGTGTATTCATTTACCCTGTAGAAATGAAAAGTTTTGTTATCAAACAAAGTATATGATTATAAATTTAAAAATTTTCAGTAATCGTGCAGCTATACTAATCGATTTGACTATCTTGTCAAAATAAACAAAAACAGTTTCAGACAAAAAGCTTGGATAAATCAATTCTTAACCAGTTGCACAAAGAAAAAAAAAGGGGGTTTACTCTCTTTGCCTTTCTCTATATTGATAGCTAGCTTCCAATCATGACAGCCTGTTTCATGGCAATCTGGGGCTTTGAGAAACATTTTGAAGAAATCTATCCACAACAATAATTATTATGTACCAGTTCCCTATATCACAATTAACCTCAATTAAATTTTGTGTGTTATATTGTGTTTGTTATCATATATGTTGCCACATGCAACAAAAAGTTGTGGCAAGCGATGAAATTTTTACATGAAATCTTTGTCATTGTCATTTCATGCATGGTATTTTTACTCATTTGCAATTTTATAAGCGAGCGAGAATTTTAATTTTTAATGAACAAACAAAAATATGTATTCTCTTCATTGAAGCATGTCGGATCGTGTTTTTTTTAATTTTTACGATACTTGTTTATTTTATGAAAACAATTAAGTTCATATTTTCATTTTATAGAATTATTTACTTAATTTTGGTACGTTTATATTCTTTAATGGACATTGGGATTTTGTTGTATTTTTTGCAATGCTTAATTCCCTATATTTTCAATTTAAAATTGAATGTTATGTTGCCTATTTTCTCCTTTTAAATGCTTTGTGATTGTTTTCAATCACTTTTCCAATGTGCTCATAATAAAATTTTAATCAAAATTAAAATTAATCATAGGATGTTTTTTTTTTCTAAAAATCAAAATTATATGTCCTTAGAACTCTTCATTTATGTTTATGTAGAAATATGGGTAGTGCATTGTGCTTCCTATACTTTTACTTAATAAAAAATAAGTAATTTACCCTCACCAGGCCTTTCTGGTTCATAAATTATGATTTCACTAATTTCTCTTATGTATGAGTTAACAACCTTCAGTTAAGGACAAATAACGAGCAACACAGCATTTTCTTTAGACAAACTAACCTTTTATTTGCGATGATTCTGTGTTGTTTTTTAAAACGGCATTTTAGTTCAAAAATATTTTGAATTAGAAGTTTTTTGCTAGAAAGTTATTTTAGAAAGTAGTAATAAAGTTGGTCTTAAACAAAGCCTTAAACAATAACAATCTTCATGTAGACTAGATTATAAAGGCAAGCATAAGAAACTAAAATAGTCAAATCATCCTTATAAGAATCCCCAAAAAATACCTAATAAATGTCCATAATCATCACTTTATGATATGTAAAAGGTTACATCGTAAAAGTTTTGTGTATAGAAAGTTTTTTTTTATTTTTTGCTAAGAGAAATTATAAGTTAAATCAAAATATTTGGGAAATTTATATATTTTTTAAAACTAGGATAGGTAGCATCAGTGACCTATCTCGATTTAAACAACTTTTCAGAATTGGTCTGGAAGCAAAAAATGGATTGAAGTCGATCAAAATAGACATTCTCTCTCACTAAATCCTTTTCTCTCTAAGCCCATTGCCCAAAATGAATTACATGAAATGGAATAGTGGATTCAAATAATTTCATGTAAAATTTTACTATAGCATCATGTCACTAGCCACAATGCCCCTGAAGAGCACTTTCGATGGTGCGTTTCTAACCACAACGCCCCGTCGCCCTAGGGGGAAAGTCTCAAAATTTTTAGACATGCAAAGAGACCATTAGAACCTGCTTTAGAACACATGCAAACTTTAACATGCACCCAAAACAATACCAAACACATGTGGAAAGGTTCAAATGAAACAATTTAATAATTTATTTTACTTAGATCAAACCAAAACATGTTGAACTGAATAATAAATATGGAGGTATTACACCAAGCCTCAAAGGCTCAACCTCTTTCATGTGAGAACCGTGGGTATCTTATATATTTTTGAGAGTTACATGCCTCATAAATATAGAGAATATCTATAGGAGATTCATTCCTTTATGAGGCAGTCTTTATTGATTCCCTCAATCATAGAGCATGCATCAATTATTTAAGTGTCTTAATGATGTTAGAATGAACCAATCTTAGGCTTGTTGGATTTGTCTTGTTGAGTCAGATCAAATTGATTATAAACATGAAATTTTTAGAGATCATTTGATATCAATCAATGTCTAGAAGCTTCCAAATATGCTCCATGCAATTGATTTTGGCCCATTTGAGCTCAGATTGGACCAATTTTGATGTGGTTGGATTCACCATGCCAAGATGTTCATGTTGACTATAAGTTTTTGAAACTGTAATTTAGATGGGCTTGAGTTTAATTTTGAAGTTTTTCAATTTAGATATGCCTCAAGATTTGTACACGCTCAAACTAAGTTTTTGTGACTTATTAATAATATATATTAAAATATTACATACCTAACACTGTAGCACTTAAACTTGCATATTTTCATTTATTATTTTGCTCTCTAAAATTTGACTTTCCAGTTCGCGTCTTCCAATCCGCATTGCTATTTCTTCGCAATCCATTTCCATCTATCGCCATAGTCGACACTTGCTCTAGCCTCCGAATCTCCTTCCATAGCAAAGTGAACTACTCTTCTTCTCTTTGTAATTACTTCCTAATTAGCATTCCATTTTCTACAAATCACTTATTAATGAAAAAAACTTAGGCAATTAGAATTAACATGAAACAAATAGAAGCAGATATTTGGCAGGATAAAATGAAGCATAATTGATTAAGTTCAAACAATATTTTCTCTCTAATCATGAAAGCTTAATCGTTTACCAAAATTAATAAAAATATTACCTGAATAAGGCATGATCAAATCATAGATCTTGAAATGATTTTGGAGATGTATTCGTATATTAGCATGTTTGCACAGGAGTCGGATGACGCCTGCGAGAGAGTTGTATGCGAGAGCTCTGGATTTTTCCCACGCACGATAAGTTGTTTTGCGACTTGGCTTTGACGGGGTAGACAGAGTGCTTGGTTTGATGAGGAGTAAGTCAATACGGTGGTATATCAGTAAAAATAAAAGTTTACATGTTTAATAAGTAAATAGATAACTTTTAGGTGTTAGATATGTAAAAACCCCTAAAATTTATATAATGATAGTTATTAATAAAATGAGTCAATTCCTATTGAATATATTTTAACATTGTTTATGATTATTTTGAACTATTTGCATATCATAATTTTTTAATATATATCAAGCACTTAAATATATTAGTTAGATAAAATTTTACTTTTTAAAATTTATATAAAATTTATCTTAATTATATATATATATATATATATATATATATATATATATATATATATATATATATATATATATATATATTAAAATATAAATATAAAAATTTAGATAATAATTCTACGAAACATTAAATTTCTACACGCTAATATTGTTTGGGATAAAGTATCGTTGGTATTTCTTTGGGTGCATTGAGTTCGTTCCATGCCCCCCTATTTTCTCTCCCGCTTCCATCTCTCTTCGTACTTCCTCGCGTCGCGCTTCATACACGTTAGGGTTTTCTGATTCTGTCCTAGTCCCTTTCGACATTCGCGAAAGAATTGCCGACGCCGCAGCCGATGACACACCTCCACCTCCGCCTTTACCACTTGTTGTAGGTTGGTGATCTCAGTAACTCCAATGGTCGCCGTCTCTTTCTCTCTCTCTCTCTCTCTCTCTCTCTCTCTCTCTCTCTGTGTTATCTCTTTAATGTTTATTTGTTTTTTTTTTTTCTGCGTTTTCTTTGTTATGGATTATGAAATTTACCATATTTTTATCATATTTGTTTTGAGTGCGGAGTTGATCGGGCCTCCGAGATTATGTCAAATGCGAATGTCAAGTCCACTGAAAGTTTTTGATCGAACGTTGGGAGCTTTATATATGAACGATGACCTTGTTCTTTAGGAAGGATTTTGTCTCGTCATTGTTAGAGATTTAGAACTTGAAGATGAAGATTGATCGCATAATCTTCGGATTTCCTCATGCTAATTCAGTTTGTATAACAGCCTTTGTCAGTGAGATCTGAAGGTGCTGTTCATATTTGCATTTAGGCGTGCGCAGCTGCACGGCTATGTTTTTTTTAATATAATTTTGATAGCCTCTAGTTTGTAAAGGTTTTCTCATGGATCAGGTATTCCCGTCTAAATTAGAGAAAGCAAGAAATGTAAGCCATGTTTAGTGAAGTAAGTCACCCGTAAGAGCTGGGGACCTGGGTCCATTCATGTTTAGCACTTAGCAATGACCGTTGAATTTGTCTTCTAAAATTGGTTTGGGCTGTGAAAAGCTAAGTAGCTAACAATGTATTTGGAATGTATTTGCACCATCAATAAATTCAAATAAGGCAGTTTCAAAATTATATGATGGTGCCATGCATAGGGCTTAGCGTATCAACACCATGTACTCCTAAAAATATCATCTATAAAATGTGTTCAACTTCTAATTTTGAAACTCTCGCAGGAAAACAATGAACTGCAATATAGCTGACTATCCTTTTAGTTCGTTTGTATACATTTCCTTATTTGCATGCATTTGACTGAATTGCATGCTTTACAAGTGCTCCTCAGCTTGGTGCAACTAAAACTTGAATGAGCTTGTAGTCTTATTACTGTCTTTTGTGTAAAAGGTGAATCAATAGACGTTCTCATGGCTAAAGTCATTGAGATTTTTCTCTGTTTAAAAGCATACTTAGAGCATTTTTTCCAATTATGATATGGAAAAGTGCTTTTCTTTGTTGTTGATTTAGAAATTAATATTGATGTTGGTTTTAAAATATGCAAAAGTGAACCTTAGACTGGGCATCGGGAAATTCAAAATGTGATAGCACAATGGTTATTTGTTATCATGTCTAGAAGAAGTAGCATTTGGACGAGACATGCAGCATGATTGTATTTGGATATTTCATTCTAAAATATAATGTTTCCTATTTTTCGAGTTTTTATTATGATTATGCAGACATCTTGGCCTTCTATACCACATTGCTTCCTACATGTTTAATTTGGGAATATGAGAACATTGAACTTTTTTTTCACTATTAATTATTTTTTGGTTTCTTTATTTTCATTCTTTTCTTTGTTTTAATGCAGATATAATAAAGTGCATGTTGAGAAGCCAAAGTTCTCCTAGAGAAAGAACATATTTGATCCATCGTTTCTATAATCATGGGTACTAAACAACTTCGTCAGGTTCGCTCGTATGGAATGGGCCCAACACTCTCTGCCTCTCCTTTTCCAAGGTTGTCCCAAGTTAGGGCAGCTTGGTTGGCGTTCCTACAAGAGAACGAACAGTTGAGGGAAGAATTTGAATTTATCATGAATGAGATTGCCCGACTCAGACAGGAAATGGACGACCTTAGGAGGATTTTGCTAAACAATGCAAATTGAAGACAATTCAAAAAATATTTTGGCAAGGTATAGATATTGATTTCAATATTTTCTTCTACTGATTGCTGTTGAAATCTATAGATTCTCTAGTGGTCATTTACTATACTACTCTCATTACAAATGAGTTAATCAAGCTTATGTCTTCAATCCCTTTCACAAGCAAGCTGTGATAAATCATGAATTTATGTTTATCTTGTACTTTATGGTGTTGGTAGTCTATGCTGATGTATGAGGACATAATTTTTCTGTTTGGTTGTCCATTATAATATTATATATGATGATGAGATCTTGACTCAAGGTTCTCTATCTTGGAGTGTGAGAATTGACTTTTTATGTATCCACATCTATGGAGTGGTTTTAGAAAATAGAAAATTTCATTTTGGAAGGTGTTAAGATTTGCTGTGAAACAAAACATGTATGAATGGACAGAGAAACTGGTTTTGGGGACTTTACAGTTATGTTTTTGGTGCTTGAATGTAGACGATCTCTTGTGCTTTAGATGGGGTGCCGTCCATTCGAGCTGAAACATATCAACCTATAGTGTTCTTTGAAGAAGTAAGACTTCCATCTTACAGTCGCATTCACTTCTTAACATGAAGGCATATGCCTTACTCTGTGCCTGAATGTGAACAAATCAATGCACGCATGCAACTTTTGGTTTTTTTCCAGGTTGGCTAGTATTCTTCTTTTAGCATAGAATGGTTGTGTAAAGTTTGTTTTTTGAGGGGTTATTAAAATTAAAAGGTATCTTAAATATAAGGAGATATCAAATGTCAAGTATGCTAACATTTGCTTCCTATGTATTTTTAACAACATGTGGCATTCTGTTATACTGGCCCTTTTATGCTAAATGGTTCTAACCATTATTTTATAATTCAATTTGTTTTGATCTCAATGAAAGAAAACATGAGTTGGAGATACATTTATTTACCTCTATGGGGCTGTTTGATTGGGTGAACAGTTGATGTTAAGTAATTGCACTTATTCTGCTGGTCTATTTAAGTGAAGTGTATGAAGAGAAATTATTTTACTTTATAATTTATTTCGTTCACAAATTTGTTGCAAAGCAAATGGTATCAAATCAGCCTCATTTGCTTTGCATGCATTTTAAATGGAAGAATCCAAGCAGCTTCTCAACATTTATGCACAAGTTGATTTTGATTCCTTGCTTTCCTTGCTATTCTTGCATTGAGACCAAACTAAGTATGGGCCAACACTACATGAATTGCATGGCACATGATTTTGTATTGTATTTTGATAACTAAATCATAATTTGTTATTTGTGTTTTAATAGCTAAATAATGGTGTCTTACTTTATCAGTTATCCTTATAAAATATTGAAAATATTCTTATTATGACTAGTTGTCCATATCTTTTTATTGATCTGCTAGGACAATATATTTCTTTCTCTTATCATAGATTGGAAACACAAAACCTTTTCCTCTCAATATGGCCTCATTGAAGGGAAACCCTAGCCATCCCTCTCTTAATTCCGCCTTTACCTCAATTAAGCATTCAACTTATATTATCTAGCCTTGTCGTGCCCGCACACCTTGCCTTGCTTCCTTGACACTCACTACCCCACCTCACCTCGATTTGTTGCCATGCTCACGATTGCTCTTCTCGTAAATACTCTCTTTTGTGCTTCTCTCTACGCCTCCAACATGCTCACTCACTTCTAAGTTACTTGCCTCACCACATGATTGTCTCTGCGGTGTGGCCTCACCTACGAACTCCATTGAAATTTTTTGGACCTGGGTTTGCATATAAAACCCTATGCCTATTCTTACACCCCCGAATTGAGTTTATGTAATCGTGAAGTTGCTCTTGTGCTAATTTGTGAAGTTAAGTTTATGCTTGATGGTCTTGTCCTCCTCCTCCTCCTACTCTCCTAAGCTGTTCCAATTAGCTAAACATCTACCTTTTTGATGAGCTATTTACTCTAGATTGCTATTGCTATTTGAAAAGGTTAACAATTATTCATTAATTTTCCTATTCAATCATATATGCCCGTTAATAGTCCTTCACTTAGTTTTGATTGATTTGATATATCATTGTCCTTAGTGTCTTCTCCCAGGACATATTAGGAGGCATTACAGATCCGTGGTAGAAATATATTACACATAATGAAATGGTTCCATTGCTCAATTGAATCGCATGTGATCTGGTTTGTGTTACTCTCTCATTAAACCAATCACTTGTCTATAAATTTATGCCATCAAATTTCATATTGATGGATCTATTTATCGATACAAAGCATGATCAATCGTCAGACAATTTACTCAGGTTTATGAGAGAAATTATTTTGATATACTTTCTCACCAATTGATTGACTCAATTTTATTTTAATTTTACTATCGCCATCAACCAATGTAGGCCATTAGTTCAAATGGATGTTATTGATGCCTTCTTTGATGGCCATTCCTGTACTTAAGCAAGGCCTTCTTGCATGATTTGATAAATTTTTAAAGTTTTTTATGATGTTAGTCATTGCAGTTGCAACATATCACTTTGTCTTTATCAGACACATCTCAATAGGCTCTATTAGCCAAAATTTGTCGTTTATCAACTTTAGTTTAGAGAAAGTTTAGCATCTTTTGATGCAAAATTAGAAATATATAAAACTTATGCCAAACGATAATTCAAGGATCAAAATCTAAAAATTTATAGGAAATATAATATTGAACAAAAATAACACAACAATTTAGCCTTATATTGTGAAAAAGGAAAACTAGATTGCAACAGATTTGATAATCTCAATCATATTATGAAGTACTTAGATAAAAAAAGAATATGGCTAAAGGTCATCAAAAATCTTTGCGCATTTCGTCACATGAGAGCTTTTCTTTTAAAGCTTTCACTAGCACCTGCAACGCGCATGAAGAATCCACATACAACAATTCTCAAGTTTGAGAGGAAACCTTTTTTTTTATTAAACCATATATGTCTACCTATTTATAGAAAAGTCCACAATTGATAGTTTCTTTGAATTCCTAAAATATGGTTTAACTTTGCAAGTTTTATCTTTATCTATAGTCAGAAACAATAATTTATCAATTTTTGCTATGCTGACAAGTTGATAGAATAAGGAAATAGACAATCGAGTCTTGTTACAGTAAGAAATATGGAGAAGGAAACCACCAATAATTTCATTTTAATTACAGTAGGAATTTCATGTAGAGAAGGAAACCAACTGTATTTGATCTTTGCTACATTGCATGGCAGCAGGGCAACAAATGTAAAACAATGAAATAATTGGGGTATGGTCTCTGTTATAGGGATGATAAAAAAGGGGAGAAAGTTTCTGCACTAATCTGACAGACTTGGCAAAAATAATTTTGATGAATTGAGTATTTGATATTTATCATACAAATTTGAGTATAGTTGTTTGGCTTATGTAAATTAATTCTTGAATAATAACAAATTTATCACTCCAATACACTAAATATCTTTGATTTGTACCATCAATAGTAGACAATCTCATCATTTAGAATGGCTTTTGGAATAACAAGCATATAATCGGTGTTTTGAAAATCAGACTGAACCCGTTAGTTCAACTTGTTTGATTGAAAACCAAATTCGTATTGAACCACTGTGAATTAGTTTAAACTATCAGTTCAACCAAAAAAGCGGTCCTAGTTTTGTTGAACCAGACGGTTTTGTTGAAATAGTAGGTTCTGCAAATACTATATGTTATTTTAATAAATTTTGAATTATATATTTTTATTATTTTTAATTTTCAATGTTCATTAAAGGCATATACAAGTAAATTGAATAAGAATATATAGTTATTACATCACACAGCTTGATTTGTTGCTAGTAATTTATATTTTACATTATATAAAGACAACTGCTTAAAATTCACTTATGCGTGGGATTAAAAAACTGTGAATTTTGGATGAGAGTTTAACTATAAAAATGGGCTGAACTGCAAATTTGGGTTGAGATTGTGTATATAATTTTTTTATATTACAAAATTTATATATTATATTAAATATTATTCTTTTTACAAATTTTATTTATATTTATACATTATTATTATTATTTTTTAATTTTAAACTTGTTTAATATTCATATAGCTATATTTATAATATACATATAATTATATTCGTATTAATGGTTAATTGAGTTTTTTAATGAGCTTCATGTTGAGCCATGATTGAGCTTGTTCATGGGCATATATTAAGATAGTTATGTATTGTCTTTTAAAATTTTAATTATTATGTAATTTATATTATATTTGAATATTTTTAATATTTATTATTTTATTCAGTTCAACCCTTGTTGGAACATTGAATTATGAACCTTTGCTTCATCCAGTTCTATGTTCGTTCCGATTTTCAGAACCTTGCATATAACTATACAATATTGATGCAATTTAAAAAAAATACAACACTAGAAATTGCAAACAAAAACCCCCTTCCATAAAACATAGACAAACAAAACCTTAAAACTCTACTACTTCAAACTCACATTAAATGGGACACTACAATACCTTACAACTTATAAAGGTTTTGAGAAGAAAGATATAAATGGAATGGGAACCGTGGAGAGAAGAAGAGTTAGAAGACCGAGACAAAATAGAAGAAGTAAGGTAGAGAAAGATATCTCGCAAGCTAAATAACTCGCAGGCGTTGATGTCTGTATTCTCTGTTTAAAATTGCGCAATAAGAGGCGCGCCTTTGCGCAATTCTGTCCAAAAGCGCCTCGAGGCGCACGCAATTTGGACACTGATTGAGGCGTACGCTTCACCCTGTGTGAGGCGCGCCTCAATTGTGCAATTGCGCAATTATGGGTGAGCTTCATCCAAATGGTCTTACCTACTTAAAATCAACCATTAAAAAAGCGGACGAGGCGTCCGCATTGAGTCGTGTATTCGCGTATAGGATTAGGGCTTTCTGTGAGAATTGAAAGACGAACTAGAGGCGAAGCCGTGAGGGAAATAGACGAAGCTGTGAGGGAAGGAGACGAAGCCGTGAGTGTAGGAGACGAAGTCGGAAGGATACGACGCAGGGAAAGAAACGAAGCCGAAGTTCTGAGTGCAGGAAACATTCAGGCATCAGTTAGGTCGGAAGAGCAGGTACGCGGTGTTGTGGCATTGACTTTGATGTGCAGTAACGAAAGCTTGAATAACTCCTGATTCGGCTTTCTTTCATTCGTTCGCTCAGTACAAGCTCGGTACCGCTCAATACATGCTCGGTACCAAAGCTCAGTACATGCTCGGTATAATCCGAACCAGTACCGCTCGGTACTGAGCTGTACAAGCTCGGTACTGAGCGGTACATGCTCGGTACTTGAGCGGTACAAGCTCGGTACTGAGCGCTACATGCTAATGATCTTTTCTCTTATTGAACATGGAAGAAAAAAGTGAGTCATATTAAAGATGATGATGACATGACATTCATAGATACAATTGGAGAAGAAGATTCCCTTGAAGACCCATTTAGTGATGGGATATGATTGCATTTTATATGTTTTTTGTACTTTGAGAATTTTGTTAAACTAATATTTTGTGATTTTGTACTTTGGGACATGATTTTATTGTATCTACTTTCTTACTTTCCACTATTTTCATATATCATTTAGATGTTTTTATTGTAAGATACAATATTGTCATTATTTTCCTGCTAAAATCCTTAATTTTTCATTTACGCAATTCTGTGTCCGTGAGGCTTATGCCTCAGACCACCTTGAGGCTTACGCCTGGCCTCACGGACGAAAACCGCCTCGAGGCTTATTTACGCAATTTTAAACCTTGCCCGCAGGTTATAATGTCCAAATATTCTTCACAATTCAGCTTTGACTGCATCAAATATAATTGTGTTAGAAGTTGCTGACAAAAATGTGGCCATGAGTTTTTTTTTAATTATTATGACATACATGTTTTGAAAAGAAATTTTGGTTATGATCATTAGATTTTTGTTTATGCATTTCATTTTTGTATCTTCAAATTGTTTTGTTTTATTTAAAATCATTGAAAATGTCTTTGTTATTTTTCTTTTCAATCTTCTTTCCAAGAAATAGGGTCTGGGTATTGGAATGCAATGTTTTTGTTTCAAAACCATGCTGGGTTAAACAAAAAGCTCTGTTTGGTTTAAAGTAATTTAAAGAAAGAACATGAAAAAGAATTGAAAATAGAAATGATAGAAGGAATTGAATAGAAAATAGTTTTCACTCATCAGTTTGGTTGAGAAGAAAATGTGTGAAAAAACAAATTCTCTCTTTTTTTTTAATTAATTTATTTAAGTGAATTGTTGGATAAACATGACTTAACGTTATTCAAATTTCAGTTCACCTTTTCGTTAGCTTCTTTTCTTAGATTTTAAGAGGGTATCATCATATAGAAAAATAATAATCTGAGTATGTTCTTTTTTTGGGGTGAAAATCATTTTCTTATGAACTAAACCTATAAATAAAATAGCCAAGGTGTAGCTGTGAGGTAGACATTGCGGCCGTGATCTTCAATTTCACCATGTCAATAAAGGCGTGTATGTGTCTTCAGGGGTACTTGTTTTCTGCTGTACAGTTCAAATTCCATACTATTCAGTTCAAATTTAGTTTCATGTTGAATTTTTGTGCATTTTGCTTTGAATTTCGACAGCACTCCGTCACATCCCCTGTTTGGGGGGAATTTTGGGGATTGGGCCTTCTCATTATGCTAAGAAAAGCGTGTATGGTAGGTGTCCGTAGACATCGCGACTGTGCTCTTCAAGCCCACCACGCCAAGAAAGGAGTGTATGGGTCTTCGGTGGTACCTATCTTTGTTGTACAGTTCAAATTCCCTACCATTCAATTCAAATTTAGTTTCATGTTGTTTAGTTTCTATGCATTTTGTTCTAAATTTTGGCAGCACCCAGACGCTCATGATTTTCGTTGAGTAAATTTAGTCTCTTTTGATGATTTGGATGTTCTGAACGCAATGATGTAGTTTGTTTTGCAATAGGACATCGTTTGGGTAACGTCGCACGTTGTTTCCTCGATTTGAGCGTTGCTGCCTCGAGATTTGCATTAATATTCTTCCGTGACTTCAATTGAACAAATTGATTATCACTTTTGAGCATTGATGATGTTTCAAACGCAACAACGAAGTCCGTTTTGCAATCGAACATCGTTCGTGCTACATCACACGTCATTTTTAGGTTTCGATTATCAATTTTGGTCACTCGGGACCGATTCGACTGCGAGGCACTTCAACTTGGGGGAATTCGGCGATTGAATGTCATTTGATCCTTCAAGTGATGTGTTATGTCGTCGCGTATGCATCCAACTACATATACCCACGTAGGCCTTGACGAGTGTGTTATAGGTACATACATGACGTCTGAGAATGCCGCACAGGTTAAGAAATGAATTTATATTTGAACTCGATCATATGTCGGCAAGTAGACATAATTGATAAGTTTCGATCAATAAATATGTAACAACTTGTGAACTCCCTAATGATGACCGTGTTGAATGTAAATATAAACTGAAGTATATCAAATATTTTTAAATACCCTCAAACTTTTACAAAATACAAATGTCCTCAAAACTATCCTGATGATAATCACGTTGAATGTAAATCTGAACCGAAGGGAATCATATATTTTCAAATGCTCTGAAACTCCCTCAAAATACTAGTATCTTCAAATGACTTCAAAGATGTCATGATGATGGCCATATTGAAAGGAAACCTCAACCGGTGAGGACCACAAGCATTCAAGTAAATGCCATTCAAACTAGGGGTGTCAATTTTGGGTCACGGGTCGTGTTCAGGTCGAATCCAGAACTGACCCAGGTTCAAACGAGTCGACCCTAACTCGACTCGGGTAGGTAAATGGTTTGGAAATCCGCACCTGGACCCGACCTGACGGGTTGCCAGGTTGGCCCGACTCAACACGGGAAGGCTAATTGCGGGCGGGTGCGGACGTGGGCGGCGAGCTGCTGGTGACTCGGATGCGCACAATCTGGCTCGGACACGAGCAAGTGCGCAGGCACGGCCACACGCGGAGGAGCGCTACTGCGCGAGTGTGAGCGGCGCTCGTGAGCGCGCGAGCAATCTCGGAAGCGTGCGTTGGCAGTAGCAGGCTGCCTCGGCGGGCGCGCAGGCGGCGTGCTACAGGCCTTTCAGGCGGGCAGCTTAGCGAGCAGGGCGCAGGCAGCAGCTGGAGGTGCGCGGGCAGCATGGGAATGTTCGCGGGGAGCCGGGGCAGCGCGGGCAGCTCATTTTAAACGGGTTGGCGGGTTGACCGCCAACCTGTCGGGTCAACTCGAACCCGTCCCATTTTTTAAACAGGTCGAATTCTGGAACCCGAACCCGACCCGTTTTGAAACTGGGTCAGGTCAAACCCGAAATTTTCTTGTTAGGTTTTTGTGTCGTGTCAAATATTGACACCCCTAATTCAAACGCCTATAATTTAGAACTCCAAAAGTATCAAAATTCAAAGATATTTAAAATTAAAATAAATCATCAAACACTTAAAACACAGATACCCAACCATCATCCACAACAATTTGCTGAGGTGGACAAATATGAAAATCACTTCAGCTCATAAAGAGTTGATGTCTAATCAAAAATATTATTAGGATACATTCTCAATATGTTTCTTGCCAGTAAAGGCGTGACACGTGTCCTCTAACCCGTGATTTCGCCGCCAAATGGCACCACACTGTAGATTCCGCTGCTAAATGGCATAACAGGTAAATGGTTATGACTGGGACCCTCTAAACAGGGTGATTCGTCGTAAAATGAGACCATTATATTACGGTCATGTTTAGCGCCTGCATGCTCTCCAATGACATTAAATCTTTGAGATATGAATCAATATGATATAATTAATAGGGCACAAAGCTTTCTATCAGCTAAATTGGGTTCAAATTTTGTCTCCTTAGACAAACAACCACTCAGGTTTACAAGGTACCCTTGGACGATGCAACACATGGTTGCTGACAATGATCCTTCTGTCAGGTTGGGTCGACTACCTCCTTTAACTAAGTGGACCATTTACCACGATGACCTGAGACAACATAACCATGTGATCTTGATCGAGCTCATAATTATTCCCCCATCATCCGCTTTAAATGTAAGATGGTAAAAATTTTAAATTTTAAATATCAAAATTTCAATTACCAAACCAATGCTGCTACTATTTGTCGGATATCATGTATCTATGGGTACGACGTATTCATTCGATGACTAGCCTTAATTCAAAGTTCTCTCTCGTTATCAAGAGAGGTAATTAACTATAGAGGTTGCGCCCATAGGAAACTAGAATTCAGATCATAAAGTCATCGCAAATTGAGGGCGAAATCTCCAGGTGTGTCTTATCTACTACTCAATCTGCCTTCTAAAAATTTGCCCCGGAACTTAATTCATTAATACTCCCCCTGAAAGGCGAGGGGAGGCCGGGGCGCAAATTTTCGGAGCGCACATCCACATAATTGATTCAAATTGAACACTTCATGAATATTTGATATCTTCACCCTTAATAACCAGGAATATTTGGTAGCCTGTTTGATGGGGACATCAGATCATGGAAGGTTTATCAGAGGCGTGGCCGTCGATCTACGACCATGATCGAGTCTTTGTATTTTTTATTTTCCTATGTATTTTCTTATTTATGTTATCGCATTCTATTTGCTTTCTTTAGTTTTCCGTTGTACCCTCTTATGAAGGGATGTCATATGTAAGCCTAAGAGGCATTTGTGTCTTTTGTCTTTGAGTCCTTTGTATGAGGCTTTATGTAGCCCTCCTTATTTTCTTTTGAGGTTAAGGAATGATTATGAGAATTTTGATTACAATTGTTTTCTTAGAGCTCATGCGAGAGTTTGAGAGAAAGAGTTTGAGATCTTGGTGGAGCCTAGGAGAGGCCACCCGTCATACCCAACAGTCACCGCCGGTGGCTCTTGGTCCCCCCTCTCTTCCCTCACCACCACCTCCAGCCATCTCTTCCCATCCACTGAAATTTCCCCCTCCCTAGTTCTCCCAGTGCTCTTCCTAAATCAACCCAAAATTCTCCATTAGCTCCACTACCATTGGGCTGATCGGCCCCTTGGCCGAGCCTCACCATCCCCGGCCTCTCTTCCAGCCAACTTCCCTTGTTTCCCTTGCCGAATTTGGATTGACAAAGTTGGGGGTTGATTTGAAATTCAAATTGCAACATTTTGAATTTTAAAATCTTTCATAAATTAGTCAATCTATTTTAGGAAAGTTTCTAAAATTATCAATATTTGAATTCAAATTCAAATAGGTTAATTAAATACTTTCCTAAGTTTAAAATTATTTTAAGCAAGCCTGTACACGTGGCAATCAAATCCCTAACCCCTTCACAATGCCGCCTGCCCCGTCCCCTTAGTCAATCAATGTTCAATTATTTATTTCCTAAATCTAATCCCTCCTTTAGGAAATATTTCAAACTCCCTAATTTTTCTCTTGGCCTAAACTTTCCCAAATCCCCAAGCTCTAAATTATTTCCTAAAACCAGAAATTGGAATTAGGAAATAAGATTCCCCATTCCCTCCCAATCCCGACGGCCTCCTCTCTCCCAACCGCCTCTCTCTCTCTCTCTCTCATATTTCCTCTCTACTTTTAATTCCCTATTGACCTTGACTCCATAACTCTTGCTCCTTCAAGTTCCTTTCCACTAAAAGCGCAAAACTGAAATTCCTCTCAGATTTCTGAGGAAAAACCTGAAAATATTTCAGATTTTTTAGGGAACAATTTCAGATTTTTGTGAAGGACACTTGGAGTCTCTCTTCGCTGCTACTCGAGAGTTGTATCTAGTGCTAAAGAGATTTTATTTTCAACCATCCATGAATGGAGGATCCGGAGACTGAATACGGCATAACTTGGGATGAAGACGGCTTCACCGACATCCTACGATCAACTTTCTTCGACTTGAATCCGAGGATCGACCACACCGTTGAAGACTACTTGGAGCGGATCCTAGATACTTTGGTGGAAGCTATCGACGAACACTTCAAAGGCATTGAGTGGAGAATCTCCACCTCTCATTGACGAAGGTTTCTCTTCCTACCTCTCTTAGTCTAACTCATCTTGGTTTGATTGCAGTCACGATGGACTCCGCCGCATTGCTCTTGCTTAAGCTTAGTAAACGTTGGATTTGAGTGCACCTCTATGTTTTCTAATTCTCATTGTTAGACTAGGGATTATTTTGAAAGCTACTACTATTCGTTGTGTTGTTTTCCTAATTATTTTGGAAGTTTTCAAAGCTCTCACCATGTGATTTAGCCTAAGCAGATAACCACTAATTGTTTATGATTCGTTGTTTGAATTTGCTAAGTGGTTTCGTTCTAGAATTATTCTAATCATAAGTTGTGCAAAATCCACATGAGTTAAAGTGCATTTCATTTACAGTCCTACATCACTGTTTTAAGCAGGAATTAAGTGGTATTTAGGTGAATTATGCCAAATGGCAATTTTTGCACGAAATAAATCCTATGGGATTGTAAATCCAGAATCTACTAAATCATTTAACTGGATTTACTCTAATACAGAATACTCTCTCGCATCCTTTTTCATCGAGCAGCCTCTAATCCCCCATTTCTATAGCCTGATCTGCACTCTTTTTGCGCACCTTGTTGTCTTCGCTCGCAACAACGTTGCAAGATCTCACTCGCCTCTTCTGACCAGTTACTATACTTCTTGCAATTTCATCCTAGCAGGCATATTCCCTTTTGGCAACATTTCTTGCAAAATTTTCCTCCTTTTTAAGTAGAAAATTCTATGCTCCTCACTCGGTTAGGCCAAATCCTCATTGTACACCATACCAATGTTCAGTTCGTAAAACTTATCATATTTGAGGAAGGCATCAACGCCTTCATGGCCGCTGATCTCCTCATCAAACTTGAAGGAGATGTGGATGGTCTGGTTTGGGCCGCTGATCTTTTCATAACCACTTGCAGAAGCCTATTATAGGGTTATGTCAAGGAGATGTGAACTAATCTACAGCTTTTGTAGTTTTTTTTTTTAATCATTAACTAATTGCCTTATATAATTTTATCAGTAGTCCTGCAATCAAAATTTCTAATGATTTTGTTTTTCCTTTGTTACTCTTGCTGTTAATGTCAAATTTTGTCATTAGAGATTTTCTTAAATGAGTAACCATCAAATTTTTTTTTCAGTATCATTTTCTTTTATGTTCATTAGAGATTTAGTGATGATTGCTTTCTGCTTTGCTATATAATTATTGGGATATTAGCATTAAATCTGCATATAATTCTTCATTCCTTCGCCATCTCCTTTGCTTATTTCAGGCTTCATTTGACTTAGTTTTATAGTCTGTTTCCAATACTAGCAATAGTTATAGTTTATTTGGAAAAATAATTATGGTATATTTGAAAAGGTTGGAGTAAAGATAAGATTAGAGAGAGTCGCCTTAGATGGTTTGGTCACATAAAACGGTGGCCTTCCAATGACCCGGTTAGGAGAGTAGAGGTATTAGATTTGACTTATGTTAAGAAAGGTAGGGGTAGACCTAAAAAAACTTGGTTAGAAAATATTAGGAATGACCTTTCTTTATTATATTTAAATGAGAATTTGACTTTTAGTAGGACACAATGGAGAAAAAGGATTCATGTAGCCGACCCCACGTAGTGGGATAAAGGCTTGATGTTATTGTTGTTGTTGTATATTTTCCTTAAACTCAGTCATCTCTTTCACTTCGTAGAGCTCAGATTATTTGGATTTCTTTTTTTGCAAAATTATTATTATTTTGCTGGACGTATACAAGCTTCCATAATTAGAATATGTGTTCACCTAGACATTCTTTATTCTTCTTGTCTACTCAAGTCGATGGGCTCCTACACGTAACTAATATCTGTATTTTTTATTCTGGGTTCTCTCTCTTTTTGAAAACAATAACGAATGAAACTATGAAAACTGATGCTTTATTAAAAAAAAGTGTTGCCATACCCGTTTCTAAGAGTATTTTGATTTTTAAGATTGTTGTAATGCAATAGCAATTTCTGCAGAGATTATTTTAAGAGTAAATTGGTTTTAAAATTACCGAATGTCAAACATTAATAATACAAAAGTTATGGCAAGCACTGACAATTCAACTGCATATGAGAAAACTTGGGCTTCGTTTGAGACAGCTTTTTTGCTGCTTGTTAAAGCAGCTTTCTAATATAAAATTTTTAATTATAAAGCCGCTTTAAGTAGTAAGAAAGCCATCCCAAATGTAATAGCGTTGTATGTGCTTGTACAAATTGTCCAGATATTTTTGTAATGACTTATGTTAGTTTTTTAATTACATACGAATGTGACAACTGTTGTTTTTGGAGGCCTGACTTCATGTAGTAGGATAAATACTTGATGTTGTTGTTTTTTGGCGCCATACGTGTTCTCATGCTTGCATTTCGCATGCCTCAAATATAAATCATGAAGTAAATGACCATAAATCCTGAAGTGCATAGTCAAATAGTTTGTCAAAATTTAACAACTATTGCCAGATAGTTTACTGGGTTTAATTATCTAAGGATTCTATAAATCTAGATTTACAGGATTGACTATATCCTAAATGAAGAGAAATATCCCCTTAATCTATCAAACTTCACAATTTTCTAGCATTGTAATCTTTGTAACCATTGTTCTTTTTTACAGCTCTTTTTTGACCTGTTTGCAGGTTTATAGAACTGTGCTGTACATAAGAGCTAGATAGCCTGAGATCTTTTAGCAGTGTGCTTGAAAAATTAAGCAAACTACTTGGCCAACTTTTTGTTTTGTTTTTGTTTTTGTTGAATGTGATTGTACATTGGCATCTCTGATTTCATCTTCAAAGACATTTTAGTTGGGTTGATTTTCTTCACTTTACCTGCACTTAATTATTTATTGGGAGATATATCAAAAAGGTTTTGGCAATTCCCTCTGTATATTTTGCCAGATTTTTGAAATTTGGTTTCAAAAAATTTGGTATATGATAAAATTCTGTATGCAATGCTCTACAGTTCTCATGTTTTATGAAGTCAAATTGTATGTTGGATTATAGAGAAAAGGATCAAATTGGTCATCTAATTTGTTTCTAAAGTATCAAAATGGTCCATTGATCATATACAAGTATCAATTTGATCGCTTTACTCTTTTAATTTATATTACATTCATATATATTTAAAGGTTTTTAAAATTTATTTTGATCAGTTTTTTTTTTTTTTTTTTGGCTTCTTAAATCTGATGCATAAATACCAAATAAAGTTAGATTCTTAATAACCAAAAGGCTATGTCATAGTTGCTGGACTGGGTATTATAAATGAAAATTTGTGTGTATCCGAATATCTTAATAAAAAATAATCATAAAAATTTTAAAACCTCTTAAACTATAATAAAATAAATATAATGTTAATTATTTATATATTAGGTTTATTTTAAAAATGTTTAAGAAAATTTAAAGTTTAGTTTGATTAAGATTTCGATCAGGATATTTTGATATATATATTTGTTTAATGTTATTAAGATTTTTATGTAAAGTTATTTAATTTTGTTAAATTATTTGCTATAAATAATTTGGAAGTTTATTATAGTTGAAATCATTTGCAATAAAAAAAAAAGGGATCAAAATCACTTGAAATCAAGTTTTCTCTCTCTAGAATCTCTTTCCCTCTCCTTAAAATTGTAGCCTTAAGGGAGGGGGAATTTGGCTAAGAGGAATTTTAAAGTGGATTTTGATATTTTTATAAATTATAAACATAGTGTTGTAGTGCTCGGGATATTGCGACGTTGTGCCGACACAATTCATGATAAAATGGCATAATCAAGAACTCAATCTCAATACTCTCAAGGAAAAATTTTATGTTCTAGGTTTCATGCATGCAAACCATCGGATCACAATTCAAACATTTACATACATACAAAACATTTTCAAACACTATTGCAGTAAGTATTATGGAAGATGTATTTAACTATCAAACTCAAAGGGGTTTAGTTGTGGGACTAATTTAGTCAACCAAGATAATTGACCCAACATAGCATGAAAATCCTTAATGATAATCATTAGTTACTTGGTTTAAAGGACTTTATGAAATCAAGTCGGAATTTAATTGAATGACTAATTTCAGATTGACTCAAAGCAACATAGGACCTCATATGCCATCAAATGAAAAAAAAAAAAAGAGCTCAAATTTATGTCATTACTAATATACAAACTTTTGATTGTGAACATAATATAATGACATCATCATGATCAAGTTAACCACCTATTTAAAAAGCATGCATCACATATAGACTTTTGTCGTAATATTTTTGCTATTATTGAATCTTTGAGCTAAGCTTATTTAATTGTTGATGATATTGACTCCTTTGTTATAGCTTGAATAAATTAAGAATTGGTGTTCTTAGGGCTGTAGAATATGAGGGCAAGAGATTTAGGCTTCGTTTGTGACGACTTTTTTTACTGTTTCTTAAAACAACTTTTTAATACAAAAATTTTAATTTTTGTACTAAAAAGCTGCTTTAAATAGCGGTAAGAAAACATTCTCACATGAAGCCTTAAAATTTCGTAGGGCTAGTATTCCCTTACACATAGCTATCATTGTGAAGGTGTTTTGTGTAGGTTTATTTGATGTTGGGCAACTACTAAGATAAGTTTAGGTTGAAATATTGTTAGGCTACCAATATGCTGATCCCCATGAATTTAAAATTTAGGTGTTTGATTCTGATGATAACAAATATATGATTAGAGATAATATTATATGTACAAGTTGAATTTTTGGTATTTGTATGAATTTCGATGCATGTAGCTTACTAAGTTACAGAAAGATTGGAGAAACCTATGGGCATGCTCAAGAACTTCAAGAAATAAATCAAGTGGAGCTCTAGGAGGTATTTTTATGTAAAGCCATTAAGAGTACTTTGGAATTTTAATTTTGTGGCTTTAATTCATGGCACAAGCTTACTTCTATAAATGGTATCAAATGAGTATTATAAAAAGATTAATGAATCAATTCCTAAAAGTTCAAATATATTGAAAAAATAAATAAATAAATAAAATTTAAAGGAAATACATTGGGCATGTTGTGTGACATAAAAGTACCCCTCAAACTTAAGATAAAATTCTATAAGATAATTGTGAGTCCCGCAATGCTTTATAATGTAGAATATTAGCCATTAAAAGAGAAGCACAAATAAGTAAGTGTTGTAGAGACGAGGAAGCTCAAGTGGATGAGCAGCTTTATACTAAGAGATCGGGATGCAAAATGAGTATATACATTAAAATGTTGGAGCAGCTCCAGTGACAGATAATATTAGAGAGAGTTGCCTTAGAAGGTTTGGTCACATAAAACATCACCCTTTCAATGATCCGATTAGGAGATTAGATGTGTTAGACCTGTCCTAAAGAAAGGTAAATGTAAACCTAAAAAATTTGATTAGAAAACAATAAAAATAATTTTTTAATACATTTAAATGAGAATTTGACTCTAAATAATACATACTGGAGAAAAGACTTCTTAATGTAGCCGACCCCACGTAGTGGGTAAAGACTTCTTGCAGTAGTAGTAGTAGTGTAACTTGGATAGCAATTTATAGTAAACATCATATGTAGCATAAATTAGAAATGCTACTTAAAACAAGCAAATATGAAAATTTCCATCAAAAAGACTAATAATCATGCTATAATAGACAATTTACAAAGGTTAAATTTAAACATACTTGGAAAATAGCTCGTAGATCAGCTGAACTGTAGAGCTGGATATAAATAAGAGTAGCTAAGACGAGAGCCGTAGATAGCTAGCCAACTGGTAAGAAGTATTGCTCTCGCTTCCACTGGACCACATACTCCCAATACTTCACCAGCATGTGATCATCAGGTGCCACATCCTCCGGTTTACCGACGCAGAATATCGCATATGCATCAGCAGCATACCTGAGAAGAAAAGAGGATTTTTTTTTAAGGAAAATATTTTGCACGATAACACAATCTATTCAAAGAAACGAGCAGTAATTTGAAAAAAATTGAGCCAGCAAAAAATTTCATGCATTAGAACTCACAGACATGATTTTCATGTAAAACTTTCATCATTTCGTTGCGAGACACCGAGGTTTCGTTTGGGACGGCTTTCTTACCACTTTTTAAAGCCACTTTTTAGTATAAAAATTAAAAATTTTAAATTACAAAGCTGCTGTAAGAAGTAGTAAAAAAGCTCTCCCAAACGAAACCTGAGACTCACAGTACATGCTAACACCGCTATATTTGATAACAAGCGTGAAGCAACTTGCAGAATTTCATATCAAGGTCAGTGGTAATGCGTGTGTTTTGAGCACATATGAAATATAATATATAAACTGATGTAGCATAGCTTGGATGAAACAGATAAACAAATCATATCTTCTAGAATTTTTTAATTATTAAAGACAAAATTCATTATTAGAATATTTTGTTTAATAATTTGCTATTGAGTGTAATTTAAAATTCATGATCATATCTTCTAATGTTAAATTTAAATTAATGATAATAATATTTCAAGACTAATTATTGAAAACTAATGGTTTAAGAAAAAAATTCATATTACAAATCCAGTATAGATAGAGAATAAACATAAGGGTGGAAGTTATTTAAAAGACTAATTAATAATTATTAGGTTATGAATATTATTTTAAATTTTAGTAATATATTGAGAGAAATATATAGGTAAATATAACAACTGTCTATGTGCATTCAATAGCTAGTTCTAGAGAATGAGAACAATTCTAATTAATAATATTTGAGGTGTTAATCGTACAAATTAATTATAATTAAACAAGTTAGAGAAAATAAGATAAATTTATCAATTAAATCTTAATGATGAGGTCTTCCTAGGCATTAAATCTATCGTCATCAGAATAAAGAGTAAAAGTGAAACAACGTATTTCCCAAGTTCAAGGTGAGCACTCATGTCTTTTAATTACAGTAATGATATTTGTTTTCCTACATATGATGCATCAAATATTGTTATTATTTAATTACTTATTATTAATGTTATATGAATTAATGATATAAGAATTCCAAAGACCATTGATCATGTTGAACCGAAACAATTGAATTTAATATTATACAGATATCATCCATTTTATGTCATGATGTTTATTATATAGATCAATATGAAATGATTTGATTAAAATAGAATGCTTGCATTTGCATGTGCATGTTGATTGATGGAGTACATCCCCTTATGATATTGGTTGGAGACGCAATATACCCATGCACATTAATGAAAAATGTTATCGAATAGGATAAGGAAAATAAAATGGAAAATGAGTATCTTTATTGGTACTATTTTAGATGGAAGCTCTTGTGCCAGTTGTATTATTTATGAGAAATGATAATGATATGACTAAAGATACGAATAATGATATATGCATATTATTGAAAGTTTTGAAATGAAATTATTTTATGTTTGAAAAATGATCATGAATATTGTTTCAAATGCCTTTAATTACTGTAGTTTAGAAGCATGACTTACTGAGTTCTTTATGACTCACTCTTCCTATTGAAAAATAATTACATGTATAATTCAATCAATTAAAATGAGCAAAAGAAGTGAAAATGTGTATCATAGGCGGACACACCAAAAGAAATGCATTTAGATGATTTTATTTCAATTTATTTCAAATTTGAGGTTTTAGTGGCTCTTTCTGCTTATTGGAAATAATTAGTTATTAATTGAAAATTTAGTCAAACGTCTGACCGTCTGTTCTCGTCTCATTAATTCGAGTCTCCAGGCCGGATCATGACATTTCCTCACCTCCACGAAGATCCCAAGCTCCACACCTCATTGTTAGGTAGCTTGGAAGAGCACGCCTGGATAATCAATTGAGTTTCCAAAGACTAAACTCAATGTGTTGTAGTATCAATTGGAATTCATTCATAGGAGACTACAATACCAGATTCCGACTTCTAAACTCCCACCTGGTCTTTAATCTCTTGCATGCAGACAACCCTTGTTGAATCTCTCCATAAATAGCCATATCTGTCGTTATCAGTCCACAAGTAGTAAAAAATTCTAAGGAATCGCTTCCAATTAGAATGCAACTACTCTCAAACGACCAAAGATGATTTTGGCAACAAATTCTCAACCCTTTTTGTCATAATCTTATGCTCATGGAAGAAATGGTTGCAATATCATTAGAGTCTCCACAAAACCAAGCTCCCAATTGTGGCTAACAACCATCATCCTCAACATGTCAATCTCCTCATATTGCTTCTCAACCACCAAATGCAACTCTTAGTCATCGTGTATGCTTCTAATCACCCATAGTAATCCACTTGGAGCTACTAATTAAGAGACTGTTCAACCTCATAGACTGTATCTTCGTGTCTGTTACCTATGCTGCCTCCCATGGTTGACAACAGAGGAGAATTAAGAACATAGATTGCCGTCAAAGTCGAGCCTATAGGAACTGACTGCAAATTGATCTCTATGGAGGAGATCATCTCCTCCTCCAATCCTACTTCTCAACAATGTCACCTAACATATTCATAACTAAACGAGTAAACGGGTATTACCCTTGTTGATTTCCTAGCGACATCTAACAGCAGAGTTAGAGCCTGTTGAGGCTGAGATACCTCAGGAGACCCAACTCGAGTATTCGCTAAGAATTTTGCCCACGAGTCAAAGGAGTTAGATACTAGCCACTTATTCTAATTCTTATGTCATCATTATAACAATTGCATGTTAAGAAAACACCTCCTTTACCATGGCAACTTCTACAGCAAATATCATTAATGCCTCCATTGCCAAGGACAATGTCATAGCATTCATCTAGGGACATCACCTTCTTCTCCTCCATCCTCCTCTTCCTTGCGTGGAGTCTTCCTTGCGTGGAGTATGACCTCATCCGTTGCTTCATTCACCGTGACCTCCTTTGATGTTTCCCTTGATGCGACCTTCTATTTTGATGTCTTCATCACAACCTCTGCTGTAACCTCTTCCGATACAGCTTCCTCCATTACCGACTTCACTACAACCTCCTCTAGTGTCGCCTTCATTGCACGCTACTCCATTCTCAATTTCCCACAACCTCCTTTGTACCTACGTTCGTCGCTTGTTCATCTTTTTTTCCGCTTCCTAGCCAAAAGGATAGCATCAATCATGTCAACACTGAGCTCAGTCATCTTTTCAACCGAGCTCCAACTGCCAATAATTCATTTGGTCATCTAATGCTACCACTTGGCGCCTAATAGCCCTTGTTTTGCCACGTGTAGCACATCCTCTTGCCACTAAAGCCAATCACCCATGTCCTACACATCACTCTCCACCTCAAAACTACCTTGAATTGGAGAACAAACTACCAATACCTCCTCCTTGGCCCCAATGAGAGAATTTTGAACCCTAACTTATTAAGATTGAACGCTTATAATCTGGAGAGACCAAGAGCTTATATCTACTACTTCCCTAATTCTAGGGAATTCTTTTGCTCTCCCCCGTAGTGGACTTGGGTTCTCAAACAAAATTACTTAAATCTTTTTTATTATTATTATTGTTACTTCTTGATTCTATCCACTTCTCTATTTTTTTTTTAGTTCTTTTGTAAGTCAAACTCCACCCTAGGTCAAGGAGTAAACCAACTTGGTGGCTCGCCCTTCCTTTTCTTACTCATCAGTGAACCAGCAAAAACTCTGAAGAAATATCAACCTTCAACCATCCTAGACCATATTTGGTCATGCAAATAGCACATGCAATGAGAGGACAAAAAACAACAAAAGCTTTGTGCAAAATTGTGTCCATGAGTGTTTTATACATGAAATTTTTACTTACATAAAACTTCTTGAATTGGTGTGATAAATTAATAATGAATATATATAATCAAAACATTTGGCAACACCCTTGATCTCAAAATGGAATTTTGCAAGTTAGACCATTCCCAAAATTATATATAACAATGCAAGGAACTAGAACAATGACGAAATGATGAAAGTTTTATGGGGTTTCATGATCATGAATCATAGAGGAAATTTTTGCTCGGGTAAATCTATTGATTTCATGCTCGTTTCAATGAACAAACAAAGCTACTACGTACAGCTTATTGAAATGAAAACATATTGCTTTAGATATAAAAAAATGAAAAAAAGAGGAGTCCCAAAAGAAAAAAGTTTGAAATGGGGCGACAACTAGCCACTCACTATGTGGACGACTTACAAATGTAGCAGCCCATCATGGGGATGACTAGTCTAATCACCCACTAAGGGTGTAAATTGTTTCCCCTACATTATATTTTGAATGCATTCTTATATCTAATTGGGTTGCTAAATGTATTCCTTCCAAAAAAAAAAAAACCAAAAAAAAAAAATCAAAAAGAGGATTTGCACCAAATGAAAATGATTATAATAAGATGTCAAAGTTGTATGGAATTCCAATATTATAGAAATACAAGACCCAAGTATATCCTACTGGGCAAAGATATTACTTACTTGCCAACTCCATGAAGCTCAGTCACATAAGTCCACCCATCTTTCAGATATTGACGTGACATTTCACGGATATCTCTTGCACGTTTATTTTGTAAACCAAGAGATTCAATGACAGTTCGAAGTTCATTCATAGGGACGTGGACTGCAGCCTCAGCTGTTGGGCATAAAAGAAATACACGTCGTAAAATTTTCTTGACCTACGTAGAAAGAAAAACAATGTCACAGTTAGCACACATAAAATTCAAGCACGTGCTTTGACATTCTGAAAAGTTCTAAAGCACAGAGTTCCATTGCCTTGAATTGTGGTCATCAATTTACTTAGAAGTACATGTCTTTCAGAAAGCAATACTAAAGTAATGTGAAAAAATCAACATTGGCAAAATTGAGCTACACCTTGACATTTGTTTTCAGTATTAAAGCAAGTTATAGACTCAAAGAGAAAAGCTTGCAGTGTCCCAACAAATATCATAGTGAAACTCAGTAGGAATATAAAAAAATACAATCAAATACGTTTGTATATTTGCGAACGCACAAAACACAAATACTGGTAGCTCATCATGCAGAGAATGATTATAAAAAACTCTAAATTCATTCATTCCAGAAGCATAGCATAACATTCATGTCATCAAGCAGGAATGAAGAAACACAATTTCAGTCCATAACATCAACAGTTATAGACAAAATTTGACATAGATGATTAGATACATACAAAGATAATCTTTAAATAACCAATTTTTTCCATGCCAAGCTATCTCATAAAAAGCAGAGAAAACATGAGAACACCAGTGCACTAACATCACCTGTTCGCCTGTTGTTTGATTCAAAAGCATGCATATTACAAGAACCCTCCAAGGATCAAAGGCATGATCCTCCTGCAATAGCTCATAAGGAGAATTTGGAGGTACCCAATTATTGTCAGGGCTGACCCTACGGTAGAAATCCTGCATTTTCTCTGCCTTTTTCATTGTTTCTCTGTGTTTACATCTCGCAGACCTGCGTACTTTGTCAACCTCATCTGTTGCTGGAAATGAAGCCATCTTCCTCTGTTTTTTGGTTTTCTGAGAGGGAGGCTCATGAGATAGAGCAAGGCAAGAAGCATGTACCGCTTCCGCTTTGTGCCGCCCCTTCATTATCTTGAAGACAGATGGGTTTACTGCTACGACGTTGTTACTGTTTTCAAAAGTGCTGCTTCTCTTGTTATGATTTATTGTTTTAGAGCTAGTGGTTGCAATATGTGGAGTTATTTCAGGGATGTTAAGGGAGTAAAGTGACTGTTGGAGCCTGTTCCTGTTCTCTGTTTCCTTAAGTGTAACATTTGCTGCTCTTGTGCCATTGCAGGAGGCTTTCTCACCTTTGGAAGTTGTAGAGAAGGTAACATTTGCAGAAGTAGCAGCAATGTCAGATTCAACACAGCTCAGGCGCTCTTGAAGACTCCTGTTTCCAGTGTAACGGAAAGCATTGACCATGTTAGCAAATGATGCCAAGCTCTGCCTACTAATACCACCATTGCTACAAGAGGGATTTTCCTCCTCGCCTGCGTTCTCCTCCCCTATCATTATCTTCACCATTTCAATATTTTTCTTTGACTTATTCTTAGTTCTCCTAGTGATGATGCTCTTTTTGCTGTTCAAGTTAGTGATGGACATTTTTTGAGATATCCCCAACTCCTCAAGATTTACCCCATCCATCGCCCCAGCAAAGCCAAGAGCTTCAGCCGGAGTCCAAACCACCTTGTTTAGGGCCGGAGCTGGTATCCACGAAGAATTCTTCCACTTCCTCCCACTCCTAGTAGCCTCTCGGCATTCTTGAGAGGGGAGGCTTGCAGTTGCAAAGGCTTTCTTCACCTTGTCGTTGGTGTATATTGAACTAGCTGGATCCTCATTCTCCCCACCCATTCCAGCCACCATCATTGCCTCTGAATCAACACTCCAAATCCTCTTCTTCAGCAAGGGTAACTCAGATCTCCGTCTTTTAATACTGATATTACAGGTTGGAACTGCATCGATCTCCTTGCACTTCTGATGCGTTGCCCGAGATACCTCCGGAACATTCTTCATTTTCCTCTTGCCTTTAACATTAATCACATCTCCGGCCCATTCCATTGAATCAACACCCCTGTTTTTCCCCTTATTGGAAAAGGGCAACTCAGCTCTAAGGCTTTTAAAGCAGCATTTGCAGGTGGGAAAAGTATGAATCTCCTCCTCGCCCAACTCATTGATTACCGGAGATAACACCGAATTTCTCTTCCTGTTGGCTTGAACCCTCCTTGCCGCCACCGCTCTTTCCATTGGATCAACGCTCTTGCTCACCTTACCCAAAAAGGGCAACTCAGATCCACGCCTTTTAATGCCGATATTGCAGATGGGAGCAGCATCGTTCTTCTCATCGCCCTCTTCATCCGACGAGGTGGATAACACCCGAACACTTTTCACCTTTCTCTTAGCTTTAACCCTCATCACCCCCGCCGCCACCCTTTCCATCGAATCAACACGCTTGCTCCAATTCCTCGAAAAGTGCAGCTCGGGTCTACACCTTCTAATTCCATCACGGCGGGTGGGAACAGCATCGACCACCTCTTCGCCCTCATCCGACGCCGGATATAGCACCGGAACCGTCTTCATCTTCTTCTTCATGGCTTTAACCCTCTTTCCGTACACCGGGACGGCCAGGGCAAGAACTGGAGCTGGTGGAGTGCTCGGCATCGTCTTTCTCTTCCTTGTGTAAAGCAGGGGTTCCGATTGAAGAGAGTTTGATGCCGGTTGGACCTCAGCGACGGCTGCAATCACCGTCGGATTCTGCTTTACGATATTTAATTAACAACCGACGTTATCGCCTGCATGCTTGCTGCTCCGCCGCTTCTGTGCTCTCATTCCGTCCCTCCGTGGTACCCGCCATAGCGACTGAAGATCGAGAGAGAATTATTATCATTATTATTATTTACACCGCCTAAATAAAAATAGTAATGAGCATCGGTATTACTCATAATTTTTTCTAAGCAAATCAACCAATTAAATAATGCGCAAAAAAAAAAAATATGGCACTTTATTGCTAGTAAATCTTTTATTTTGACATTTTTTAATATATATTAGTAACCCTAAATAAAATATATGATATAAAATAGTATATTCAAATTATTTAAAAAAAACGTTCAAATTATATTTAAATTTTATATGAATATATAATATATTATAAGGTAGACACAACATAGTATAATCAAATAGTTGTAACAAATCAATGTTCAATCCGCCAACTATTTTATGACAAATTTGACTGAAAAATGACCAATTAAAAAATATATGTTTACAATACAATACTTATAAATTAGCAAAAATAATAATATTTATAGAACATTTCAATTATTTTTTAAATGGACCTATGGATCTGCATTGTTGTGAAATAAGACTAAATATAGATTATTTCTATAGAGTTATATGTGATCAAGTGTAATTTCTAAAATTTTTTTTACGGGCAAGTAAATTATATATTACATCGCATACACATTATAATATCTATAAAAATGTATCATTATACACTCATCAGAGTAAGGGTTCGTTTGGGATGACTTTCTTATTGCTTTCAAAAACAGCTCTTTAGTACAAAATTTTCTTGAATTTGATATTTTTGTACTAAAAAGTTATTTAGAAAGCACTACAAAAATTTTCTCAAATGAATTCTAAATATGATAAACTTTACATAAATTTGTATTAAAAATTTATAATGGATTATCTTATGACAAACTCAGACACCATCCATAAATATATAAACCAACCTTCTAAACATCATCCTCCTAGTGCACTATAGAAATACTATCCATATTTGACTTTTTGAAGGTTTTGTCTCCACTCAAATGGTTATCTAATAGCCTACTCCTTTTATAAATCATATTGAATTTCTCCTAATGTGAATATTCTCTAAACCATAGCCTTGTTATCATAATAAATTCAACAATGCTAAATGTTATGTCATTGCCTTTGATTTTGAGCATAATGAAATATCCCTCATTCTTATTAGTATCAATCATTCTCAATAATAATTGATGAATTAGAGCCTGAGAGACTGTAGTTCGAGAAATTTGAAGAACCAACTAAAAATGTATCTCTCTATCTTATAAATATGATTATTAACTTTAAACTATCTAACCACTTTCACCATCATATTTCCAGCTCTATATGTGACCTGATTAGTGTAATCAAATGAGTCAATTTTAAAAGATATAACAAGGGGAAATAAAATAAATTATGGTCAAATCATTATTGAACAATGATCAGACCATATTCATATGCCACTTCAGGATTTTGAATCATGATCAAACCATTATGCAAATCATCATTATAAGTTCATACATAGTACAAAGTTGGTTTTAAAATGATTTTAGCATGTTTAAAAAATGTTTGATAATAATATGAAAGTGATTTGAAGATGGCTCTAACAAGTACGTACTAGGTATTATGAAGTCTAACAACATTTTGTGTTTATGGTTTAAATTTTAAAATGTTAACAATGTGCTTAAACCAAAATTTATACCATCAATAATCTTGAATATATGGTGAATGTATGTACCATACTCATAAAAATCTGTCACAATCAAATCAAACATGCTCTGCAATGGTCGAAAATGGAGATGCTAAGATGATCGAAAGAGAATGGATCGAGGAGCTCTTATGATCAAAATTTGTAAAACTTGGTCTCCTATTTGTAAAATATGAAGTTTTTTCGGATGAACTTTCAGACACATTTCTTCGAATAAACAAATAGTAATAGTATTTATCAAAAAGGAATATTTTGAGCTATATAAGGTCGAATTTACGTTTAATTTTTAGTGTGTAATGAGTACACAATATCTACTTTCTCTTGTTTAATTAAAAATAAAAATAAAGTTCATAATCTATACTTTATGTTTATATATACTTTACATCAATATTTTATTGCAATTCAACTCATTTAAGAGCTCATTAATGAAATCCTCTCTATATTATTTGGTTTTTATGATTGTGTTCTTTCTAATAGTAAGACTAACCACTCAGCCTACCAATATTAGATAACCACTAAATTCTAAGCTATCAATGACAACCAGGGCATAGCTAGCCATCACCAACAAGGCACAACCAAACCATGACTAACAATCCATCTATGGCAGAGATCCGATAAAAAGTACTTGTTTTACAGTTGAAAAAAAGAAAAAAAAAAAAAAAAAAGCTGAGATCCGAAAACATCGAGCCATCATTAACAACCAAGGCATGATCAAGATCCTAAAGTATTATCAACCAAAAAAGGCATAGACAATAACCAAAGCATAATTGAGCCATCTTTGATAAACAAGATTTTATTTGGAAGAACTTTATTACTGTTTTGTAAAACAGCTGTAAAAAGTACTTTTTTCAAAACTGCTGCAGAAAAAATCTTTCTAATATAGAAAGTTGAAAAGTTTTACAAAGAAAAATGTGATATCCAAACAGAAATCTTCTGACTGTATGATCAATGGATCATCCACTGGAACAAGATTCTTTTTCACTAAAAGGTTGCTCAGTTGGAGAAATCCAGAGACCCCACAATATGGCTAAATGCAGGAAAAGCAAAATGAGTGAAGAAAAAGATGTTGATGGATATACATTCCAGCAGAATTCTACACCAGCAAACAAAAGCAGCCTGCATAAACAGTTCAAATGCCTTTTATTATTATCTTCATTAAAAAAAACTTGAAAGTTTAAGCATTTTTGGAATTGAAAATCACCTGATGATGGTAGGGAAAGGAGTCTTCCACAAGAGAAAAGGTAAAGAAAAGAAGTACCTGATGAAAATATTTATGATCAGTAAGTACATCAGAGGTAGTATGAATAGAAATTGCAAAAAAATTGGTATAAAATAGATTTATAAGGACCTGCGAATGTGAATTTATAAATATGACCCCAAATAATAAGATTAAGCTAATCATGATGATTAGAAAGTATAACTAAGAGAGAATAAAGAGTTGAAGTAAGAGAAATCTTCTCACACTATTGAGGTTTTGTATAGATGTGGATTTACAATAAAACATGTAAAATTAGAGTTTCTTAGTACTCACCAGGAATAAAACTGATAATGAAGAGACCTAGCACAAATTATTCCAATGAAATTCCCAACAAACATAACAGCTACGATATCTGCAAACACGGTCAAGTAAAATGATTTTTCAATTCAGAAACAATCATTAAAACTACTTAATATTGCAAACAAGAAAATTAAGTTAAAAACTATAAAAGCTGTGAAAACCTGGTAACTTACGCTCTTTACGAAGGACATGGATTTTTGATTCACAATGAAGAAATTGTTGGATGTGAATAAGTTTATTTATAGCATTAAGCACCCTTGAACGCAAAAGATTGAAGAGTCCTCCTTCATATCTGTCAATTCCCTACAGCATTAGCACATACAATATCGTCCATGTAGAAGAAGAATGATCGAGATCAAGTATTCTTCAACCATTAGAATGAATAAATTTTTTTCCTAATTTTAAGTGGAGCAAGATACCAATCAATCCATACAATCAGTGCATTTCATAAAATTGCATACTTCGTTGCTTTCCCATTTCATGTCAAATGCTTAAAGTTTAAAGTATTTTGAGATTATACTTATTTCTTCTTCTTTTTTTGCTTTTAGGTTTAGAAATAAGAGGGGTTGTTTTTCCACCAGTCCAGATATTGCAATCATTTTCAAGTCAAATGATTTTATCTTTAATGTGGCTCAGGTTCTGCATTCAACATCTATGTGGCATGTAAGTATCACTGTTTTGAGCATGGCATACCTTCTTGAAAATTGGAACTAGGTATGCTCTAAATTTCATAATAATCATTCCAAAGCAGGGCTTCTAATAGGGTTAATATTTCAAATTTATTAACAGCATGGTGGTAATGCAGGGCTTCTAATAAGGGGCTTGCAAATGAACCCAAAATTCAATAAGCACCTCGATTACAGTTTGTTCATGATCATTTGATTAACAAATCGTACAAAGTTCAACACTTAACATAAATATTCGGTTGATAAATGAACAAGTTTGAATAGCATCTTGTCTGATTCTTGTATGATCATAAATAATATCGTTTAAAGCTCGCAAAATAAACTCATTATAAAGCATGATTAAAACTCAATATAAAGCTCAATTAAGGTTTGATATAATAGTTGATATTAAGAGCTCAATTAAGGTTTGATATAATAGTTGATATTAAGGCTTGATATATTGTCAAAAAATTATTTTGATTGGGCATGAATCTTGAGGCAAAGTTGAATCAGAAACTTCCGAAGTTAATTACGAGACATTTGAACTCAAATTTCAACAAACCTATAGTCGAACTGAACATCTTGAAAAGACGAACCCAATGACACCAAATTTGATCAAATTTGAGCTCAAATAGGTCAAAATCGAGGACCTGAAGCACGTTTGGAAGCTTTAAAGCAGAAATTGAATTATCAAATGATTTACAAATGCTACAACCTTATAGTCGAATCGGGCAGCCCGACGAGACGAATCCAACGAACCCAGTATCATTGAATTCTAACATCATTAAGGCAATCAAATGCTCGATAAATGGTCTATGATCAAGGGAATCAATATCGGCCCTCCATCAAAGACACTCCCAATATACCATTGATCTTCTCCCTATTTACTAACTATGTCACTCCAAAAAAAACTATAAATAGACTCCCCATTCTTTACAAAAAAAGGAGAAAGAAGAGGAAGAAGAAGACATCGGATATCTCTATTGCCACCAAGCTCCTCGACCATCACCGGACCATCGATCGCCGCCAAAATTTTGCCCAGCCACCGACTGTCGCCGGAATTCCGCCTGACCATCAGTCAGCCGGACTTTTGCATGGCCACTGACCATAGTTGAACTTATGCCTGGCCACCAGCCGTCGCCAGATTTCTGTCGACCGCCGACCATCGCCGGACTTCTACTCGGCCGCCGACCGTCGCAAGACTTCTGCCCGGCCTCTGACCGTCGCCGAAATTCTGCCCGTCCAACAACCCTCGCCGAACTTATGCACGTCCACCAGCCCTCGTCAGTCTTCTACCCGACCACCGACCATTGCTAAACTTTTGTCTGATCATCAACCGACATCAGACTTTTGACCAACTCCTTAAATTATTGTGATTTTACTGTCTCCCGATTAAAAGTACAAATCACACGTTGTAATTCACTCAAATTTAGTGTAATCATTTCTACTCGGCGTGGCCCCGTGGTTTTTCCCTTTTTTCAGGATTTTTGGTGTTTTCTCTGTTTGTGTTGAATATTTGTGCAACCCTAATAACCTATATTGATGAGGACATCGAAGATCAACGGCTACGATCGTGTCTATTTATTTGATGTATTTGATTTGTTATTTGTACTTTTCCCTTTCTACCCTCACTTGAGGGCTTTGTCTTATGTTTGCCCTAGGGGCAACTGTGTCTTTTATTTTCCTTCATGTATTTGGCTATTTAAGCCTTCCCCTTCCTCTTGGAAATAGATGATGATTATTGAAAATGAAATTCTTCTCTTTGTGTTCTCTTTGTGAGTTCATATTTTCTTGATCTCTTAGTGAGTTCAACTCTCCTAGATCTCTGTGTGAGTTTTAGGAAAAGCCCAAGGTGAGGGCAAAAGCAATACCCGTCAATCTTGGTGGATTCCAAGGTTCGCGGTTCTTTTATCTTTCTTTTTCTTTTAATTTTTCTTGCATCGAATTCCCTCCACTTTCATTCCGCCACCAAAATACCCCTTGATCCCCCCCAAATTCCCCCTCCACAATTCCACCCACCGGCCTAGCTCCTAGCCACCTCCACCCAAAGCCAAACCCGCATCTTCCTCTTGCCGCCGCCCCCACAAAGCCCCTTTTTTTTCATTGTGATGATGATCTCAATCATCATGATATCTTCCAAATTTAGTTGGGCTTGAGAGGGAAAATTGGAGTCAATTTGAAATTCAAATTTTGAATTTCAAAACTTTCCAATTTTGAAAATTCCTATTTAGGAAAGTTTTATTCATGACTTCAATTTAAATTTCAACCAAATTGGAGGTTATAACCCATTGATTTAGCGAGAGACTCCTAAAATTTGAAATTCAAAATTTGAATTTCAAATAACTTCCAAATTCGTCCAAGCTATATTTGGAAGGTAGCTCCACAAATTCCTCCATCCATTCAAACCCCCATGTCTCCCAAAATCTGATTTCAATTCCACCATAACACCCTTCCTAATTTAGCCCATTAATTTAGGAAGAGATTTAAAATTCAAATTCAAATATTTTAATTTGAATTCTCTCTTAATTGCTCCTCCCCTAATTTAGGAGAGGTTATCAATTAAGTTAAATCTGAAATTAGATTCAGATTTATCTCCTCAATCATCTTAATTGCTTGGGCCCACTTGCCCTCTCATTAAATCTTGCCAAAACTCAAATTTTCTAAATTGGAATTCACGTGATTCCTTCTTTCTCCTGCTGGCTGAACCTTCCAACTCCTGTACATTAAATTCCCCCACAAATCTCTCCCCAAATTCACTCTCCCGTGGACTTTTCTGCCTTCTAAGGTTGCAGCCAGAAAATTCCAGCAAATGTCACTGTTTTCTCAGCAACTTGGAGCTTCAAAGTTGCTATTTTACAAGGCCAACCTGCTGTCCAAGGGCTCCCAGCTTTCATACAATTATGGTCCAAGTTTCTGGCCATCTCTAGGATTTCTGTCCTGAACTTTTTCAGCAAGGAGTTTTGCTGTCCAGCCCTCCGGAACAATATCGTTCACTGTCCAGACTTTTCTGGACATTATTGGATTGCTGTCCAGGATTTTCCAAGTACCAAAGCTGCTGTCCAGCGATCATGGCAACCTCCTATTGTTGTCCCGCTGCCTCTAAAGTCCAGCTTGATGTCCCGCTGCATCTCGAAGGCTCGTGGTAACTGTCTACCTCCTCTCAAGACCCAAGCACCCACCGGAGTTGTCTTTCCTATTTCTTAGGGGTAACTCATCGTCCCAACTCTTTATCCTCTTAGTTGCTTCTCACTTATGGTTTTAATAGATTCATAAGAAGCTTGTTAATTACTCTCCGCTAAAGCCTTAGAATTAGAGAGTTGATTGAGCAGACTCTAACATAGTGACTAGTCTTGTTGTTAAGAAAGGGATTTTTGTTGGAACCAATCATGTTTGCAACGTCATGGTAATTGACTAGTTTACAATCTTAACTTCCACGCATGTGATTTAGCCTGAGCTTGTTTTATCGCCTTATTATTTTATATTAGCGTTCAAATCAGCATAAGTTTTATTTAACATTGTTCTTGAAATATTAAGCGTGCAAAATTCTTTAAGCAAATCACTTTCGCATGGATTGTTTCACATCATATATGTAAATCTAAGTAATATTATATATCTAAAATTATATTTTTTATTCAAACAATTAATGGGCCGACCATGATCGAACAAAGGTCTAATCCTATTTTACTCAATTAAAAAATCAGCTCAAATTTTAGGTTCAATCTCAGGTCACTCCAATGAGTGACTGGAACACAATCTTTTTAATGAACTGAACAAGAGAATTTTGCGGAAAAAAAAAAAGCTTTCTTGACCATCCCACATGAGGCATCCGTGGTAAATAGACATAAAAAATATACCACAACTTCAACATTGAGTAGAAACAAAAATCAAATTAAAGGTTTTAAGACAGTTTTTCATTTATTGGATTTTTAGTAGTAAATATAATTTTATTTAACTAGAGCTCCTCAGTGCTTTCCAAAAATTTCAATGAAAAGAGTTTTTGCAACAAATCTGCTAAAGTATGGTAACCATAGAAAAGTTGTAGTACAACTTTTTTAAAATGGAAAAAAAATATATAATAACCACAAAAGCATTCAAAAATCTATTTTTCAGACACATTCATGCAATTACTTTTACAGATAGTTGTAATCAAATAGGCCCTAAGTTCCATTTTGCATAGCCCATTTAACATGTGCAGTGAACAATAGAACATAATTATGCCTTCTAGATCAAAGCCAAAAAAAATTTGTTTTAGCCACAACATTGGCCCTGTGTAGGATATTTTTGTCTTTATTTTTGGAATTAAATTAAATGTATTAAATATACTAGATAAGTTACTTCTTTAGTTTAAAAAAATAAATTGGTGATTTTTTTTAAATTTTTTAAAAAACTATTTTAGGTGTTTTCTATATTTCAAAACAAACTTTCATTCATAGCACACAATTCTAATATGCAGCATGACCTTGTTAACCTCCACCGCAAAAAAATGTGAAACCAAATCAATGCGCACATTCGATGCTCTGATCATATATTGTCACCTTCATCAACTAGAGGTGACAAAAAGCAGTCATGCTCAGAAAAAAACTACCTAGTCAACACATGACACAAATTTCCATTCATCAACGTCCCCGCACCGCGGTCCTCGATGACGCAAACCTTCTACACAACACTAATCCGAGCACCGCAGAAGAACACTAGAGCACATTCGTGCTCACAGTAGAAGCTGTAGGGAAAGTAAGGGCATAAAGGGTTGGGTTTGAAGTGACATCCGGGGAATTGGAGTTTGAAGTTAGAGCGATAGCGAGATACCCCTTGCAAGAAGATGACAAATTTAAGATGTTCTCATATCTTAGATCAACGAGTGAAAGAGGAAAAGGCATGATTTCTATTGAGATGGTGAATTCATATTTGGGTAAAGTTGACAAGGGTTTAGTCTATGGTTGGATTGGGTTGACCACGTAAAATTTAAATTATTTCTTTCAGTTGTGCAATTATTTTTTCAGATTATTTTTAATTATTTATCCTGACGGAGCATAATTTCTGATTTTATCATGGCAACTTTATCTTTTTTGAAACTAATAAATGCATAATACAAATGAAACATGCTTTTGTTTCAAGCAATAGCATAAACAAAACAAAACCAAAAAAATTCAAAACAGGAAAAAAAAAGCAATAACAAAATTTCAGGCCTCTTAGCAAATCACATCAGAAAAAAAAAAATTGAAGAGACACAACACAGAGAAAACTGGCAATTAAAAAAACCAATCGAATAGATCGAGCACTTACTTGCACCATTTGTGATGTGCAAATATTAAAAGCAATGTAAGATGAATAACCAGCAGTGCACTCGCAAGTTCTTTTGAGATAAATATTTCTTCTGGAACAAATTTGAAATTAACAGACCTGAAAGAATGAAATAAATGAATAGGAGGCAAGTAACATATAAAAACATCAAAATAAGCGTATAACTGTGATACCATTAAATTCAAGCTTGTTTACTTAAGATATATGTATGTAATAGAAATATTCAAACAGCGTAAAAAGTCCTTCAAAAAAAGGGTTTTTTAACTACTTATTAAAAATGATCTTTAAAACCTCCAAAATAAAGCTTATTTTCCAAATAAGCAGCAACAGAGAAAAAATTATGAACTTTCTAATGAAGGGTACACCTTCACTAGACTGCATGAATACAGATACGTTTTGAGCAAATGTCCTAAAGATAGAACAGTTGGGGGCAGAGGCACACGGGGATTTTATTCTCTTTAAAAACCACATTAGTTCGTTGACCCAAAAGAACCTTATTTAATTAAGATCATAAATATTATTTGCGTAGATAGTCTAACAAAATACTAAATCCAGCAGATATGTACAAAAATCATAGAACTTCAATTTATATACTGTAGAAAATTGAATCCGACCAAAAAAAAAACAGTGGAGAGCCTTGCTGCGGTAGGTATCCTTTTACTTGTTCTTTAGCTAATATTCAGCTGCATGAATATTTCAAAACTGCATTGAGTTGAAAATAATTCTCTCCAACTTCACTAAATTCTTATAATGAAACATCAATTGAAAGTAAAGGGGAAAACATGTAGATTTATCCCAAACACCCGATTCCATAAGACATAAGCATTCGAAAAGTCAATACTTCTCAAAGAAGCATCTTGAATTCTTGATAAATGGAAGAACCCTTATGGCATTAAAGAACAAATGGACTTAATAGCCTCTAATTTAAAAATCTCAAGATATCTACAAATTTAAAGAGATATGACTGAAAGCTCTGGCGGAGCCAGAGCGGAAAGGGAAAGACAGAGAAGGCAAGAAACGAGAACATAAAAGTGATTTTCTATATTGATGTAAAGATAGTACATATACAATATATAGACATAATAAGTAACAGAAAATGTGTGTGACCAATGTAGGTATTACACGTGTATTATTGATAAGCGTAATAAGAGAATGACGTGTCCAACAGCCCCCCTCAAGTTGGTGGATCCGGAGGTTTCACTAGCTTGCTGGCGAGTACTTTGAATCGAGGAGATGGAAGCGGCTTGGTAAGTAGAACAGCTAGTTGGTCCTTGGTGGAGATGTGATGAATTTGAATGGTTTTGTCCTTGATGCAGTTGCGGATGTAATGTCAATCGACCTCGATGTGCTTTGTTCGAGCATGAAAAACAGGATTGTTGGCCAAGGCTATGACGGACGTGTTGTCGCAAAATAGGGATGTGCCGATAGGTTGTATGCAATTTAGTTCTTGAAGCAAGCGACAAATCCATGTTATTTCAACTGGCGCAGATGCAAGTGCCTGATACTCAGCTTCAGTGGATAATCGAGCGACTGCATTTTGTTTCTTGACACTCCAAGATATGAGTGAGGAGCCAAGGAAATTGCAGTAGCCTGATATGGATTTTCGGTCAGCAGTGTCACCGGCCCAGTCAGAGTCGGTGTAGGAGTGGAGTATAGGCTTGTTGCGAAATAGCAGAAGGCCGTTGTGGATGGTACCTTGAATGTATCTTAGCAGTCATTTAAGGGCTTCGAAGTGAGAGTTGGTTGGGTTTTGCATGTGTTGGCAGACCTTATTGACGGTGTAGGCGATGTTCGGACACGTGAGAGTGAGGTATTGTAAGCATCCGACAAGTTGTCGATATAACGTTGGATTAGAGAACGAAGCGGAATGGTTGTTAGTATTGGGAATTTTTAATTGTGAAGGAGTAGAGACGGGTTTGCAATTTGACATACCTGCATGGGATAGAATGGTTTGTGCAAACCTGCTTTGGTTGAGGACTTGAGGTGAAGACCGTATGAAGTATTGATCGCCTGGATACCCAGGAACTGCGAGAGGGAGCCGAGGTCCCGCATGGTAAAGGTTGATTTTAAGTTGTTGAGCAAACTCTTGATGGCTTTGGAACAGTTGCTAGTGAGAAGGATGTCGTCGACGTAGACTAGGAAGTACATTTGGATTCTGTTGTTATTGTAGAGGAGGAGAGATGGGTCGGATTAGCTGAATTTGAAGCCGAGAGTTTGAAGGTGTCCAGATAGCGTTGCGAACCATTCTCGAGGAGATTGTTTGAGACCGTAGAGTGCCTTTTTCAGACGGCAGACGTAGTCGGGATGAATGCTATCGATGAACCCGATCGGTTGTTTCATGTGAACCGTATGACTAAGAGTCCCATGGAGGAACGCGTTGGAGACATGTAGTTGGTGAAGTGGCCATGAGTGGTGTAAGGCGATAGTGATGAGAATACGAACAATGGACATTTTGGCGACGGGACTGAAAGTTTCTGCGTAGTCAAGGCCATGTTCTTGATTGAAGCCTTGTGCGACGAGTCTGGCCTCATATCGTGCGATGGATCTGTTTGCAAGGTACTTGGTACGGAATGTCCATTTGCACCCGAGAACATTTTGGGTGGGATCTGGAGGAACAAGGTCCCAGGTGCCTTGGGACTGAAGAGCCGGTTTTAGACCTTGTTTGCATTTGTGTGGATGGGGTGAGAGTTAGGTGATAGGTTAGGCATAGATGAGGCAATATGGGGTGGATGAGTGTTATATGGAATGGAGTTGTAGTAGGATGTGTTAGGAAGGTTACTGGGCATTGGCTGAGGTGGGTCGGATTGATGTATCGAATGGTGAATGTTGTTAGAGTGACTAGGAACAAGAAGTAAAGGTGGGATGAAATCTTGAGCTGATTTAGTGGAGTTAGCTTGTGCGGGAGGATTATAGGGAAAAATGGCTTCGTTAAAAATGACGTGCCGCGATATATAAATGTGGCCAGTTTTAGGATCAAGACAACGGTACCCTTTTTGCGAGGAGGCATAGCCGAGAAAGACGCACGATATGGAGAGAGGGGAGAGTTTGGATTTGTTGTATGGGCGAAGCCACAGGTAGCATAAGCAGCCGAAAATTTTAAGATGATTATATGTTGGAGATTTTTGGTAGAGAATTTGATATGGGCTTTTGTTTTTGAGGGATCGGGAAGGTAACCGATTTACGAGATAAACAGAGGTGTTAAGAGCTTCAACCAAGAAAGATTTGGGGAGGTGGGCTTCAATTAAGAGGCTGTGCATGGTTTCTAAAATGTGCCGGTGTTTCCTTTCAGCAACGCCGTTTTGAGATGGCGTGTGAGGGCCGGTAAATTGGTGAAGAATACCCAAGTACTTGAAAAGAGATTGAAATTTGTTGTTTATGAATTCTCCTATGCCGTCGGAGCGTAAGGTTTTGATGTGTTTGTTAAATTGGTTATTAATCATTTTGTTATATTCTAGAAATTTAACAAACAATTCAAATTTGTTTGTAAGAGGAAAAATCCAGTAAAATTTGGAGTAGTCGTTGATGAACGAGACGTAGTATTTGTAACATTGAGCGGAAGTTGTAGGGGAGGGGCCCCAAACGTCGGAGTGGACTAATTCAAAATTTTGAGAGGTAGAAGTATTAGAAATCTTGATTGGTAAACGGTGGCTCTTGGCAAAATTACAAGCATCACAGTGAGTGTTGTTTATGTTGTTACATAAAGCAGGAATGTATTTTCTAATTTCTTGGATTGTTTGCCATGCCGGATGGCCAAGGTGCCTATGCCAAAGGTTCGACACTTCTTGAGCTGAAAAGAAAGCAAGATTAGAGGTGGTAGTAGACGATCTGATGAGATATAGCCCATTAAGGCATGGTCCCTTAAGGAGCAGTCGACCCATCGTCGAGTCCTGAATTTGAAAACCTTGAGCAGAAAACTTGACAGTGCAGTGGTTGTCAGTGGTTAGCCGGTAAATAGAAATGAGATTGAAAGAAGGATTAGGTACGTGGAGAAGATTTTGAAGGTAAAGTTTACCTGTTGGAGTTGGGAGTATACCTTTACCGGAGTGCTAGATAGGGAGTTGGTAGCCATTCCCGAGCGTAATTTGTCGATTTCCGGTGTAGGATCGGCTGGACTGAAAGTTTGAAGAGTCAGACATTAGGTGGCTAGAAGCGCCACTGTCAAGAAACCAGTCCGTGGTGTTGTTGGACTCTGAAGGGGTGAACAATGCGGCTTTGACAGGTTCTTCCGTGTATGAAGGATTGTGACGGTGCCAACATTTGAGTGCTGAGTGTCCTGTTTTGGAGCAAATATGACAGATGAGGCTGCTTGAGAAGTTCTTTTCTACACGATTGCGGTCGCGATTTGAGGATCGTTCGCGGCCAGAGTTGCTTTGCCCGCAGCCACGTCCGCGATAAGCGGCGAGGGTGGTAGCGGGATCTGTAAGATGGAGGTTCTGAAGTTCAACGTTAGCTTCTTGTGCGATGTTCAATTCTTCGCTGCAGAGAAGTGCGTATAGGTCGTCGAGATTGAGGGGTTGCAGATTTGAGCGGATGGAAGTCTTGAATGCCTGATATTGGGCTGGAAGGCCATTGAGTGTATAAAAGATCACCTCCTCTGGATCTAGGGGAGAACCGGTTGCAGCTATGGCGTCAACGATAGATTTAATAGCAAGAAGATATTGAGACATTGATAGATTTTTCATGGATAGGTGATGAAGTTCGTTGCGTAGTTGAATGGTGCGAGAGCGAGTATTGGATTGAAGGCACCGAGCAATGGTTTCCCAGATTTTTGTGCAATGTTCGAGTGATAACACATAGGGGAGGATGCTTGGGAATAAGCCGGAGTAAAGGGCGGCGGCGAGATTTTGATCAAGAAGGTTCCAAGTTTGATAGGTGAGTTCGGTTTCAGACGATGGGGTTAGCAGGGAAGCTGCCATCAAGAAATCCTTCAAACCCGTTGGCCTTGAAGAGTTTGAAGACTTCGGAGCGCCAAATAGGGTAGTTTTCGGCGGTAAGGGTGAGGGAGATGATACCTTTAATATGGCTCATCAAGAATTTGAGTTGTTGAGGGATCAATTGTGTTTCAAGTGAAGTGTCGGAGCTCCGTCGGGCTTTGGATGTGGCTGCGGTGGAGGAGGATGAAGTTGCCATGAAGATCTGAGAGAATCAGAAGGGAAGAAGAGAGGATCATGGGGTATCCCGCTCTGATACCATGAAAGCTCTGGCGGAGACAGAGCGAAAAGGGAAAGACAGAGAAGGCAAGAAACGGGAACAGAAAAGTGATTTTCTATATTGATGTAAAGATAGTACATACACAATATATAGACATAATAAGTAACATAAAATGTGTGTGACCAATGTAGGTATTACACGTGTATTCTTGATAAGCGTAATTAGAGAATGACGTGTCCAACAATGACAACTAACTTTTGGATTTTCAAATATATTATTATTTGTTATTTCTACAGACATAGAGCCTTCTAAAGTAAGCTTGTAAATGTGGGTACTTGTACAACAAAAGTAGCTATAATCTTTTGGTGACAATGAAGGTCTAGAAAATAGCATCGGAAACAAACTAACACAGTTTTAAAATGGCGCAAACAACATTGACTATAACAATCTGCATAGATGAGAGAGCTGAATGCTGAACAAATAATTCGTAATCAATAAGTAAGAACAAAAAATATTGCACAAACATAAAGAGAATTTGACTTCAAATAAATTGCTAACATGAGAACTCCTGTATGATTTGCACTTCCATACATGAAAGCATTGCGCCTTAAGAAACAGAATAGCAAGTTTCATACTAAAATTTTACCAGAAGTGGATGAAGACTCGACCAAGGTTGAAAGCTCTAGAAATGTATGCCTTCGGATATGACAATAGAAAAGGCAAGCCCAAGACAACCTGCAACACATGACACCAAATTACTTTTGCTATAAAAAACAATTTAGATCATAAAAAGCTCGGCATCATCCCATGCAAACCCAAGTTAATGCCAATATAAGTATTCCATACAAAAAAAAGTGCCAAAAGGCACTCAGATTTGAACATACAAAGTGTCACTTGACTGTACCCAAAGCCTGATGAAGTGGAAAATTAAGAAAATCATAAAAAGTAATACAACCAAAAACAACATTAAACCTCTATCCCACTATGTGGAGTGATGTGAAACCAAACATGCAAGGATGATTTAGATTAAGAAATTTGTACGCATAATATTTAGACACAATAATTATATCTTTATAGTGATTTCGAACGACAACATAAAACACAAAGAGCGGTGACATAAGCTTAGGCTAAATCACATGTCTAGGAATTAAGCCCGTAAAACAATCAATTAGTCTAACATTGCATACATGAAAGGTTTCAACAAGAAATCCATAGACTAACAATGAGATTAATACTATGAAGGATCCTTCACACAACTCTATAATTTACTAGGCTTTAGCGGAGGACTAACACGATCCCAGTGAATCAATTAAATTCCACAATTGAAAGTAACGAGGAAAATAAAGAGTGAGGGAAACAGTTCACCGAAGGTAGCTGGCGACAGATGGATTGGATGACGTCCTGCGATCCAGTTGAGAGGTGTTCCTCAATTGACGGTGCCAACGTGAAGATGATGCGTTCAATGTAGCTTTCCACGGAGTCGTTGACGTCCAAATTGAAATCGAAGAATGGAGATCGGAGAATGTCAGTCCGGTCCAGCGAATCCTTTACGAACCCATGATCAACATCCGGGTCAGTCATGCATGATTGTCTAAGAGAGAAAGTAAAGAGTGAGAGGGGGAAGGGATCGGGTAGGTTCGACCAAGCAAAGGGGAAGAAGGGAAAAGGGTTAAATCTAAAAATAATTTCAAATCTAGTGAGTAATTAGAGAGTAATTTCCTTGAAATTTGAATTTGAAATAAGTGGGAATTAGGAAGAAAAGTGGGGATGTGATTGAATTAATTAGATCCTTAATTTATGAGACCTAATTAATTAGAGAGAGGAGTTGGGCATTAAGGAGGTGGTGGGCCCAAGCAATTAAGGGGATTGAATACTTGAATCTGAAATTAATTTTAGATTTAAGTTAATTGGGGGGTTTTCCTAAATTAAAGGAGGAGAATTTAAGAAGAGTTTTGAAATTCAAATATTTTGAATTTGAATTTAATTCTCATCCTAAATTAGTGGGGCTAAATTAAGAAAGCATTTATGGTGGATTCGAATTCAAAAGTTTGGAGGGAATTATGTGGTCGGCGGCTTTAGGTGGTGGAGCAAGGGGCCGGCGGGTGGAGGCTTCAAGCTGGCGGCCAAGGGCTTGGGCTAGGTAACTTAGATCCACGAATTGAGCACTTTCCTATATGGATTATGTCAATTTAGGAAGAATTCAAAATCTGAATTTGAAATCAGATTTTGAGTTGGAGGTCCTCCTAATCTTCATGCTCCACTTTTGGAAAGAGGCAAGACAATCAATTTTGGATCCATGGGAGGGGAAGGCCGGCCGTTAGGGTTTGGGCTTTGGGTGGCGTTTGGCTAAGGAGGAAGGGATGTGGGTTAAGTGGAAGGGATCTTGTTGAGGATGACCGGCAACTTGGGGACTTGAAGTGGTCGGTGGGTGTTTGGGGAAGAAGAGGTGGCCGGATGTAGGGGAAAGGAAGAGACGATAAGAAAATACTTTCGAGTACTAACCGCGAGTAGGGGTGCAAGTGAGCCGAGCCGGCTCATGAGTCAGCTCGAGCTCGACTCGTTTATGGGCTCGCGAGCCGAGCTTATCGAGCTCATGAGTCGAGCTCGAGCTCAAGCTTGAGCCGGCTCGGCTCGTGAGCTCACGAGCCGGCTCGAATAATTATTAAATATAAGCATTAAAAAATAATATTAAATGTTATGTAACACTGCATGCATTTCAAAATTATCACGTTACCCTTTTTATTTTTTTCTCAAATCCCGCATATATTTCAAAGTTCCCTCTCTCTCTCTCTCTCTCTCTCTCTCTCTCTTCTCTCTCATGATGTAAACAGCTCTGCTAAATAATAAATGTAAATGGCTGAATAAAGGGTGATGTAAAATCTGAATAATAAATACATTTAGTCATTCATTCTGGCAGAATGATTTTGCTCTCTCTCTCTCTCTCTCTCTCTCTCTCTCTCTCTCTCTCTCTCTCTCTCTCTCTCTCTCTCATTTCTCTCTCTCTCATTTTAAAAAGCTACGCCTCTCTCTCGATTTAAAAAGTCGTGCCATCTCTCTCTCTCTCTCTCTCTCTCTCTCTCTCTCTCTCTCTCTCTCTCTCGCGTTTTAAAAAGTCGCACCTCTCTCTCTCTCTCTCGTTTTAAAAAACTACGCCATACTTTAACTCGATGAACTAGAAGACGAATCGGACTGTGCAGAAAGTTTGACGAGCGGCTCGAACTCATTTATAATGGAATGAGTCGAGCTCGGTATTGACAGTTGAGCTCAACTCGAACACCCCCTAGCTCGAGCTCGACTCGACTCATTTGCACCCCTAACCACGAGTCCCGGAATCCATCTGAGGCTAACGGGTGATGTGTGGTCCTCTCCTAGGGTTTCTCCTCTCAAGAACTCACAAAGATATCAAGAACAAGAAAGCTGAAATTTGTATTCATATTCATCATTAACTCAAAATACAAGATAACTAGCCTATAAATAGGCCTCATGAAAAAAAAAATAAAGAAACAATGACTAAAATGCCCTTCAGGCTACAACACCACACCTAGGGGTAAAATGGGAAAAACATAAATATAAAATAAACTAGTACATAAAACATATCAAAAAAAAAAAAAAATAAACTCCAGATTGTAGCCGCTAATCTCGGATGTCCTCATCATGGGGTCAGCTACATGAACCATTTTTTCTCAATTGTGACACATTAAGAGTCAAATTCTCATTTAAATCTAATAAAGAAATGTCATTTCCAATATTTTTCTAACCAAGTCTTTCTAGGTCTACCTCTACCTTTCTTAACATAAGCCAAATCTGATACATCTATTTTCCTAACCAGGTCATCGGATGGCCGTCGTTTAATGTGACCAAACCATCCAAGGTAACTCACTCTAATCTTAGCTCCCAATGGAACTACTCCAACCTTTTCACGTATATGCTCATTTTATATCTTGTCTCTAAAAGTAAAGCCACTCATCCACCTCAACATCCTCATCTCTGCAACACTTAATATTATTCTTCTCTTTTAATGGCCAAAATTTTGCATCATAAAGCATTGTAGGTCTCACCACCATCTTATAGAATTTTCCCTTAAGTTTGAGGGGACTTTTCTATCACACAACAAGCCCAATGCATTCCTCCACTTCAACCATCCAACTTGAATTCTGCTAATAATATCGTCATCTACTTTACCATCACTCTAAATAATAGACCCAAGATATAGAAGGTAATACAACCAATGCAAAAAACAACAATAATTGCATTTCGGAAGAAGCATTCTTGCAAAAGGTATAATCAACAAAGTGCCAGACCATTTATCAAACTACGGTTGAGGAAATGACAAACAAATATTTAGAGAAGCATGACAATAGCTTACATTCTGATATAAGTATGAAATTCACGCAATCCATGATAAGTCCTGGTGGTTTGAAAGTCCATTCTGGTAATATGTGTGATTGCAAAGTTGGCATTTCATCATTGTGGACAAGTAGACAATCCGTAAGCCTCTTCAAGAGAGGTAGAAACCTCCATCAAATTTTCAAGAAAATAAATGTGTATACTATAGAATAACTTCTTTAATCCAATACAATTATTAATAACCATATGTATAAGTTATCGAGAGTAACCTAGAATTTTATTGTATAAATAGAGCAGCAAGAGCCCTAATGAAATATACAGGAAACTCTAATTATTTCTATTCTCTTCATGATATCAAAGATGTAGAAACAAACAAAGCATGAGCATGTTTTTTTGGTTTCCTTATTCCGACATCCTCAAAAGTTCTTCTCACCCTCCCGCTCTTCCACCTCCATGCTCCACCATTCTCCCGCCTCAACCACCTATTACTCCACCATAAGCACGCGTAGCTCCACTACAATCAACCACCAACATTCAAGAGAGAAAATTTCTTCTTTTCTTTTTAAAGAAAATGACTTCTGTATTAAAAGATATTGACCAATCAAATTGTCCTAATCAAACCTTAGTAGGCGAATAAAGGCAAATCTTCAAACTTTATTCAAATTGAATGGAAAAAATTAGCTTATTTGGTCCCAAAAATTGAAAACCTTTCTCAAAGGAGAAGAAAAAGTTGGGACACCAAATTGACCCCATACCAAGCAAATACAATCTTGATGTATATTCACGGGATGTAGAAGATTCCTAAATTCTGTCATGGCTATGAAATTCAATGATTCAAAAAGTCAACGGAACCTGTATGTTTCTAACCACTACCATGACTATCTAGGGCATTGTGATGCAATTATATTTCAAACTATGTGATGTTTGATTTCATCTATCAGATTAATACATTAATTCATACCACCAAGCTAGATACTCTTTCAACTACCGAATTTTATAGCCAAATGAAAAAAAGGGGTTGGCTCAAACTTGATTACTAGCAATGAACAAGAAATGAGATTAGTACGTGGTAAGACGGCTTACAGAAAATACTAACACCAACTAACAAAAATGAGATTAGTGTCTTAATAAATATACCCAACAACATAAAAATCCAAAATGTCTCTTTACTCCTTATTTATAGGGTTAAGACGGCTTACAGAAAAGGCTCTATAAAAAAAAAATCTATAAAATAATAAATGATCTGATTGTTACAAACTAACACCAACTTATGGGCTGGCTAGGTGCGGTACATGTGGGTCCCACCCTATCTCTAATGTGGCCCCCTCTTCTCAGTGACGCCTTGTGCAAGACTTTGAAGGCCAATGTCCTGAACGAGTCTTCTGGATCTAGCTTGCAGAGCGAGTTTGTGTGGGAAAGTCCTTGAGAACAAGAGGTGAGTTCTTAGGAACAAAAGTCAGGTCCCTGAAAGCATGGGGCGATTCCCATAAATTGTTAAACCCAAAAATGTCGTTTTAGACCTCGCATGCTTTTCAAAGCACCGCGATGAGATTTAAGTGAAATTTTCAACATTAACGGAATTTAACATAAATGATTTTAGAAAATTCCTCGCAAAATTTTGATCGTTTTGGTATATAACACATATACCTAATTTGCCTAAATATGGAATTAAAAATGTTTGAAGTCTCAAAATACCCATTTTACCCTCACTTATCCCTTAAGCCAAATCTACTTAAGCAAGGGCATTTAGGTAAATTAGCAAACCCAATTCCTTTTAACAGACAAAACCGGCCCCCCCCCTCCTCTATTTCAAGCGGATTGGCCGAACGGAAGGGGGAAATCGAGCGGACAAGTGGCGAACAGGCGGTTCCACGAGGGCTCTCCGGCGACGATCTTCCGGCGAGAATTTTAGTCCAAATCGAAGAGGACGACGAGAGGAACATTCAGGTATGATTATTTTGGAATGAATCCCTCTCAATCTCAAGTATTTTGGAAAAGAAAATTCTAGGGTTTTTCCAAATTTTCTTTTTTCTTCCAAATTTCTTTTAGGAATGAATAGGGAAGAATTAGAGAACTTTTTAACGATGAAAATGAAATTTTTTTTAGATTTAAAAATTAGGGTTTTTCTCTTTAGTTGGAATTTTTGAAAGTATCTTTGTAAATATTGTTCCTAAGGATCCTAAGAGGGGTTTTAAGAAAAGAAATTAAGTTTTTTTCTTACAAAATGTATTTTTTTATTTTCTAATTATTTTAAATCCGAAAATATAAGTTATTTTAAATTAATTTAAGTTATGGAAAAAGGGTTATTTTGATTAAAATTAAGTAATTAGACAAAATTATGAATTTTTAGATTATGTATGTTTTATGTGATTTTTAGAGAGAGGGAGAGGGAGAGGGAGAGGGAGAGGGAGAGGGAGAGAAAGAACTTAGGGTAGATTAGGAATAGAATGAGAACATTAATTTAGATTTATTATAAATGATTTTGAATGAGAAATTAACTCTTTTAGGTGTTTTGAAGAAATCTCGAAGGAAGAAAGATTAGCGAGGAGAAATCAAATTCCTAATTTTGGTAAGTATGCACGATTCTTTAATAATAGTAATATCTCTTGTTTCTCACATGTTATATGATTTGATAGCCCCAATCATGATTCTTTACTTTTGTCAAATGAATGATCATGCAAATTACATGTACATTTTATGGCTTTATATGATAAAGTTTATGTTATATGAAATAAAATGATATGAGATGATATGAATGTTATATTGAATGTTTGTATGTGCATGCTGAAAGGATTGAGCTCACCCCCTTATAGTACTAGCTGGGGACGTTGTACTCGTGCACGTTAAAATCGTAAAGGATATGAAAAAGGAAAATGGTAAAAGAGTACCTTATTGGTACTAGACGGTGGCTCCTGTGACGGTTGTAATGTATACGAAATGAGAAAGCTGAGTATATTGATATGAATATGAAAAGTGATGCGGACATCCAACCGTCCATGCCAATCCGAGGAGGAGCTGAAGATCGACGATCGAGATCACTTTGTTTTATTTTCGTTTATTAAGTGTATTTTAATTTAGTTTTGCAATTTCCCTTTTTACCCTCTTTTCTTATGTAAGCCCAAGGGGCAAATGTGTATTTTAATTTCTTTGGAGGCCTATATATAGAGGTCCCTTCTCTTGTATTAGGTATGATGGATTATTAATAAAAAAAATTTTGCGTTTTGCACTTGGGTTCTTTAGGAAGAACGTTAGCGAAATCCCTATGGGAGGGAGTCGGAGTTTCCACCAGCCGCAGGATGGGTCCGGGCTCATGGCGTGAAGTCCCTTGGAGAAGGGCAACGTAGTACCCGTTAGCCGCAGGATGTGTCCGGGCTCGCGGTTTTATTCTTTTCGTTATCTTTTCATTTTCTCCTTGTCGACATCCCCATCCTCCACCCAAGCCACCGACCACCTCTTCACCATCCCGCCGGCCACCTTTTCACAACCCGCCGGCCACCTCACCCCCTCATTCTCCCTTGGCCATGCCTCTTTCCAATTTGGGTTGGCAAAATCAATAGGGAAAATTCATGACAATTTGGGATTTCAAATTTCAAATTTGAAATCTTTCCTAATTGGTGTTCCTCCCATCAATTCCCCAATTAAGGTATTTAATGGCATCTTAATTTGAAATCAATCTTCAAATTAATTTCCCCCCATTTTCATTCAAATCCTGAAATTAATTTCAGGATTTGAATTAATCTCTCTCCCTAGACCCGCCGGCCCCCTCTTTGGGCTCCCTCCTTTACTCCCCCATTCATGGCATTAATTTCTTTGATTTGAATTTTAAAATTCAAATAAATTCCCTCCTAATTTAACCAAAACTAAAATTAAAATTCAATTTTGATTAAATTCCTAATTGATTCCCTAATCTAAGGAGTTTTGTAGCATGAATTAAATCCCTACCCATTAATTCATCTCTAGCCTACGCCTGCCACCTACCCATTAATTAATACTCTAAGTCCTCTCTTTTGGAAACAATCTCAATTGAGCATTAAATAATTATCTCACGATTAGCAGGCATTAAGGTTTTGTTTTAACCCCTTTTCCCATTACTGCTGTCGCTCCCTCTCTCTTGGGATTTAGAATAGGAATTAGAATTTAATTCCTAAATTTTCTCTCAGCTCACCGCCTCCCCCCTTAGTGGATTTTCTTCTAAAATCTGACTCCATAGCCTTAGCCGAATTCTCCCTGGACTTTATTTCCTATTATATTTCCCTAACTCCTTTCACGGATTCAAGGAATTGAATTTCATCCCTTCCTCTGCTTATTAACCTGCTGAATTTCCTCTCAGATTTTGTGGTAAAATCTGAAATATTTCAGCTTTCATGGAAGGAATTGTATGCTGGAAACAATGTCACTTCCCGTAACTGTTCTTGTTAACTTCTTCACAGCAATTCCTCAAATCTCCACCTCTCCTTGGCATTAATTATAATTCTCTCCACCCTCTCCCATAGAAAATTCTGAAAATTTCAGATTTTCTGAAGGGACATTTCAGCTTTTGTGAGGAGACACTTGGAGATTGTCCACCTTCCCTAGCAAAGCATTTTTCGTTCTGCATCATCTGGTATCAGAGCATGGTTGCTCACCCAGGATGCGAACTCGACGGAGTCGAGTCTTTTCCACCCCGGGAGAATGATGCGGACATCCAACCGTCCATGCCAATCCGAGGAGGAGCTGAAGATTGACGACCGAGATCACTTTGTTTTATTTTCGTTTATTAAGTGTATTTTAATTTAGTTTTGCAATTTCCCTTTTTACCCTCTTTTCTTATGTAAGCCCAAGGGGCAAATGTGTCTTTTAATTTCTTTGGAGGCCTATATATAGAGGCCCCTTCTCTTGTATTAAGTATGATGGATTATTAATAAAAAAAATTTTGCGTTTTGCACTTGGGTTCTTTAGGAAGAACGTTAGCGAAATCCCTATGGGAGGGAGTCGGAGTTTCCACCAGCCGCAGGATGGGTCCGGGCTCGTGGCGTGAAGTCCCTTGGAGAAAGGCAACGTAGTACCCGTCAGCCGCAGGATGTGTCCGGGCTCGCGGTTGTATCTTTGATATTTTGTTTATTTGTTTTTGTTCCTTTTTATTGTTCCTAGTTTTCATCTTCATCCTCTACCTACGTCCACCTTCATCTTCTCCATCTCCAAGCCGTCGTCTCCATTCCCACCATAAGCCACCGGTCACCTCACCCGAAGATCCACCACAAACCGCCGGCCATGGCTCCGTAGCCGCCGACCTCATCCTTTCCCCTCTCTCCTTGGATTTCCTAATTAAGAGTGCATGATATTAGGAATTAATTTGAAATTCAAATTGTTTAAAATTTGAAATTCAAATTTCTTTCCTAATTTATTTCACCTATTTTAGGAAAAGAATTAGTTTAAGTTAATTTGAAATTCAAATTCAAATTGGATTTATTTATCACCTCTTTCAAATCAATTTCCAATTGAAATTCAATTAGAGCCGAATTTCCTCAGCTTTAATTCCTTTCATAACTTCCTAAATCAATTCACTGATTTTGGGGAAATGAACTCCATTTAATGCCTTACCTACCACACTTGGAAAATCTGAAATTTTACTCAGATTTCAATGCCAGAGCTGAAATTGTTTCAGTTTTCCTGGATAGAAAACTGTTTCAATTTTCCTGGACGGACAACTTGGAATTCCGCCCCCTCTTCAATCCCATAACCCCACCTTGGCATTCACTCACATTTATTTCCTTTTTCTCCTTATTTGCTCCAGCCGAAAATTTCAAAAGGATTAAAGCAGTAAATGCTTCCCTGAAATACGGGATTGAATTTAGGAAAATTAATTCACCTCCACCTTGGCAGTCACTCTTATTTATTTCCTTTTTCTCCCTATCTGCTCCAGCCGAAATATTCAAGAGGATCAATTTGAACTTTCAATTCAGATTGAATTTGGATACCATGCTTTCCTAATGTCTAAATCAATTTGCCTTCATTTTCATCCCCCGTAACTCCTCAATTAATTCCCTCATCTAAGGAATTAATTAAGGAATTTCCAAATCCTTCCTTAACTCCTCCCCTCACCCCATCAATCCAGTCGGCCCCCTCTCTCCCATGAGGTCTTTAATTTGAATTAATTCCCAAACCTTCCCTCAAAGTATTTGAGGAAATAATTCAAATTCCCTCAAATAATTTGCTGTCCAGTTAATTCCCGTAGGCAGAATTTTCTCAGCTTGTCTCTTCTCCATCAAAGCTCCAGCCATTAATTGCCTCACCTAGGCTTGCTGTCAGGTTCTTTTGGAGAGGAGACCCTTTCCCTAGCAAAGTTCAATTTCCGTTCTACATCAAAAAGGGAAATGAAAAATATGACTTTATGATATGATATGTTTAATGTTATGTTAGTATGAAATCATTTTATGTTATGTTCATATGAAATTGGCAACTAGCATATTATACAGTTTTTCTTGATTATTGTAGTTTAGAATTGTGTTTTACTTACTGAACTTTGGCTTAATGTTATTTGTTAACATTTTTTTCAGGTAAGTTTTAAGTAAATAAAAAATGAGTAGAAGAGATGGCAATATTTATCGTAGGAGAGGAGCTCCGGAAGAAAGGTAATTATGAATCTATTTGAGTTTTATGTTAATTGAGTTTTCAAATTGATGTTTTAGAGGCTCTTTCAAAATGTTAAGGTGATAGTTTTAGGAATTAGATATTTGACTTATCGTCCGACCATCCGTTCCCGCCTCGCCTACGCGAGCTCACCGGGCCGGGTCGTGACATAAATGATGGTAGTTGCAAGCTGAGTCCAACAAATGAAGTCATAGTCACAAGCTTCAAATGTGTGCACTTTATGTAGCTTGATCAAGGATGTCTGCAGTAAATGAATAACCTAGGGTGTAAATAGCCATTGTGGGTGATCCAATTAAGGCAAGTGATCCTCAGAGCAAGGTCAAAGCTAGGAGACTCCTTTGTAGGAGCTCACCAAGAATAATTGTATCATCAATATGTTTTCTCAAGATGAGTATGAACATTGCAAGCTCTGCAAGGGAGAGTAGCTACTTGATCATGGGCCGGCACCATCTATTACTCTGAGGGGTCATACTCCTTTTAGGCGACTACCAACTTGACCATGTGACCACCCTGATCGAGTTCCTTGATGGAAACCTACTAGATAAATAGGCATATATGAATATATGATTAATTCCCTGATTCACTTGCACCTAGGAAAAGATAATAGATTTATTATTTTTACCAAACAATATAAAAGGAGAGCAAATAAGAGTTACCACCTTGTTATTGCTGTTGCCTTGAAAGCTGAGCCCACTTTAGAGATTCTTCATTATGACATTAATTTGATGTGTTGTGTTATCTTCAACTATAAATAACAGTAAGGTGTACCGATGTAGCTATACTTCTAATCCAGTCCTTCAAGGCTTGCTCACACAAGCAAAAAGAAGTTGAAGAAAGTACTCCTCCGCAAGCACAACCAGATTGAGAGCAAGGAATAGAAGTCTACCTCGCCAATGAGCAAGATGAAGATAGTGGTTGTTGAGGCAAGCAAACCAACGACATCTACATTGAGAAAGATTGAAAATAGAACAGAGCAAGGTAGAAGCGACGGATGAGAGCTTGAAGAGGGCGATACTCTCGTCAAGCTCCGATGATGTGCCCCTTTCTGAAAGGCACGCAAGGCGATTCTATGCTATGCAGGAAAGCAAAGCGCCTGCTACAGCTAGTATGATCCTATAGATGCCACAACTCGTGAAGATAAGAGTTCTTTCTCGATTTTTTAGCAAGCTCTGTCTAGCGATCGAGTGTCACCGGCCTCGAGCAAGCCAAAAGTCCACTTAACCTTGAGCAATTTCTTAGAACATCCACCGAGTGAGTTTGAGGCGTCGTCGTTGATTCAATTGGCTTCTGGCTTCATGCCAAAATTGTAGATTTGCATGATAGACCTACTAGAGATTCTATTGAATCTCTTGGACAAAGAATTTTTGCTTTCAGATCCTCTTACCACTATACCACTAGAGCAACTCCACTGGTAGTGAGCATTGCGAGCCAATCAGCGCCACTAGGATTGTAAGTGAGCCGAGCCGGCCCCTATAGGGGAATTGGATTTATTTCCAACTTTACTAATTCTTAAAACTAAATTAAGAAGCTTTGACTCATCCTATTAATTGCTCCCTAATCTATGCATGTCGCCGACCCCTCTAGGGGAATTTTGAATTTATTTCCTAAAACCCCCTCTAGCTCCTCTTTGAAATATTTCTAAATCTCGTCCACCTCCTCCTTAGCCGAATTTCACTAAACCTTTTAATTAATTTGATTTCCAAGGAAAGCTCTCCCAATTTTAGAATCAAATTGAAGTCCTCCCCCCGCCACTCCTCCCATCTCTCTTACCCTTTTGGATTTATTTCAAATTATAATCCCCCTTCTTTCTAAAATCTGAAATTGTTTTCATATTTTATTTCTTGTCTCTCTCAAGATCAAAGCAAACCCTTTTGAGCTCTCCTCCCTTGGCCGACGTCTTCTCTACTTCCCGTTGACGAGAAACTTCTTTCTCTTCAACAATAGTCAAGAGTGCTAGCAATCCTTGGAAGACTTTGTCATCTAGCATCTATGAATGGCGGATCCAGAAACTGAATACGGCCTCTCCTACAACGAGCACGGATTTGTGTGTATCTTACAGTCAACCTTCTTCGACGTCAACCCAAGGATCGACCACACGGTAGAAGATTTCATCGAGCGAATCTTGGATACCTTGGTGGAGGCCATTGAAGAACAATTGGAGATCGTCGAGTGGAGGATCACCACCGATCCTTGACGAAGGTTTCCTACGTTCCCCTTTTCTATTATTTCTTGAATCTAACTTTTCTCGTTGTATGATTGTAGTCACGAAGGCCGACCGTCGACTACTTCTACTAAGCTTAATAAACGTAGGGTTTTGAGTGTACTTCTTTGTTTACTAATTATTATTATTAGATTAGGAATTTTTTATTGAAGCTACTATTCTGCATGATATTATTTCCTAATTTATTTTGAAGTTTCAAATCTCTGGTTATGTGACTTAGCCTAAACGGATGTGACCCCTCTTATGTTTTATTCCGTTGTTTTAAATAGTTGTAATTTTCTTCGTTACTCTCTAATCAAAAGTTGTGCAAGATCTTACAAAATTCACTGCATTCATACATAGTTCTACATCATCAAGAGAGAGGGGGAAGAAAGCTGTTGTGGCTGCTGTAGGGGGGAGAATTCAGCAACATTAAGGTAAGATATAAAGCAGACATAGATAATCTAGTTTTAGTGTGCTATAAATGATGAAATCATTTAGGAAATAACTGAATAGCTGCTGCTATATTGCTGAATTCAGGAACTAGGGAAGGAAAATGATGAAATCATTTAGGAAATAACTGAATTGCTGCTGCTATATGGCTGAATTCAGGAACGAGGGAAGCAGAATAGCTAAAGGACTGCTGTGATTGATATGGGACAGCTGTAGTTTGCTGTAATAACTTGAAAACAGCTGAATTGTGCAGTTTTCCTTCATTCCTCTCACTCATAGGTATCTCTATTCGCTGGAATGTTGAAGGCAGTATATGGAGGTGCTGAAAATTTACAGCTAATTGTAGAAATTAGGGAAGAGAACAAAGGAAAGAAGTTAGATTGAATGAAGAATAGCATAATTGAAGTGGTATACGAAAGGGGAAAGAATTAGAATACTTTAGGTGAATTAGTTTACCCAATTGTTCTGGAAGATGAGGTGAGATACCCAACAATGCTATAGGAATTAATAAATGTTTTCTCTAATTGCAATTCATATTTATTCATATCTATTCTAGTTGATAGCATTTAATTCTATTTACTTCAGTTTACTTCAGTTTATTCATGACTATGATTATTAAAAAAAAGTATTGTTTATAATATCATATATTATGAGGGATAAAAAGGATTGTTGGGAAAGTAAAATAAGGGCGAAGGACCTGACGAGCTAAGCCTACACTCTCAATTATAGAAGTTGGGAATTTAAACCCAACCTTGAATGAGAGAGCAGCTTCAATTCTAAATGTGGGAAATAAGGACCCAACATTGAATTGGAAGGCTGAAAGAGTGCAAAAGCTTATAATTATCATATGATTTGTTTAAAAATGTTGAATAGACAGCAAGTGGGAAAATAATGCTATGCATTTCTTACTATCAGTATGGAATTTCAATATGTTCTACCCATGTTATTATTAATGTTATGAAATTCTTAATTGTTAAACAATGTTATTAGTTATTATTTTTTATACATTTCTTGTGTATTTCATTGAGCCCTAGCTTATTTGCAGTAGTTGTACTGCATAAAAATGGAAGGAGCTCATAGGACCTTAAGGGGGGAATGACTATCTTGCCTTTGGTGTACATACTTGTTGGGTGTGCATAGAGATTCAAGTGTGAACTGTAAAAAATCTTTTGGGTATGTAAGTAAATTTTAAAAGTTCTAGTAAAGCTTTGTTTAAGTTAAGAAGTGAATTTTATTTGAGGTATATCATATGTGCTTCATATTATGAAATTCTTGATGTGTTAAGATTAGTTATGTTAGGATAGTTTGAATAGACTACTTTTTACTTATTTAATTATGATATCAATGTTTCAGAATGGAGTAAGTAAGAAGGTTTGTTCAGATTCTCCTTCTCTATTACACTCTAGTTTGACTGTAGAGGGGTTTAATTGGGGTGTGACACGGATAACTCTAAGGAGTAGCCATTACAACCTTCAAGGAAGATAATCGACAGGTAGAAGGTGGACTTTTCAACCCCCATAGAGAAGGACTTGATGGCAGTTCCAAAGGACGAGCTCGCATTTGAGAAAGAGGTTGAATCCTGCAAGAAATGTAAAAAAATAAAGTTTGTCCTCCGCAATGAATTCGCCATGAGGTAGGCAATTGAGAAAGAGGTTGAGTCCTTGAAAGCTAAGTTGGTAATGATGAAGGCGACTCACCAGGAGGAACTGGAGAATGACATCGCTTTGAAGGAGGCTAAGGAGTAGACGAGGAAGCAACTGGTTGAACAACTTGCCCGACAAGTAGTCAAATTCAGAGTGAAAAAAGAGAAGTGGGTGCCCTCCTTCCACACTCCCTAATACCATGAAATTCTTAGCAAGAGGTTCAGCTCTTGGATCGAGTATTGTTTAGATGAGCTGGTCACCTCCAAAGAGCTGAACAGTAAGTTTGAGGACAATGATATTTTCTTCAAGTTGATGTCTAACACCTCGGGGGAGAGTAGTAAGGTGAATACAACCACTGAATGAGATCGTCTTGCTTTTTTTTTTTTTTGCCTCCAAGGCATGCATAACTCAATTTTTAAGAAATGAAATTAAATACAATTTCTTGCTTACTAGTCCTTTTTTTGATAGATTTTATATTGTGACTCGCATGCATTATATTTGTTGCAACTCAGGCTTACGAGTTTATGATTTTGATGATAACAAATAATATTGATTAATCTTTTATTTCTCCTAGTATTTGTAGTGCATATTTGTTTGTGTGTTTACTAATATTTCAGGTATATCATGCACTGTTCTTTGAAGATTCAAGACTCAAGATTGTATTGAATTGGTTATATTAAATGAGTTTGTAACTTTCATTTCTTGAGTCGAGTTGTAATGATGTATGTTTGTTTGTCGATCGTGCACACACACAGAGGGAGCAAAAAAAAAGATTTTAAATATTTTAATTTTTTTGTACATCGTATTGTACGATCTGTATCGTATTGTACGATCTAGTGTAACATAAATTAATTAAAATATTTTATTTTTCATGAAAAAAATTATTTTTTTAACTATAACTACTTGTATTGTACGAACATCACATCGTATTGTACAATCTGATATAATTAGAAAGCACATCGTCCATTAAATTAGGTAAAAATTTGAATTTGAAAAGTTATTCTAATCGTATTGTACGATGTTTAAAATATTGCCTAATTTAATCATGTTATTATTCAATCAAAACGGCTTAATTTTGATATTTTGATCGTACTGTACGATCAACAGAGACGATCTTGGCCGTCCCATGCTTCGTCCTGGACGAACTGCTCGTTTTTTGAATTGTTCATACAACAAATCGTACAGGACGAACAACAATTGAACTATTCGTACAATACTAACTGGACATCGTACAATACTAATAGGTCAATTTCTGCACATCGTACTGGACGATCTTGCGATCGTACAATACGATATTTGACGGATGAATTGAGTTTTTTTAGCCCTCTATTTAAGCACTCTCATAAGACTTTGTAAGAATCTTTGGAAGTTATTGTGTCTTCATTCTTTTGGAGAAAATTTGAAGAAAGGACTTGAAAGGGAGAGAGGGAAGGGTGGAGTTTGAGAGAGGGAGAAGATCCTTGGAGGGGGTTTCAAGAGAGTGTGAAAGAGATTTCACACGGTTGCTCCGGCGAGCTTGCACCTCAGTGCCATTGGATTCAAGGTTCGTCTTGAGAGAAGTTTTGGGAAGAAGAAGATCTCTTTGGTGTCAAAGGACCCGGCTACTCCGCCGCACCGGGGACGGTGAAAGTGATTTTGTAAGGGCTTCTCCGCCTAGCCATGGGGGCTAAAGGAGAATCACTACAAGTTTAGTGTAATACTCGGAGGGTGCCTCTGGGGAGTGGACGTAGTTCATGGTTTGACCGAACCACTATAAATTGGTGTGTTCTTTCCTTTATTATTTCCGCATTCATTTTTATTGCGATTAATTGCGTGGGTGAAATTGATTACCTATCTTTTTGTTGTGAATGAAATTCGCTTCCGCATAAAGTTATAAAAAGATATTTGATGTAGAACGGTTAGGCGGCATTGCAAAGGAGAGGATCTCCTCTCCGAATATCTGACAGGAAGTCCTGATTTCACCAAAAACCTGAGAGGAATTCTCATATTTTCTCTTGAGAGAACGGGTAGGCGGCGTTGCAAAGGAGAGGATCTCCTCTCCGAATATCTGACAGGAAGTTTTGATTTCACCAAATACCTGAGAGGAATTCTCAGATTTTCTCTTGAGAGATGTAGAGAAAATTTGGGGAGAAGTCAAGCCTTATTGGAGAAGAGAAAAGCTGAGAGGAAACTTCCCTTCACAGGTTCTGGACTAGAGAGTGTGTCTAGTGTAATTAGGAGAGAGGGATGGGGAATCCTTAGCTGCAGTCTTTAGTAGGTAGAAAGTTCCATGTGGGATGAATTTTGAGAAGGATTGGGTGGAGAAAATCAACGTACCGAGCTTGTGTTAATTCGGCCAGCACAGCGGAGGATAGAATAGGAAATATGAGAGGGAGGGGAGAGGCCGTGACAGAAAAAAAAAAAGAGGCTGGCGGGATTGAGGGGTTGAGGGGAGGAGATAGGGAAGGATTTGGAATTCCTTAATTAATTCCTTAGATGAGGGAATTAATTGAGAAGTTACGGGTGATGTAAATTAAGGCAAATTGATTTGGACATTGGAATTAGGAAAGCATGATATTAAATCCAATTTGAATTGAAAGTTCAAATTGATCCTCTTGAATATTTCGGCTGGAGCAAATAAAGAGAAAAAGGAAATAAATATGAGTGAATGCAAAGGTGGGAGTTACGGGATTGAAGAGGGGGCGGAATTCCAAGTTGTCCTTCCAGGAAAACTTAAACAGTTTTCTGTCCAGGAAAACTGAAACATTTTTCAGCTTTGGGATTGAAATCTGAGAAAAATTTCAGATTTTCCAAGTGTGGTAGGTAGGGCATTTAATGGAGTTCATTTCCCCAAAATCAGTGAATTGATTTGGGAAGTTAGAAAAAGAATTAAAGCTGAGGAAATTCGGCTCTAATTGAATTTCAATTGGAAATTGATTTGAAAGAGGTGATAAATAAATCCAATTTGAATTTCAAATGGATTTAAATTAATTCCTTTCCAAAAATAGGTGGACTAAATTAGGAAAGAAATTTGAATTTCAAATTTTAAACAATTTGAATTTCAAATTAATTCCTAATATCATGCACTCCTAATTAGGAAATCCAATGAGAGAGGAGGCCGGTGGCTAGGGATCCATGACCGGCGGTTTGTGGTGGATCTTCGGGTGAGGTGACTGGCGGCTTGAGGTGGAAATGAAGACGACGGCTTGGAGATGGAGAAGATGAAGGTGGACGTAGGTAGAGGATGAAGATGAAAACTAGTAACAACAAAAAGGGACAAAAACAAAGATAGAAAGAAGATAAAACGAAAGAGAGAAAATAAAACCGCGAGCCTTGGACTCTTCTGAAGACTGACGGGTGATCTGTTGCCCTTCTCCAAGGGACTTCAAATCACGAGCCCAGACCCATCCTGCGGTTGGTGACCACTCTGATTCCTCTCCATAGGAATCTCACTCTCGTTCTCTCCCAAGAACACAAGTGTGGAACACAAAATTTTCATATCCATTAACCCTCCTCTTACAATAGCTTGAGGCCCTATATATATGCCACAACATGAGAAAAATTAAACATTACAAAATTGCCCCTTTGGCCACAATACTCACATAAACTAACCTAGAGGTAAAACAGAAAATAACTAAAAATAAGAGCTAAAATTCAGAAAATAAAATTGAAATGACAATTTAAATTAGAGTCGTCGATTTACGACGCCTCCTGTGATAGATGCGCCAAATCTTCGTGCCGATGTCCGCATCAATATTTCTTTTCATTAAAGAAGTTTTTAATCATCCAATTCACCCCCCTCTTGGCGCATCTCGCAATTTCAATATCTAGTGTGTGCTACAACCAACGAAGCCGATGAACGAGGAGTTTGCTCGAGGCTAGTGTGTACTAGACTGAGCAAACAAAAGGATGTAGACAACTAGTATGCGGCCAAGTCTGAGAGGTCTGAGTTCGGATCATTGGGTGTATATAGTGCAGTGAAAATCGAACCAAATAAACACAGCCAAACAACGTCTATGCAAAGGCTGAGCTCAAGTGCGACAAAAGCGATGTGAGCAAAAGCCATACTATATCGGGACCTCAATCGCAAACATGATGGAAAGACAACACCAGGATACAAAATTCTATCTAATGATCATGAGCATTTATGGCCCACAACTATATCATATGCAGCAATTCTTCATTCAATAATTCACTGAAAACACTATGAATCACTAACCTATCTGCAAAAAAAATTGGCTTATGGATATTGAGAGCAATAGCAATATCATATAGATCCATCTCAGGGCTAAGAAATTTTCAAAAGAAAAAGATCTAACTAGAAAGCAAAAGAATTCATCGCAGAACGTGAAATTTATAAACATTAGATTGAAACAAAAGCTGAAAATCAACTATCTAAAAACTGGATATTGTCAACATATAATATGCCAATGGCATTATAAGAGAAGGTGTGATGTATTTCTTTTTAGCACACCACAAAAATGAATTTAAGAAAAGGATTTATAAAGCCACCTAACATAACTGATAATAATGATGATGTTGATTATGCATTATATGAGAGAGTTCAGCTAATAGTTATGAAAGACACGAGGAGCTTTCAATGCAATACCAAGGAGTTTGGAAACATACCTGCACCAATGCAGCAGATAACAAGCAGGATAAAATACCCTTAACAGTCAGAGCCTATACCACAGAAATTCAAACAACAGGAAGATGGAAATAAATATAAGATCATAAACCAAGAAGTTCCAAGATGCAAAATTGATGTACCTTCAACATAAGCAGAAGCAAGGGTGGGGCAAAGAGGAGAACATTCATTTTCACTGATACAGCTGCACTGTCGCAAGAATACAATTAAAGTAGTCTAAAAAGCATTAACTAATTCCAATGTGCATGAAAACAAATCATGATCAATAGAAAATTTTCAATGATGGAATAACATTCAAGAACATCATAATCACCTGAAGATTATTAAAAAGGAATGCCATTTTTGATAGAGAAGCAAAAGCATCGCAGCATGAAGCATAGTCATCGCAACACAGTCATTAAATAGGCGAAGCATAAATATTGAGTGAACTCTCTTTGACAGGCAAAGCAACACAAATGCCCACCAAGGAAGCTGCAATTTGCACCAAATGGATAACCAGTCAAGGGCCGGAGAACCCATATGAGACTAATAAAATGGTAAAATATATGGTTAAGCATATAAGTAAAATAGATTTAAGGAAAGAAAACTCACACACACTTCAACTGAGGTCATCTAATATGATATTAAACATGACAAAATTGCATGATATCATTAGCATGCCTTTGACACTTTACGAACCCAAATTAATCTAAGGTTTACTGAAATTTTTTAACCTTGGTTAAAAAAAAGATACCTAACAGTTGAAAAAATAAACCATTGTCACCTGCCGTGGTTATAAAGGTTATTAAGTTATGAAGGCTAAAGATATTAACAAAAAGGGGAAGAAAAGATAGAAATAAAGACAAAGGATAAAAGTCAACGAAAATATCATGGAAAGGGCCGGAAATGTGTATTAGAGTTCACAAGTCTTTAAGTTTCTGGCGTCATTCCAATTTAGTACATAAAAGATACTTAAAATTATGCTATATATTTCATGCCAATGTTGTGGTAATCACGTGGGTCACCAAAAAAAAAAACAGAACCAAACATGTTGGATAGGCCAGGTAAGAAATTTTAAGACTGAATAGATGGAGGATGAGGAACAAAGCATGGATTAAGTTATTGTCTAGGCTTGATTGTTGAACTTGAATGTATTAAATTAAACTTTGCTGAACCAATTCTTTATTTCCTAATAGATGCTCCCAAGCTCAATTGGCGAGGTTTGCTACTGATGAATCTTCTTTGTCTCTTTCGTCAATTGGTAGTGTTTGGCTTTATATTGGATGCAAACCTAATTAGATAAACCGCATTGTATTATTTATATTAGACCAGTCCAACCTAGACCAGCTATATTCTATAGGAGGCAGAACTCCTCTTCTGCCAAACAATCCCATCCCCTCTGTGTGGGGTCCAATAGGCGGCATTAAGTGGGATTTAATGAAGTTTAGGAGGAAAAATTCAAAGGAGGGGTTGTTTAGAGATTTCTTTGATTATTGTATGCTCTAAGTAGGATGTTTCCTAGGGTTAGCGTATCAAATGTTTTGCTGATTTTATTTTTCTTTGTTGTTTTTGGACTCTAGCGGGATCCAGAGATTTGGGAGAGTCAGATCCTCCTCTCCAATTGAGGATCCATTGTATCTTGTTGTTTTCTTCCAACTATTCTCAGTATAACTGTTTCTCGCTAGTGTTTCCACCAAAATTCTTCTTATTTCTAATTTTGAACCTTACTAAAATTCAAATTCAGCCAAATTAACTTTAATTTCTACAAGTGTATCTTATCAAATTGGTATCAAAGCGCATCGATTATTGGTACATGTGGCCGAAAGAAAATTAGAAGTTTTGGAAGGGGAGATAGACCAACTGAAATCAGAATTTGGAAAAAAGATTTCGAATTTTAAAAATCAAATTTCATATGTCCATGAAAAGATGGATAGAAAGTTTAACATGGTTGAAAAAATGCTGAGGAAATTTTAAAAATGTCATCATCAGAATTTTATATAGAATATTCAAATAGAAAATAATCATAATAATTTTTAAAATTATTAAACTTATAATTATTTGTATATTTATAATTATTCAAATAAAAAATAATTAATAATAAATTTTTGAAGTTCTAAAACTTCTCTCTAAATGTGAAATTAAATTATATTAAGAAAAATAAAAAATCAAAAAAATATTATATATATATATATATATATATATATATATATATATATATATATATATATATATATATATATATATATATATATATATATATATATAATTTATAAATGTAAATTGTACCTAAATATATAACATAAATTAGTAATTATTTATATTAAATTTATATATTTATATATAAACTAAATTTTTATAAAATATAAATTAAAATTGAAGATTGGAGATATTTATATTTAATTTTAAAATTATGCAATATATTATACATGTATGAATTTTATTTATTTTTTAGTCTCAAAATTCTTAGAAGTATGAAATTTTTAAGATTAAATTAGCATAATTATTATGTTTATTTTAATAATGTTTGATAATATTATTATTTATTATGTCATCCAATTCGACGAACTGTGAATCTCTCCTTCTTCCAGTTCGTTGACCGGTCCGGCTTCACAACCTTGATAAATACTCATTCTCCATTGTTTCATATTGAGTGCCACTTTTGGTATTACTTCTATTTCCACACTTTCTATTGCACTTCTTTAATCCACATTACCTTGGGTCTAATATTTTTTTCTTCATAATCCTTCAACGTCAATTTTATTTGACCACTCTATTAGTGCATCTTCTAACCTCCACTAGACGTGCACAAACTACATGTGTTTTCACTAAGTTATCATCAATAACTAACATTTTCATAATCTCTTCTAATCCTCTTCAATCTAACTTTACTAGTTTTGCCATGTATCCAATTTAAAGTTCTCATGCTCAACAAGTTCAAGAATCTGTTAAACATAACCTACATAACCAAAAATTATTAAATTTTAGACAATTTTGTTTGTAACAACAAAATCTTACATATCTACAAATATAACACCAAAGTGCATCAATTTACAATAAAATCACCCAAATCTTGAAAAGGATAACAAGAAAACTAGCTTTCATTCTCAACAATTTATTAAATTCCTAATTGTTTGGTTATATCAAACTAAAATACATGGGTTTGCTAATTCTTTTTTTAATGCTTAGGTGTTAGTTTATAAATATGAAAGATTTTGATGGCACGCGCACAAGCTAACACATACCACATCAATACTCTGATATATCATAAAGACGATCCCCAAATTTACAATGTAGAGAACGCCAAATAAAATCTGCAAGGACAAGAAAAGAACTTGTGGTAAATTTTTAGGAAGTAATAATCAATAATTTTATTCACAAAAACAAAAAACAAAAACTGCATTGGGTTCTTGAAATCAAAATTAGATCCAATGTACTGATAACTTGTAGTCATGCAAAACTAAAAAATAAAGATGCATCATAAGAATTTTATCATACTCTAAGAGAAGCTCTGCACAACTCTTTTGCATTATTATTTTCAATTAAGAAGCAAGCATTCCAAAATATTCAAGATATAGCTCAGTCTGCTATCATGCAAAGCTACACTTGGAGCGACAGAAGGGACTCCCCTTTAAGTATACCACCATGCCTAGTCCATTATATTCTCTCCATGAGTAATGCAATTGCAAATTGTTTAAGTCTATTTTTATCATCTTATTTTCAATATGTGAAACACCATCTCTCTAAGATAAAATCAAATTTATCAATCTATCCATCCAAGTTTTATCACATGTCAAACATAACAATCTCTGTTTTTAGCTATGTCTCTCAAGTTGTATAAGACATATTTATAGTAATTTGGCTAACAAAAACAATGCAAACCATGTAATTATAGTGCATTATGCAGAAAGTTTGTTTATTTCAAACTATATGGAGTATGGTCCATTGGTCATTGTATTCCAGAGCAAATAAAATGTTCTTAATTCAAAAGCTCCCCAAAATAGATTGCACAAGCAAAAAAAAAAACAGAATAGAGCATCATAGATATCACCCAAAAAAATATGAAACAAACAAAAAATTCAAATAACAATGAAAAGGACATGAGGCTTCAAAAAAATAAAAATAAGTATTAGTTGATCTTCGCTGAGGTGAAATTCAACAAGACTTTGGCCAAGAGGAGAATCAGAATCAACTCTAAACGGAGCAGCTAACTATACAACAAACAGCAAAAAAATTATACAATAGAATTGTAATGTTACCTGTGCAGGAAGGACCTGACCACCAGTAAGAAACTTTATTGCAGAATACACATAAAGAAATCCAGCAGGATAAACCAAGGGTCCTGTATCTCCCTTCAGATTGCTGTAGTCCCTCTCTCCACCCAGGAATCCATCAACCTGTCCTTGACACCAATAGAAACACGTCCAAAAATGAACAACGAACGTAATTATTTAAAAAACCCCTATCATCAAAGTTTTAAGAATCTTATAGCATTTCAATACCTGTGACATATAGGCATCCCAATCAATCTTAGTATCTGAAACAGAAATAAGGAACCCGAAGTCCAGTAAGAACATGATAATTACCTAGCAAGTAAACCTACTTAACACATACTGAAAAGGCTTCATTGTCTTACATGGGACGAAGTAGATGATTAATGCGACTAAGATGACTTCGGCGACGAGTAAGGCGGATGTCAAGGCTGCTGATTTAGAGATCCAGTAGCCTTTACTATATTTAGCTGACGATTTAGTCCCAAAATACAAGCCTCTCGCCATCTATCAATGCAGTGACGTTTCCTACTTCCAAAAGCCGAATTTTCGCAAAAGCTATAAGCGATCCAGAACTATATTCTCGTAATAATTTATATAACAAATCAAACAGATGATTTTCTCTATCAACAAAGAAATTGAGATGGTGAGGACGAGAAGTCAACGACGTGACTACAAAACTCTGGAAGGCGATATCGCCCGATCTCGCATGAGCATCCTAGATATCTTCGCACTTCGGCTATACGCCGATGACTCAATTACCCCGATCAATTTCTTGGATATTTGAGCGCGAGATGCTGCTCCGTTAACCTAAGGGGTGTTTGGTATGGGATTGGATTAACTTTAATGGGATTGGAATCATTGGATTAAATCCCGTAAATTCTTATTTAGTAAAGTCTGATATTTATAAATTCTGAAAAGTGTTTGATACGATCAATGTTAAATTCTATTAAATTTTTATAAGTTGTTGGTGACATATTATAGTATTTAAAATAGTTGAAGATTTAAAATTGAAAGAGTAATACTAAATTACATCAATATGTTTGTTGCGGCCTGGAATATTCGCGGCGGTAGAGAAATATTTAGTTTAACGTCTTAGCATTGTACGAAGATCCAGCACACAAGCAGATAAGTGAGAGGGTGTAGCATTCATAAGAGACACCAGAGTTTTTACGTGGAAAACCCCTGAAAAGGGGGAAAAACCACGGGGCCTGGCCCAGTTTGAATGAATCCACTAGTATTTGTAGTCGATTACAAATGAGGCCCTTCCTTAGGAGAAGGCCTTGGATTGATGTAGCAAATGTACATCATATAGATTGCATTACATGGTAAGAGTTACATATACAGGTTTGTTTGGCCTGAAGGACCGTAGTCGGCCGGAGACCGTAGTCGGCAAGAGACTGTAGTCGGCCGGAGACCGTAGTCGGCAGGAGACCGTAGTCGGCCGGAGATCGTAGTCGGCCGGAGACCGTAGTCGGTAGGAGACCGTAGTCGGCATGAGACCTTAGTCGGCCGGAGACCGTAGTCGGCAGGAGACCGTAGTCGGCCGGAGACCGTAGTCGGCAGGAGACCGTAGTCGGCAGGAGACCTTAGTCGGCCGGAGACCGTAGTCGGCCCGAGACCGTAGTCGACCGGAGACCGTAGTTGGCCGGAGACCGTTGTCTGGTGATGGAGGTCGGACGGACCGTATTAGGCGACAGTGGTCAGAAGGTCCGTAGGCGGTAGGAGATAAGGAGTCAGGTGTTAGTCCCAGTGTCACTTGGAAGATCGGGTGTTGATGGTCTGGCCTTGAGTAGGACGTCGGATCTTAATCAGGACGTCAGGTCTTCAGCAGGACGTCGGGTCTTCAGTAGGACGTCGGGACTTAACGTCGGGCCTTGAACAAGACGTCGAATCTTTGGCAAGACGTAGGGATTGAGTGTCGGGCCTTGAATGAGACGTCGGGTCTTTGGCAGGACGTCGGGTCTTCAGTAGGACGTAGGGGCTGAACGTCAGGCCTTAAGGTGGTGGTCCGGCGAGGTTCTGCGGTGGTCCGGCGAGGTTCCTGCGGTGGTCCGACGAGGTTCCTGCGGTGGTCCGGCGGTGGTCCGGCGAGGTCCTGCGGTGGTCCGGCGGTGGTCCGGCGGCTGCTGAGGAGGAGCTCCTTCCTTCTCCTCTTCCTTCTCTTCTTGCTTTGATCTCCCTCTTATGAGAAATGAGGGCTCTATTTATAGATTTTCTGGAGTGGCATGGCCCGTAAATAGGCATGAGATCAGGGGCGAATAGGGAGTGGTCCAATGGACGGCCGATATTGAATCCTACGATCATGCACCGTTCATTGGACATTTGAAGGCCTTAGTGATGTCGGAATTTTGTGATCTTGGGCTCGTTGGATTTGTCTCGTCGAGCCCTTCGATTCGAGTATAAGCTTGTCAAAATCGGAGTCCGTTTGGTAACTCAAATTGCTGTTTGAACCTTTCGACAGCGCTTTGGACCCTTGATTTGGACTCAGTTAGGCTCGGATTGGGTCGATCTTGGTGTCGTTGGGTTTGTATTTCCGAGACGCTCAGTTTGACTGTAAGCCCGCTGAAATCGGAGTTCGGATGCTCCTGGATTTAATTTTTGAAGTTTCCAACTAGCTTTTGCCTCGAGATTCGTGCCCGATCAAGATAATTTTTGCATGACGTATCAGTTGCCCCCCTATTTTCGGACGTCGAAGCTCTAGGAGTCCGAAAATATTTGTTTCGAAATTTTTCACCGGTCGAATTGCAAAAAATTGATTTCCAAAAGTTGAATATTTGCACAAACTTGACTGTAGAGGCCTCGGTGAGCTCCGAAAGTATCAAAATTGAGTCCGGAACGACGAAAAACGTGTCCAGGGACCCCAAAAACGTCAAATTTGGTCCGTTCTGGCAAAAAATCGGAGCCCGAAAACGTTTGACGGCCGAACCGGCAAGCCAGCCGGCCGGCCGCCACCGCCGGCGGCCCCGCCGGCGAGCCCGCGCGTCAGCGGGCTGAAGGGGCGCGCGTGAGGCGCCCCTTGAAAGGCGGTTAAGGGATTTTTATTTTTATTTTTTTTTTTTTTTTTTTTTTGTGTGGGGCCCGCATGGAATTTTTTAAGCCAAAAAATTCCGAAAAAAATGCAGAAAATTCCAAAAAATTCCGGAAAAATTCTGAAAAATTCATAAAATTTCAAATTTTTTGAGAATTCTAGAAAACTCTAGAAACTTCCCATCTTCACTCAAAAAAAACTATAAATAGGCCCCCCAGGCCCTTAGAAAAATTGTCCATTCTCCTCTTCTTCTCCTCTTTTCTTTTCTTCTTCTCTCCTTCTCCTCCTTTCTTCTCATCTCCCTCTGTCCTTTCTATTGAGGCCTTCCCTCAGTTTTCTGAGGCCCCTCTCTTGGCAAGGAAGTCCGGAGATTTTCTTCTTTCATCATCTCCCTCTGTCCTTTCTATTGAGGCTTTCCCTCGATTTTTCGAGGCCCCTCTCTTGGCAAGGAAGTCCGGAGATTTCCCCTTCTTCTCTTCTCCCTCTGTCCTTTCTATTGAGGCTTTCCCTCGATTTTTCGAGGCCCCTCTCTTGGCAAGGAAGTCCGGAGATTTCCCCTTCTTCTCTTCTCCCTCTGTCCTTTCTATTGAGGCCTTCCCTCGATTTTTCGAGGCCCCTCTCTTGGCAAGGAAGTTCGGAGATTTCCCCTCCTTCTCTTCTCCCACTGTCCTTTCTATTGAGGCCTTCCCTCGATTTTTCGAGGCCCCTCTCTTGGCAAGGAAGTCCGGAGATTTCCCTTATCCCTCTTTTCTTCGAGAGATCTTGTGGAGTTCCGATGTTTGGTGGTTGGCAATGGAGGTCAGATAGACCGTTGTAAGGTGAGAGGTTGGAATGACGTGCAAACTTCCAGCATCGGGGAGAAGTATGATGACAGGCAAGAATTCAACATCGGGTAGTCATACAGCGTCGGGTAGAAGACCGACTAAAGTCTATTAACTGGTAGAAGTCCGACATCTGGTAAAAGTACGAAGTCGGGTGGAGGTGCAGCGTTGGGTAGAAGACCGACAAAGATTCGTCGACGGGCAGAAGTCCGATGACGAGTAGAAGTCCGCTGACGAGTAGAAGTCCGACGACAGGGAGAAGTCCGACGTAATGTAGAAGTTCGGCCTCGGGCAGAAGACCGATGAAAGTTTGTCGACGGGCAGAAGTCCGACGACAAGTAGAAGTCCGCTGACGAGCAGAAGTTCGACGACAAGGAGAAGTCCGACGTCGGGTAGAAGTATGGCCTCGGGCAGAAGTCCGATGAAAGTTCATTGACGGGCAGAAGTCCGACGACGAGTAGAAGTCTGTTGACGAGTAGAAGTTCGACGACAAGGTGAAGTCCGACGTCGTGTAGAAGTACGGCCTCGGGCAGAAGTCCGATGAAAGTTCGTCGATGGGCAGAAGTCGGACGACGAGTAGAAGTCCGCTGACGAGCAGAAGTTCGACGACAAGGAGAAGTCCGACGTCGGGTAGAAGTATGGCCTCGGGTAGAATTCCGATGAAAGTTCATCGACGGGCAGAAGTCCGACGACGAGTAGAAGTCTGTTGACGAGTAGAAGTTCGACGACAAGGTGAAGTCCGACGTCGTGTAGAAGTACGGCCTCGGGCAGAAGTCCGATGAAAGTTCATCGACGGGCAGAAGTCCGACGACGAGTAGAAGTTCGCTGACGAGCAGAAGTTCGACGACAAGGAGAAGTCTGACGTCGGGTAGAAGTATGGCCTCGGGTAGAAGTCTGATGAAAGTTCATCGACGGGCAGAAGTCCGACGACGAGTAGAAGTCTGTTGACGAGTAGAAGTTCGACGACAAGGTGAAGTCCGACGTCGTGTAGAAGTACGGCATTGGGCAGAAGTCCGATGAAAGTTCATCGACGGGCAGAAGTCCGACGACGAGTAGAAGTCCGCTGACGAGCAGAAGTTCGACGACAAGGAGAAGTCTGACGTCGGGTAGAAGTATGGCCTCGGGTAGAAGTACGATCAAAGTTCGTCGACGGGCATTAGTCCGATGAAAGGAAGAATTTTGACGTCGTGTAATAGTCCGTCGAAAGTCCAATGATGTATAATCTATCCGAGGTTGTTTGTCAGAGCCTTTACTCGATGATGTTAACCGATATTGGATCCGACAATGATGTAAGACCTGTCCGAGGTTGTATGTCGGAGACTTTGCTCGACGACGTTAACCTGTGTGGAAGAGGTCGGGAGAATCCACCAAGGATGTGAGACCTTTCCGAGGTTGTATGCCGGAGCCCTGCTCGACGACGTTAACCTGTGTGGAAGAGGTCGGGAGAATCCACCAAGGATGTGAGACCTTTCCGAGGTTGTATGTCGGAGCCTTTGCTCGACGACGTTAACCTGTGTGGAAGAGGTCAGGAGTATCCACCAAGGATGTAGGACCTTTCCGAGGTTGTATGCCGGAGCCCTGCTCGACGACGTTAACCTGTGTGGAAGAGGTCGGGAGTATCCACCAAGGATGTAGGACCTTTCCGAGGTTGTATGCCGGAGCCCTGCTCGACGACGTTAACCTGTGTGGAAGAGGTCGGGAGAATCCACCAAGGATGTGAGACCTTTCCGAGGTTGTATGCCGGAGCCCTGCTCGACGACGTTAACCTGTGTGGAAGAGGTCGGGAGAATCCACCAAGGATGCAGGACCTTTCCGAGGTTGTATGTCGGAGCCTTTGCTCGACGACGTTAACCTGTGTGGAAGAGGTCAGGAGAATCCACCAAGGATGTAGGACCTTTCCGAGGTTGTATGCCGGAGCCCTGCTCGACGACGTTAACCTGTGTGGAAGAGGTCGGGAGTATCCACCAAGGATGTAGGACCTTTCCGAGGTTGTATGCCGGAGCCCTGCTCGACGACGTTAACCTGTGTGGAAGAGGTCGGGAGAATCCACCAAGGATGTGAGACTTTTCCGAGGTTGTATGCCGGAGCCCTGCTCGACGACGTTAACCTGTGTGGAAGAGGTCGGGAGAATCCACCAAGGATGCAGGACCTTTCCGAGGTTGTATGTCGGAGCCTTTGCTCGACGACGTTAACCTGTGTGGAAGAGGTCAGGAGAATCCACCAAGGATGCAGGACCTTTCCGAGGTTGTATGTCGGAGCCTTTGCTCGACGACGTTAACCTGTGTGGAAGAGGCCGAGAGAATCCACCAAGGATGTAGAACCTTTCCGAGGTTGTATGCCGGAGCCTTTGCTCGACGACGTTAACCTGTGTGGAAGAGGCCGGGAGAATCCACCAAGGATGTAGGACCTATCCGAGGTTGTATGCCGGAGCCTTTGCTCGACGACGTTAACCTGTGTGGAAGAGGCCGGGAGAATCCACCAAGGATGTAGGACCTATCCGAGGTTGTATGTCGGAGCCTTTGCTCGACGACGTTAACCAGTGTGGAAGAGGTCGAATCGGATCCCCCTGGGATCGATTTTGCCTTGATTGGGAGAGGGCGTATGCCACGTGTATCCTGAATCAAAGGTTAAGAAGGGTCTATCTTTAGACCATTACTGCCTTTTTGAGGTTGAAATCAAGACCTTGTCCAACGAGTAAAAGCTCAGCAGGGGACTGTATAAGGCTTGTAATTGATTGGAAATATCCTTGTATGTCGCTGAGATTTTCCCAAAATATCATCTTGATATATAAAGCATAAGATGATCTTTTTAACCAGAATTTGGGTCAAAGTTGCCCCCTAGTCCGCATCTGATGCAATAATGACTGATGTCAGGAAGTTGATAAGAGCAATCTTTTGGGATTGGAGCAGAAGTTGCCCCCCAGTCGGGAATCACATTCCCACAGACGGCGCCAAACTGTTGCGGCCTGGAATATTCGCGGCGGTAGAGAAATATTTAGTTTAACGTCTTAGCATTGTACGAAGATCCAGCACACAAGCAGATAAGTGAGAGGGTGTAGCATTCATAAGAGACACCAGAGTTTTTACGTGGAAAACCCCTGAAAAGGGGGAAAAACCACGGGGCCTGGCCCAGTTTGAATGAATCCACTAGTATTTGTAGTCGATTACAAATGAGGCCCTTCCTTAGGAGAAGGCCTTGGATTGATGTAGCAAATGTACATCATATAGATTGCATTACATGGTAAGAGTTACATATACAGGTTTGTTTGGCCTGAAGGACCGTAGTCGGCCGGAGACCGTAGTCGGCAAGAGACTGTAGTCGGCCGGAGACCGTAGTCGGCAGGAGACCGTAGTCGGCCGGAGATCGTAGTCGGCCGGAGACCGTAGTCGGTAGGAGACCGTAGTCGGCATGAGACCTTAGTCGGCCGGAGACCGTAGTCGGCAGGAGACCGTAGTCGGCCGGAGACCGTAGTCGGCAGGAGACCGTAGTCCGCAGGAGACCTTAGTCGGCCGGAGACCGTAGTCGGCCCGAGACCGTAGTCGACCGGAGACCGTAGTTGGCCGGAGACCGTTGTCTGGTGATGGAGGTCGGACGGACCGTATTAGGCGACAGTGGTCAGAAGGTCCGTAGGCGGTAGGAGATAAGGAGTCAGGTGTTAGTCCCAGTGTCACTTGGAAGATCGGGTGTTGATGGTCTGGCCTTGAGTAGGACGTCGGATCTTAATCAGGACGTCAGGTCTTCAGCAGGATGTCGGGTCTTCAGTAGGACGTCGGGACTTAACGTCGGGCCTTGAACAAGACGTCGAATCTTTGGCAAGACGTAGGGATTGAGTGTCGGGCCTTGAATGAGACGTCGGGTCTTTGGCAGGACGTCGGGTCTTCAGTAGGACGTAGGGGCTGAACGTCAGGCCTTAAGGTGGTGGTCCGGCGAGGTTCTGCGGTGGTCCGGCGAGGTTCCTGCGGTGGTCCGGCGGTGGTCCGACGAGGTTCCTGCGGTGGTCCGGCGGTGGTCCGGCGAGGTCCTGCGGTGGTCCGGCGGCTGCTGAGGAGGAGCTCCTTCCTTCTCCTCTTCCTTCTCTTCTTGCTTTGATCTCCCTCTTATGAGAAATGAGGGCTCTATTTATAGATTTTCTGGAGTGGCATGGCCCGTAAATAGGCATGAGATCAGGGGCGAATAGGGAGTGGTCCAATGGACGGCCGATATTGAATCCTACGATCATGCACCGTTCATTGGACATTTGAAGGCCTTAGTGATGTCGGAATTTTGTGATCTTGGGCTCGTTGGATTTGTCTCGTTGAGCCCTTCGATTCGAGTATAAGCTCGTCAAAATCGGAGTCCGTTTGGTAACTCAAATTGCTGTTTGAACCTTTCGACAGCGCTTTGGACCCTTGATTTGGACTCAGTTAGGCTCGGATTGGGTCGATCTTGGTGTCGTTGGGTTTGTATTTCCGAGACGCTCAGTTTGACTGTAAGCCCGCTGAAATCGGAGTTCGAATGCTCCTGGATTTAATTTTTGAAGTTTCCAACTAGCTTTTGCCTCGAGATTCGTGCCCGATCAAGATAATTTTTGCATGACGTATCAATGTTGATTATAAATTTGAGATAAATCTATACCAAATAATAAACTCAACATAACATCATACAATAGAAACTAGTAAAATGAGAAAGGGTACATGACACCATGAATAATTTTTTTTGAACACCGATTGACTACTATGTGATAGTACACTGCACCATGATAGAGAAGTTGATATTTCATGCATTGGAGAGTAACTTCCTCATGACGATCGATTTCTTTGACAATTTATTTGAAATAAAAAAATCATGAAATAATTAAAAAATGTATTCAAATGTGAAATATTATAAATGCATATAGAAATTCTTACAAGGGCATTCCACATGTTTGTTGTGATGGCATACATTATCGCTTCTCCTTAAATTCTTTCTCCTATTGTATATGCAAGTTAGGATCTTAATATGACATTTCAACTTCGTCGCGTTCAGTATCATACTTTATTTTCATCTGTGATATATTGAAATACATATCATGTCCATAATATCGACCTATAAAGTTGTGTAAAATTGCACATGCAATAATCAAGTCAGCTTTATCACTAAGATGAAACTTTCTCAGGTGTGTCACCACTTGAAAATGTTCCTTCCAAATTCCAAAGACCATCTCTGTCATATTTCGCAATTGGACATGTCAGTGATTAAATAATTCTTACTGATTTGTATATCTTCTAGATGTACTTCCTCGATGGTCAGTTAGGTGATATTGATATCCTAGAAAAGGTGCAATCAACTTATCAGTGTTTGCATAAACTGAAACAACTAAGTAATAATGATTGTGGGGCACTCCAAACTGATATTTCTCCACAACCCATCTTAGCACACCCATATTCGCATCTAAACCTTCCCACCCATATGCTATATACACAAACTATTTATCAAATGACACTGCAGCCATTACATTTTGTTAAGTGAAGCTCTTACAGTTATGATAACAATTATGTAAGTTGTTACTGACTGTTGCAGGAATATGAGTGTGGTCAATTGCATCAAATGCATTCATGAAGTAAGGGTAAAACATTGCATTTGAACGTACATATGGATGACATTTTGCATCTCCCTGTGGTAAATTAATAAATTCATCTGTGAATGATACAATAGAATGTATAACCATATTGAAGTACTTGATAATTATTTATAATGAATGGTGGAAGAACTCACACAATTAGCGGTAACTATGAGCATGTGCAACTCCTCGCAAGAATATACCTAATTGCTCAGCTACAAACATATTATTTGTGTCACACAAATGTCAATAGCTTACTGGTAGGCATCAGGAGGTAACATAAAGCATTGGTACGCTCTGTCTGGATGGCCAACAAGGACATCAAGCACATATCGATGTCCAATATATGTCCTATCAAACATTAGCCGCCTAATTGGTTGTTCTTCATCCGTGGAAGAATTTTCTTAAATGATAGATGGAGTGGTTTTAGCAATAGCACCATCAACATGAAGCTGTAAGTCTATCATGTCAAATAAAACATCAAGAAGTACTCCTCACAAGTAATTAGACATGATTGCATAATTACAGATATTTGAATTCATTAATAAATTTAAATTGGAACGACATAAATAATAACGCTTTAACAAAATAAAGCAAACTAAAACATACAACATAAAATAGACTATGTGAAGCAAAACAACATAAATCAAACCAACTTCAAGCAAACTCGCACAGTTGTCGATAACCCAAATTTAGAAATAGTATGATAAGCTAAGCAAACTATAACCAAGCTTATATCGCGAAAAAATATGGATGCGTGCTGACAACATATTATATCCATTCAACAAGAACATTCCCTTCCCAAGTCATGAGTATTGCTTTGTTATCATTATTTTCTTTAAGCGTGTCCTAAACAGTTAGGAGAGCTTGTGTTGTTAAGTTCTTTGATTGTCCTAACTTTGCCAAATAATCTGTCATAGTGTACAGATCATTGTGTTGAATTGTTTCTTTAAATAAAATTGCATTTTTATTCAACTCAACTAATAAGTGATTCAAATTTTGTAAGTCACTCTTCTTCTTGGGACATCTTGCTGATCTGGTTAATTTTTCACTATATCTTTTTAAACATAGCATATGACTTCCATTTATATCCACACTTGATGGTGCATCATCTACAACGTCAGCTAGATTGTAGTAGGGAGTTCCTTCCATTTCAGAACTCACACCATTAGCAACTAGGAACTCATCTTCAAAGTGTGGGGTTTCATCATCGTCAAAGTTTATCATGGGTTGGGTCACCTTACTAGATCTTGTACCAGTTCATATTGCAATGTTCTCAACACAAATCTTCTCGAAAATGTCATATTGAGGAAAGTGTTGTCTTTGAAATCTAGTTAGCTTTTGGTTAATCTACAATTATAAATTTGGCTAAGTTAGGAATATGAATTTTCTAATTTACATACATTATTAAATATAAAAAAATAATGCCTGACCAATTTCCTCTCACAACTCATTTGTCGTTACAGGGATGTGTAACTCCTCATCCCAACCCAAACTAGTATGATTTGTTAGTTGATAAAGTGTTCTAAAGTCAGCTTTCATTCTTTTAATCACATCATTACGAAATATTTTGTATAGTTTGAGCCTATATAACGATTTAACACAACCACTAAGATTGCCCATTGTTCCTTATGCATATTCCCATTAACATATTGTTCTAATAGCAGCTCTCATAGTACGACGTTATGATCTTCTTGACACTTAGGATTTTGAGTTGTGCTTTTAGTTTGGCTGGAGTAAATAGAGATGTCATCACAATCACGATGTGGGTTACTAGAGTTAACATGTCCAATACCTTTGCCTTTTAGAAAATTTTTGCATTTATGTTAAACATTAACGAGAAAATTATTTCTATGAAGTTTAAAATATGTCCAACCAAGTGCATTAATTTTTAACTTTCTTCTAAGAACTTTTACCAGCCTTATATAGATATATATCATTTGATGACTCTTTGTTGCTCACACATGCTACATGCATATCGATAAAACCTAGATTTATATTACAAGAACACTCATTTATTCACACAGTGATATGGCATATGATCAAGAAAACACTCAATTAACCACATAAAAAGTCAATAAAAAATTATCCTAAGCCAAAAAAACTTAATCCTATGCCAAAAAATTAATAAGCAATTGCGAGCAAATGAGAATGTTTTCCACTGGAATTAAGAAAAAACTGAAATAAAGGGCCATCATAGAGAGGCATTGTAAAACCAAATTAAAAAAGCTCTCAAAGCCCAAAAAAAGTTAATTAATGTAAGAAAAACCAATGAGCCCTCAATTTAAATCGTCTAACTCAACCCAAAAAAATAGTTGTTACAACAAAAAATCATGAGCTAATCCAAGTATTTAGTTGCTTGATTTACCCCACCCTTAAACATGCATTTGAACATGCTTATATAAAGCAAGAAAGCAAGAATTCTAGCAAGACTCATAAGATGTCCTTCAACTTAAAATTATATTATTAATCAATTGAATAGTAAATAAACAAGAGGGAAGATAAAAGAAGTTACTAAAAAATATACATAACAATTGGATATAATGGTGAATATTTTCATACTACATATCATGAAATTATGATATCAAATTGTAAAAACAAGTGGCATCATAGTACCAAGAGCTTAGTTTATCATTATTTTAGGTATCGTTGAGCACAAGAATATTAAAAAAAAACTTTCGGTCGTTGGGGCTACCTGCGCGGCATTTAGAGGGATCCAGCCGAGAATACTTTCGAAGTGGGTAGGGCATGGAATGAGGGTGAAGCTGCGTCTTCCATCCATATAGGGAGTTTGCACGAGCTTCGAGACACGGGTGCCATGTGAGAGAACTTTGAGCAACCATAAATTCTGTTAAATCTGTTGAAGCATGGGATTAGAATTTACCTGGATTTATCGGGATTTATGCCGTAAATTCATAAATCCCAAATTTATGAATTTGCAGGATTTATAGTCACGAGGAAACACATTTTGCTAGATTCATGTTAAATCTTACTTAAAACTGATGCTCAATCCGATGCCAAACACCCCCTAAGGCAGCCGACTAAGCATGGGACATTTATATTTTTGTGGGCTTAAAAATGATAAACTATATGGTATTTTATAAAGAATTATGATATGTTCTTATAAATGTTTTAATTTTTTTTCAAATTATCACATAATTATGAAATTTTATTTATTGATTGTTAACATTTTGGGGAGACAAAAATCAATTTTTATGTATTAGCTTGCATGAAAATTCAACACAAAGATTTTTATTTACATAAAAAAAAATGAATGCAAGATTTAGCCCAAATAATATTTATTATCTTGAATTTAAATTTACATAAGTTCAACCTTTTATGCAATCGAAGAATAAGGGAGTGTAATATTAAAAACTACATAGTTGGGAGTGTTTTCTAAGATGGTGGTTGAGGGTGTTGGAGATGATAATGTTAATGAAGGATAACAAACATTAGTTGTCAATATTAATAAAGGGCAACAATGATAATAGTAAAATGCTAATAATGTCAATCAACTATGGATGTTGAGTGATGTTGGGTAACATGCGACCATTGTTGTGTATTGAAGGGAGTTTGTGTGTGAAATCCCTTAAGAAAATAAAGTTAAATTTTTAAACATCGATGCATCTTTTTGTGTGACACTTGATCCTGATATAAGTATTTTATGATGGGTGTTAAAAAGAGAGAGGTTTGTTCAGATTCTCCCTATCTATTACACTCTAGATTGACTATAGGGGTTCAAAATGGAATTTGACAGGAGATCACACGCCATCCTATTGAAAAAATCTGAGAAGATACATGAAGTCCTGGTGCTTTCAAGTCTTCATCCAAAATTCCTCCATAAGATAAAAAATATGTTTCTTCTTCCTTGAAGAAAATAAAAATAGATGACAAAGTGATTGCCATGGTACAATGATATTTGTAGAGAAACTATAGGTCCCTTGATGATCGATATTATTCCTTTTGATTCAGATGGTGGGAGTCGACCCTTGAAGTTACCCATTCTTAAAGAGATATTGAAACATGTTTGCATCAAAGCGGTATCATGCTAATGAAATTGTGAGTTATCTTAATCTTCTTCTTTTCTCCTTTTTCATCATATTTATTAGCATACTTTTGTTTTTACCACAGATGATCCAAAAGGAAAACTTGGAATCCTGATTTGAATCAGTATTGAATGATTGAAATTGTCAAAATTAAATATCTGAAATGAGAATAAAAATTTACAATATTGCCTTTCAAAGAGGGAGATATCCATATCATATATAGAAGCTCATATTAAAGCCATATCATTAAAGGCTATAAAAAAAAAATTCAAGAAGCCTTCAGCTTACCGTCGAGAAATCCAAGATCACGTCAGAAAAGCTTATGATAAATTAGTTGACGTTAAGCGAAAGATCTAGAACATCAAAGTCTTGTGGAAGGTTTTTCTTGTGGTTTCCTGAAAGGAGTTCACTTGGTATAGTATACCACTAAGGTTTCTATTGAAGGGCTGACCCCTAAACAGACATCCAAGGATTCTCCTTCATATTTTTGTGATGATGGCATTGAGATTGATCTAAGAAAAGCAACTTCAAGTGATATTGAAGATGTTGAGATTATAAATTTTTTGTTACGGGATACTTTTGATCATCTCTTATTATCTTAAAGATTTTTTTATGAGAATGATATATTCTTAAAGTATTGAATACTTATCTTTATATATGAACTTGTTTCAAAGTTCTTTATGCATTGCTTAGATATGTTTTTAAGTTATTGTTTTAGAGAAATTTATTCAGCATTTAGCCTTATATGATTATGATATGTAAATCTTATGAAGCTTTTTAGCCTTATGAGATTTTTAGATATTAGTACCTTTTGAGAATTTTTGTCTTATAAGATTTTTAAATGTACCTATACCTTTTGATACTTTTAGCCTTTGAAGGTATTTAATATGCTGTCTTTTGAGACTTTTAACTTTCTAAGGTCTTTGAATGATGAGTAGTGATCATGTCAACCACTTACTTTCATGGAATTTTTCTAGTGGGGACCCTGTCAACTACTAGCTTCCCTTTGAGGCTACCTCATAGGCAGGCCTTCCTGGGGTTATTTGATAAAGCATCTCTCACTTGTATTAAAAATATAAAGAAAATTTACCAAAAGATATTTGATCTATTCAATATTATTTTTTAGAGCATTGATTGATGACATTAACATGTGTAAAAGTGGTCAAAAGTATCCACCATGCAAGGATGTTTGATCTATCCATAGTTATTTGTTAGAGCGTTGCTCGATGATGTAAACCTATGTGGGAGAGATTTCGTGGGGTTTCAAGAATCCACCATGGATGTTTACCGAACTATCAAATACTATTTGTCAGAATATTGCTCGATGATGTTAATATGTGTGGAAGAGGCTAATTTGAACCCCCCCCCTCGGATTGATTATATCTTGATTGAGGGGGGGGGGGGGGGGGGGGGGGGGGGTATTCCAAATTAAATGTGAAGATTGATATTTGTTTATAATGTTATTGCCTTTTCGAGGTCAAAATTGAGACCGTGCCCAAGGAATAGAAGTCCAGCTAGGGACTGCATAGAGCTTGAAATTTACTTGAAGAATCATTGCATTTGTTGGGAGCTTTATGAAAAATGATTGTCAATAACATTGTCTTGGACATTGAAAATATTGGAGGACATTTTCTTAAATGCAATCACATTGGAAGTTGCAGTTAAGGTTACCCCCAGTCCAAATTTTCTTCCATGAAATTGATGCAACATTGATTGATGCTTGAGGGGTGATAGAAAATTGCATAAGATTGCCCCCCTAGCTAGGAATTATTTCCTACAGACGGCCCAAACTGTTACGACATGGAATATTCATGACGATAGAGATATATAAAGTGATTAGCGTCCTAGCTTTGTACGAAGATAGACATCAGCATATAATAAATAAAATTTGTTGGGAGCTTTATGAAAAAATGGTGTGAAAATATTCTTATAAGATTGAAAGTTACACCAAACCAGTTTATTTACTTTGTATTAAGATCCATCACATAAACAAATAAAAGAGTTGGGTGTGATATTTATAAGAGACACCAATATTATTTTTATGTGAAAAATCTTAAAAAGTGAAAAAATCATGAGACATGACCAAGTTTGAATGATTCCACTAGTATCGATGGTTGATTATAAACAATATCCCTCCTTGGAGGAGAGTACTAACTCAATATAGAAAATACACATTTGTATATATAGAGTGCATTGCATAACATCAGTTCTTAAGAAAGTGTTCAAATATTTATTTGGTCAATATGGTCGTAGTCGACAGGCAATAGTGGTCAGAAGGACCATAGTCAGCTTGTAATGGTGGTCAAAATGACCATAGTCGGAGGGCGAAGATGGTCGGAAGGTCCATAGTGGGTAGGTGACGGTGATAAGAAGGATCATAGTTAACATGCGATTGTTGTCGGAAGAACTGTAGTCGACAGGCTACAATGATCAGAAGGATTATAGTCGTGGGGCATCATAAGGACTGTAGTTGATGGACGATGGTGATAAGAAGAATTGTAGTCTGTGAGAGACAATATTTGGGAGGAGATCTAGCGTTGGAGCATATGAGACAAGTTCTAGCAATAGTTGGAGAACGAGCGATAGTCTAGTTACAATCGGTGGTCAGAAATAACTCTGACAATAACAATGTTAAATTGAGAATGAAAAGAGCTCTCAAGTTTTCTCTCATCTTATCCTCCTCCATGTGAAGAATGGATGACTATTTATAATTTTTTGAGAGTGACATGACTATATGTTATGAAGAAAATCAAGGGCATGTTGGGCGTGTTTTATTGAATGACTAAAATTAGTTTTATTGATTATAGAGCATTTTATTGAGCATTTGAGTGCTTTAATGACGTTAGAATTGAGTGATATTGGGCTCGTTGGATTTGTCTATCGAGCCGCTCGATTCAACTATAAGTGTGTCATATTTGAATATCATTTGGTCATTTAGTCAATGCTTTGAAACTTCCAAGAATGCTTTAATCTTTTGATTTTAGGCTCGTTTGGGCTCAAATCAGAATGAATTTGGTATCATTAAGTTCATTTCCTTGGTATGTTTAATTTGACAATAAGTTTGATGATTCTAAATTTAATTTTCAAAGTTACAGATTCATATTTGCATCGAGATTCACGCCCGATCAAGATAATTTTTGGTGATATATCAATAGTAGACAAACAAAAAATCTAATAGTTTGATTATTATTTGGAGCATATGTTTTGTATATATATATATATATATATATATATATATATATATATATATATATATATATATATATATATATATATAATATATATATATATATATATATATATATATATATATATATATATATATATATATATATATTTGAAATGTTAGATCTCAAAACATAAATTTTATGTAAGTGATAACGGATTCAAGAACTACAATAACAATATTCAAATATTTTCTTGCTAAATTAAGTAGCACCTCTTCTAGATATCATTTTGTTGTCACTAGGAATTGACAGTGATTAGGTGCAAGCTTGAATTTTTTTTTTTTTTGCTTCACGGGACAATTCACTGCCAATTTTTTTTTCATAATTTTTTTTTTTAATTCAATGTCAAATTTGAAAAAAATATATGATAAATTTTAGGGTTTTCTAAAAATGTAGATGAACTTTATATTTTTTTTACCAATATATATATATATATATATATATATATATATATATATATATATATATATATATATATATATATATGGGCATATCCTTTTCATTATGATATACATATATATATGTTAAACTTTACCAAAACAATGAACAAAAGACTTTTTTCATAAAATATGAGTTTTATAAGTTATCTAAATACACATTAATAAAATAATAATAATAAAAAACAGAGAAAAAAAAAAAAATAGTTGCGCAAAATTTACAGAAAACTGCCGCGACCAGGACGGCTTCAAAGACTCCGGGGCGCTCGCAGATCTCCGATAAAATTGGTCTCCTAACCTTCAAAACGCCCAAAGAAACCCTAGCTTCCCTCTCTTACCATTAATGCCTATCCCCATCTCCTCCTCTTTCTCTGCACCACATATAAATCCAACCTCCTTCAATGTCCGTCACCTCCTCGTCCGACGACGCCGACGATTGCACCACCGACTCGAACCTCGAACGCGTCGAAATCGTCCTCCCCAGCGGCGACTTCTATACCGGCCAATGGTCTGATGGCGTCCCTCATGGCCTCGGAAAGTACCTCTGGACCGACGGATGTATGTACGAAGGTGAGTGGTGGCACGGGCGCACCATGGGCCGCGGCAAATTCTCATGGCCGTCCGGCGCCACCTATGAAGGCTTGTTCAAATTCGGGTTCATGGACGGTTATGGTACGTACACTGGTGCCTGTGGCCAGACTTACCGCGGCTCTTGGTCGCTTAATCTTAAACACGGTCAAGGTCACATATCGTTTGCGAATGGAGATTCGTATGATGGGGAGTGGCGTGCGGGGGTACAGGAAGGGAGGGGAAGATATGTTTGGAAATCGGGGAGTGAATATGTTGGAACTTGGCATGGTGGAACATTTCATGGAGTAGGATTGCTTACTTGGACGTCGGGGAATCAGTATGATGGCCTATGGGAGGATGGTGCTCCTCATGGAAGAGGCAACTTCAGGTAAAGAAACTTAGTCCAAGTGTCGTTTTCGATTTTGAATGATTTCAGGGGAAACGAGAGGATTTCTTTCAACTTTCGGTCAAAAATCAATAGTTATCACCCCAAATTTACAATTTTTGATTGAAACTTAGCTGAAACTTTCGAGCATAAGCGAAGCTTTTTTAGAATATTGTCACGGTGGTCCTACTAGATTTTATATGGTATAATTTGGGCCCCAATTAGATATGTTTTTGCATATATTACATATTATTAAAATATATAATAATAAAGAATAAGTGAAATTAAATCCAAAATTGAATTGCAAAATCAAAGAAACAATTAAAATAAAAACTGTTGTGACATCTAAACCGAAATTTATTTTAAAAGCTTGAGTCACATTAAAGAATTGATGTTGAGTACTCGACAATTCTTCATAAAGGACAAGACCATTTATATGAATTATAATATGCTTATATAAAATTGCAAGATAATTCTTTGTTCCATATAAGCTTGAAGTTGATTCTATAAAAAATTAAATATAAGTTTTCTTGCATTATAAGACAACACTTAAATTATTATTTTTTGTAAGAAAAAAATTGACCCTTTAGTTAATTATTGGAATTATCATATTTTTTGTGAATAGGTGTATTGTATTTTTTATCTCTATTTCTATGACGAAAAAAAATTATATATGTATGATCCAATGAGTAACAAGAGGGAGTAAAAGATAAAAAAGTTTGATGTTTGTCACTATTACATTATTGTTTTTCCATTTCTCTATCTCTTTATTGTTGCAGGAGAAAGGGTATTGTGTAGCACTTCATAAATATTTGTTCTCGAGGTATTGAGTCCAATTCAGACCATCCAAATGTGAGGGAGTGATAGAGTTGTTATTTTGAAGAACAATTTAAATATTTTTTTTTTATATTGAGGAAGTTTAAATTTGCATAATTACTTAATAATCTTTTATAAGGATTAGATTCTCTATAACTATCATAATGAATTTACCTTGTGTAGTGACCCATCCATGCCATTCAATGTACTTTGGATGATTGAGATTAATACTATCCAAAGTTTTAAAATTACTCTAGTTTTGAAAAAAGTTGATCTTAACCATCCAAAGTGGAATCGATAATTAGAATGGATAATTGCACTATGGTAAATAAAGAGTATTTGAATCCCTTTTACAAGAACTACTAATTTATTTATTTTTCTCTTCAGGTGGGCTGATGGAAGTTTCTATATTGGGATATGGACTGACATTGATGTTGGGCAGCAGAAGGGGGTTTACTTCCCCTCATTGTCAGTATCCACTCCAGTGGCCCGTGATCCTCGTGAGGCGATTGTCAATGAACTTGTCGAGTGTCATATTTCTCCAGTTGAAACAATTTCAATCCTCCCCTCTGAGAAGACACTCAATTGGATAGGGGTTGAGGCAGATTTCTTACAACGGCAGACACTATGGAGTTCAACGATGGCCAGTAAGGTGATGACAGGGCGGTATGGATCAGTAGATGTGTCAACAACAACGATGATGACGAGGCAACCAGATGGACATGCGATGATGAATAGGATGGCAGGGTTCGATAGGATGCTACTTTGGGAATTTGATGATGATGGTAATGAGGGGATCATACCAACAAGACAATGTGAGGTAAGGGAGTTTTTATCAGATGCAAATAAGATGTTGAACAGAGGGGGAGAGACATCGGTGGTATCGAGAACGAATAAAAGTCCCCAGAGGATTAGGTGGGTTGCTAAGGATATGAAGAAACAAGGCGAAACTATCTCGAGAGGGCACAAGAATTATGAGCTCATGCTCAATCTTCAGTTAGGGGTCAGGTACGCTTCAAAGAATGATGTTTCATTCTTCAAATAGATTTATAATTAAATAAAGCTACATTAATTGCCATTAATTGATTTTTAAAATATCTCCCTAAACTTCTTTTGGCTTTAATTAGTCTTGGGGAGGTTAGGGTTAGGGCATCTTGAAATTTTGCTGAAATTCTTGAGATCTAGGGTGTGATTTGTGGCTCTAAGCTTTGGTAAAGATTATGGAGAGTTTTCCTTCCTCTCGAATTGAAGAAAATTATATTTTGCTTTGTTTTTTCTTGTTGCTATTTGAATCAAAGAGTTTTCTTAATTGGTGTTTCTTCTCTCATCTACGAAGGTTCTTGTATTGTTCTTGTTGATTTCTCCTTGAAATCAGCCATTTTGCTCACCGTTTTTGTCGATTTTTGGTTGGTTTGCTTGCGAATTCAAGTATTACCCTTGTGGTTACTTGCGAACTTAAGTACTTCCAAACACCGAGTTTCAACCTATAGGCTAATTTTTCATAATATTTATGCAATGCTGTCAAAAATATTATTCATAGAAAACTGATGCATGAACAAAGTTTGATATGCTAATTCAATCAGTTGAGCTTTGAAGTTTGAACAATGACTATTTTGTATTTTTTTCTGAGATTATTTTAGCTTTATAACTTGCTTTGTTCTTTGATATGTAGACATAAGTATGCTGTTGGTAAGCAAGATGTTGATATCTCGCTTGATTTGAAAGCTGCAGCGTTTGATCTGAAGGAAAAGGTTTGGACAAGGTTTCCACCTGAAGGATCGAAACACACACCTCCTCACCCATGTTGTGACTTTCGGTGGAAAGATTACTGCCCTTTGGTTTTCAGGTCAGGATATATTAATTTGTTTTTTTTTTAACAAATTTTGCTAAAGAGTATCAGTTGTTAATGCTGAGTATGCTCCATCATTTATCTCTTGGTTGCTCAGGACCCTTCACAAACTCTTTAATATTAACCCTGATGATTATATGATCTCTATTTATGGGAATGATGCCCTAAGGAAATTATCTTCCCCTGGTAAAAGTGAAAGTTTCTTTTACTTGATCAATGATGATAAATACATGATCAAGACAATAAAGAAGTCTGAAGTTAAGGTTAGCTTATTTTCTTCTTCCCCCAACCACCCACTTTTTCAGGCGAAGGCATTTCTTTTACTGCTTAATTAAATCAATTTATGGTCTACAGGTTCTCCTCAGAATGCTTCCCGCTTATTATAACCATGTTCGTACCTTTGAGAATACTCTAGTGACCAAGTTCTTTGGTCTACACTGTGTCAAGTTAACTGGCGCCATTCAAAAAAAGGTAGGAGCTAAATAAAAATGATATATTTGATAAGCCATACCACATTTGTGTGTCTACAATTACAAAACTTGTGTTGAATCTTAGTGCTTTATACCTTATTAATGTTCCACGTGATTAGGTTCGCTTTATTATAATGGGGAACCTCTTCTGCACTGAGTACTCCATTCATAAGAGATTTGATTTGAAAGGATCCTCCTTAGGACGCACAACTGATAAGCCAGAGGAAGAAATTGATGATGCGACAATATTAAAAGATCTAGATCTTAACTTTATCTTCCGCTTGCAACGATCGTGGTTTCAGGAGTTCTGGAGGTAGTCCAAATATTGAATATAGCATCCTTTCATTGTTCCCAAGAAATTTCCATCTCATTCTCGACTTGAATATTGTATGATTTTTTTCTAAGTCTTACTGAGAATATAATTGACATTGATCTTTATTCTTTTTATGTCTTTTTGGTAGGCAATTAGCTAGAGACTGTGACTTCCTTGAGCAGGAAAGGATCATGGACTACAGTTTTTTGGTCGGTGTGCACTTTAGAGATGTATCAATATCTCAAGGTGCACAGTGCCATCTTTATAGGGTTAACTTGAATTTGAACAGTTTATATCCATTTTACTAGAAAATTTTATGATTTTCTGTAATTTGTTTCACCTTGTTTGTAGAAACTCAAGAGAGCATGAAAGAAGCAACACCTAGACTTTCAAAAATTGACATGGATCAGTTTCTTTGTGATCCAACTCGGTACACTCCTATAACTGAAGCTCAATTTTCATTAATTTCATTGGACTGTAGTTTTGATCATTTCTTTTCACATATAACAAAAATTCTGCATAAACTTTTCTAAGAATAATGTTGAAAAACATAGGAGAAAAATAGTTCATTTCTCATATTTCAATGAATAGAAAAAGGTACAATATTATACTAAATTGTAAGTCTAAAATAGAAAGAAAGCTAAGGAATAAAATTAGCTCATAAACATCCCAATATATAGGGAAAATTAGGTTGCAAATTAACATAATTATATGTAATAACTTGAGGAGAATGCACCAGATAATTTCTTTCCTAATTAAGAGTCAAGGTTTTAGGCAACACACCCTTATCGAGCTGGAAGGCTGGTGAAAGTAGTAGTTGTTGACCTGTACAACTCGCGTATGTGCAAATAGCTGCAGCTGACATGCTACTGGCTGGCTGGTTTCTTGAAATCTTTCTGTTTGAATTGTGCAGGACAACAATTGAAAATAAGGGTCATGAGCAACCAAGAGATAAATGATAGAGCATACTCAGCATTAACAACTGATACTCTTTGACAAAATTTGTTCAAAGAAAAAATAAATTAATATATCCAAACTTGAAAACCAAAGGGCAGTAATATTTCCTCCGAAAGTCACAACATGGGTGAGGAGGTGTGTGTTTCGATCCTTCAGATGGAAATCTTGTCCAAACCTTTTCCTTCGGATTAAACGCCACAGTTTTCAAATCAAGCGAGGTATCAACAGCTTGCTTACTAACAGCATGCCTATGTCCACATATCAAAGAACAAAATAAGTTATAAAGCTATAACAATCTCAGAAAAAAAAAACACAAAATAGTCACTGTTCAAACATCAAAGATCAACTGATTGAATTAGCATCTCAAACTTTGTTCATGCGTTAGTTTTCTGTGAACAATATTTTTGGCAACATTGTATCAATATTATGAAAATTGGCCTCTAGGTTGAAACTCGGTGATAGAAAGTACTTGAGTTCGCAAGTAACCACAAGGGTAATACTTGAGTTCGCAAGCAAACCAATAAGAATCGGCAAAAACAGTAAGCAAAATGGCTGATTTCAAGGAGAAATCAGCAAGAACAATGCAAGAATCTTCGTAGATGAGAGAAGAAACACCAATTAAGGAAACTCTTTGATTCAAATAGCAATAAGAAGAAACAAAACAAGATACAATTTCCTTCAATTCAAGAGGAAGGAAAACTCTCCACAATCTCTAACAAAGCTTAGATCCCCAAATCACACTCTAGATCTCAAAAATTTCAACAAAATTTCAAGATGTCCTAACCCTAACCTCCCCAAGACTAATTAAAACTAAAGGAAGTTTACAAATACCTAAACAGCCCCTCTCATTCAAATTTCCCTCCTAATTACTATTTAAAAACAACAATTGGGCCCCATGAGACCCCCACCCCTTCCAGGTTCCGCACGCTTGGAGTTCGTATGCGATACACTTGGACTAGTCCCTGCTGGACCGGTTCAGCCGGCCCCTCCAAAACTAGGTTCCATTGTTCTTATTTCAAACTGATATATAACTACTAGATAAATGTCATACTCCCAAGATAAATTAATAGGGTCAATAATAATAATGGATTCTTTAGGATTGAGTTAGTAGGTTATAATGGGTATGATACTCCATTCGTAAGTAATGAGCATTAGGTAATTAATAAGTGGCTAATGGGTCATAGGAATCTTTGTAATTTTATAAATGCTCTCCATCATGAAGTATTAGAACAACAATCAATGAAATGAAATGGCAAGTTCTTTTATAATCCTAGTTCTTTCTCCCCACTCCCAATTTTTTAAGTTGTAGGTATTCTCAAATATGATATTTATCATGCATATCAATGACACTCATGTTCAACTTTCATGTGCGCGGCCTCTTCTCCCTCCTAATTGATGCTGGATCCATCCACATCTTCCCCGCTCCATCTCTTCAGCCTATTCTAAATACTGCTTATAATAAAAAATAAATAAATAAATAAATAAGATCTGAACCTCATTAATTCCATTGTATTGTTTCCATCTTATTCATGGACAAACCCTTCATAGACGCTCTTAGGTTCAATCCACCGCCAAACCATGTTCAAATTTCACGCTCGTCACAACTTTTGGCCTATCATGATCTCGTATGCACTCCTGACTAATGCATCACTCCATGAGTTCACTCAAGTCCCACTATCAGTTCCAATGTGACGAAACCCATATCTATCTTCCCCATTTTGGGGGCTTCATGATTTGCTCATCCTCGAGCTATTCTACAAACGGGTTTCTCGATTTTCCATGTCTTAGCCTCCACTTTGCCCCTAACCGCGTCGATGAACCAAATGTATAAACCCCAAGCCACAACTACATTAGTTGGCCACTTACGCATCTCTCGCACTGAATCTCATGACTTCTACCTCCCATCCCTCTGTTGACGCCCTTTTAAGATTCAACCAAACCTAACAGCACCTCATTTATATATGGTTTATTCGAACTTATGGGCAAGTTTGATTTTGAAGGGGCCGGTAGTTATAAGGTTAATAATGGGTGACTTTTGATTGGGTAAGTCAATCATTCTAGGTCATGATCATTCATAAGTAAATAGTGGTATTAGGTAATTAATAGGTGTTTCATGAGTTCAAAGAAGTCTTTCTAATTTTATAAAAAACTCTATGTTAAGGAGTATCGAGCATCAATCAATGAAATAAAAAAGCCTCTTCTCGTAAGATTATAGTTCCTCATTCTCCCCCTTCTAAGTTTTGGAGTTGCAAGCTTCCTCAAATTTCATTTATTATGATCCTTGTAATTTGTTTGTATGATAAATTTACACACAAAAATGGGACCACATCAACATTCATAAATGTGGTCAAATTAAAATTTGGCAATTAATGATATAAAAAAAATTGTTCATAATAAAAAAAAATCTTATGCCGATATCAAGCACCTTATAAAATATCTTGTACACGAGCAAAAAGATCTCGTATCAAATACAAGGATGGATCAAAACAGATATATTTGGATAAAAGATCTTAGTTTGAGAACAAATAATATATCTAATAAAATTTATATTCAATAAGTCTTTATATTTAAGCAAAACATTTTTTGTTTAAATTAAACATCTTATGTTTAAATAAAGCATCCACCTATTTAGAAGTTTTAGAGAGATAATTTAAAATTCAATTAATGACAATCAATGTAGTTTTTTTTTAAATTATAAATCTATTTGAAGAATGAAACATCACTCTATAAAGCATACTTGACCCCTAACTGAAGATTGAGCATGAACTCATAATTCTTGTGCCCTCTCGAGATAGTTTTCCCTTGTTTCTTCATATCCGTAGCAACCCACCTAATACTCTAGGGACTTTGATTCATTCTCGATGCCACTGATGTCTCTCCACCTCTGCTCATCATCTTATTTGCATCTGATAAAAACTCCCTTACCTCATATTTTCTTGTTGGTATGCTCCCCTCATTCCCATCATCATCAGATTCCCAAAGCAGTATCCTATCGAACCCTGCCATCCTATTCATCATCGCATGTCCATCTGGTTGCCTCGTTATCATTGTTGTTGTGGACGCATCTACTAATCCATACCGCCCTGACATCACCTTAATGGGCATCGTTGGTCTCCATAGTGCTTGCCTTTGTAAGAAATCTGCCTCAACCCCTATCCAGTTGAGTGTCTTCTCAAAGGGGAGGATTGTAATTGTTTCAACTGGGGAAATATGACACTCGACAAGTTCATTGGCAATCGCCTCACGAGGATCACGGGGCACTGGAGTGGAAACTGACACTGAGGAGAAGTAAACCCCCTTCTGCTGCCTAACACCAATGCCAGTCCATATCCCAATATATAAACTCTCATCAGCCCACCTGAAGAAAAAATAAATAAATTAGTAGTTATTGTAAAAGGGATTCAGATACTCTTTATTTACCATAGTGCAATTATCTATTCTAATTATCGAATCCACTTTGGATGGTTAAGATTAACTTTTTTCAAAACTAGAGTAATTTTAAAACTTTGGATAGTATTAATCTCAATCATCCAAAGTACATTGGATGGCATGGATGAGTCACTGCACAAGGTAAATTCATTATGATAGTTATAGAGAATCTAATCCTTATAAAAGAGTATTAAGTAATTTTGCAAGTTTCAACTCCCTCAATATAAAAAAAAATTTGAATTGTTCTTCAAAATAACAACTCTACCACTCCCTCACATTTGGACGGTCTGAATTGGACTCAATACCTCGATAACAAATATTTTTGAAGTGCTACACAATACCCTTTCTCCTGCAACAAGAAAGAGATAGATAAATGGAAAAACAATAATGTAACAGTGACAACCATCAAACTTTTTTATTCTTTACTCCCTCTTGTTACTCATTGGATCATACATATATAATTTTGTCGTCATGGAAATAGTGATAATAAATACAATACACCTATTCACAAAAAACATAATAATTCTCCATAATTAATAAGAGGACCAATTTTTTCTTACAAAAAAATAATAATTTAAGTGTTGTCTTATAATGCAAGAAAACTTATATTTTAATTTTTATAGAATCAACTTCTAGTTTATATTAAACAAAGAATTATCTTGCAATTTTATATATATCATATTATAGTTCATATAAATGGTCTTGTCCTTTATGAAGAATTGCCGTGTACTTCTCGTCAATTCTTTAATGTTACTCAAGGTATTAAAAATAAATTTCGGTTTAGATGTCAGAACAGTTTTTATTTCAATTGTTCCTTTAATTTTGCAATTCAATTTTGGATTTAATTTCACTTATTCTTTATTATTATATATTTTAATAATACGTAATATATGCAAAAACATATTTAATTGGGGCTCAAATTATACCATATAAAATCTAGTAGGACCACCGTGACAATATTTTAAAAAAGCTTCGCTTATGCTCGAAAGTTTCAGCTAAGTTTCAATCAGAAATTGTAAATTTGGGGTGATAACTATTGATTTTTGACCGAAAGTTGAAAGAAATCCTCTCGTTTCCCCTGAAATCATTCAAAATCGAAAACGACACTTGTACTGAAGCTCAATTTTCATTAATTTTATTAGACTGTAGTTTTGATCATTTCTTTTCACATATAACAAAAAATCTGCATAAACTTTTCTATGAATAATGTTGAAAAACATAGGAGAAGAATAATTCATATCTCATATTTCAATGAATAGAAAAAGGTACAATATTATACTAAATTGTAAGTCTAAAATAGAAAGAAAGCTAAGGAATAAAATTAGCTCATAAACATCCCAATATATAGTGAAAATTAGGTGTCAAGGTAACATAATTGTATGTAATAACTTGAGGAGAATGCACCAGATAATTCCTTTCCTAATTAAGAGGCAAGCTTTTAGGCAGCATACCCTTGTCGAGCTGGAAGGCTGGTGAAAGTAGTAGTTGTTGACCTGTACAACTCGCGTATGCGCAAATAGCTGCAGCTGGCATGCTACTGGCTGGCTGGTTTCTTGAAATATTTCTTTTTGAATTGTGCGACAACAATTGAAAATATTTTTGGAATTAATGGTGTGTTGATTGTAATTTCCAAAGGTGCTTCCTAATTTTATAGAGCGATAGCTGCAATTTTCATGGCTCTTAATATTGATTTCAAGATTTTTCGCCCTCCCCTGCAAGCTCGAAATACATGTTGATTGTTCCAAGCTCAGAATTAATATTACCGAATTAATATTTATTAGGAGTTTTAGTAAGTATATCAACAGTTTGTTGTTTTGTTGGAGTGTATGTGTAACTAATTTGGATAAATTCTTATTCAAAATTTCCCTATAAAGTGTACATCAATTCCGATGTCCTTAGTCAGATTATGGTGGAGATAATTATTAGCAATGCTAATAGAAACATGATTGTTACAACTCAATATCATTTGTCATGTAGTGAAATTTTTTAAATCTTCCATGAGATGTTTAAGCCACATACATATACAAATTCTATGGCCCATGATGCCGAATTTCACCTAACCACTGCTTTGAGCAACATTATGTTATTTTTTGCTTCTCCACGTTATTAAATTTGTCCACATAAATGAGCAATAACTAAATATAAATTTATGATTAATTACAAATTCTACCCAATTAGTGTTAGTGAAGATTTATATATTTGTGTTGGTCCTTGAAGAATAGCCCTTTTCCTAGTGTCCATTTAAGATACCTTAGTATCCTATATACATCATCCAAGAGCTATTTTGTGGGATTGTAAATAAACGAATTAACAATATTGATAAGAAAACAAATATTAGGTCTAATTTGGGGTATGTAGTTAACTTACGTACTAACAATTGGTACCCATCTTTGTCGATAGGAATTGAATATGTTACGGCTACTGCCTCCAGAGAGCTTGACCAGCCAGTCCGGCTGGGTTCGGAACAAGAGAGGGGGGGGGGGGGGGGGGGGGGGGGGGGGTTTGGGGCAGGGAGGGGCGGCCAAATAGCTGGATTCGTCTCCCCTTGTGGGGCTCAACAAGCATTTAATTCATTATATTAGGAGAGGAATTTGGGGGGAATTAATTAGGAAAATATTTCCTAATTGAATTCAAATTTGAGAGGGAGTTTTGTAAGGAAAGAAATATGTTTTCCGGGGAAATAGGAGATCCTATTTATAGTTGATTATAGGACTTGTTTTGATTATTATGTGATTTGATTTTTGTTGTAGTTTTCTTTATTTGAGGGCTTCCTAGTGGCGACTAGATTGAGTGGGAGAGACTATCTACCTCTCTAATTGTAAATCATTATATCTTGCTTTGGTATTGAAGAATTAATACAAGATTCATTCATGGAATCTCAATTTCCTGCTGTTTTTATTATTGTTTATTGCTGATTTCACATTCAAGGCGTATCAAATTAGTATCAGAGCCGTGTCCTAGACCAAAATTGCAGCTCTCCTTGCTGAAATATGCTACATAATTCCTTCTCTTTGCTGATTGAAGACCGTTCATCGCTGTATTTTGCTATTTTTTGTGATTTAGAACCTAGATCCGTGAATGAAAGCAAAGAAGATGGAGGTGTTGGAAGGAGAAATGGAACAATTCAAGGCTGAGATGGAGAAAAATATGCCAGAATGGATGGAAGGTTTACAACGGTGTAAGGAAGGCTATCATCCACAGAAACCTGAATGAAAAACCGATTCGAGAACATGGAAGGTATGATGAGGAAATTAATCAAGATGTAGCCAAAGGCTTCACAGACTAGTCTTAGGCCTGATCCAAAAAGAAAGAGACTTTAGGAGGACAGTGATGAAGTAGAGATGATTTTTTCTCAAGAACCACCCCAAAGAGCTCCGATGGGAGGTGCATCAAGGTATCTCGAAGAAGGGGATGGATGGAGAGGGGAGGCCGAAGCCTTTTGGAGACCCACTTTGCCATGAGGAACGGTGGGCCAGAGGAAGCGACGGTTTGGCCGAACTATGGGGTTCAAATCAGCCAAGGGAGGAAGAGAGAGAATCATATCATCACTTCACGGGTGGAACTAATAGAGGAAGAAACCATTGGGGTATGGAGGCCATATCAAGGAAGTTAAAAATGTTGGTCTTTGAAAGGGAAGACACTCAGGATTAGGTGTATCTAGTAGAGCACTACTTTGCTATCAATTGGCTGATTGAAGGGGAGAAACTCATGGCGGTGGGTATATACTTGGAGGGGAAAACCCTAACTTGGTTTCAGTGGAGGGAGGCCAGATAACCTATTTGATTTGTGGGGTGAATTTAAGGATTGTTTATTGGAACGTTTTCAAGCCATTCAGGAAGGAGACCTTCACGAGCAGTTCTATGATTTAACATAAGAGGGGACCGTTATGGAGTGTCAGGAGAAACTTGAGCTACTGCCAGGAGGAATGAGGGGAATTTCTGAGGAAGTGTTGGAAGGAAATTTCATGAAAGGTCTTAAGGAAGACATACGAGCAAAGCTCAGGGTGTTGAGGCCTAAAGGTATGAGGGAGACGATGGAGCTGACACAAATGGTGGAGGAGAAATATCAGAGGGAGAAGGCTAGCCGGAACAACACAATGGGAGAGGCTTACAAGAGTTCCTCTACGACCCTGATACCAAGGACCTAGACGATATCATTTTAGAGAGAAGTCCCGAAGGAGAAGAGCATTGTAATTCATCATGGAGTCAATTTCAAGCGCCTCATAGAAGCAGAGGTACATGATAGACGAGCAAAAGAGTTTATGCTTCAGGTGTAATGAGAGATTTACACCGGGGCATAGGTGCAAGAATCGAGCCCTTCAGGTCTTGATGGTCTATGAAGGGGAGGAGGAGAGCAGGGACGAGCTTGAGAATGCCATTAAAGAGGCGGAGCAATTGTATTTAAATGTGGTGGAAATGTCCTTGAATCTTGTGGTGGTATTCACCCTAAATCACACCATGAAGGTAAGGTGTGGAGAAGTGTTTTTGAATTTTCACATTAAATTTAATTTCGGAGTTATTTAAAGATATTGAATTAATAAGTTATTACAATATAAATTCAATAGTAATTTCCATGATCTTTAAATTTAATACCAGAGATATTTAAAGATTTTGTCAATAATTTCAATTTAAAGATCTTGAATTAAAAATTCAAGCCATCGGTAGATTTAATTTAGAAGATATTTAAAGATCTTGACAATTAAATTTGTACTTTGATGATCAATTTTCAAATAAAAAAGTCATGCTACCATCAAAGTTTGATTTTTGCATTTTATCACGAATTTGACGAGATCAGATTATTGTGAGTTTGTACAGAAGGTTATGGATATTAATTTATTATTATTATTATGATTTTATTATGTTTACAATAAGATGGTAAGTTTAAAGAAAGTCTTTAGCAAACAATTTGTATGGAGAAATTAAACCCTACGAAGTGCATTCTTTGTACTAAAATCTCTTGTAAGATGAAGATTAATAAGGGAAAACAATCCTTTAGATATTGTTAGCAAAATGAATATGATGATAAATAAAATACTATTGGTTTATATTGAGATAAATGTTCTATGAATAAAATATTAAAAGTTGCATGTAACATATATCACATTGCAAATTCATATATATATATATAAACACCCTTAAAAATTTCATTTTGTTTATCATTTTTGTCCAAAAACACAACATATTATACATAAAGAAAATTGAGTTATAAAATCTACGTCTTGTAATTAAATTGCATATATATAGAAATATGAATAGAAATTAAATTAGCTTTAACTAAATAATTAATTAACAACACAACATTAACTATCTAACTAATTAGCATCACTTTAACCAATTCAATACCTCATTATTAAAATAATAAAAACTATTGAAAATATCACAAATTTTCTTAACCATATTTGAAAATCATCCGTATATTATTTTTCTAAATAATCTTTCTGTTGCATTCAAAATGCATAACATCACCAATACCAATAAATTTTAAACAAAAAAGTATCTAATTATTCTTTTAAATAATTGCTCAAAATTGTCCTACATGATTTTTATAATTTATCAAAAATCTAAATCAATGTTAAACAAATTTACTAAATAATATTTTAAAATCATTCTGCAAACTATTTTTTTTTGAAGTTAACATCGCTGGCCCTTATTTAAAAAAAGTTATTTAACTTACCTAAAAAAAACATAAAAATAAAGCATAAGTCTAAATTATGAGAGCAAAATGAAAAGAAGTCTAACTATTTAAATAAGAAAATACGAAAAATAACAAGAATAAAGAGAAATTTTAAGAAGAGACACACGGTCAGATGAAATAGACTTGTTGGTGATCGCTCGAGCTTCCAATATAAAAAAAGGGGCTTTGGAGAATATTTTATTTTCATATAACATCTTGAATACACTAAAGTGATAACTTTAATACTTAGTCAACTGCCATTCATTGATAGCTTTAACTTCAATACTTGGCTTCCAATTTACTGGTACATATAAAATGTCAAAGATCTTGGCAATTAAATTTGTGTTTAAATAATCAATTTTCAAATAAAAAAATTAAGCTATTATCAAAGTTTTGAATTTTTGCATTTGATCATGAATTTAACATATGTCATGTTATTGAAATTAAAAAAAAATCTAGTTTAACTTCTAAGTTAACAAAAAAAAGTGCATGACATCCTAGGTTTGAAACACTTAAAATAAAATGAATAAAAAAATATAAAAGAATGAAACTTTCAATTAACTTGTAAGAGAATGTTACATGCTTTTTGAACTGAAATGTGCAAAGAAATGAACTAGGGCCGGGTTCCCTATTTATAACCTAGAAAATTAATCCCCTTGTTGGACTCATTGAACCAAACTCTAAGCATAAAATGACAAGGGAGGAGTCATGGGTATACAATTGCCCTAGATAGTGTACATGTCAGCTGTTAAAGTCAGGAGACTCGTATGTGCCCCATGAATATGTCGTACATCCCGTGAACATTTGCCTTTAGAAAGAAACAAAATAGTACCCTATTACGTGTCACGGATTGTACGACCCTTCATTGAAGTGCGCATGACGCGCCATGTCACCGAAGGGTGCTGCCTACGAGCCCCCTATTGTATAATGCACATGTATCAAAGACAAACAAATGCATTATACAGATAGATCAAATGACATGTACATATACTATCAATCATATAGGCACATTGCATAATATGTATGCATATTATTGATCATACAAATGCATCTTGCAAAGATAGCATGCATACATAATAAATCACATGCAGTCATACTATATGCACATACTAAATGGTACGCAAGTGCATCATATATACATACTGAAATATATATAAATATGTTAGGTAAATGCATCAAATATTGTTCATGCACATAATGTAACATACCAATCATACAAATGCATTATTTAGTGTAGGTGCATTATGCAAATGTACATACAAATGATTACAAATATCCTACAAATACATCAATATTCATGAAAATGCATTATGTTTGCCACATAAATACATTATGTTCCATTTATACAGATGTGCCATGCCAATCCTCAAGGTGCATCTTTATATCATGCAAATACATTATGTCTATCATACAACAATCATATAAATACATAATGAAATATATATATATATATATATATATATATATATATATATATATATATATATATATATATATATATATATATATATATATATAATCAATAATATACGTACATGTTCAAATTATGAAGCACACAAATATGTAATTGTGCATACACCAAATAACAATACAAATGCACATACAAATGTGCATTATGCAAAATGCACTCAAAAGCATGTTATCGCATGGGCCTCGACGAGTGTGCCATATATGTGACGATTGAGGATATTGCGCGGACTAAAAAAATTGTGAATGAAATTTCAAAAATATAAAATATATTATATAAGTACGCTAACATACACATGCATATCATTTAAATTGAAAATTTAAACCACCTGCATGGGCCCTGACGAGCGTGATTTATGTACACACGTGACATCTGAGAATGCTATGCCAGTTAAAAGTAAATTTAAGTTCTAGTCTGATCTTCCTCTTTGAATGGACCGGAGTTGACATGACTTGAACAAACGTACAAATACACAATCGTAGTGTTGACCGGGGTATTTGATTTTATACATTCATATTAGACTTTCAAGGCCTTTTACAAGAAATTTTCATCACCAAAATATAATCTTTCGGAACCAATTCTTGTTGAATTAATCAAAGTCTTTAATTTTATACGTTCATATTAGAACTTCAAGGTCTTTTATGAATAAAATTCATATATTAAAATATATGTTCTCTGTTATGTTATATTTATGATAACACAAATTTGGAGCTGAACCCGATCTTCTTTCGATAAAAAAATAGAGTCGACGAGATTCGACTAATGAAATAAAATTAGCCATAAATCTCGATGACGATTGTTTTGAATGAAAATCACAATTGATGGGTTATGTATTTTTTAAATGCCCATAAGTCTTAAAATTTATCATTATGGGACTTTGATTTTAATAAAAATTTAAAGAAAAAAATCATAAAAATTATTATATTTAAGATGAAATAAAACTCCTAATAACTTAAAGCAAAATTTTATCTAGTCTTCGCAACGATTTATCAAGGCGGATAAATTTGGAAATTACTTCAACTCACAAAGAGCGAATGCTCAATCAAGAATATCATTAGGATTTATTTTCAAATTATTTCTTGCTAGTAAGGATGTGTCACTTGTCCTATAACCGGTTGTTTTATTGCCAAATGACACCAAAGGTAAATGGTTATGCCCAGGGTCCTCTGTCAGGGTGGTTTTGCTGCCAAATGGTACCACTAAATTATGGTCATGACCAGAGTTTGTATGTTCCCCATTGACTCTAAAACTTTAAGTAGTGAATCAATAAAATATAATTAATAGGGACAAATTCCTTGTTAGCTAATGTGGGCTCAAATATGTCCACTTTGGCAAGTATTCACCCAAAGTCTATTAGGTGCCATCGGATGAAACAACTCATGATTACCGACAAGGATCCTTCGGTCAGTTTTGATTGACTACCTCCTATGAATAAGTAGATTAGGGGTCATGATGGCCCGGGACTGTAACCATGGGATCTTGATAGGATTCATCATACACTGTTTGCTACGTACTTGTTCAACGTCTAGCCTTAATCGAAAGTTCTCTTTCATTATCGGGAGGGGTAATTAACTATAGGGGCTTGCACCTATAGGAAATCAGAACTCGGATAATAAAGTCATCGCAAAATGAGGGCGAAATCTCCGGGTAGTGTCTTATCTAGAAACCCAACCGCCTTATGAAAATTTATCACATAACCTAAACTCGTTAAAACTCTTCTCGCCGCCAACAAAAAAAGAAAGGGGTCGCAGAGACTGGGGCGCGAATTTTCGGAGCTTACAGATTTCTGGCATCTCTGCTGGGGATGGTTTCTCTTTACATTTTTAGCTAATCATATATTTAAGCTATAGTAACAACAAAATTGAATGAGTGCATATTTAAATATCATTCATAAAATGAAAAATATTTAATTGAACTCATTAAAAATTCTTTAAACAATATTTTGATATTATACAAATTATCTGTTTATTTTATTTCATTTTGTCGACTCCCTATGTTTTGAAAGTGTGGGGTAATATATGAAATTCTGATTAATAATCCCCATCTTTCATTTTGTGTAGAATGGACATCCAGAACACTCATTTCACCGTCCAATTGGGACGTGGTGCCAGAGCCAGCATTCAGCTGACAAATGCGGTCATTAACACCAGAGACTTTGGTACCACCATTTAATTTGGTGGGATGTAATTCTCTACCGCTATTGTAAGGGATGTTGTTCTTGTATACATCATTGATATTGAAGGGCTTGACAGGAGGCTTCACGCTGCTAATGTTGCTGCTCGTCGCGTGCATCCGCCACCACAACCAGCTAGAGTTGTTATTGTCAATGAGTTTCCCCCATAAGGCAGGGTCTCAGTTTTCAAAAGGCAGTCAAATTTTGAAGCCCCGACAATAAGAAGGGTCAGGGCCAACAAAACAAATTTTTGTAGTGCCTGTCAACACCATCGCCTTGCCAAACAAGCCTTTTACGCCTGGAAGGATATGACGCTGAAGCTTCCTTATTTGGAGAAAAGTTTTTAATGAGGCAGAGAAGGAAGAAGAATGAAGAGCTACGAGCTCAGGAACCACTGCTTATCCGCCCATCAACGCTCCCAGCTTTGGAGCAAGAGGCTAACATTCCTACCCAAAATAAATATTCAAATTTAAAATGGGTGAAAAGAAACAACTCCATTGTTGAGCTGAAATAATCATTATGGGAGCTACAACCTCAAGCCCCAATTCCCCAGAAGGAAAAAGAGTCTAAGACTCTATTCGCCAGAGTCCACAGAATTTTGAAGGTTGTAATGAAAAATGGTAAATGAAAAAGAAGTTCCAAAGGTCATTGGTGATTGAGGCCAAGAAAACCCCACCAAGAGTGTTGCCGCCTTTGGTGACTCAAAGAAAATTGAAGTTAGCTCCACAGGAAGCACATTAGGGCGTGACACTTAGACCACTTGTCCAAGAATCCGTCGTCGAAAGGGCTCAGTGGAAGGGTAAGGAGATTTGCAAAGAGAATAACTACGAGTGTGACATCTGGTGCAGCCTCCCAGAAATCTGCCATCTCTAATAAAAGCCATCAGAAATGAGTCCAAAAGAAGGTCCATGACGACAATCAGTTCGATGGTTGACACTTTGGAGAATTCTCCAGTGGATCCCATCGTTTATCAATCCCACATAAAGACGAAGCTAGCTTCTAGCACAACCCACGGATCGAAGAGTTTTTTTGTGCCAAGTAATGAACCGAAGATTATGTGGCGGCACCGCTAAAAGGTCCGAACACAAGAAGATGACAAAGAGACCATGGAGGTTAAAGTGGTCTATATGGTGGGACATGATGATGAGCCACCACTTTTGCGAGTATACCAACAGTAGTATGGGGTTGGATCCACCGCTAGTAGAGATGTCGATTCTTCAGAGAATTGAAGAGAATCATTTGTTTGCTGATGCTAATATGCTAGGAGAAGCATGAAGGTAGATGCAACATCATATGAAGGCGAATGATAAAGAAATAACTCAGTTAAATGCCAAAATGATCGAGTTGATGATGCAGAGAAATGTTGCTGTCAATCCTGCACATATACAACAAACAAATTATCAAGCGGCAAGTAGTGGTCTTGCTAATCTGCCAGCTCATCTAGCACCCCAACTATCGGGAGTGCGATGTTCACATGAAGGAGGAATTGAGAATGACATTTGGTTTGCCAACCGACTCCTCAAAATGTGGCAAACATGTCCGAGCCGCTGACAGTGGCACAGTTGGAGATAATCATCAACGGGAATATTAAGGCTGTTATAACTTCATATCAAGCATAAAAATTGGTGAACAAAGGATGTTCAAAGGGGTGCAAACGAGTCGAGTCGAGCTTGAGTCAGTCCTAACTCGAGCTTGACTCGCGAGCCAAATATCGAGCTCAGAAGGCGAGCTTGAGCTCGAGTCGTGCCATTGAAACGAGCTCGTCGAGTGACTCATTCAAGCTTCGTTATGCCCGCTTATGAACTCTGTCCGTGCACGCCGGAGTATGAACTTTTTTTGCTCACGCTCACGTTCAAATTTCATCCGAGTTGGTTCCGCGTCTTGTGCCTGGAGTCTTGCAATCAAACCCCTGCATCACAAAATCAAGCTCGTGTTCTAGCACGCCTGTGATTTAGCATTCCCATATAGCGATCCTGCCTTTTTACACAATATTTCGTGATCCCGCCCACCTTTAAGTTAGGCATTTGAGCTGGCTTGCGAGTAATCGAGCCGAGTTTTGTTTGGATCAAACTCGAGCTCAATTATATAACGAGCTCAAAATTATGCTCGTGCTTGACTCGTGAGCTAGAAAAGCTCGACTCGCGAGCTTGTTAATGAGTTGAGCCCGAGCCAGCTCGCGAGTCGACTTAACTTGGTTGCACCCTTAGTCGTTCATATCCTGTTGAATATGATCAGGTGCCGAACTCAAAAGGGTATTTTGTTATGAAGTTTAACACATTCAGTGGTAACGATAACCCCAAAGAGCACTTGACCCAATTTAAGGCCACCTGTGGTAATATAAGAGGTATTGATGCTCCACTCTTTCGACAATTCATCAACAGTTTAACATCGATTGGTTTCGAGTGGTATGTTGAGCTCCCAAATAATTTTGTCAAGACATTTGCAGAATTAGAAACTTTGTTCGTGGAGAGATTTGCCACTATTATTGATCTTGCCTTGGAGAAGTGGAGAATAGACGAGTAAGTGACTAAATAAATAATTCACTAGCGTAATTTGAGCACAAAATATGAGCAACAATTAGAAGATGAGCATGCTACTTAGCTGTTAATGGAAAACATCGATAATAAGATGTTACCATTCTTTTATATATGACTTTTATCATCACATTTTAGGACCTACTAATGACAAAGTTTGAAAAATTAAATATATCAAAATCTAAAGGCCACTTAGATAAATTCAAGAAAAGGTAGAACTCCAGACACTTGGAAGATTGAAGACCATTCCACGTTCTCGTTCAGTGTTGATAACATAAAATAAGTGGCATATAATGCTGATAAAGGAAAACAATCTGTTTATAAAGAAGACATAGGGAAACAACTAGCCAATCATAATCCTCAACCAAAGCTGATACTTGGAGGTAATGACCATTCCACTCACCCAGTCGGTTCCCCCCCTCACTCATGATCACTCTCACTCACACAAGGAGTTCGACCCCCCTCTCATGCGCCTCAACCGCCAACCACCACTCTAAGCCACATGAAGGTAACCACCTCCTCCACCTCTTCTTTCTCTTCTCTTATCCTTCCATTTTGTCCTTTTTCTTCATCTTCTTCTTCCTCCATTTTCTCCTCCATTTCTCCCTTATTTCTTCTCTCCTTCACTTCTTTCTCTTCTCCTTCCTCTTCCAAAACCTAACATAACCCTAATTGTTCAAATAATGAAGCACGCAAATATATAATTGTGTAAACATACACAAAATAAAAATACAAATGCATATACAAATGTCCATTATGCAAAATGCACTCTAATCCATGTTACCGTATGGGCCCCGACGCACGTGACTTATAAGTGACGTCTGAGGATGATGTGTAGACTAAAGAAATAATGAATGAATTTTGAAACGTACAAAATATATTGTATAAGTACGCTGACATACACACATATCATTTAAATTGAAAATTTAAACCACTCGCATGGACCCCGACGAGCGTGATATATGTACACATGTGATGCTTGAGGATGTTGCGTGGGTTAAAAGTGAACTTATGTTCAAATTCGATCATCCTCTTTGTATGGACCAGAGTTGACATTATTTGTACCAACAAACAGATATACGATCATAGTGTCAACCAAAGTATTTGATTGTATACGTTCATATTAGAATTTCAAGGCTATTTACAAGAAAAATTCATCACCAAAATATAAACTTTTGAAATCAACGATTGTTGAATTAATCGAAGTATTTAATTTTATAAGTTCATATTAGACCTTCAAGGTCTTTTATGAATAAAATTCATATATTAAGATGTATACTCTCGGTTTCGATATATTTACGATAACACCGAAAATTTGGAAATGAACCCGATCTTCTGTTGGCAAACAAACAGAGTCGACAAGGTTCCACTAATGAAATGAAATTATCTATAAACCCTGATGATGTTCGTTTTGACTGAAAATCTCAAACGGAGGTTCTCTATCTTTTCAATGCCCCTAAGTCTTAAAATTTATTATTACGGGGCTTTGATTTTAATAAAAGTTTAAAAAATACAAAATCACAAAAGTTAAGATATTTAAGATGAAATAAATCACCTAATAACTTAAAGAAAAAATTCATCCATTCTCCACAACGGTTTGTCAATGTGGATAATTTTAAAATCACTTTAGCTCACAAAGAGCGAGTGTTCAGTCGAGAATATCACTAGGATTCATTCTCAAATCATCTATTCTCAGTAATGACGTGTCACATGTCATATAATCAGTGGTTTCATCACCAAATGACATCAAAGGTAAACGATTAGACCGGTGCCCTCTGACTAGGTGATTTTGTTGCCAAATGATACCACTAAATTATGGTCACGGCCAGAGCTTGAATGTTCCCCAATAGCTCTAAAAACTTGAGGAATTAATCAATAAGATATAATTGATATGGCACAAATTCCTTTGTCAGCTAATATGAGCTCAAATATGCCTTCTGAAAATTTACCCCGAAGCCTAAACTCGTTAAAATTCTCCTCGCCGCTACTAAAAAAAGAAAGTGATTGCAAATAGGATGGGGCGCGAATTTTCGGATCCCACATTATTATTATTATTATTTATTATTATTTTGTTATGATTATAGATCTAAAGCTGAATATATGGAGTGTAATAGTAATAATAGATTTAGTGGGGGGATTGTTACTTTGGGTGATCAAGTCATTAATAAGAGATTAAGAGTACACATTTTTGATATCTTGAGTCTATTGTTCAGAGTGATGGTGAAATAGATGAGGATATTATTAGTAGAATTCAAGTTGGATGGTTGAAGTGGAAGAATGCATCAGGCTTATTGTGTAATATAAAAGTACCACTCAAACTTAAGGGAAAATTCTATAAGATGGTGGTTAGACCTGCAGTGCTTTATGGTGCAGAATGTTAGCCATTAAAAGAAAAGCATACTATTAAGTTAAGTGTTACAGAGATGAGGATGCTCAGGTGCATGAGTGGCTTTACTCTTAGAGACATGATACAAAATGAGCATATACATGAAAAGGTTGGAGTAGCTCCAGTGGATGATAAGATTGGAAAGAGTCGTCTTCGATGGTTTGTTCGCACAAAACAAGGGTCTTTTGATGACTCGGTTCGGAAAGTAGATGTATTAGATTTGCTTATTTTAAGAAAGGTAGCGGTAGATCTAAAATGACTTGGTTAAAAAATATTAGAAATGACCTTTATTTATTAGATTTAAATGAGAATTTAACTATTAACATGATTCAATGGAGAAAAAGGTTTCATAGAGTTGACCCCACATAGTGGGATAAAGGCTTGATGTTGTTGTTGTTATGATTATAATAAGATGGTAAATTTGTACATAGGTGGTGGATGTTAATTTTTTTATTGTAAGGTTATGTACCACAATGCTTGATTAGTATGTATGTAAACTATATCAAGGGAACTAAGTCCTCACAAGTAATGCATCACAAGTTAATTTTGAAGTTGTAAATTCATTGTTAAGCAAACATGATTTCCATCTTTACGCAAATAAGTAATCCTTTATGAGAAATTTTTACAAGAATTATTCATACGTTGAAGGATGGGAGGATAAAATATTACTTGGTTATACCTATACAAATTGATGTTCTTATCAGGGAATATTGTTGTTTTTATATTGATCCGGTTTAACAAATCAGAAAACATTAATAATAGAAAAATTTAGGTTAGCCAAATCGTTTAATCATTAAATTCCTAGTATTAGTGAAGTATAGTTGAAACCTTTAGGATATGTTGGATTGGTTTGTTTTGGAAGAATTTCAAGAATGTAAATGACAATGAAAATAGGAAAATCGACATAATAGAAGCTATAATGTCCCTGTGGAGATCAGATGGCTAAATGCTAACAAGAATACGATATGTAAATTATAATTATTATAAATTTCTCCAAACTGAATTAATGAATTTTTTTTAAAAATTGCAAATGTTTGAAAGTAAGAAGAATTGAAAATTTCTAGATTGCAAGTGGCGTGAGCTTAATCGAAATGCAAGATTGAAACCAGGGTGGAGCTTAGAAGGACAGGTGAGAAACGTTAAGAAATAACAAAATACAAGAGTTAATTTGTAAGAATTGTCGAAATAATGAGTATGAGAAGTTAACATTGCATAGATGATAGATCCAAGCACAATTTTTAGTATCTAAAACTAGAAAATATTGTTTAAAATTTAAAATGGAGATGAGTGATATATAATTTATTTTGATTTAACTTACTTCGAATGCATCAGAGATTGAAATCGTTTCGAATTGCAAGATTTTTGAAAATGCAAAGGGAAGTAGGGAAGAGAGGATGAGGTGAATATTAGGACATTTATTAAAAATATTTAATTATTTGAACTACTACTAAGAATGAAGCTTAGTCGAAATCCTTAAGATCCCTATGATTGGTTTGCTTTGTTGAAAATTTCAAGAAATGATATGACAATAAAAATGGTAAAATTGACATAATATAAACGACATTTTCATATTACTGTAAATCAGATGGCATAAAATAATGCTTCAATGCATTTGAAGTGATTGCTTTTATGGCTTATATATGGATTGGTTATATGTCCAGTTATCTTATTATTTACCAAGTATATTTTTTTAATATTTCAAGAAACATTAGTATTGCTGTATTATCAACATCCTGAAATTGATGTGAATCATAACTTCTGTGGTTTCAATTCTGATGATAATATGAATGATGCCGGCCAGCATAACTTATCATACCTGATGCTATAAGCATTGTGATAGTTTGATATTATAGCAATACTTATTCATGGTGAAATGCCAAGTGCACAATAAATATGCTATGAAAGTGATTATAGAAATATCAAATTAGCTAAATAATAAAATCTAGGCTTGATACGTCATCACAAAATTAGCTTGATCGGGCACGAATCTTTAGGCAAAAGCTAGTTAGAAACTTCAAAAATTAATTTTGGGAGCACCCGAACTTTGATTTCAGCGAGCTTATAGTCAAACTGAGCGTCTCGGAAATACGAACCCAACGACACCAAGATCAACCCAATCCGAGCCCAAATGAGTCCGAATCAAGGGCTCAAAGCGCTGTCGGAAGGTTCAAACCACAATTTGAGTTACCAAACGGTCTCCTATTTTGACGAGCTTATACTCGAATCGAACGGCTCGACGAGACGAATCCAACGAGCCCAAGATCGCCGAATTCCGACATCATTAAGGCCTTCAAATGCCCAACGAACGGTGCATGATCAAAGGATTCGATATCGACCGTCCATTCAAAACACTCCCAATTCGCCCCTGATCTCACGCCTATTTACGGGCTATACCACTCTAGAAAAACTATAAATAGAGCCCTCATTCTACACCAAAGGGACTGAAGGGAAGAGAGAGAAGAAGAAGAAGGAAAAGGGGAAAAGGCGATTCCTCTCCTCCTCGACCACCGCCGGAGCTCTTCCTGCCGCCTGAAGACGCCGGAATTCTGCCGGATTTTCGGGAAACGCCGGGAATTTGCAGAACTTTGTAAACTTCCTGGAAGAAACAAATTGTATTCTGATTGTCCCAACTTGTGGGACGAATCAACCATTTGTAATCTGCAAAAACACTAGTGGAACTTTACAACTGGGCGAGGCCCCGTGGTTTTTTCGCTTTTTGGGTTTTCCACGTAAAAACCCTGGTGTTCATTTCTCTTTTCTGTTTGTGTGCGGAATACTCGTGCAACGCTAAGACGAATATTTTCTAACTCTACTGCCGCGTATATTCTAGCACGCAACAAGGCTTATATGAACTAAAATGATTAGAGAGAAGGCTTACACTACTATTTAGGTTTCCTTCCATTAAGATGCGAAGATCTCAGTTTCGAATCCCAAAATTTGCTTCTCTACATTTATCAGCCACTCAGACACGACATTGATTCCCGTTTCATGCATTTCATATGCATCCCTTTCATGAAGTGTAATGATCAAGTGGCCATGTGTTGACAACAGAATGTCCATGCATACATACACAATACAAGTTTACTAATTATAGATTTAGTTTGCGCATGCAAAAAAATGCAATAAAGTCAATTAGTTCCAGGTTATATCCCGTCTTTGGTGAGAGTTTCTATTATTAGAACAATAAAACTTGTTGAGCTGAAAGCACGGTGTACCGGGTAGGTCATACAATAGGAGTTTAGTTATTTCTGTAGAGGTTACAAAGATTTGGACATCAACACAAGCTTTAATACAATTTTTCAGGTTACAAAGATTAGGAGACCTTGTCTTGATAAATTATAAAAACCTTGACTTGAAGTCATTGTTCTTAAAGCTAGAGCTTTTTATTAAGTTTAGTAGAGAAAGGATGGTCTGCAAGAGAAGAGAGAGTGTCTTAAGGGGAAGATGGATCAACTTTAACAATTCAGGCAAAAACAGTTAAACGTATTTCTTCTTTTTTTAAAATAAACGGAAGGAGAGGCAGTTTGAGCAGTAACAGGAAAGGTGGCAACATTAGTGAAGTATCATGACGAAAAAGTATAGGACTGCTTTATGCCTGGATTGCAAATATTTGAGCATGGTTTGTTCGGAGATCATTTTTATGCAACTATGGTTATGACTGCTGATGTTTGGTTGTGGCAACCTTGCTGATTGCGATTAGTTTAAAGATTACTAAAACAAAAAAAATCATCTAAAATATGGGTTATAGGTGTTTCTTTTGTTAAAATTGAGAAGGCTGCAAAGAAAGTAGTGTGAGGATTAGATTGGACATGTACTTTTCGGTCAAATTAAAGCTTAAGTTTATTATGATTATTATTTTATTTTTACAATTAAAGTGCTTATATGGCTAAGGTTGTGCTTTGTAATAATTATGGCCACAATTTCTTTGGAGATTGGACATTTAGGCACTGTGAGCATGAATAAGCGTTGTGAATGGAGAGCGTTAATTCTTTTACTCTTACAAGGAACAAAAGGGAGCAAAAATGGCCAGTAAATTTCCATAGTCCCCTCTTTTTGATAAAAGTTGATATTTATAAGCATATTTCAAACTTCATGCAAGCATGTTTAAGGAAATATTATGAAATTTCTTTGTAAATTTAGTTAAAGATTTCATCAAAATACTTGACATATGCATAGTGTGTACATCTTTATATACTGAAAGTATTGAGTATTCTGTACACAATAATGGAAAAAGATAGCACTTGAATATTCTTCCTTTTCCACTATTTTGACAAAAAAAAATTTACTTGTCAATGGTCATTAGCTTCATTCAGTCAAGCATGGTTAAACCCACCCTGAATTTTCTTCTAAAAAACATCATTAAAATCTTTTACACATAATGGTTTGGTCACATAAAACGGTAGAATTGATTTATGTTAAGAAAGGTAGAACTAGATCTAAAAAGACTTGATTGGAAAATATTAGAAATAATCTTTTTTTTATTAGATTTAAATAAGAATTTAACTTTTAACAGAGAAAAAAGATTTATGTAGCCGACCCCACATAATGAGATAAAGACTTGACGTTTGTTGTTGTATATCATGGAGTAGACATATAGTAATTTTTAATTGCTTCAATATTAAAAAAGCCGAATGATTTGTTATTGAATATCTTATTCTCCTAAATGGTTTTAGGCGTGCTGCAATCAAACTTGGGGCTAATATGCCAGCTAGAGTAGAACTGATAGTTAGAAACCCTGAAAGCGAGTCTCCTCTAATTGGGGAACCCACAGGAGAGTTCTATGATGTAATCCTCTTCTTTGGCATAATTGACATCCTTCAGGATTATGATCTCACCAAGAAGCTTGAGCATGCTTACAAATCAATCCAGTATGATCCCACCTCCATATCTGCTGTAGATCCAAAGCAATACTCGAAGCGTTTCAGGGATTTCATATATCGAGCTTTTGTAGAAGATGCTTAAATTACTAGCAAGTCATTACACAACTTTTAAAAGCTTAGTTAGAATCTGTATTGCGCAGCTTTTTCACAACTTTTTAATTTTTTGGTAAGCTGCCACAATTTTTTTTCTTTCTTGCGTTTCTTTTTTTTTTGAAAATGTCAGTGATGAGAAATCACTTCTTACAATCATATATGTTAGAATGTGATAGCTGTACAAAAGCTATTGCTTGATTTTTTTAAACAAGGAATAAAGTTATATTGCCCTCAACTATATTCAAAGCATGTATTCTCCTTGCAACTAATCTACAACTATGTTTTACAAAGAAAGCTTATGCTTGCCCCAATTTGGACCCTTGGCCTCAAAATTGTTCCGAAAGTTTTAATTTCCACCATTTTTTAGGCTTTGTTTGGGATATTTTTTTTACTGCTTCTTAAAGCAACTTTTCAGCACAAAGAAAATAAATTTTATATTAAAAAACTATTTTAAAAAGCAGTAAGAAAGTCATCCCGAATGAAGCTTTAATTTTTACATTAGGTTTGTTTTTTTAATGTTTTCTAAAAAAAAGTTTTTTAAAAAACTGTTTTAGAAAGCAATATGAAAGTTACCTCAAATGAAACCTTAGTTTTTATCACACCTTAAAATATGGTCATCACCATGACTTTCAATAAGGGCTTGATGGTGTATGTGTAAATTGTTAGGAATTGAAGAGCTTGTAAATGTTAATTTCAAAGGGCAGTAGTTATAATCTGTACGTTTTTTTAACATATTTGTAGTATATAATTATATGTTTGTGTGAATTTTATCTAAGGAGTTTTGGGCAGTGGATATAAATGTTAGGCCGACATCATGTGAAATGAGTCATTGATGTTAACATATTACATATTGTTTATGGCATTATTTTTAGTATTGAAAAATTCTTTTGTTGATTTGTTTGCGCGCCTCTCCTCTCCTAGCTAAAATTTTGTTCTTGACTTCTAAGTGAATTTTAAATTAATTAAGAGGCTGTTTGGTATAGGATAAAAAAATGCAGAGTTAAATGAAATATAATGTTAAAAGAATGGAGTGCATTTGAATTATTTGAGGTTATTTGGATCATTGTAAAATTAATGCATGTTTTTTTTTTTTTTTTTTTTGTTTAGTTTGAAGTAAAGTGAATGCAATATTATATTTTATGTGTCAATAAGTGGTCCGACCCGTCAATCTAACTCAAAGATTTAGGTTCAGGTTGACTTGCGAACTCACTTTTGATTAAAAAATGACTCATCTAATATATTTTTCTTAGTATAATTTTATAATTTTTGACAAAATATCCTAAATTTAATAGTTTATAGGTTATTAAATTATTTTAATCAAAATAATGGGTTAGGTTTGGGTTATTCATGTTGCAAGTAAGTTGGGCTTGACTTGATATTTTTGATTTGTTTATTAAATGGGTCGGATTCAGATTAATTGGATTCAAGTTAAATTAATTTCAGATTGGACTCAAACTTAACCCGTCAACTGTTTTGACACCTCTACCCAATAATGACTATGAGTGTTGAGGCTTGTGACGAGGATGGATGGTGACGAGTGGTGGCCAGTGGGTAGGGGTGCATATGAGTAGAGTCGAGCTCGAATCAGAGGGTGTTCTAGGGAAGCTCAACTGTCAAATACCGTGAGCCAATACCGAGCAAATACCGAGCAAGTACCGAGCAAATACCGAGTAGTACTTAGCAATACCGAGCAAATACCGCGCATATTCGTTTCGGGTTGGGTCGTCGGGCCGCGCGGTAAAGAGTAAGAGCACGTGGAGATATATTACAGGCTACCTGATGTATCTCTACGTCAGGTAACCTGAGGCAATAAAAATTTCAATGCAGGGCTCTGGTGATAACAGATTCAAGAACAATAACAATATTCAAATATTTTCTTTCTAAATTAGGTAGCACCTCTTCTAGATATCATTTTGTTGTCACTAGGAATTGACAATTATTTGGTGCAATCTTGAATTTTTTTTTCTTCATGGGACAATTCAATGCCAAATTTATTTATTTTATTTATTTTTTTTAATTCAATGTCAAATTTGAAAAAAAAAATATGATAAGTTTTAGGATTTTCTAAAAATGTAGATGAACTTTATATTTTTTTTACCAAAAAAAAAAAACTTTCTATTTTTTTTTTGATAAAAATTAAATTATGTTTTCATAAAATATGAGTTTTATAAAATAAGTTATCTAAATACACATTAATAAAATAATAATCTAATAATAAACAGAGAGAAAAAAAAATAGTTGCGCAAAATTTACTGAAAACTGCCGCGACCAGGCCGGCTTCAAAGCCTCCGGGGCGCTCGCAGATCTCCCATAAAATCTCCGGTCTCCTAACCTTCAAACCGCCCAAAGAAACCCTAGCTTCCCTCTCTTACCATGAATGCCTATCCCCATCTCCTCCTCTTTCTCTGCACCACATATAAATCCACCCTCCTTCAATGTCCGCCACCTCCTCGTCCGACGACTCCGACGATTGCATCACCTACTTGCACCTCGAACGCGTTGAAATCGTCCTCCCCACCGGTGACTTCTATACCGGCCAATGGTCTGATGGCGTCCCCCATGGCCTCGGAAAGTACCTCTGGACCGACGGATGTATGCACGAAGGTACGTGGTGGCACTCATGGGCCGCGGCAAATTCTCATGGCCGTCCGTGAGAATTTGAGCCCTAGCCGCCGGCCTCACTGCAGGAGATTGGAGCCCTCTCCAACGTCTCCATTCGTGAGCCCCAGGAAGAATCCGACGATCGCTCGTCCCTTCCCTTGCCGACGCTGGTATCACCCTTCCCTACAGGTTCACACCCGAGCCAAAGGCCCATCTGACCGCCTGGACTGATCCCGTTCCCGTGCTCCCTCCGATCGGAACTCAAGAAGGAGCCGAGGCCCCTATCCGTTTCGCTGTCCCGACGCCCCCAGCCAAGCCAGACGCTGGATCTGCCGGCCTCCCTTGGGTGCCTTCTTCCTTCTTTAGGGCAGGTAACATTTTCCCTTCTTCTTCTTCTTCTTATTTTGATCTTCTTTATCCCTCACTTTCTTCTTCATGATGTTTCATACTTCCATGCTTCTCCTATTTTGAGTCTTGTTTATTATGATATGAGCTTGAGAAGAGCAAAACGAGTTTTTCAATAGAGGTGAATATGCATGCTAAATTACAAGTCATGTTTAGCAGTTTATGTTTCATCCCTTAAGTTAGTAGTTTGCTTGATTGAGCATGGCCACCTATGAGGGCAAGTTCAAATCCGGGTTCATGGACGGTGATGGTACGTACACTGGTGCCTGTGGCCAGACTTATCGCGGCTCTTGGTCGCTTGATCTTAAACATGGTCAAGGTCACATAACGTTTGCGAATGGAGATTCCTATAATGGGGAGTGGCGTGCGGGGGTACCGGAAGGGAGGGGAAGATATGTTTGGAAATCGGGGAGTGAATATGATGGAACTTGGCTTGGTGGATTATTTCATGGAGAAGGATTGCTTACTTGGACGTCGGGGAATCGGTATGATGGCCTATGGGAGGATGGTGCTCCTCATGGAAGAGACAACTTCAGGTAAAGAAAATTAGTCCAAGTGTCGTTTTCAGTTTTGAATGATTTCAGGAGAAACGAAAGAATTTCTTTCAACTTTCGGTCAAAAATCAATAGTTATCACCCCAAATTTACAATTTTTTATTGAAGCTTATCTGAAACTTTCGAGCATAAGCGAAGCTTTTTAAGAATATTGTCACGGTGGTCATACTAGATTTTATATGATATAATTTGGGCCCTAATTAGATATGTTTTTGCATATATTACATATTATTAAAATATATAATATTAAAGAATAAGGGAAATCAAATCCAAAATTGAATTGCAAAATCAAAGAAATAATCGAAATAAAAACTTTTGTGACATCTAAACGGAAAGTTTTTTTGGGATATGGACTGTCATTGGTGTTGGGCCGCAGAAGGGGGTTTACTTCTCCTGTGTCAGTATCCACTCCAGTGGCCCGTGATCCTTGTGAGGTGATTGCCAATGAACTTGTCGAGTGTCATATTTCCCTAGTTGAAACTTGAAACAATTTCAATCCTCCCATCTGAGAAGACACTCAACTGGATAGGGGTTGACGTAGATGTCTTACAAAGGCAGGCACTAGGGAGATCAACGATGCCCATTAAGGTGATTCCAGGGCGGTATGTATTAGTAGATGCGTCCACAACAACGATGATGACGAGACAACCAGATGGACATGCGATGACGAATTGGATGGCAGGGTTCGGTAGGATGCTGCTTTGAAAATCTGATGATGATGGGAATGAGGGGATCATACCAACAAGAAAATGTGAGGTAGCGGAGTTTTTATCAGATGCAAATAAGATGATGAGTAGAGGTGGAGAGACATCGGTGGCATCGAGAACAAATAAAAGTCCCTAGAGGATTAGGTGGGTTGCTAAGGATATGAAGAAACAAGGGGAAACTATATCGAGAGGGCACAAGAATTATGAGCTCATGCTCAATCTTCAGTTAGGGGTCAGGTATGCTTCATAGAGTGATGTTTCATTCTTCAAATAGATTTATAATTAAAATAAAGCTACATTAATTGCTATTAATTGTTTTTTAAATTATCTCTCTAAAACTTTTGAATAAGTGGATGCTTTATTAAAACATAAGATATTTAATTCAAAAAAAAAAAAAATTTTGTTTAAATATAAAGACTTATTGAATATAAATTTTATTAGATATATTATTTGTTCTCAAACTAAGATCTTTTATCCAATTATATCTGTTTTTATCCATCCTTGTATTTGATACGAGATCTTTTTGCTCATGTACAAGATATTTTATAAGGTGTTTGATATCGGCATAAGATTTTTTTTTAAATCATTAATAGCCAAATTTTAATTTGACCACATTTATGAATGTTGATGTGGTCCCATTTTTGTGTGTAGATTTATCATACAAACAAATTGCAAGGATCATAATAAATGAAATTTGAGGAAGCTTGCAACTCCAAAACTTAGGAGAGGGAGAATAAGGAACTATAATCTTACGAGAAGAGGCTTTTTTATTTCATAGATTGATGCTCGATACTCCTTAACATAGAGTTTTTATAGAATTAGAAAGACTTCTTTGAACTCATGAAACACCTATTAATTACCTGATACCATTATTTACTTATGAATTATCATGACTTAGAATGATTGACTTACCCAATCAAAAGTCACCCATTATTAACTTTATAACTACCCGCCCCTTCAAAATCAAACTTGCCCTTAAGTTCGAATTAACCATATATAAATGAGGTGCTGGTAGGTTTGGTTGAATCTTAAAAGGGCGTCAACAGAGAGATGGGAGGTAGAAGTCACGAGATTCAGTGCGAGAGATGCGTAAGTGGCCAACTAATGTTATTGTGGCTTGGGGTTTATACATTTTGGTCATCGACGCGATTAGGGCGAGGTGGAGGCTAGGACATGGAAAATCGAGTAAGCCGTTTGTAGAATAGCTCGAGGATGAGCAAATCATGAAGCCCCCAAGATGGGGAAGATAGATATGGGTTTCGTCACATTGGAACTGACAGTGGAGCTTCAGTGAACTCATGGAGTGATGCATTAGTTAGGAGTGCAGACGAGATCATGATAGACCAAAAGTTATGACAAGCGTGAAATTTGGACATGGTTTGGTGGTGGATTGGACCTATGAGCGTCTATGAAGGGTTTGTCCATGAATAAGATGGAAACAATATAATGGAATGAATGAGGTTGAGATCTTATTTATTTATTTATTTATTTTTTATTATAAGCTGTATTTGGAATAGGCTGAAAAGATGGAGTGGGGAATATGTGGATGGATCTAGCATCAATTAGGAGGGAGATGAGGCCGAGCACATGAAAGTTGAACACGAGTGTCAATGATATGCATGATAAATATCAGATTTGAGGATACCTACAACTTAAAAAATTGGGAGTGAGGAGAAATAACTAGGATTATAAGAGAAATTGCTATTTCATTTCATTGATTGATATTCTAATACAAATGATGGAGAGCATTTATAAAATTACAAGGATTACTATGACCCATTAGCCACTTAATGTCCATTACTTACGTATGGAGTATCATATCCATTATAACCTAGTAACCCAATCCTAAATGACCCTATTGATTTATCTCGAGAGTATGACATTTATCTAGTTATTATATATCAGTTTGAAACGAGAACAATGGTACCTAGTTTTGGAGGGGCTGGCTGAACCAGTCCAACAGGGACTGGTTCAAGTGTATCGCAGGCGGACTCCAAGCGTGCAGAGCCGGGGCCCAATTGCTATTTTTAAATAGTAATTAGTAGGCAAATTTGAATGAGAGGGGCTGTTTAGGTATTTGTAAACTTCATTTAGCTTTAATTAGTCTTGGGGAGGTTAGGGTTAGGGCATCTTGAAATTTTGCTAAAATTCTTTAGATATAGGGTGTGATTTGGTGATCTAAGTTTTGTCAGAGATTGTGGAGAGTTTTCCTTCCTCTCGAATTGAAGGAAATTGTGTATTGCTTTGTTTCTTCTTGTTGCTATTTGAATCAAAGAGTTTCCTTGGTGTTTCTTCTCTCATATACGAAGGTTCTTGCGTTGTTCTTACTGATTTCTCCTTAAAATCAGCCATTTTGCTCACTGTTTTTGCCGATTTTTTATTGGTTTGCTTGCGAGCTCGAGTATTACCCTTGTGGTTACTTGTGAACTCAAGTACTTCATATCACTGAGTTTCAACCTAGAAGCCAATTTTTCATAATATTGATGCAATGCTGCCAAAAATATTGTTCACAGAAAACTGACGGATGAACAAAGTTTGAGATGCTAATTCAATCAGTTGAGCTTTGATGTTTGAACAGTGACTAATTTGTGTTTTTTTTTCTAAGGTTGTTATAGCTTTATAACTTGCTTTATTCTTTGGTATGTGGACATAAGCATGCTGTTGGTAAGCAAGCTGTTGATATCTTGCTTGATTTGAAAGCTGCGGCATTTGATCTGAAGAAAAAAGTTTGGACAAGGTTTTCACCTGAATGATCGAAACACACACCTCCTTACCCATGTTGTGACTTTCTATGGAAAGATTACTGCCCTTTGGTTTTCAGGTCATGATATATTAATTTGTTTTTTTTTTGAATAAATTTTGCCAAAGAGTATCAGTTGTTAATGCTGGGTATGCTCCATCATTTATCTCTTGGTTGCTCAGGACCCTTCACAAACTCTTTATTCTTGGCCCTGATGATTACATGATCTCTATTTGTGGGAATAATGTCCTAAGGGAATTATCTTCCCCTGGTAAAAGTGGAAGTTTCTTTTACTTGACAATGATGTTAAATACATGATCAAGACAATGAAGAAGTCTGAAGTTAAGGTTAGCTTATTTTCCCCTTTCCCAATCACCCACCTTTTCAGGCAAAGGCATTTCTTTTACTGATTAATTAAATTAATTTATGGTCAACCTGTTCTCCTCAGAATGCTTCCCGCTTATTATAACCATGTTCGTACCTTTGAGAATACTCTTATGACCAAGTTCTTTGGTCTATACTGTGTCAAATTAACTGGCGCCATTCAAAAAAAGGTATGGGCTAAATAAAAATGTTATATTTGATAAGCCATACCACATTTGTGTGTCTACAATTACAAAATTTGTGATGAATCTTAGTGTTTTATAACTTATTAATGTACCACGTGATTATGTTATTTTTATTATAATGGGGAACCTCTTCTGCACTGAGTACTCCATTCATAAGAGATTTGATTTGAAAGGATCCTCCTTAGGGTGCACAATTGATAAGCCAGAGGAAGAAATTGATGAGGCGACAATATTAAAAGATCTAGATCTTAACTTTATATTTCGCTTGCAACGATTGTGGTTTCAGGAGTTCTACAGGTAGCCAAAAATTGAATATAGCATCCTTTCTTTGTTCACAAGAAATTTTCTTCTCATTCTCGACTTGAATATTGTATGATTTTTTTCTAAGTCTTACTGAGAATATAAATGACATTGATCTTTATTCTTCGTATGTCTTTTTGGTAGGCAATTAGCTAGAGACTGTGACTTCCTTGAGCAGGAAAGGATCATGGACTATAGTCTTTTGGTCGGTGTGCATTTTAGAGATGTATCAATATCTCAAGGTGCGCAGTGCCATCTTCATAGGGTTAATTTGAACTTGAATAGTTTATATCCATTTTACTAGTAAATTTTATGGTTTTATGTAATTTGTTTCACCTTGTTTGTAGAAACTCAAGAGAGCATGAAAGAAGCAACACCTAGACTTTCAAAAATTGACATGAATCAGTTTCTTTGTGATCCAACTCGGTACACTCCTATAACTGAAGCTCAATTTTCATTAATTTCATTAGACTGTCCTTTTCATTATTTCTTTTCACATATAACAAAAATTCTGCATAAACATTTCAATGAATAATGTTGAAAAACATAGGAGAAAAATAGTTTATTTCTCACATTTCAATGAATAGAAAAAAGGTACAATATTTATACTAAATTGTAAGTCTAAAATAGAAAGAAGGCTAAGGAATAAAATTAGCTCATAAACATCCCAATATATAGGGAAAATTAGATGTCAAATTAACATAATTATATGTAATAACTTGAGGAGAATGTACCAGAAAATTCCTTTCCTAATTAAGAGGCAAGCTTTTAGGCAGCACACCCTTGTTGACCTGGAAGGCTGGTGAAAGTAGTAGTTGTTGACCTGTAAAACACGCGTATGTTCAAATAGCTGCAGCTGACATACTACTGGCTGACTGGTTTCTTGAAATCTTTCTGTTTGAATTGTGCATGACAACAATTGAAATTTTTTTTGGAATTAATGGTGTGTTGATTGTAATTTCCAAAGGTTATTCCTAATTTTATAGAGCGATAGCTGCAATTTTCATGGCTCGTAATATTGATTTCAAGATTTTTCCCCCTCCCCTGCAAGCTCGGCATACATGTTGATTGTTCCAAGCTTAGAAATAATATTGCTGAATTAATATTGATTAGGAGTTTTAGTAAGGATATCAACAGTTTGTTGTTTTGTTGGAGTGTATGTGTAACTAATTTGGATAATTTATTATTCAAAATTTCCCTATAAAGTGTACATCAATTCCGGTGTCCTTAGTCAAATTATGGTGGAGATAATTATTAGTAATGCTAATAAAAACATGATTGTTACAACTCAATATCGTTTGTCAACTCAATATCACTTGTCACATGACCTGAAGGGCTCGATTCTTGCACCTATGCCCCGGTGTAAATCTCTCATCACACCTGAAGCATAAACTCTTTTGCTCGTCTATCATGTACCTCTGCTTCTTCAAGTTCAAATTAACCCTATGAAGATGACATTGCACACCTTGAGATATTGATACATCTCTAAAGTGCACATCGACCAAAAGTCTGTAGTCTATGATCATTTCCTGCTCAAGGAAGTCACAGTCTCTAGCTAATTGTCTACCAAAAAGACATACGAATAATAAAGATCAATGTCATTTATATTCTCAGTAAAACTTAGAAAAAAATTATACAATATTTAAGTCGAGAATGAGAAGGAAATTTCTTGTGAACAATGAAAGGATGTTATATTTAATATTTTGCTACCTGCAGAACTCCTGAAACCACGATCGTTGCAAGCGGAAGATAAAGTTAAGATATAGATCTTTTAATATTGTCGCCTCATCAATTTCTTCCTTTGGATTATCAGTTGTGTGCCATGAGGAGGATCCTTTCAAATCAAATCTCTTATGAATGAAGTACTCAGTGCAGAAGTGGTTTCTCATTATAATAAAACAAATCTAATCACGTGGTAAATTAATAAGGTATAAAACACTAAGATTCATCACAAATTTTGTAATTGTAGACACACAAATATGTTATTACTTATCAAATATATCATTTTTATTTAGCCCATACTTTCTTTTGAATAGCGCCAGTTAACTTGACACAGTGTAGACCAAAGAACTTGGTCACTAGAGTATTCTTAAAGGTATGAACATGGTTATAATAAGCGGGAAGCATTCTGAGAAGAACCTGTGGACCATAAATTGATTTAATTAAGTAGTAAAAGAAATGTCTTCGCCTAAAAAGGTGGGTGGTTAGGGAAGGGGAAAATAAGCTAATCTTAACTTCAGACTTCTTCATTATCTTGAACATGTATTTATCATCATTGGTCAAGTAAAGGAAACTTTCACTTTTACCAAGAGAAGATAATTCCCTTAGGGCATCATTCCCACAAATAGAGATCATATAATCACCAGGGTCAAGATTAAAGAGTTTGCGAAGGGTCCTGAGCAACCAAGAGATAAATGATGGAGCATACTCAGCATTAACAACTGATACTCTTTGACAAAATTAGTTCAAAGAAAACCAAATTAATATATCCTGACCTGAAAATCAAATGACAGTAATCTTTCCACCGAAAGTCACAACATAAGTGAGGAGGTGTGTGTTTCGATCATTCAGGTGGAAACCTTATCCAAACCTTTTCCTTCGGATCAAACGCCGCAGCTTTCAAATTAAGCGAGGTATCAACATCTTGCTTACCAACAGCATGTCTATGTCCACATATCAAAGAACAAATCAAGTTATAGAGCTATAACAATCTCAGAAAAAAAAAACACAAAATAGTCACTGTTCAAACATCAAAAGCTCAACTGATTGAATTAGCATCTCAAACTTTGTTCATGCGTCAGTTTTCTGTGAACAATATTTTTGGCAGCATTGCATCAATATTATGAAAAATTGGCCTCTAGGTTGAAACTCGGTGATAGGAAGTACTTGAGTTCGATAGTAACCACAATGATAATACTCGAGTTCGCAAGCAAACAATCAAGAATCGACAAAAACAGTGAGCAAAATGGCTGATTTCAAGGAGAAATCAGCAACAACAATGCAAGAACATTCGTAGATGAGAGAAGAAACACCAATGAAACTTTGATTCAAATAGCAACAAGAAGAAATAAAGCAAGATACAATTTCCTTCAATTCGAGAGGAAGGAAAACTCTTCACAATCTCTGGCAAAGCTTAGATCCCCAAATCACACCCTAGATTTCAAGAATTTCAGCAAAATTTTAAGATGCCCTAACCCTAACTTCCCCAAGACTAATTAAAGCTAAATGAAGTTTACAAATACCTAAATAGCCCCTCTCATTCAAATTTCCCTCTTAATTACTATTTAAAAATAGCAATTGGGTCCCATGAGACCCCCACCCCCTTCCAGGTTCTACACGCTTGGAGTCCGCCTGCGATATAGTTGAACAAGTCCCTGCTGGACCTGTTCAGCCGGCCCCTCCAAAACTAGGTATCATTGTTCTCGTTTCAAACTGATATATAACAAGTAGATAAATGTCACTCTCAAAATAAATTAATAGGGTCAATAATAATAATGAGTTCTTTAGGATTGGATTAGTATGCTATAATGTATATAATACTCCATACGTAAGTAATGTACATTAGGTAGTTAATAGGTTGCTAATTGGTCATAGGAATCCTTTTAATTTTATAAATGCTCTCCATCATAAAGTATTAGAACATCATTCAATGAAATAAAATAACAAGTTCTGTTATAATCCTAGTTCTTTCTCCCCACTCCCAATTTTTTAAGTTGTAGGTATCCTCAAATCTGATATTTATCATGCATATCAATGACACTCGTGTTCAATTTTCATGTGCTCGGCCTCATCTCCCTCCTAATTGATGCTAGATTCATTCACATCTTCCCCGCTCCATCTCTTCATCCTATTCCAAATACTGCTTATAATAATAAATAAATAAATAAGATCTCAACCTCATTAATTCCATTATATTGTTTCCATCTTATTCATAAACAAACCCTTCATAGACGCTCTTAGGTCCAATCCACCACCAAACCATGTCTAAATTTCACTCTCGTCACAACTTTTGGCCTATCATGATCTTTTCTGCACTTCTAACTAATACATCATTCCATGAGTTCACTGAAGCCCCACTGTCAGTTCCAATGTGACGAAACCCATATTTATCTTCCCCATCTTGGGGGCTTCATGATTTGCTCATCCTCGAGCTATTCTACAAACGACTTACTCGATTTTTTATGTCCTAGCCTCCACCTCGCCCATAATCGCGTCGATGACCCAAATGTATAAACCCCAAGCCACAATTACATTAGTTGTCCACTTACGCATCTCTCATACTAAATCTCATGACTTCTACCTCCCATCCCTCTGTTGATACCCTTTTAAGATTCAACCAAACCTACCAGCACCTCATTTATATATGATTTATTCGAACTTAAGGACAAGTTTGATTTTGAAGGGGCGGGTAGTTATAAGGTTAATAATAGGTGAATTTTGATTGGGTAAGTCAATCATTCTAGGTCATGATAATTCATAAGTAAATAGTGGTATTAGATAATTAATAAGTGTTTCATGAGTTCAAAGAATTCTTTCTAATTCTATAAAAATTCTATGTGAGTATCGAGCATCAATAAATGAAATAAAAAAGCCTATTCTCGTAAGATTATAGTTCCTTATTCTCCCCTCCTAAGTTTTGGAGTTGCAAGCTTCCTCAAATTTCATTTATTGTGATCATTGCAATTTGTTTGTATGATAAATCTACACACAAAAATGGGACCACATCAACATTCATAAATGTGGTCAAATTAAAATTTGGCAATTAATTATATAAAAAAAAAATTATTCATAATTAAAAAAAAAAATCTTATGCCGATATCAAACACCTTATAAAATATCTTGTACATGAGCAAAAAGATCTTGTATCGAATACAAGTAAGGATGGATCAAAACATATATATTTGGATAAAAGATCTTAGTTTGACAACAAATAATATATCTAATAAAATTTATATTCAATAAGTCTTTTTATTTAAACAAAATATTTTTTGTTTGAATTAAATATCTTATGTTTTAATAAAACATCCACCTATTCAAAAGTTTTAGAGAGATAATTTAAAAATCAATTAATGGCAATTAATGTAGCTTTATTTTAATTATAGATCTATTTGAAGAATGAAACATCACTCTATGAAGTATACCTAACCCATAACTGAAGATTGAGTTGATAAGAAATACTTGATTTCAAGTATTCCCTAATCGCTTTAGCAACAAATCACGAAGCAAACTGCTGTTCACAGCAGGAAATCAGCCAAAAACAGTGGAAAAAGAGGGAAAAACTGTAGAAGATGAGGAGAAAAGACTTGTATTTCACTAGAGACAATGAAAATAGCAAAGATACAATTTTTTCTTCAATTCGAGAGGAAGAACGTACTCTCCAAAGTTTCCGGCGAAGCCAAGAGCCAAAAGCAAAACCTAGATCTCAAAGAGAAAACTCAAATTCAAGATGAGAAGCTAATTCCCCCCCAAACTCCTAATTATACAAAATTAATCATAAAGGACAATCATAAACTTCCTAAAACAGCCTTTCACGTTCAAAATTTCCCTCCTAAACTCCCCTCTCCAGCCTACGTGGAGTCACGACTCACGGCAGAGCCGTTTCAGCCCAGCGAGCTCCGTCTCGCGTGCGTCTCGCGTAGACGCGGACCGGTCCCTGCTGGACCGGTCCAACCGGCCCATCCTGGGCCGGTCTAACATTACCGCCCTCCCAAAGAATCACCTTGTCCTCAAGGTGAAAATCTGGAAACTGCTGTTTCGCCATCTCGTATGGCTCCCACGTGGCCTCGTAGTCAGGAAGGTTCTTCCACTGGATCAACACTTCCTTAGTTTCATCTTCTTTCTGGCGAACACCCTTCAGCTCCAAAGGTTCCAGGATCACCTCTAACTCCTCCGTAAGTGTCGGCGGTAGCTCGGGAATGGCGATGTGATCACCAATGACCCTTCTCAGCTGTGAGACGTGAAAAATTGGGTGTATAGTCACCGATGGGGGTAATTTCAGTCGATATGCTACTGCCTCGATCTTTTCTATCACTTCATAAGGACCAAAGTACCTTGGAGCTAGCTTTTCATTCCTCCTGTTGGCGACTGTCTTCTGCCTGTATGGGCGGAGCTTCAAGAACACCTTATCCCCTGCCTCAAAATGGATATCTTTTCTATGCCAATCTGCTTGTTTCTTCATGATTTGCTGCGCCCTCAGTAAGTGCCTTTTTAACTCCTCTAACACTCGGTCCCTCTCCTCCAAATACTCCTCTACTGATGAAACAGGAGTACTACTGCTCCCAAAGTGTACCAAGTGTGGGGGATCCCGTCCGTACAACACTTTGAACGGGGTCATTTGTGAAGCCGAGTGAAATGACGTGTTGTATCAGTACTCAGCCCAGGATAACCACTTCGCCTATAGCTTTGGTGTCTCTGAAACAAAGCATCTGAGGTACGTTTCCAAGCTCCGATTGACTACTTCCGTCTGTCCATCCGTCTGTGGGTGGTAGGCTGTACTTCTCTTGAGCACTGTTCCCTGCAATATGAATATCTCGTTCCAGAAATGACTGAGGAACACCTTGTCCCTATCTGATACGATCGCCTCTGGCACCCGTGTAATCTGACAACTTCTCTGATAAAGGCTGATACTACTGTTATTGCGGTGTAGGGATGTCGGAGGGGAATGAAATGGGCATACTTGCTCAACCTGTCCACCACTACTAAGATCACTGTGAACCCCTCTGAACGGGGCAGCCCATCTATGAAATCCATAGAGATTTCCTTCCATACTGTACCCGGCAAGGCTAAAGGCTGTAGTAATCCTCCTGGTGACATAGCTAGGTACTTACTCCTTTGACAGACCTCACATCTGGCTACCATCTCCTTTACATCTTTATGCATCCCCTTCCAATATAGCTCCCCAGCTAGCTTCCTGTATGTCTTTTGTACGCCTGAATGGCCCCCTATTGCACTCCCATGAAACTCCTGAAGTAGGTTTGGGATGTGGATCGACGTCCGGGGCATCACAAACCTCCCTTGATACAGCAGCTTGTCTCCCTCCATGGAGTATCCCGGGTGGCTATCTGGTTCCTTCAGTAAATCCGTCATGATCTTTCCCAAACTCTCATCTTTAGCGCTTTCTTCTCTGATGGCCTCCCAATCAAGCATCCAAGGCACGGATAGAGCAACTGTCTGCAATTCCTCCATACATCTGGATAAGGCATCGGCCGCCTTGTTCTCCACCCCTGGCCTGTACTGAATCTCAAAATCGTACCCCAGTAACTTGGACAACCACCTCTGATGCTCTTCCGTCACCATCCGCTGTTCTAAGAGAAATTTCAGGCTCCGCTGATCAGTTATGACAACGAAGTGTCTTCCAAGTAGGTAAGGCCGCCATTTCTGAATGGCCAACACGATGGCCATCAATTCCCTCTCATATACTGATTTCATCCTTGCTCGAGCAGTCAATACCTGGCTGAAATAAGCGATGGGTCTCCGGTTCTGCATAAGTACTGCACCCAATCCATATCCCGATGCATCGGTCTCCACAATGAATGTTTGAGTAAAAAATCCGGCAAAGCTAGGACCGGCACTATAGTCATTGCCTTCTTCATGCTCTCGAACGCGGATGTGGCTGCTTCTCCCCACAGGAAACCATCCTTCTTCAATTGCTTCGTAAGTGGCCATGCTATGGTGCTATATCCCTTTACAAATATTCTGTAATACCCTGTCAATCCCAGAAATCCTCTCAGCGCTTTCAGATTCTTTGGTAGTGGCCACTTTAGCATTGCCTCAATTTTGGAGTGATCAGCTGCCACCCCTTCCTTGGACACCACATGACCCAAGTACTCTACACTGGCTTGTGCAAAGCAGCATTTTTTTAAATTTGCCCTCAACTGGTGCTCCTGCAATACTTCTAACACCTTCTTCAAGTGTTCCCAATGTTCGACCTCTGACTTGCTGTATATCAGGATGTCGTCAAAAAATACTAACACAAACCGTCTGAGATACGGTTTGAAGACCTTATTCATCAGGGCCTGGAAAGTAGCCGGTGCATTGGTGAGGCCAAAGGGCATCACCAAGAACTCGTAATGGCCTTCATGAGTTCTAAAAGCTGTTTTGGGAACATCTTCCTTCCTCATTCGAATTTGGTGGTAGCCCGATTTCAAATCTATCTTGCTGAAAATCACGGTCCCACTTAATTCATCCAAGAGCTCATCGATAACTGGTATAGAAAACTTATCAGGTACAGTCTCCTTGTTGAGTGCTCTGTAATCTACACAAAAACGCCAGCTGCCGTCCTTCTTTTTCACCAACAGAACGGGACTAGAGAAAGGGCTGATGCTGGGTCTGATGATCTCTGCCTCCAGCATCTCTCTGATCAACCGTTCAATTTCATCCTTCTGGAACTGAGGGTAGCGGTACGGACGTACGCTGATGGGTGATACTCCTTCCCTCAACACAATAGCATGCTCATGCTCCCTCTGCGGTGGTAATCCCTGAGGCGGCTAAAACACCTCTTGGAACTGTTGAATCAATGGCTGAACGGATAGGGGTATAGCTCCTCCCTCCTCCACTCCTGCCCCTTCCAAACTATGCAATTCCACCAAGTAGCCTCCTCCCTCCTGCTGAATGGTTCGGATTAGGGATTTGAGAGAAACCCCAGCCTTGGTCAACCCAGCGTCTCCTTGAATCGTCTCCTTCTCTCCCCTATCACAAGTTCCATCCTCAAAGTCCCCCAGTTAATCTTCATCTCCCCCAATGTGCGCAGCCACTTCATCCCTAAGATGACGTCAGTACTCCCCAATTCCAAAGGAAGGAAATCTTCCTTCACCTGGATTCCCTGAATCTTCAGCACCACCTCTCTACAAACTCCCCTTCCCATTTCCACCTTTCCCGTGCCCATCATCACCCCATAGCCACCTGTGTCCACTAACTCCATCCCCAGCGACTCCACTATCTGGGTGGAAATGAAGTTATGGGTTGCCCCACTATCGATCAACACCACCACCTCCCGGTCAGCTATCTCTCCTCTCACCTTCATATTGTGACTCGGAGTGAATCCCACTACAGAGTTCAGAGAGACTTCTGCTATATCCAGATGCAGCTTCTCATCCTCCACCTCGGGGTCATTTCCACCTCTCTCTTCGTCTTCCTCATCTTCACAAACGAGGAGAACCTGAAGAGATCGATCCTTGCACTTGTGCCCCGGCATGTACTTCTCATCGCATCTGAAGCACAACCCTTTTGCTCTTTTGTCCTGCATTTCTTTGTCGGTCAACCTTTTGAACTGTCCCCCATTTCCTCTTCCTCCAGATTTCTCCTTGGGCACCTCCCTCTGGTTCCTTGGGGCTACCCCTTTTGAGGGTAATACAGCAGTAGTCATTTTGTATGATCCTCCTGAGTAGTTGCCTCTAGCTCCTCTTTCTGATCTCTTCTGATCTTCCACCAGTTGTGCAAGCTCCATGGCCTTGCCCAAGTTCCTTGGCTCCAGCACTCTGACAGCTGTTCTTATCTCCGGTTTGAGTCCCTTCATGAAATTCCCCTCCAGGGCCGATTCAGAGATGTGATCCAGACGGCTAGCCAAGTACTCGAATCTGTCCCGGTAGTCGGCCACGGTCCCCTCCTGAGTCAGAGCAAAGAATTCATAGAAATCTCCTCCCCCATCGGCTCGGAAATGTTCTAATAAACAATCCTTGAACTCTCTCCAGTTCCTGATAGGCTCTCTCCTGTCTCGCCATTGATACCATGCCAACGCCTTCCCTTCCAGACACAATCCTGCCGCCGTCAGCTTCTCATCATCTGTCAACCCGTTGACAGCAAAGTAACGCTCCACCTTGTAGATCCAGCCATGGCCATCTTCCCCCTCAAAGATGGGCATCTTCAACTTCCTCACCTTCGGATCCCTTCCGTTACCCCGGTAATCTCCATAACCTCCTATTCCTCGGAGATGAGGAGCTCCCCAAGTGTTCCGGTCCTCCCTCCGATGTTGGTATCCGAGTCCATCGTCATAATCCCCTCTTCCCCTTTCAAAATCAGCACCTCGACGCTGAAATTCAGCACCTCGACGCTGATATTGTTCTCTTCTTTCGCCAAAATCTTCCCTTCCTTCATATTCTCCCCTCCGGCCTTCAAAATCCACACCTTGACGCTGAAAATCAGCACCTCGACGGCCGTTTCCCAGGCTCATCTCCTCTCTAGATAGTGGCTTTAGAGGTGGCATGTCGTCGTCTCCCTCAAGGATCTCCACAGCCGGATTCCTCCTCCCCCGAAGCGGGTTCGGATTTCCTCCTACGCCATGGTCGCCGACAATCTCTCTTGCTTCCGACGCCGTCGGATTAGTCTTCATCTCAAGTAATTTCTTCATCATCTCTTCCATAGCCGCGAACCTCCCTTCCAACCTGTCTTTGTTGGTGGAGATCTCCAGGAACTTTCCTTCCAGATCTGTCTTCAGTTGTCCGAACTCGCCTTCTAATACTTCCACCTTCTTTCCGGCCATCTTTCTTCTAACGGATCCCACAAAATCTTCTTCCGGAAAGGAAAAACTTGTTGAAATTTCAGAATTTCAGCCGCCCGTGGTCCCGGAACGATGCTCTGATACCAATTTGATAGGAAATACTTGATTTCAAGTATTCCCTAATTGCTTTAGCAACAAATCACGAAGCAAACTGCTGTCCACAGCAGGAAATCAGCCAAAAACAGTGGAAAAAGAGGGAAAAACTGTAGAAGATGAGGAGAAAAGACTTGTATTTCACTAGAGACAATGAAAATAGCAAAGATACAATTTGTTCTTCAATTCGAGAGAAAGAACGTACTCTCCAAAGTCTCCGGCGAAGCCAAGAGCCAAAAGCAAAACCTAGATCTCAAAGAGAAAACTCAAATTCAAGATGAGAAGCTAATTCCCCCCCCCCAAACTCCTAATTATACAAAATTAATCATAAAGGACAATCATAAACTTCCTAAAACAGCCTTTCACGTTCAAAATTTCCCTCCTAAACTCCCCTCTCCAGCCTACGTGGAGTCACGGCTCACGGCAGAGCCGTTTCAGCCCAGCGAGCTCCGTCTCGCGTGCGTCACGCGTAGACGCGGACCGGTCCCTGCTGGACCGGTCCAACCGGCCCATTCTGGGCCGGTCTAACATGAGCATGAGCTCATAATTCTTGTGCCCTCTCGAGATAGTTTCCCCTTGTTTCTTCATATCCTTACACTACGGGAAAACACACGATTACTATCAGATTTTCCGGCAGAAAATTATGCGTAGGTAAGAACGACGCATGTAACGGCGCTTCGGTGCGACGAAAAATCTACGGCTCATTTTCCGGCGCATAGTACGCCGGAATATTTCCGACGTTAGTTGCGCCGGAAAATGCGTCGGAATAAACCAACATTTCACTTGTTTTGTCTGACGTTAGCGCGGAAAATCACCAGCGCAATTACCGGCGGATATTGCGCCGGTGTATTTAAACTCAACAAAATAAATCCGACGCATTATGCCAGAATTGTCTCCGGCGGATTAGTCGCCGGAAAATCCGCCGGAGCAAGCCCTATTTTTCGAGACCGAGCCCTTCTGGCCGCTCACTTGTTTCCTTCCGTTCTCTCACATCGTCTGTTTCGCTCATCGCCCTCCGTCGCTCGCTGTAGATTGAGGTCGTCGACGGTCACCGGACTTCTCCGAGGATCCTATCATTCCTGGTCGCCAACGGTCGTTCATCTTCGCCGACGGTCGTTCATCTCGATGGAAGTTTTTTTTTCGTTTGACGAAATATTTTGCTATTTCAGTTGGATTACATAAATGATTAGGTTTAAGCACATATCTTTTTTGCTTTAGCCATGGATGTTCTTACCATACATTTGCAAGAGGATGTACCCTAGTGTATGCTTTTTGCTGATGATATTCTTCTTGCTGATAATACTAGAGACGAAGTTAAGGTAAACTTGAACAATGGAGGTCAACATTTGAGTTTAAAGGTTTTCATTTGAGTAGATCTCCTAGCAATGTAATTTTAAATGTGACAGCTCCTAGCAATTTTAAATTGTGATAGTTTAAAGGTTTTAAGATGACTCAGCACCTACTTTGTCCAAAACTTGTTACAATGCAATGTAATAAATATCTAAAATCGAATACATAGAATGCAATTTTAATAGTGATAGCTCTAGTGGGGGGATTATGACTTTGGGCGATCAAGTCATTAATAAGATTACATGTTTTAGATATAAGTGATAGTGAAATTCAAGTTGGTTGGTTAAACTGGAGGAATACATCAAAGATGTGTGATAGAAAAGTACCACTCAAACTTACCAGCGCATTCTACGACGTATTTTTCGCCGGAGTTTACCGGCGTATTGTTTGCGCCGTAAACAACCCGTAGGTTATTTACAGCGTACGAACGACGCTTTATTCGCCGGTAATTAATGGAGGACTCATACGACGCAAAATTTCGGCACAGTTATCGCCGGAATTTACCGGTTGAAAGTCGCGACTCCGCAACGTATTTTTGCTCCGGTAATGCGCCGGAACGTGCGACGGAAACGTTTCCGGCGCATTATAAACGTCTGAAAGATATTTTTTGACGCGAACCAAACCCAGCGCAGGAAAGTCCGCCGGAACGTGCGCCGGAAACCCATATTTCCATCGAATTTCACATATTATCGGCGGATTTTATCTGCCGGTAATACCGGGTTTTTCTGTAGTGTTAGCAACCCACCTAATCCTCTGGGGACTTTTATTCGTTCTCGATTCCACCGATGTCTCTCCACCTCTGCTCATTATCTTATTTGCATATGATAAAAACTTCCTTACCTCACATTTTCTTGTTGGTATGATCCCCTCATTCCCATCATCATCAGATTTCCAAAGCAGCATCCTATCGAACCTTCCATCCTATTCATCATCGCATGTCCATCTGGTTGCCTCGTCATCATCGTCATTGTGGACGCATCTACTAATACATACCGCCCTGACATCACCTTAATGAGCATCGTTGATCTCCCTAGTGCCTGCCTTTGTAAGACATCTACCTCAACCCCTATCCAGTTGAGTGTCTTCTCAGAGGGGAGGATTGAAATTGTTTCAACTGGGCAAATATGACACTCGACAAGTTCATTAGCAATCGCCTTACGAGTATCACGGGCCACTGGAGTGGATACTGACACTGAGGAGAAGTAAACCCCATTCTGCGGTCCAACACCAATGCCAGTCCATATCCCAATATATAAACTCCCATCAGCGCACCTGAAGAGAAAAATAAAGAAATTATTAGTTCTTGTAAAAGGGATTCAGATACTTTTTATTTACCATAATGCAATTATCCATTCTAATTATGGAATTCATTTTGGATGGTTAAGATTAACTTTTTTCAGAACTAGAGTAATTTTAAAACTTTGGATAGTATTAATCTCAATCATCCAAAGTACATTGAATGATATGGATGAGTCACTACACAAGATAAATTCATTATGATAGTTATAAAGAATCTAATCCTTATAAAAGAGCATTATGTAATTATGCAAATTTCAACTCCCTCAATATAAAAAAACATTTGAATTGTTCTTCAAAATAACAACTCTACCACTCCCTGACATTTGGACGGTCTGAATTGGACTCAATACCTCGAGAACAAATATTTATGAAGTGCTACACAATACCCTTTCTCTTGCAATAAGAAAGAGATAGAGAAATGAAAAAAACAATAATGTAATAGTGACAACCATCAAACCTTTTTATTTTTTACTCCCTCTTGTTACTCATTGGATAATACATATATAATTTTTTCGTCATAGAAATAGTGATAAGAAATACAATACACCTATTCACAAAAAAGCTTAATAATTCTCCATAATTAACAAGAGGGCCAATTTTTTCTTACAAAAAAATAATAATTTAAGTGTTGTCTTATAATGCAAGAAAACTTATATTTTAATTTTTATAGAATCAACTTCTAGCTTATATGGAACAAAGAATTATCTTACAATTTTATATAAACATATTATAGTTCATATAAATAGTCTTGTCCTTTATGAAGAATTGCCGTGTACTCATCAATTCTTTAATGTGACTCAAGGTATTAAAAATAAATTTCGGTTTAGATGTCAGAACAGTTTTTATCTCTATTATTTCTTTGATTTTGCAATTCAATTTTGGATTTAATTTCACTTATTCTTTATTGTTATATATTTTAATATTATGTAATATATGCAAAAATATATCTAATTGCGGCCCAAATTGTAGGGGTGCAATTCGGGTCAACCCGTCGGGTTCGACACGCAGGGCAGCACGGGTTCAGCATGTGGGGCAGCGCGGGCTGTAGTGCGGGGCACGCGGGGCAGGCGGGTAGTGGGCAACGCGGGCTAGGGCAGCGGGCTGAGCTGGCCGGGGCAGCGGGAAATTCAAGTTTTCTTAAATTAAACGGATTTTCGGGTTGACCCGGCAACCCGTCGGGTCAACCCGACCCTACCCGTTTTATCAAACGGGTCGAATCTGCGAACCCGAACCCGACCCGTTTATCAGATAAATGGGTCGGGTCCAACCCAGATTTTTCGGGTCGGGTCCGGGTCGGGTTGTCGTGTCGTGTCAAATATCGACACCCCTAGATCTTGATGGTCTATGAAGGGGAGGAGGAGAGCAGGGACGACCTTGAGAATGCCATTAAAGAGGCAGATCAATTGTATTTAGATGTGTTGGAAATGTCATTGAATCCTGTGGTGGGATTCATCCCAAATCACACCATGAAGATAAAGTGTGGCGAAGTGTCCTTGAATTTTCCCATTAAATTTAATTTAGGAGATATTTAAAGATATTTAATATTATCCCAATATAAATTCAATAGTAATTTTCATGATCTTTAAATTTAATACCAGTGATATTTAAAGATTTTGTCAATAATTTCAATTTAAAGATCTTGAATAAAAAACTCAAGCCATCGTTAGATTTAATTTAGAAGATATTTAAAGATCTTGACAATTAAATTTGTACTTTGATGATTAATTTTCAAATAAAAAAGTCATGCTACCATCAAAGTTTGATTTTTTTGCATTTTATCACGAATTTGACAGAGATCAGATTATTGTGAGTTTGTACAGAAGGTTATGGATATTAATTTATTATTATTATTATTATTTTATTATGTTTACAATAAGATGGTAAGTTTAAAGAAAGTCTTTAGCAAACAATTTGTATGGAGAAATTAAACCCTACTAAGTGCATTCTATGCACTAAAATCTCTTGTAAGATGAAGATTAATAAGGGAAAAAAATCCTTTAGAATATTTTTAGCAAAATGAATATGATGATGAATAAAATACTATTGGCTTTATATTGAGATAAATGTTCTATGAATAAAATATTAAAAGTTGCATGTAACATTTATCACATTGCAAATTCATATATATATATATATGAACACCCTTAAAAATTTCATTTTGTTTATCATTTTTTTCCAAAAACACAACATATTATACATAAAAAAAATTGAGTTATAAAATCTATGTTTTGTAATTAAATTGCATATATATAGAAACATGAATATAATTAAATTAGCTTTAACTAAATAATTAATTAACAACACAAGATTAACTATCTAACTAATTAGCATCACTTTAACCAATTCAATACCTCATTATTAAAATAATAAAAACTATTGAAAATATCACAAATTTTCTCAACCATATTTGAAAATCATCAGTATGTTATTTTTCTAAATAATCTTTCTATAGCATTCAAAATGCATAACATCACCACCAACAATAAATTTTAAACAAAAAAGTATCTAATTATTCTTTTAAATAATTGCTCAAAATTGTCCTACATGATTTTTATAATTTATCAAAAATCTAAATCAATGTTAAAAAAATTACTAAATAATATTTTAAAATCATTCTGCAAATTATTTTATTTTTAAGTTAACACCGTTGGCCCTTATTTAAAAAAAGTTATTTAACTTACCTAAAAATAACATAAAAATAAATCATAAGTCTAAATATGAGAGCAAATTGAAAAAAAAGTCTAACTATTTAAATAAGTAAATACGAAAAATAAATCTTACAAGAATAAAGAGAAACTTTAAAAAGAGACATATGGTTAGATGAAATAGACTTGCTGGTGATCGCTCGAGCTTCCAATATAAAAAAGGGGCTTTGGAGAACATTTTATTTTCATATAACATCTTGAATACACTAAAGTGATAACTTTAATATTGAGTCAACTGCCATTCATTGATAGCTTTAATTAACTTCAATACTTGGCTTCCAATTTACTAGTACCTATAAAATGTCAAAGATCTTGACAATTAAATTTGTGCTTAAATAATCAATTTTCAAATAAAAAAGTCAAGCTATTATCAAAGTTTTGAATTTTTGCATTTGATCATGAATTTAACATATGTCATGTTATTGATATTAAAAAAAATCTAGCTTAACTTCTAAGTTAACAAAATAAGTGCACAACATCCTAGGTTTGAAACACTGAAAATAAAATGAGTACGCTAACATTCACATGCATATCATTTAAATTAAAAATTTAAACCACCCGCATGGGCCCTGATGAGCGTGATTTATGTACACGTGACATCTGAGGATGCTATGCCAGTTAAAAGTGAATTTCAGTTCAAGTCTGATCTTCCTCTTTGAATGGACCGAAGTTGACACGACTTGAACCAACGTACAGATACACAATCGTAGTGTTGACCGGGGTATTTGATTTTATATATTCATATTAGACTTTCAAGGCCTTTTACAAGAAATTTTCATCACCAAAATATAATCTTTCAGAACCAATTCTTGTTGAATTAATCAAAGTATTTAATTTTATACGTTCATATTAGACTTTCAAGATCTTATTTCGATAAAAAAATAGAGTCGACAAGGTTCAACTAATGAAATAAAATTAGCCTTAAATCTCGATGACGAATTTTTTGACTGAAAATCTCAATTGGAGGGTTCTCTATTTTTTAAATGCCCATAACTCTTAAAATTTATCATTATGGAACTTTGATTTTAATACAATTTTAAAGAAAACATTCACAAAAATTAGTATATTTAAGATGAAATAAAACTCCTAATAACTTAAAGCAAAATTTCATCCAGTCTTCACAACGATTTGTCAAGGCGGATTAATTTGGAAATCACTTAAACTCACAAAGAGCGAATGTTCAATCAAGAATATCGTTAGGATTTATTCTCAAATTATTTATTGCTAGTAAGGACGTGTCGCTTGTCCTATAACCGGTGGTTTTATTGCCAAATGACAGCAAAGGTAAATGGCTATGCCCAGGGTCCTCTAACAGGGTGGTTTTGTTGCTAAATGTTACCACTAAATTATGGTCATGGCTAGAGCCCATATGTTCCCCATTGACTCTAAAACTTTGAGTAATGAATCGATAAAATATAATTAATAGGGACAAATTCCTTGTCAGCTAATGTGGGCTTAGATCTGTCTACTTTGGCAAGTATTCACCCAAAGTCTATTAGGTACCATCGGACAAAACAACTCATGATTACTGATAAGGATCCTTCGGTCATTTTTGATCGACTACCTCCTCTGAATAAGTAGATTATGGGCCATGATGGCCCGGGACGATGTAACTATGGGATTTTGATAGGATTCATCATCTTTAATATGTAATTCTTTTGTTTTTATACACTGTTTGCTACGTACTTGTTCAACGACTAGCCTTAATCGAAAGTTCTCTTTCATTATCGGGAGGGGTAATTAACTATAGGGGCTTGCACCTATAGAAAATCAGAACTCGGATAATAGTCCTCGCAAAATGAGGGCGAAATCTCCGGGAAGTTTCTTATCTAGAAACCCAACCCGCCTTCTGAAAATTTATCATGTAACCTAAACTCGTTAAAACTCTTCTCGCCGCCAACAAAAAAAGAAAGGGGTCGCAGAGACTGGGGTGAGAATTTTTGAAACTTATATATTTCTGGCATCGCTGCTGGGGATGATTTCTCTTTACATTTTTAGCTATTCATATATTTAAGCTATAGTAATAACAAAATTTAATGAGTGCATATTTAAATATCATTCATAAAATGAAAAATATTTAATTGAACTCATTAAAAATTCTCTAAACAATATTTTGATATGATACAAATTATCTGTTTATTTTATTTCGTTTTGTCGACTCCCTATGTTTTGAAAGTGTGGGGTAATATATGAAATTCTGATTAATAATCCCCATCTTTTATTTTGTGTAAAATGGACATCCAGAACACTCATTTCACCGCCCAGTTAGGACGTGGTGCCAGATCCAGCATTCAGCTGACAAATGCTGTCATTAACACCAGGACTCTGGTACCCCCATTTGATTTGGTGGGATGCAATTCTCTACCGCTATTGTAAGGGATGTTGCTGTTCTTGTATACATCATTGATATTGAAGGTCTTGCCAGGAGGCTTCACGCTGCTAACGTTGTTGCTCGTCGCGTGCATCCGCCACCACAACCAGCTAGAGTTGCTATTGTCAATGAGTTTCCCCCATAAGAGGGTCTCAGTTTTCAAAAGGCTATCAAATTTTGAAACCCCGACAAAAAGAAGGGTCGGGGCCGACAAAACAAATTTTTGTAGTGCCTGTCAACACCATCACCTTGCCAAACATGCCTTTTGCACCTGGAAGGATATGACGCTGAAGCTTCCTCATTTGGAGAAAAGTTATCAATGAGGCAGAGAAGGAAGAAGAATGAAGAGCTACGAGCTCAGGAACCCTTGCCTATCCGCCCATCAACACTCCCAGCTTTGGAGCAAGAGGCTAACATTGCTACCCGAAATAAATACTCAAATTTAAAATGGGTGAAAAGAAACAACTCCATTGGTGAGCTGAAATAATCATTATGGGAGCAACAGCCTCAAGCCCCAATTCCCCAGAAAAGAAAGAGTCTAAGACACTATTCGCCAGAGTCCACGGAATTTTGAAGGTTGTAATGAAAAATGGTTAATGAAAAAGAAGTTCCAAAGGTCATTGGTGATTGAGGCCAAGAAAACCCTACCAAGAATGTTGCCGCCTTTGGCGACTCAAAAAAAAAAAAATTGAAGTTAGCTCCACAGGAAGCACATTAGGGCGTGACACTTAGACCACTTGTCCAAGAATCTGCCGTTGAAAGGGCTCAGTGGAAGGGTAAGGAGATTTGCAAAGAGAATAACTACGAGTGTGACATCTGGTGTAGCCTCCCAGAAATCCGCCCTCTTTAATAAAAGCCATCAGAAATGGGTCCAAAAGAAGGTCCATGATGACAAACAGTTTGATGGTTGACACTCTGGAGAATTCTCCAGTGGATCCCATCGTTTATCAATCCCACATAAAGAAGAAGCTAGGTTCTACGACAACCCACAGATCAAAGAGTTTTTTTGTGCCAAGTAATGAACCGAAGATTAAGTGGCGGCGCCGCTAATAGATCCGAACACGAGAAGATGACAAAGAAACCATGGAGGTTAAAGTGGTCTATATGGTGGGACATGATGATGAGCCACCACTTTTGCGAGTATACCAGTAGTAGTATGGGGTTGGATCCACCGCCAGTGGAGATGTCGATTCTTCAGAGAATTTGAAGAGAATCATTTGTTCGCTGATGCTAATATGCTAGGAGAAGCATAAAGGTAGATGAAACATCATATGAAGGCTAATGATAAAGAAATAACTCAGTTAAATTCCAAAATGATCGAGTTAATGATGCAGAGAAATGTCGCTTCCAATCCTGCACTTGCACAACAAACAAATCATCAGGCGACAAGTAGTGGTCTTGCTAATCCGCCAGCTCATCTAGCACCCCAACTATCGGGAGTGCGATGTTCACATGGAGGAATTGAGAATGACATTTGGTTTGCCAACCGACTCCTCAAAATGTAGCAACCACGTCCGAGTTGCTAACACTGGCAAAGTTGGAGATAATCATCAACGAGAATATTAAGGCAGTTATAACTTCAGATCAAGCATAAAAATTGGTGAACAAAGGCCGTTCAAAGGGGGTGTAAACGAGTCGAGTCGAGCTTGACTCGCGAGCCAAATATCGAGCTCAGAAGGCGAGCTTGAGCTCGAGTCGTGCCATTGAAACGAGCTCGTCGAGTGACTCGTTCAAGCTCGTCATGCCCGCTTCTGAACTCCATCCGTGCACGCCGGAGTATGAACTCCTTTTGCTCACACTCACGTTTGAATTTCATCCGAGTTTGTCCCGCGTCTCGTACCCGGAGTCATGCATTCGAACGCTATCCTACGTCACAAAATCAAGGTCGCGTTCTAGCACGCATATGATTTAGCATTCCCATATAGCGATCCTGCCTTTCTACACAAGATTTCGTGATCCCGCCCACCTTTACGTTAGGCATCTGAGCTGGCTTGCGAGTAATCGTGCCGAGTTTTATTTGGATCAAACTCGAGCTCAGTTATACAACGAGCTCAAAATTAGGCTCGTGCTCGACTCATGAGCTAGAAAAGCTCGAGTCTCGGGCTTGTTAATGAGTTGAGCCCGAGCCAGCTCACGAGTCAACTTAACTTGGTTGCACCCCTAGTCGTTCATATCCTGCTGAATATGATTAGGTGCCGAACTCAAAAGGGTATTTTGTTCTGAAGTTTAACACATTCAGTGGTAACGGTAACCCCAAAAAGCACTTGACCCAATTAAAGGCCACCTGTGGTAATATAGGAGGTGTTGATGCTCCACTCTTATGACAATTCGTCAACAGTTTAACATCGATTGGTTTCGAGTGATATGTTGAGCTCCTGAATGATTTTGCGAAGACGTTTGCAGAATTAGAAACTTTGTTCGTGAAAAGAATTGCCACTATTATTGATCTTGCCTTGGAGAAGTGGAGAATAGATGAGTAAGTGACTAAATAAATAATTTACTAGCGTAATTTGAGCACAAAATATGAGCAACAATTAGAAGTTGAGCATGCTGCTCAACTGTTAATGAAACACATCGATAATAAGATGTTACCATTCTTATATATGACTTCTATGATCACATTTTAGAACCTACTAATGACAAATTTTGAAAAGTTAAATATATCAAAATCTAAAGGCCACTTAGTTAAATTAAAAAAAAGGTAGAACTCCAGACACTTGGAAGATTGAAGACCTTTCCACGTTCTCTTTCAGTGTTGATAACATAAAATTAGTGGCATATAATGCTGATAAAGGAAAACAATCTGTTTATAAAGAAGACATAAGGAAACAACTAGCCAATCATAATCCTCAACCAAAGCTGATACTTGGAGGTAATGACCATTCCACTCACCCAGTCGGTTCCCCCCCTCACTCATGATCACTCTCACTCACACAAGGAGCCTGACCCCTCTCTCATGCGCCTCAACCGCCAACCACCACTCCAAGCCGCATGAAGGTAACCACCTCCTCCACCTCTTCTTCCTCTTCTCTTATCCTTCCATTCTCTCCTTTTTCTTCATCTTCTTCTTCCTCCATTTTCTCCTCCTCCATTTCTCCCTTATTTCTTCTCTCCTTCTTCACTTCTTTCTCTTCTCCATCTCCTTCCTCTTCCAAAACCTAACATAACCCTAGTTCAAATAATGAAGCAGACAAATATGTAATTGTGCAAGCATACACAAAATAACAATACAAATGCATATACAAATGTGCATTATGCAAAATGGACTCTAATCCATGTTACCATATGGGCCCCGACGCACGTGAATTATACGTGACGTCTGAGGATGGTGTGCAGACTAAAGAAATAATGAATGAATTTTCAAACGTACAAATATATTATATAAGTACGCTGACATACACACATATCATTTAAATTGAAAATTTAAACCACCCGCATGGGTCCTGACGAGCTTGATATATGTACACATGTGACGCTTGAGGATGTTGCGTGGGTCAAAAGTGAACTTATGTTCAAATTCGATCATCCTCTTTGTGTGGACCGGAGTTGACATTACTTGAACCAACAAACAGATATACGATCATAGTGTCGACCAGAGTTTTTGATTGTATACGTTCATATTAGACTTTTAAGACTATTTACAAGAAAAATTCATCACCAAAATATAAACTTTTGGAATCAACGATTGTTGAATTAATTGAAGTATTTAATTTTATGCGTTCATTTTAGACCTTCAAAGTCTTTTATGAATAAAATTCATATATTAAGATATATACTCTCGGTTCCGATATATTTACGATAACATCAAAAATTTGGAACTGAACCCGATCTTCTGTTGGGAAACAAACAGAGTCGACAAGGTTCCACTAATGAAATGAAATTATCCATAAACCCTGATGATGTTCGTTTTGACTGAAAATCTCAAACGGAGGGTTCAGTCGAGAATATCACTAGGATTCATTTTCAAATCATCTATTGTCAGTAATGACGTGTCACATGCCATATAATCAGTGGTTTCATCGCCAAATGACATCAAAGGTAAACGATTATGACCGGTGCTTTCTGACTAGGTGATTTTGTTGCCAAATGATACCACTAAATTATGATCACGGCTAGAGCCTGAATGTTCCACAAAAGCTCTAAAAACTTGAGGAATGAATCAATAAGATATAATTGATAGGGCACAAATTCCTTCGTCAGCTAATATGAGCTCAAATATGACTTTTGAAAATTAATCCCGAAGCCTAAACTCGTTAAAAGTCTCCTCGACGCTAATAAAAAAAGTAAGTGATCGCAAATAGGCTTGGGCGCAAATTTTCGGTTCCCACATTATTATTATTATTATTTTGTTATGATTATAGATCTAAAGCTGAATATATGGAGTGTAATTTAGTAATAATAGATTTAGTGGGGGAATTGTGACTTTGGGTGATCAAGTCATTAATAAGAGTACACATTTTTGATATCTTGAGTCTATTGTTCAGAGTGATGGTGAAATAGATGAGGATATTATTAGTAGAATTCAAGTTGGATGATTGAAGTGGAGGAATGCATCGGGCCTATTGTGTGATAGAAAAGTACCACTCAAACTTAAGGGAAAATTCTATAGATGGTGGTTAGTCCTGCAGTGCTTTATCGTGCAGAATGTTGGCCATTAAAAGAGAAGCATACTATTAAGTTAAGTGTTGCAAAGATGAGGATGCTAAGGTGGATGAGTGGCTTTACTCTTAGAGACATGATACAAAATGAGCATATACGTGAAAAGGTTGGAGTAGCTCCAGTGGATGATAAGATTGGAGAGAGTCGTCTTAGATGGTTTGTTCACATAAAACAAGGGTCGTTTGATGACTCGGTTAGGAAAGTAGATGTATTAGATTTGCTTATGTTAAGAAAGGTAGCGGGAGTACTAAAATGACTTGTTTAGAAAATATTAGAAATGATCTTTATTTATTAGATTTAAATGAGAATTTAACTATTAACATGACACAATGGAGAAAAAGGATTCATAGAGTTGACCCCACATAGTGGGATAAAGGCTTGATGTTGTTGTTGTTATGATTATAATAAGATGGTAAATTTGTACATAGGTTGTGGATGTTATTTTTTTTTATTGTAAGGTTATGTGCCAGAATGCTTAGAAAATATTAGAAATGATCTTTATTTATTAGATTTAAATGAGAATTTAACTATTAACATGACACAATGGAGAAAAAGGATTCATAGAGTTGACCCCACATAGTGGGATAAAGGATTGATGTTGTTGTTGTTATGATTATAATAAGATGGTAAATTTGTACATAGGTTGTGGATGTTATTTTTTTTTATTGTAAGGTTATGTGCCAGAATGCTTGATTAGTATGTATGTAAACTATATCAAGGGAACTAAGTCCTCACAAGTAATGCATAACAAGTTAATTTTGAAGGTGTAACAAGCAAACATGATTTCCATTTTACGCAAATAAGTAATCCTTTATGAGAAATTTTTACAAGAATTATTCATACGATTTACGTTGAAGGATGGGAGGATAAAATATTACTTGGTTATACCTATACAAATCGATGTTCTTATCAGGGAATATTGTTGTTTTTATATTGATCCGGTTTTAACAAATTAGAAGACATTAATAATATAATAATTTTTGTTTGCCAAATCATTTAATCATTAAATTCCTAGTATTAGTGAAGTATAGTTGAAACCTTTAGGATATGTTGGATTGGTTTGTTTTGGAAGAATTTCAAGAATGTAAATGACAATGAAAATAGTAAAATCGACATAATAGAAGTTATAATGAATTGTAGAGATCAGATGGCTAAATGCTAACAAGAATAAGATATGTAAATTATAATTATTATAAATTTCTCCAAGCTGAATTAATGAAATTTATTAAAAAAAATTGCGTATGTAATCCTCTTCTTTGGCATAATTGACATCCTTCAAGATTATGTTCTCACCAAGAAGCTTGAGCACGCTTACAAATCAATCCAGTATGATCCCACTTCCATATCTGCTGTAGATCCAAAGCAATACTCGAAGCGGTTCAGGGATTTTATATATCGAGCTTTTGTAGAAGATGCATAAATTACTAGCAAGTCATACACAGCTTTTAAAAGCTTAGTTAGAATCTGTATTGCGCAGCTTTTTCACAACTTTTTAATTTTTTGCCACAGCTTTCTTGCGTTTTTTTTTTTTTTTTTTGAAAATCTCAGTGATGAGAAATCACTTCTTACAATCATATATGTTAGAATGTGATAGCTGTACAAAAGCTATTGCTTGATTTTTTTAAACAAGGAATAAAGTTATATTGCCCTCAACTATATTCAAAGCATGTATTCTCCTTGCAACTAATCTACAACTATGTTTTACAAAGAAAGCTTATGCTTGCCCCAATTTGGACCCTTGGCCTCAAAATTGTTCCAAAAGTTTTAATTTCCACCGTTCTTTTAGGCTTTGTTTGGGATGATTTTTTTACTCCTTAAAACAACTTTTCAGCACAAAAAAAAAATAATTTTTATACTAAAAAATTATTTTAAGAAGCAGCAAGAAAGTCATCCCAAATGAAGCTTTAATTTTTACATTCAGGCTTCATTTCGGATTGTTTTTTTAATGTTTTCTAAAAAAAGTTTTTTAAAAAGCTGTTTTAGAAAACAATATGAAAGCTGTCTCAAATGAAACCTTAGTTTTGATCACACCTTATAATATGGTCATCACCATGACTTTCAATAAGGGCTTGATGGTGTATGTGTAAATTGTTAGGAATTGAAGAGCTTGTAAATGTTAATTTCAAAGGGCAGTAGTTATAATCTGTACGTTTTTTTAACATATTTGTAGTACATAATTATATGTTTGTGTGAATTTTATCTAAGGAGTTTTGGGCAGTGGATATAAATGTTAGGCCGACATCATGTGAAATGAGTCATTGATGATTTCAAATGACCATTTATCCTTGTTAACATATTACATATTGTTTATGGCATTATTTTTAATATTGAAAAATTCTTTTGTTGATTTGTTTGCGCACCTCTCCTCTCCTAGCTAAAATTTTGTTCTTGACTTCTAAGTGAATTTTAAATTAATTAAGAGGCTGTTTGGTATAGGATAAAAAAATGCAGAGTTAAATGAAATATAATGTTAAAAAAATGGAGTGCATTTGAATTATTTGAGGTTATTTGGATCATTGCAAAAATGAAGTAATGTGAATGCAATATTATATTTGATGTGTCAATAAGTGGTCTGACCCGCCAATCTAACTCAAAGATTTAGGTTCAGGTTGACTTGCGAACTCACTTTTGATTAAAAAATGACTAATCTAATATATTTTCCTTAGTATAATTTTATAATTTTTGACAAAATATCCTAAATTTAATAGTTTATAGGTTATTAAATTATTTTAATCAAAATAATGGGTTAGGTTTGGGTTATTCATGTTGCAAGTAGGTTTGGCTTGAGTTGCTATTTTTGATTTGTTTATTAAATGGGTCGGATTCGGATTAATTGGAGTGCATATGAGTCTAGTCGAGCTCGAATCAGGGGGTGTTCTAGTAAAGCTAAACTGTCAAATACCGTGAGCCAATACCGAGCAAATACCGAGCAAGTACCGAGCAAATACCGAGTAGTACTTAGCAATACCGACCAAATACCGCGCATATTCGTTTCGGGTTGGTCGTCGGACCGCGCGGTAAAGAGTAAGAGCACGTGTCGATATATTACAGGCTACCTGATGTATCTCTACGTCAGGTAACCTGAGGCAATAAAAATTCCAATGCAGGGCTCTGGTGATAACAGATTCAAGAACTACAATAACAATATTCAAATATTTTCTTTCTAAATTAGGTAGCACCTCTTCTAGATATCATTTTGTTGTCACTAGAAATTGACAATTCAATGCCAAATTTTTTTATTTTTTATTTTTTTTAATTCAATGCCAAATTTGAAAAAAAAATATATATGATAAATTTTAGGATTTTCTAAAAATGTAGATGAACTTTCTTTTTTTTTTTTTGATAAAAATTAAATTATTTTTTCATAAAATATGAGTTTTATAAAATAAGTTATCTAAATACACATTAATAAAATAATAATAATAATAAACAGAGAGAAAAAAAAAAGTTGCGCAAAATTTACTGAAAACTGCCGCGACCAGGCCGGCTTCAAAGCCTCCGGGGCGCTCGCAGATCTCCCATAAAATCTCCGGTCTCCTAACCTTCAAACCGCCCAAAGAAACCCTAGCTTCCCTCTCTTACCATGAATGCCTATCCCCATCTCCTCCTCTTTCTCTGCACCACATATAAATCCACCCTCCTTCAATGTCCGCCACCTCCTCGTCCGACGACTCCGACGATTGCATCACCTACTTGCACCTCGAACGCGTTGAAATCGTCCTCCCCACCGGTGACTTCTATACCGGCCAATGGTCTGATGGCGTCCCCCATGGCCTCGGAAAGTACCTCTGGACCGACGGATGTATGCACGAAGGTACGTGGTGGCACTCATGGGCCGCGGCAAATTCTCATGGCCGTCCGTGAGAATTTGAGCCCTAGCCGCCGGCCTCACTGCAAACGTCTCCATTCGTGAGCCCCAGGAAGAATCCGACGATCGCTCGTCCCTTCCCTTGCCGACGCCGGTTTCACCCTTCCCTACAGGTTCACACCCGAGCTCAAGGCCCATCCGACCGCCTGGACTGATCCCGTTCCCGTGCTCCCTCCGATCGGAACTCAAGCAGGAGCCGAGGCCCCTATCCGTTTCTCTGTCCCGACGCCCCCAGCCAAGCCAGACGCTGGATCTGCCGGCCTCCCTTGGGTGTCTTCTTCCTTCTTTAGGGCAGGTAACATTTTTCCCTTCTTCTTCTTCTTCTTTTGATCTTCTTTATCCCTCACTTTCTTCTTCATGATGTTTCATACTTCCATGCTTCTCCTATTTTGAGTCTTGTTTATTATGATATGAGCTTGAGAAGAGCAAAACGAGTTTTTCAATAGAGGTGAATATGCATGCTAAATTACAAGCCATGTTTAGCAGTTTATTTTTCATCCCTTAAGTTAGTAGTTTGCTTGATTGAGCATGGCCACCTATGAGGGCAAGTTCAAATCCGGGTTCATGGACGGTGATGGTACGTACATTGGTGCTTGCAACCAGACTTACCGCGGCTCTTGGTCGCTTGATCTTAAACATGGTCAAGGTCACATAACGTTTGCGAATGGAGATTCCTATAATGGGGAGTGGCGTGCAGGGGTACAGGAAGGGAGGGGAAGATATGTTTGGAAATTGGGGAGTGAATATGATGGAACTTGGCTTGGTGGATTATTTCATGGAGAAGGATTGCTTACTTGGACGTCGGGTAATCGGTATCATGGCCTATGGGAGGATGGTGCTCCTCATGGAAGAGACAACTTCAAGTAAAGAAAATTAGTCAAAGTGTCGTTTTCGGTTTTGAATGATTTCAGGAGAAACGAGAGAATTTCTTTCAACTTTCGGTCAAAAATCAATAGTTATCACCCCAAATTTACAATTTTTGATTGAAGCTGATCTGAAACTTTCGAGCATAAGCGAAGCTTTTTTAGAATATTATCATGGTGGTCCTACTAGATTTATATGGTATAATTTGGGCCCTAATTAGATATGTTTTTGCATATATTACATATTATTAAAATATATAATATTAAATAATAATTGAAATCAAATCCAAAATTAAATTGGAAAATCAAATAAATAATCGAAATAAAAACTTTTGTGACATCTAAACGGAAAGTTATTTTGGGATATGAACTGGCATTGGTGTTGGGCTGCAAAAGGGTGTTTACTTCTCCTCAGTGTCAGTATCCACTCCAGTGGCCCGTGATCCTCGTGAGGGGATTGCCAATGAACTTGTCGAGTGTCTTATTTTCCCAGTTGAAACAATTTCAATCCTCCCCTCTGAGAAGACACTCAACTGGATAGGGGTTGAGGTAGATGTCTTACAAAGGCAGGCACTAGGGAGATCAACGATGCCCATTAAAGTTATGCCAGAGCGGTATGTATTAGTAGATGCGTCCACAACAACGATGATGACGAGGCAACCAGATGGACATGCGATGATGAATAGGATGTGTAAATCTGATGATGGTGGGAATGAGGGGATCATACCAACAAAAAAATGTGAGGTAAGGGAGTTTTTATCAGATACAAATAAGATGATGAGCAGAGATGGAGAGACAACGGTGGCATCGAGAACAAATAAAAGTCCCTAGAGGATTAGGTGGGTTGTTAAGGATATGAAGAAACAAGGGGAAACTATCTCGAAAGGGCACAAGAATTATGAGCTCATGCTCAATCTTCAGTTAGGGGTCAGGTATGCTTCATAGAGTGATGTTTCATTCTTCAAATAGATTTATAATTAAAATAAAGCTACATTAATTATCATTAATTGATTTTTAAATTATCTCTCTAAAACTTTTGAATAAGTTGATGCTTTATTAAAACATAAGAAATTTAATTCAAAAAAAAAATGTTTTGTTTAAATATAAAGATTTATTGAATATAATTTTTATTAGATATATTATTTGTTCTCAAAGTAAGATCTTTTATTCAAATATATCTGTTTTGATCCATCCTTGTATTTGATACGAGATCTTTTTGCTCATGTACAAGATATTTTATAAGGTGTTTGATATCGGGATAAGATTTTTTTTTAAATCATTAATTGCCAAATTTTAATTTGAGCACATTTATGAATGTTGATGTGGTCCCATTTTTGTGTATAGATTTATCATACAAACAAATTGCAAGGATCATAATAAATGAAATTTGCGGAAGCTTGCAACTCCAAAACTTAGGAGGGGGAGAATAAGGAACTATAATCTTACTAGAAGAGACTTTTTTATTTCATTGATTGATGCTCGATACTTCTTAACATAGAGTTTTTATAGAATTAAAAAGACTTCTTTGAACTCATGAAACACCTATTAATTACCTAATACCACTATTTACTTATGAATTATCATGACCTAGAATGATTGACTTAACCAATCAAAAGTTACCCATTATTAACTTTATAACTACCCGACCCTTCAAAATCAAACTTGCCCTTAAGTTTGAATAAACCATATATAAATGAGGTGCTGGTAGGTTTGGTTGAATCTTAAAAGGGCGTCAACAGAGAGATGGGAGGTAGAAATCACGAGATTCAGTGCGAGAGATGCGTAAGTGGCCAACTAATGTAATTGTGGCTTGGGGTTTATACATTTTGGTCATCGACGCGGTTAGGGTCGAGGTGGAGGCTAGGACATGGAAAATCGAGTAAGCCGTTTGTAGAATAGCTCGAGGATGAGCAAATCATGATGCCTCCAAAATGGAGAAGATAAATATGGGTTTCGTCATATTGGAACTGACAATGGGGCTTCAGTGAACTCATGAAGTGATGTATTAGTTAGGAGTGCAGACGAGATCATGATAGGCCAAAAGTTATGACTAGCGTGAAATTTGGACATTGTTTGGTGGTGGATTGGACCTAAGAGCGTCTATGAAGGGTTTGTCCATGAATAAGATGTAAACAATACAATGAAATTAATGAGGTTGATATCTTATTTATTTATTTATTTTTAATTATAAGCTGTATTTGGAATAGTCTGAAAAGATGGAGCAGGGAAGATGTGGATGGATCTAGCATCAATTAGGAGGGAGATGAGGTCGAGCACATGAAAGTTGAACACGAGTGTCAATGATATGCATGATAAATATCAGATTTGAGGATACCTACAACTTAAAAAATTGGGAGTGGGGAGAAAGAACTAGAATTATAAGAGAACTTGCTATTTCATTTCATTGATTAATATTCTAATATTTCATTATGGAGAACATTTATAAAATTACAAGGATTACTATGACCCATTAGCCACCTATTAACTATCTAATGCCCATTACTTACGTATGGAGTATCATATCCATTATAACCTACTAACCCAATCCTAAAGAACCCATTATTATTATTGACCATATTGATTTATCTTGGGAGTATGACATTTATCTATTTGTTATATATCAATTTGAAACGAGAACAATGATACCTAGTTTTGGAGGGGCCGGCTGAACCGGTCCAGCAGGGATTGGTTCAAGTGTATCGCAGGCAGACTCCAAGCGTGCAGAACCGGGTCCCAATTGCTGTTTTTAAATAGTAATTAGGAGGGAAATTTGAATGAATGGGGCTGTTTAGGTATTTGTAAACTTCCTTTAGATTTAATTAGGCTTGGGGAGGTTAGGGTTAGGACATCTTGAAAATTTGCTGAAATTCTTTAGATATATGGTGTGATTTGGTGATCTAAGCTTTGCCAGAGATTGTGGAGAGTTTTCCTTCCTCTCGAATTGAAGGAAATTGTGTCTTGCTTTGTTTCTTCTTGTTGCTATTTGAATCAAAGAGTTTTCTTTGTGTTTCTTCTCTCATATATGAAGGTTTTTGTATTGTTCTTACTGATTTTTCCTTGAAATCAGCCATTTTGCTCAATGTTTTTGTCGATTCTTGATTGGTTTGCTTGCGAACTCGAGTATTACCCTTGTGGTTACTTGCGAACTCAAGTACTTCATATCACCGAGTTTCAACCTAGAGGCCAATTTTTCATAATATTGATGCAATGCTGTCAAAAATATTATTCACAGAAAACTGAAGGATGAACAAAGTTTGAGATGCTAATTCAATCAGTTGAGCTTTGAAGTTTGAACAGTGACTATTTTGTGTTTTTTTTTCTGAGGTTGTTAAGCTTTATAACTTGCTTTGTTCTTTGGTATGTGGACATAGGCTTGCTGTTGGTAAGCAAGTTGTTGATACCTCGCTTTATTTGAAAGCGCCAAGCTGTGGCGCTTGATCCGAAGGAAAAAGTTTGGACAAGGTTTCCACCTGAAGGATCGAAACACACACCTCCTCACCCATGTTGTGACTTTCTGTGGAAAGATTACTGCACTTTGCTTTTTAGGTCAGGATATATTAATTTATTTTTCTTTGAACAAATTTTGCTAAAGAGTATCAGTTGTTATTGCTGAGTATGCTCCATCATTTATCTCTTGTTTGCTCAGGACCCTTCGCAAACTCATTAATCTTGACCCTGGTGATTATATGATCTCTATTTATGGGAATGATGCCCTAAGGGAATTATCTTCCCCTTGTAAAAGTGGAAGTTTCTTTTACTTGTCCAATGATGATAAATATATGATCAAGACAATGAAGAAGTCTGAAGTTAAGGTTAGCTTATTTTACCCTTTCCCAACCACCCACCTTTTCAGGCGAATGCATTTCTTTTACTGATTAATTAAATTAATTTATGGTCCACAGGTTCTCCTCTGAATGCTTCCCGCTTATTATAACCATGTTCGTACCTTTGAGAATACTCTAGTGACCAAGTTCTTTGGTCTACACTGTGTCAAGTTAACTGATGCCATTCAAAAAAAAGTAGGTGTTAAATAAAAATGTTATATTTGATAAGTCATATCACATTTGTGTATCTACAATTACAAAATTTATGATAAATCTTAGTGTTTGATATCTTATTAATGAATCACGTGATTATGTTTGTTTTATTATAATGGAGAACCTCTTCTGCACTGAGTACTCCATTCATAAGAGTTTTGATTTGAAAGGATCCTCCTTAGGGCGCACAATTGATAATCCAGAGGAAGAAATTGATGAGACGATAATATTAAAAGATCTAGATCTTAACTTTATCTTTCGCTTGCAACGATTGTGGTTTCAAGAGTTCTACAGGTAGCCAAATATTGAATATAGCATCCTTTCATTGTTCACAAGAAATTTTCTTCTCATTCTCGACTTGAATATTGTATGATTTTTTTTAACTCTTACTGAGAGTATAAATGACATTGATCTTTATTCTTCGTATGTCTTTTTGGTAGGCAATTAGTTAGAGACTGTGACTTCCTTGAGCAGGAAAGGATCATGGACTATAGTCTTTTGGTCGGTGTGCACTTTAGAGATATATCAATTTCTTAAGGTGCGCAGTTCCATCTTCATAGGGTTAATTTTGACAGTTTATATCCATTTTACTAGTAAAATTTTATGGTTTTCTGTAATTTGTTTCACCTTGTTTGTAGAAACTCAAGAGAGTATGAAAGAAGCAACACCTAGACTTTCAAAAATTGACATGGATCAGTTTCTTTGTGATCCAACTCGTTTCACTCCTATAACTGAAGCTCAATTTTCATTAATTTCATTAGACTGTAGTTTTCATTATTTCTTTTCACATATAACAACAATTCTGTATAAACATTTCTATGAATAATGTTGAAAAACATAGGAGAAAAATAGTTCATTTCTCACATTACAATGAATAGAAAAAAGGAACAATATTTATACTAAATTGTAAGTCTAAAATAGAAAGAAGGCTAAGGAATAAAATTAGCTCATAAAAATCCCAATATATAGGGAAAATTAGATGTCAAATTAACATAATTATATGTAATAACTTGAGGAGCATGCACCAGATAATTCCTTTCCTAATTAAGAGGCAAGCTTTTAGGCAGCACACCCTTGTCGAGGTGGAAGGCTGGTGAAAGTAGTAGTTGTTGACCTGTAAAACACGCGTATGTGGAAATAGCTGCAGCTGACATACTACTGGTTGAATGGTTTCTTGAAATCTTTCTGTTTGAATTGTGCAGGGCAACAATTGAAAAGATTTTTGGAATTAATGGTGTGTTGATTGTAATTTCCAAAGGTTATTCCTAATTTTATAGAGCGATAGCTGCAATTTTCATGGCTCTTAATATTGATTTCAAGATTTTTCCCCCTCCCCTGCAAGCTCGGAATACATGTTGATTGTTCCAAGCTCAGAAATAATATTGCCGAATTAATATTGATTAGGAGTTATAGTAAGGATATCAACAGTTTGTTGTTTTGTTGGAGTGTATGTGTAACTAATTTGGATAATTTCTTATTCGAAATTTCCCTATAAAGTGTACATCAATTCCAGTGTCCTTAGTCAGATTATGGTGGAGATAATTATTAGCAATGCTAATAGAAACATGATTGTTACAACTCAAAATCATTTATCAACTCAATATCACTTGTCACATGACCTGAAGGGCTCGATTCTTGCACCTATGCCCCGGTGTAAATCTCTCATCACACCTGAAGCATAAACTCTTTTGCTCGTCTATCATGTACCTCTGCTTCATGTACCTCTGTTTCTTCAAGTTCAAATTAACCCTATGAAGATGGCATTGCGCACCTTGAGATATTGATACATCTCTAAAGTACACATCGATCAAAAGACTGTAGTCCATGATCCTTTCTTGCTCAAGGAAGTCACAGTCTCTAACTAATTGCCTACTAAAAAGACATACAAAGAATAAATATCAATGTCATTTATATTCTCAGTAAGACTTAGAAAAAAATCATAAAATATTTAAGTCGAGAATAAGAAGGAAATTTCTTGTGAACAATGAAAGGATGCTATATTCAATATTTGGCTACCTGCAGAACTCCTGAAAACACGATCATTGCAAGCGGAAGATAAAGTTAAGATCTAGATCTTTTAATATTGTCGCCTCATCAATTTCTTTCTCTGGATTATCAGTATTTCGCCCTAAGGAGGATTCTTTCAAATTAAATCTCTTATGAATGGAGTACTCAGTGCAGAAGAGGTTTCTCATTATAATAAAATAAATCTAATCACGTGGTAAATTAATAAGGTATAAAATACTAAGATTAATCACAAGTTTTGTAATTGTAGACACACAAATATGGTATGACTTATCAAATATATCATTTTTATTTACACATACTTTTTTTTTTGAATGACGTCATTTAATTTGACACAGTGTAGACCAAAGAACTTGGTCACTAGAGTATTCTGAAAGGTACGAACATGGTTATAATAAGAGGGAAGCATTCTGAGGAGAACATGTGGACCATAAATTGATTTAATTAAGTAGTAAAAGAAATGCCTTCGCCTGAAAATGTGTGTGGTTGGGGAAGGGGAAAATAAGCTAACCTTAACTTTAGACTTCTTTATTGTCTTGATCATGTATTTATCATCATTGGTCAAGTAAAAGAAACTTCCACTTTTACCAGGGGAAGATAATTCCCTTAGGGCATCATTCTCACAAATAAAGATCATATAATCACCAGGGTCAAGATTAATGAGTTTGCGAAGGGTCCTGAGCAACCAAGAGATAAATGATGGAGCATACTCAGCATTAACAACTGATACTCTTTGGCAAAATTAGTTCAAAGAAAAACAAATTAATATATCCTGACCTGAAAATCAAAGGGCAGTAATCTTTCCACCGAAAGTCATAACATAGGTGAGGAGGTGTGTGTTTCGATCCTTCAGGTGGAAACTTTGTCCAAACCTTTTCCTTCGGATCAAACGCCGCATCTTTCAAATCAAGCAAGGTATCAACATCTTGTTTACCAACAGCATGCCTATGTCTACATATCAAAGAACAAAGCAAGTTATAAAGCTATAACAATCTCAGAAAAAAAAATAGTCACTATTCAAACATCAAAGCTCAACTGATTGAATTAGCATCTCAAACTTTGTTCATGCGTCAGTTTTCTGTTAACAATATTTTTGGCAGCATTGCATCAATATTATAAAAAATTGGCCTCTAGGTTGAAACTCAGTGATAGGAAGTACTTGAGTGGGTTAAAAGTGAACTTATGTTCAAATTCGATCATCCTCTTTGTGTGGACCGTAGTTGACATTACTTGAACCAACAAACAGATATACGATCATAGTGTCGACCAGAGTATTTGATTGTATACGTTCATATTAGACTTTTAAGGCTATTTACAAGAAAAATTCATCACCAAAATATAAACTTTTGGAATCAACGATTGTTGAATTAATTGAAGTATTTAATTTTATACGTTCATATTAGACATTCAAAGTCTTTTATGAATAAAATTCATATATTAAGATATATACTCTCGGTTCTGATATATTTACGATAACATCGAAAATTTGGAACTGAACCCGATCTTCTGTTGGGAAACAAACAGAGTCGACAAGATTCCACTAATGAAAAGAAATTATCCATAAACCCTGATGATGTTCGTTTTGACTGAAAATCTCAAACGGAGGGTTCAGTCGAGAATATCACTAGGATTCATTTTCAAATCATCTATTGTCAGTAATGACGTGTCACATGCCATATAATCAGTGGTTTCATCGCCAAATGACATCAAAGGTAAACGATTATGACCGGTGCTTTCTGACTAGGTGATTTTGTTGCCAAATGATACCACTAAATTATGGTCACGTCCAGAGCCTGAATGTTCCACAATAGCTCTAAAAACTTGAGGAATGAATCAATAAGATATAATTGATAGGGCACAAATTCCTTAGTCAGCTAATATGAGCTTAAATATGCCTTTTGAAAATTTACCCCGAAGCTTAAACTCGTTAAAAGTCTCCTCGACGCTAATAAAAAAAGAAAGTGATCGAAAATAGGCTGGGGCGCAAATTTTCGGATCCCACATTATTATTATTTTTATTATTATTTATTATTATTTTGTTATGATTATATATCTAAAGCTGAATATATGGAGTGTAATTTAGTAATAATAGATTTAGCGGGGGGATTGTGACTTTCGGTGATCAAGTCATTAATAAGAGTACACATTTTTTATATCTTGAGTCTATTGTTCAGAGTGATGGTGAAATAGATGAGGATATTATTAGTGGAATTCAAGTTGGATGGTTGAAGTGGAGGAATGCATCGGGCTTATTGTGTGATAGAAAAGTACCACTCAAACTTAAGGGAAAATTCTATAAGATGGTGGTTAGACCTGCAGTGCTTTATCGTGCAGAATGTTGGCCATTAAAAGAGAAGCATACTATTAAGTTAAGTGTTGCAGAGATGAGGATGCTAAGGTGGATGAGTGGCTTTACTCTTAGAGACATGATACAAAATGAGCATATACTTGAAAAGGTTGGAGTAGCTCCAATGGATGATAAGATTGGAGAGAGTTGTCTTAGATGGTTTGTTCACATAAAACAAGGGTCTTTTGATGACTCGGTTAGGAAAGTAGATGTATTAGATTTGCTTATGTTAAGAAAGGTAGCGGTAGTACTAAAATGACTTGTTTAGAAAATATTAGAAATGATCTTTATTTATTAGATTTAAATGAGAATTTAACTATTAACATGACACAATGGAGAAAAAGGATTCATAGAGTTGACCCCACATAGTGGGATATAGGCTTGATGTTGTTGTTGTTATGATTATAATAAGATGGTAAATTTGTACATAGGTTGTGGATGTTATTTTTTTTTTATTGTAAGGTTATGTACCACAATGCTTGATTAGTATGTATGTAAACTATATCAAGGGAACTAAGTCCTCACAAGTAATGCATCACAAGTTAATTTTGAAGGTGTAAATTCATTGTTAAGCAAACATGATTTCCATTTTACGCAAATAAGTAATCCTTTATGAGAAATATTTACAAGAATTATTCATACGATTTACGTTGAAGGATGGGAGGATAAAATATTACTTGGTTATACCTATACAAATCGATGTTCTTATCAGGGAATATTGTTGTTTTTATATTGATCCGGTTTTAACAAATCAGAAGACATTAATAATATAATAATTTAGGTTTGCCAAATCATTTAATCATTAAATTCCTAGTATTAGTGAAGTATAGTTGAAACCTTTAGGATATGTTGGATTGGTTTGTTTTGGAAGAATTTCAAGAATGTAAATGACAATGAAAATAGTAAAATTGACAGAATAGAAGTTATAATGAATTGTAGAGATCAGATGGCTAAATGCTAACAAGAATAAGATATGTAAATTATAATTATTATAAATTTCTCCAAGCTGAATTAATGAAATTTATGAAAAAAAATTGCGTATGTTTGAAAGCAAGAAGAATTGAAAATTTCTAGATTGCAAGTGGCGTGAGCTTAATCGAAATGCAAGATTGAAACTAGGGTGGAGCTTAGAAAGATAGGTGAGAAACGTTAAGAAAATCACAAAATACAAGAGTTACTTTGTAAGAATTGTCGAAATAATGAGTATGAGAAGATAACATTGCATAGATCCAAGCATAATTTTTAGTATCTAAAACTAGAAAATATTGTTTAAAATTTAAAATGGAGATAAGTGATATATAATTTATTTTGATTTAACTTTGTTCGAATGCGTCAGAGATTCAAATCATTTCGAATTGCAAGATTTTTGAGAAGGCAAAGAGAAGTATGGAAGCGAGAATCAGGTGAATATTAGGACATTTATTCAAAATATTTAATCATTTGAACTTCTACTAAGAATGAAGTTTAGTCGAATCCTTAGGATCCCTATGATTGGTTTGCTTTGTTGAAAATTTCAAGAAATGTTATGACAATGAAAATGGTAAAATTGACATAATATGAACGACAATTTCATATTACTGTACATCAGATGGCATAAAATAATGCTTCAATGCATTTGAAGTGAATGCTTTTATGGCTTATATATGGATTGGTTATAAGTCCACTTATCTTATTATTTACCAAGTATATTTTTTAATATTTCAAGAAACATTAATATTACTGTATTATCAACATCGTGATATTGTTGTGAATCATAACTTCTGTAGTTCCAATTCTGATGATAATGTGAATGATGCCGGCCAGCATAACTTATCATACCTGATGCTATAAGCACCATGATGGTTTAATATTATAGCAATACTTATTCATGGTGAAATGCCAAGTGCACAGTAAATATGCTATGAAAGTGATTATAGAAGTATCAAATGAACTGAATAATAAAAACTGGGCTTATATGAAATATAATGAATAGAGAGAAGGCTTAAACTACTCTTTAGGTTTCCGTCCATTATGATATGAAGATCGCAGTTTCAGGTTATATCCCGTCATTGGTGAGAGTTTCTATTATTAGAATAATAAACCTTGTTGAGGTGAAAGCACGGTGTACCGGGTAGGTCATACAATAGAGTTCAGTTATTTCTGTAGAGGTTACAAAGATTTGGACATCAACACAAACTTAAATACAATTTTTCAGGTTACAAAGATTTGGAGACCTTGTCTCAATAAATTATAAAAACCTTGACTTGAAGTCCATGTCCTTAAAGCTAGATATTTTTATTAACTTGAGTAGAAAAGGATGGTCTGCAAGAGAAGAGAGAGTGTCTAAAGGGGAAGATGGACCAACTTTAACAATTCAGGCAAAATCAGTTTAACGTCTTTCTTCTTTTCTTTTTTTTAACGGAAGGAGAGGCAGCTTGAGCAGTAACAGGAAAGGTGGCAACATTAGTGAAGTATCATGACGAAGAAGTATAGGACTGCTGTATGCCTTCGATTGCAAATATTTGAGCATGGTTTGTTCGGAGATCATTTTTATGCAACTATGGCTATGACTTCTGATGTTTGGTTGTGGCAACCTTGCTTATTGCGATTAGTTTAAAGATTATTAAAACAAAGAAATAAGCTAAAATATGGGTTAACGGTGTTTGTTTTGTTAAAATGGAGAAGACTGCAAAGAAAGTAGTGTGAGGATTAGATTGGACATGTACTTTTGGGTCAAATTAAAGTTTAAGTTTATTATTATTTTATTTTTACAATTAAAGTACTTATATGGCTAAGATTGTGCTTTGTAATAATTATGGCCACTGTGAACATGTAAATGCTGTGAATGGAGAGCGTTAATTCTTTTACTTTTACAAGGAACAAAAGGGAACAAAGATGGCCAATAAATTTCCATAGTCCCCCTCTTTTTGATACAACAACAAAAACATCAAGCCTTTGTCCAACTACGTGGGGTCGGCTACATAAATCTTCCTTCTCATTTTTCGCTATTGTGCCCGGTTAAAAATCAAATTCTCATTTAAATCTAATAAAAAAAGATCATTTGTAATATTTTCTAACTAAGTTTTTTTAGGTCTACCTCTACCTTTCTTAACATAAGTCAAATCTAATACCTCAACTTTCATAGTCCCCTCTTTTTGATAGAAGTTGATATTTATAAGCATATTTCAAACTTCATGCAAGCATGTTTAAGGAAATACTATGAAATTTCTTGTAAATTTAGTTAAAGATTTCATCAAAATACTTGACAGATGCATTGTGTGTGCTTGCATCTTTTTATACCGAAAGTATTGAGTATTCTGTACACAATAATGGACAAAAATAGCACTTGAATATTCTTCCTTCTCCATTATTTTGACAAAATAAAAAAAATTTACTTGTCAATGGTCATTAGCTTCATTCAGTTTTCTTCTAAAAACATCATTAAATTTTTTTATACATATAATGGTTCGGTCACATAAAACGGCAACCTTCTGATAACCCGGTTAGAAAAGAAGATGTATTAGATTTGACTTACCTTGAAAAAGGTTAAGGTATATCTAGAAGGACTTGATTAGAAAATATTAGAAATGACATTTATTTATTAGATTTAAATCAGAATTAAACTTTTAACATGACATAATAGAAAAAAAAAAAGATTCATGTAGCCGACTCCACATAATGAGATAAAGACTTGAAGTTTGTTGTTGTATATCATGGAGTAGACATATAGCAGTCTTAAATTACTTCAATATTGAAAAAACCGAATGATTTGTTATTGAATATCCTACTCTCCTAAATGGTTTTAGGCGGGCTGCAATCAAACTTGGGGCTAATATGCCAGCTAGAGTAGAACTGATAATTAGAAACCCTGAAAGCGAGTCTCCTCTAATTGGGGAACCGACAGGAGAGTTCTATGATGTAATCCTCTTTTTTGGCATAATTGACATCCTTCAGGATTATGATCTCACCAAGAAGCTTGAGCACGCTTACAAATCAATCCAGTATGATCCCACTTCCATATCTGATGTAGATCGAAAGCAATACTCGAAGCGTTTCAGGGATTTCATATATCGAACTTTTGTAGAAGATGCTTAAATTACTAGCAAGTCATTACACAGCTTTTAAAAGCTTAGTTAGGGTTTGTTTGGGGCAGCTTTCTTACTGCTTATTAAAGCAGCTTTTTAGTACAAAAGTTAAAATTTTTGTACTAAAAAGCTGCTTTAAGAAGCAGTAATAAAGCCGTCCCAAACGAAGCCTTAGAATTTGTATTGGGCAGCTTTTTCACAACTTTTTAATTTTTTGGTAAGCTGCCACAATTTTTTTTGCCACAGCTTTCTTGCGTTTCTTTTTTTGAAAATGTCAGTGATGAGAAATCACTTCTTACAATCATATATGTTAGAATGTGATAGCTGTACAAAAGCTATTGCTTGATTTTTTTAAACAAGGAATAAAGTTATATTACCCTTAACTATATTCAAAGCATGTATTCTCCTTGCAACTAATCTACAACTATGTTTTACAAAGAAAGCTTTTGTTTGCCCCAAATGGACCCTTGGTCTCAAATTTGTTTCGAAAGTTTTAATTTCCACCATTTTGGTAGTTCTTTTAGGCTTTGTTTGTGATGGCTTTTTTACTGCTTCTTAAAATAACTTTTTAGGAAAAAAATTTAATTTTTATGTTAAATAATTGTTTTAAGAATCAATAAGAAAGCCATCCCAAATGAAGCCTTAATTTTTACATTTAGGTTTTGTTTGGGATTATTTTCTAAATTAAATTTTTAGAAAGTTATTTTAAGAAGCAGTATAAAAGCTTGTCTCAAATGAAACCTTTAGCTTTGATCACACCATAGAATATGGTCATCTCCATGACTTTCAATAGGGGCTTCTGTTTATATTCGTGTATTTGTTTTGCTTGATGGTGTATGTGTAAATTGTTAGGAATTGAAGAGCTTGTAAATGTTAATTTCAAAGGGCAGTAGTTATAATCTGTACGTTTTTTTAACATATTTGTAGTACATAATTATATGTTTGTGTGAATTTTATCTAAGGAGTTTTGGGCAGTGGATATAAATGTTAGGCCGACATCATGTGAAATGAGTCATTGATGATTTCAAATGACCATTTATCCTTGTTAACATATTACATATTTTTTATGGCATTATTTTTAGTATTGAAAAATTCTTTTGTTGATTTGTTTGCGCACCTCTCCTCTCCTAGCTAAAATATGAGTCTAGTCGAGCTCGAATCAGGGGGTGTTCTAGTAAAGCTAAACTGTCAAATACCGTGAGCCAATACCGAGCAAATACCGAGCAAGTACCGAGCAGTACTTAGCAATACCGACCAAATACCGCGCATATTCGTTTCGGGTTGGGTCGTCGGACCGCGCGGTAAAGAGTAAGAGCACGTGGCGATATATTATAGGCTACCTTACGTATCTCTACGTCAGGTAACCTGAGGCAATAAAAATTCCAATGCAGGGCTCTGGTGATAACAGATTCAAGAACTACAATAACAATATTCAAATATTTTCTTTCTAAATTAGGTAGCACCTCTTCTAGATATCATTTTGTTGTCACTAGAAATTGACAATTCAATGCCAAATTTTTTTATTTTTTATTTTTTTTAATTCAATGCCAAATTTGAAAAAAATATATATGATAAATTTTAGGATTTTCTAAAAATGTAGATGAACTTTATATTTTTTTTTTTACCAAAAAAAAAAAAACTTTCTATTTTTTTTTGATAAAAATTAAATTATTTTTTCATAAAATATGAGTTTTATAAAATAAGTTATCTAAATACCCAGGTTTTAAAAATCGGACCGGACCGGCCGGTTCAACCGGTTCAACCGTGAACCGGCCAGTTGTCCGATCTGGTCCAGCTCAAAAACCGGCTTCGCAGAGAACCGGCCTGAACCGGCGGTTCAACCGGTGAACCGGTCCGGGTTCAAAAGAACCGGCCGGTTTCAAAAAAATAATAATAATAATAAATAATATATAAATAATATATTTTACTTCATTATTTCTTAAAAAATAATTTTTTTGTTAAATAATGAGATTTTGATACCATTATATGTGGTTATCACCTCATGAAACAAGTTTTTTAAGAGAAGAGGGAACTTTATATAGAGCCAAAAGTCAACTATCTCTTACTCCTTCATGATGTGGGACTAAAAAAGAGTACATGATAACATGAATGCTATGTGAGCTTGGGCTTTATTGGGCCATTAATTTGAGTTTGCTGGGCCAAAATTTGGGCTAGTTGGGCTACGAATTTGGGCTAGTTGGGTGCAAAATTTTTTAAATTTTGTATTATAAATTTGTTATGATGTATATTTATAAATTTATATATTATATTAAATATTATTCTTACACATTTTTAAATTTAATATTATAAATTTATAAATTATATTAAAATTTTTAATTTGTTATAATGTATATTATAAAAATCTCATTTATTATAATTATAATGAAATATAAAAATTAATTATAGTTAATTTATTAGATATTCATAAATATAATATAATTAACTAAATATTTTATAAATTATAATTATATTATAATATATCATCATTTCAATTTAATTTAATTATATTAAAAGATAATTTATTAAAATTATATAATTTAAATTCTTAGAATTGTATTATTTGATGTTAAATTCACGTAATTATCCTACTAATGTTATAAATTTTTAATAATATTAGTATTTATTACATCATCCGGTTTGACCACGGTTCGACCGGTCGAACCGGTCGAACCTTGAACCTCTCCTTCTTCCAGTTCGTTGTCCGGTCCGATTTTCATAACCTTGCTAAATACACATTAATAAAATAATAATAATAATAAACAGAGAGAAAAAAAAAAGTTGCGCAAAATTTACTGAAAACTGCCGCGACCAGGCCGGCTTCAAAGCCTCCGGGGCGCTCGCAGATCTCCCATAAAATCTCCGGTCTCCTAACCTTCAAACCGCCCAAAGAAACCCTAGCTTCCCTCTCTTACCATGAATGCCTATCCCCATCTCCTCCTCTTTCTCTGCACCACATATAAATCCACCCTCCTTCAATGTCCGCCACCTCCTCGTCTGACGACTCCGACGATTGCATCACCTATCACCTACTTGCACCTCGAACGCGTTGAAATCGTCCTCCCCAGCGGTGACTTCTATACCGGCTAATGGTCTGATGGCGTCCCCCATGGCCTCGGAAAGTACCTCTGGACCGACGGATGTATGTACGAAGGTACGTGGTGGCACTCATGGGCCGCGGCAAATTCTCATGGCCGTCCGTGAGATTTTGAGCCCTAGCCGCCGGCCTCACTGCAAACGTCTCCATTCGTGAGCCCCAGGAAGAATCCGACGATCGCTCGTCCCTTCCCTTGCCGACGCCGGTTTCACCCTTCCCTACAGGTTCACACCCGAGCCCAAGGCCCATCCGACCGCTTGGACTGATCCCGTTCCCGTGCTCCCTCCGATCGGAACTCAAGCAGGAGCCGAGGCCCCTATCCGTTTCTCTGTCCCGACGCCCCCAGCCAAGCCAGACGCTGGATCTGCCGGCCTCCCTTGGGTGCCTTCTTCCTTCTTTAGGGCAGGTAACATTTTTCCCTTCTTCTTCTTCTTCTTTTGATCTTCTTTATCCCTCACTTTCTTCTTCATGATGTTTCATACTTCCATGCTTCTCCTATTTTGAGTCTTGTTTATTATGATATGAGCTTGAGAAGAGCAAAACGAGTTTTTCAATAGAGGTGAATATGCATGCTAAATTACAAGCCATGTTTAGCAGTTTATTTTTCATCCCTTAAGTTAGTAGTTTGCTTGATTGAGCATGGCCACCTATGAGGGCAAGTTCAAATCCGGGTTCATGGACGGTGATGGTACGTACATTGGTGCTTGCAACCAGACTTACCGCGGCTCTTGGTCGCTTGATCTTAAACATGGTCAAGGTCACATAACGTTTGCGAATGGAGATTCCTATAATGGGGAGTGGCGTGCAGGGGTACAGGAAGGGAGGGGAAGATATGTTTGGAAATTGGGGAGTGAATATGATGGAAATTGGCTTGGTGGATTATTTCATGGAGAAGGATTGCTTACTTGGACGTCGGGTAATCGTTATCATGGCCTATGGGAGGATGGTGCTCCTCATGGAAGAGACAACTTCAGGTAAAGAAAATTAGTCAAAGTGTCGTTTTCGGTTTTGAATGATTTCTTGAAAAACGAGAGAATTTCTTTCAACTTTCGGTCAAAAATCAATAGTTATCACCCCAAATTTACAATTTTTGATTGAAGCTGATCTGAAACTTTCGAGCATAAGCGAAGCTTTTTTAGAATATTGTCACGGTGGTCCTACTAGATTTATATGGTATAATTTGGGCCCTAATTAGATATGTTTTTGCATATATTACATATTATTAAAATATATAATATTAAATAATAATTGAAATCAAATCCAAAATTGAATTGGAAAATCAAATAAATAATCAAAATAAAAACTTTTGTGACATCTAAACGGAAAGTTTTTTTGGGATTTGGACTGGCATTGGTGTTGGGCTGCAAAAGGGTGTTTACTTCTCCTCAGTGTCAGTATCCACTCCAGTGGCCCGTGATCCTCGTGAGGGGATTGCCAATGAACTTGTCGAGTGTCTTATTTTCCCAGTTGAAACAATTTCAATCCTCCCCTCTGAGAAGACACTCAACTGGATAGGGGTTGAGGTAGATGTCTTACAAAGGCAGGCACTAGGGAGATCAACGATGCCCATTAAAGTTATGCCAGAGCGGTATGTATTAGTAGATGCGTCCACAACAATGATGATGACGAGGCAACCAGATGGACATGCGATGATGAATAGGATGTGGAAATCTGATGATGGTGGGAATGAGGGGATCATACCAACAAAAAAATGTGAGGTAAGGGAGTTTGTATCAGATACAAATAAGATGATGAGCAGAGATGGAGAGACAACGGTGGCATCGAGAACAAATAAAAGTCCCTAGAGGATTAGGTGGGTTGTTAAGGATATGAAGAAACAAGGGGAAACTATCTCGAAAGGGCACAAGAATTATGAGCTCATGCTCAATCTTCAGTTAGGGGTCAGGTATGCTTCATAGAGTGATGTTTCATTCTTCAAATAGATTTAAAATTAAAATAAAGCTACATTAATTATCATTAATTGATTTTTAAATTATCTCTCTAAAACTTTTGAATAAGTGGATGCTTTATTAAAACATAAGAAATTTAATTCAAAAAAAAAATGTTTTGTTTAAATATAAAGATTTATTGAATATAATTTTTATTAGATATATTATTTGTTCTCAAAGTAAGATCTTTTATTCAAATATATCTGTTTTGATCCATCCTTGTATTTGATACGAGATCTTTTTGCTCATGTACAAGATATTTTATAAGGTGTTTGATATCGGGATAAGATTTTTTTTTAAATCATTAATTGCCAAATTTTAATTTGAGCACATTTATGAATGTTGATGTGGTCCCATTTTTGTGTATAGATTTATCATACAAACAAATTGCAAGGATCACAATAAATGAAATTTGCGGAAGCTTGCAACTCCAAAACTTAGGAGGAGGAGAATAAGGAACTATAATCTTACGAGAAGAGACTTTTTTATTTCATTGATTGATGCTCGATACTCCTTAACATAGAGTTTTTATAGAATTAAAAAGATTTCTTTGAACTCATGAAACACCTATTAATTACCTAATACCACTATTTACTTATGAATTATCATGACCTAGAATGATTGACTTAACCAATCAAAAGTCACCCATTATTAACTTTATAACTACCCGCCCCTTCAAAATCAAACTTGCCCTTAAGTTTGAATAAACCATATATAAATGAGGTGCTGGTAGGTTTGGTTGAATCTTAAAAGGGCGTCAACAGAGAGATGGGAGGTAGAAATCACGAGATTTAGTGCGAGAGATGCGTAAGTGGCCAACTAATGTAATTGTGGCTTGGGGTTTATACATTTTGGTCATCGACGCGGTTAGGGTCGAGGTGGAGGCTAGGACATGGAAAATCGAGTAAGCTGTTTGTAGAATAGCTCGAGGATGAGCAAATCATGATGCCTCCAAAATGGAGAAGATAAATATGGGTTTCGTCATATTGGAACTGACAATGGGGCTTCAGTGAACTCATGAAGTGATGTATTAGTTAGGAGTGCAGACGAGATCATGATAGGCCAAAAGTTATGACTAGCGTGAAATTTGGACATTGTTTGGTGGTGGATTGGACCTAAGAGCGTCTATGAAGGGTTTGTCCATGAATAAGATGTAAACAATACAATGAAATTAATGAAGTTGATATCTTATTTATTTATTTATTTTTAATTATAAGCTGTATTTGGAATAGTCTGAAAAGATGGAGCAGGGAAGATGTGGATGGATCTAGCATCAATTAGGAGGGAGATGAGGTCGAGCACATGAAAGTTGAACACGAGTGTCAATGATATGCATGATAAATATCAGATTTGAGGATACCTACAACTTAAAAAATTGGGAGTGGGGAGAAAGAACTAGAATTATAAGAGAACTTGCTATTTCATTTCATTGATTAATATTCTAATATTTCATTATGGAGAACATTTATAAAATTACAAGGAGTCAAGGATTACTATGACCCATTAGCCACCTATTAACTATCTAATGCCCATTACTTACGTATGGAGTATCATATCCATTATAACCTACTAACCCAATCCTAAAGAACCCATTATTATTATTGACCATATTGATTTATCTTGGGAGTATGACATTTATCTATTTGTTATATATCAATTTGAAATGAGAACAATGATACCTAGTTTTGGAGGGGCCGGCTGAGCCTGGTCCAGCAGGGATTGGTTCAAGTGTATCGCAGGCAGACTCCAAGCGTGCAGAACCGGGACCCAATTGCTGTTTTTAAATATTAATTAGGAGGGAAATTTGAATGAAAGGGGTTGTTTAGGTATTTGTAAACTTCCTTTAGATTTAATTAGGCTTGGGGAGGTTAGGGTTAGGACATCTTGAAAATTTGCTGAAATTCTTTAGATATAGGGTGTGATTTGGTGATCTAAGCTTTGCCAGAGATTGTGGAGAGTTTTCCTTCCTCTCGAATTGAAGGAAATTGTGTCTTGCTTTGTTTCTTCTTGTTGCTATTTGAATCAAAGAGTTTTCTTTGTGTTTCTTCTCTCATATACGAAGGTTTTTGTATTGTTCTTACTGATTTTTCCTTGAAATCAGCCATTTTGCTCAATGTTTTTGTCGATTCTTGATTGGTTTGCTTGCGAACTCGAGTATTACCCTTGTGGTTACTTGCGAACTCAAGTACTTCATATCACAGAGTTTCAACCTAGAGGCCAATTTTTCATAATATTGATGCAATGCTGTCAAAAATATTATTCACAGAAAACTGAAGGATGAACAAAGTTTGAGATGCTAATTCAATCAGTTGAGCTTTGAAGTTTGAACAGTGACTATTTTGTGTTTTTTTTCTGAGGTTGTTAAGCTTTATAACTTGCTTTGTTCTTTGGTATGTGGACATAGGCATGCTGTTGGTAAGCAAGTTGTTGATACCTCGCTTGATTTGAAAGCGCCAAGCTGTGGCGCTTGATCCGAAGGAAAAAGTTTGGACAAGGTTTCCACCTGAAGGATCGAAACACACACCTCCTCACCCATGTTGTGACTTTCTGTGGAAAGATTACTGCACTTTGCTTTTCAGGTCAGGATATATTAATTTATTTTTCTTTGAACAAATTTTGCTAAAGAGTATCAGTTGTTAATGCTGAGTATGCTCCATCATTTATCTCTTGTTTGCTCAGGACCCTTCGCAAACTCATTAATCTTGACCCTGGTGATTATATAATCTCTATTTATGGGAATGATGCCCTAAGGGAATTATCTTCCCCTTGTAAAAGTGGAAGTTTCTTTTACTTGTCCAATGATGATAAATATATGATCAAAACAATGAAGAAATCTGAAGTTAAGGTTAGCTTATTTTACCCTTTCCCAACCACCCACCTTTTCAGGCGAAGGCATTTCTTTTACTGATTAATTAAATTAATTTATGGTCCACAGGTTCTCCTCAGAATGCTTCCCGCTTATTATAACCATGTTCGTACCTTTGAGAATACTCTAGTGACCAAGTTCTTTGGTCTACACTGTGTCAAGTTAACTGACGCCATTCAAAAAAAAGTAGGTGCTAAATAAAAATGTTATATTTGATAAGCCATATCACATTTGTGTATCTACAATTACAAAATTTGTGATAAATCTTAGTGTTTGATATCTTATTAATGTACCACGTGATTTTGTTTGTTTTATTATAATGGAGAACCTCTTCTGCACTGAGTACTCCATTCATAAGAGTTTTGATTTGAAAGGATCCTCCTTAGGGCGCACAATTGATAATCCAGAGGAAGAAATTGATGAGACGATAATATTGATAGATCTAAATCTTAACTTTATCTTTCGCTTGCAACGATTGTGGTTTCAAGAGTTCTACAGGTAGCCAAATATTGAATATAGCATCCTTTCATTGTTCACAAGAAATTTTCTTCTCATTCTCGACTTGAATATTGTATGATTTTTTTTTAACTCTTACTGAGAATATAAATGACATTGATCTTTATTCTTCGTATGTCTTTTTGGTAGGCAATTAGCTAGAGACTGTGACTTCCTTGAGCAGGAAAGGATCATGGACTATAGTCTTTTGGTCGGTGTGCACTTTAGAGATGTATCAATATCTTAAGGTGCGCAGTGCCATCTTCATAGGGTTAATTTTGACAGTTTATATCCATTTTACTAGTAAAATTTTATGGTTTTCTGTAATTTGTTTCACCTTGTTTGTAGAAACTCAAGAGAGTATGAAAGAAGCAACACCTAGACTTTCAAAAATTGACATGGATCAGTTTCTTTGTGATCCAACTCGTTTCACTCCTATAACTGAAGCTCAATTTTCATTAATTTCATTAGACTGTAGTTTTCATTATTTCTTTTCACATATAACAACAATTCTGCATAAACATTTCTATGAATAATGTTGAAAAACATAGGAGAAAAATAGTTCATTTCTCACATTTCAATGAATAGAAAAAAGGTACAATATTTATACTAAATTGTATGTCTAAAATAGAAAGAAGGCTAAGGAATAAAATTAGCTCATAAAAATCCCAATATATAGGGAAAATTAGATGTCAAATTAACATAATTATATGTAATAATTTGAGGAGAATGCACCAGATAATTCCTTTCCTAATTAAGAGGCAAGCTTTTAGGCAGCACACCCTTGTCAAGCTGGAAGGTTGGTGAAAGTAGTAGTTGTTGACCTGTAAAACACGCATATGTGGAAATAGCTGCAGCTGACATACTACTGGTTGACTGGTTTCTTGAAATCTTTCTGTTTGAATTGTGCAGGGCAACAATTGAAAAGATTTTTTGGAATTAATGGTGTGTTGATTGTAATTTCCAAAGGTTATTCCTAATTTTATAGAGCGATATCTGCAATTTTCATGGTGCTTAATATTGATTTCAAGATTTTTCCCCCTCCCCTGCAAGCTCGGAATACATGTTGATTGTTCCAAGCTCAGAAATAATATTGCCGAATTAATATTGATTAGGAGTTATAGTAAGGATATCAACAGTTTGTTGTTTTGTTGGAGTGTATGTGTAACTAATTTGGATAATTTCTTATTCAAAATTTCCCTATAAAGTGTACATCAATTCCAGTGTCCTTAGTTAGATTATGGTGGAGATAATTATTAGCAATGCTAATAGAAACATGATTGTTACAACTCAATATCATTTATCAACTCAATATCACTTGTCACATGACCTGAAGGGCTCGATTCTTGCACCTATGCCCCGGTGTAAATCTCTCATCACACCTGAAGCATAAACTCTTTTGCTCGTCTATCATGTACCTCTGCTTCATGTACCTCTATTTCTTCAAGTTCAAATTAACCTTATGAAGATGGCATTGCGCACCTTGAAATATTGATACATCTCTAAAGTACACATCGATCAAAAGACTGTAGTCCATGATCCTTTCCTGCTCAAGGAAGTCACAGTCTCTAGCTAATTGCCTACCAAAAAGACATACAAAGAATAAAGATCAATGTCATTTATATTCTCAGTAAGACTTAGAAAAAAATCATAAAATATTTAAGTCGAGAATAAGAAGGAAATTTCTTGTGAACAATGAAAGGATGTTATATTCAATATTTGGCTACCTGCAGAACTCCTGAAAACACGATCATTGCAAGCGGAAGATAAAGTTAAGATCTAGATCTTTTAATATTGTCGCCTCATCAATTTCTTCCTCTGGATTATCAGTTGTTCGCCCTAAGGAGGATCCTTTCAAATTAAATCTCTTATGAATGGAGTACTCAGTGCAGAAGAGGTTTCTCATTATAATAAAATAAATCTAATCACGTGGTAAATTAATAAGGTATAAAATACTAAGATTCATCACAAGTTTTGTAATTGTAGACACACAAATATGGTATGACTTATCAAATATATCATTTTTATTTACACATACTTTTTTTTTTGAATGGCGCCATTTAATTTGACACAGTGTAGACCAACGAACTTGGTCACTAGAGTATTCTGAAATGTACGAACATGGTTATAATAAGCGGGAAGCATTCTGAGGAGAACCTGTGGACCATAAATTGATTTAATTAAGTAGTAAAAGAAATGTCTTCGCCTGAAAAGGTGTGTGGTTGGGGAAGAGGAAAATAAGCTAACCTTAACTTTAGACTTCTTTATTGTCTTGATCATGTATTTATCATCATTGGTCAAGTAAAAGAAACTTCCCCTTTTACCAGGGGAAGATAATTCCCTTAGGACATCATTCCCACAAATAAAGATCATATAATCACCAGGGTCAAGATTAATGAGTTTGCGAAGGGTCCTGAGCAACCAAGAGATAAATGATAGAGCATACTCAGTATTAACAACTGATACTCTTTGGCAAAATTAGTTCAAAGAAAAACAAATTAATATATCCTGACCTGAAAACCAAAGGGCAGTAATGTTTCCACCGAAAGTCATAACATAGGTGAGGAGGTGTGTGTTTCGATCCTTCAGGTGGAAACCTTGTCCAAACCTTTTCCTTCGGATCAAACGCCGCAGCTTTTAAATCAAGCAAGGTATCAACATCTTGTTTACCAACAGCATGCCTATGTCTACATATCAAAGAACAAAGCAAGTTATAAAGCTATAACAATCTCAGAAAAAAAAAATAAAATAGTCACTATTCAAACATCAAAGCTCAACTGATTGAATTAGCATCTCAAACTTTGTTCATGCGTCAGTTTTCTGTGAACAATATTTTTGGCAGCATTGCATCAATATTATGAAAAATTGGCCTCTAGGTTGAAACTCGGTGATAGGAAGTACTTGAGTGGGTTAAAAGTGAACTTATGTTCAAATTCGATCATCCTCTTTGTGTGGACCGTTGTTGACATTACTTGAACCAATAAACAGATATACGATCATAGTGTTGACCAGAGTATTTGATTGTATACGTTCATATTAGACTTTTAAGGCTATTTACAAGAAAAATTCATCACCAAAATATAAACTTTTGAAATCAACGATTGTTGAATTAATTGAAGTATTTAATTTTATACGTTCATATTAGACCTTCAAAGTCTTTTATGAATAAAATTCATATATTAAGATATATACTCTCGGTTCCGATATATTTACGATAACATCGAAAATTTGGAACTGAACCCGATCTTCTGTTGGGAAACAAACAGAGTCGACAAGATTCCACTAATGAAAAGAAATTATCCATAAACCCTGATGATGTTCGTTTTGACTGAAAATCTCAAACGGAGGGTTCAGTCGAGAATATCACTAGGATTCATTTTCAAATCATCTATTGTCAGTAATGACGTGTCACATGCCATATAATCAGTGGTTTCATCGCCAAATGACATCAAAGGTAAACGATTATGACCGGTGCTTTCTGACTAGGTGATTTTGTTGCCAAATGATACCACTAAATTATGGTCACGTCCAGAGCCTGAATGTTCCACAATAGCTCTAAAAACTTGAGGAATGAATCAATAAGATATAATTGATAGGGCACAAATTCCTTAGTCAGCTAATATGAGCTTAAATATGCCTTTTGAAAATTTACCCCGAAGCTTAAACTCGTTAAAAGTCTCCTCGACGCTAATAAAAAAAGAAAGTGATCGCAAATAGGCTGGGGCGCAAATTTTCGGATCCCACTTTATTATTATTATTATTATTTATTATTATTATTTTGTTATGATTATATATCTAAAGCTGAATATATGGAGTGTAATTTAGTAATAATAGATTTAGCGGGGGGATTGTGACTTTCGGTGATCAAGTCATTAATAAGAGTACACATTTTTTATATCTTGAGTCTATTGTTCAGAGTGATGGTGAAATAGATGAGGATATTATTAGTGGAATTCAAGTTGGATGGTTGAAGTGGAGGAATGCATCGGGCTTATTGTGTGATAGAAAAGTACCACTCAAACTTAAGGGAAAATTCTATAAGATGGTGGTTAGACCTGCAGTGCTTTATCGTGCAGAATGTTGGCCATTAAAAGAGAAGCATACTATTAAGTTAAGTGTTGCAGAGATGAGGATGCTAAGGTGGATGAGTGGGTTTACTCTTAGAGACATGATACAAAATGAGCATATACTTGAAAAGGTTGGAGTAGCTCCAATGGATGATAAGATTGGAGAGAGTCGTCTTAGATGGTTTGTTCACATAAAACAAGGGTCTTTTGATGACTCGGTTAGGAAAGTAGATGTATTAGATTTGCTTATGTTAAGAAAGGTAGCGGTAGTACTAAAATGACTTGTTTAGAAAATATTAGAAATGATCTTTATTTATTAGATTTAAATGAGAATTTAACTATTAACATGACACAATGGAGAAAAAGGATTCATAGAGTTGACCCCACATAGTGGGATAAAGGCTTGATGTTGTTGTTGTTATGATTATAATAAGATGGTAAATTTGTACATAGGTTGTGGATGTTATTTTTTTTTATTGTAAGGTTATGTACCACAATGCTTGATTAGTATGTATGTAAACTATATCAAGGGAACTAAGTCCTCACAAGTAATGCATCACAAGTTAATTTTGAAGGTGTAAATTCATTGTTAAGCAAACATGATTTCCATTTTACGCAAATAAGTAATCCTTTATGAGAAATATTTACAAGAATTATTCATACGATTTACGTTGAAGGATGGGAGGATAAAATATTACTTGGTTATACCTATACAAATCGATGTTCTTATCAGGGAATATTGTTGTTTTTATATTGATCCGGTTTTAACAAATCAGAAGACATTAATAATATAATAATTTAGGTTTGCCAAATCATTTAATCATTAAATTCCTAGTATTAGTGAAGTATAGTTGAAACCTTTAGGATATGTTGGATTGGTTTGTTTTGGAAGAATTTCAAGAATGTAAATGACAATGAAAATAGTAAAATTGACAGAATAGAAGTTATAATGAATTGTAGAGATCAGATGGCTAAATGCTAACAAGAATAAGATATGTAAATTATAATTATTATAAATTTCTCCAAGCTGAATTAATGAAATTTATGAAAAAAAATTGCGTATGTTTGAAAGCAAGAAGAATTGAAAATTTCTAGATTGCAAGTGGCGTGAGCTTAATCGAAATGCAAGATTGAAACTAGGGTGGAGCTTAGAAAGATAGGTGAGAAACGTTAAGAAAATCACAAAATACAAGAGTTACTTTGTAAGAATTGTCGAAATAATGAGTATGAGAAGATAACATTGCATAGATCCAAGCATAATTTTTAGTATCTAAAACTAGAAAATATTGTTTAAAATTTAAAATGGAGATAAGTGATATATAATTTATTTTGATTTAACTTTGTTCGAATGCGTCAGAGATTCAAATCATTTCGAATTGCAAGATTTTTGAGAAGGCAATGAGAAGTATGGAAGCGAGAATCAGGTGAATATTAGGACATTTATTCAAAATATTTAATCATTTGAACTTCTACTAAGAATGAAGTTTAGTCGAATCCTTAGGATCCCTATGATTGGTTTGCTTTGTTGAAAATTTCAAGAAATGTTATGACAATGAAAATGGTAAAATTGACATAATATGAACGACAATTTCATATTACTGTACATCAGATGGCATAAAATAATGCTTCAATGCATTTGAAGTGAATGCTTTTATGGCTTATATATGGATTGGTTATAAGTCCACTTATCTTATTATTTACCAAGTATATTTTTTAATATTTCAAGAAACATTAATATTACTGTATTATCAACATCGTGATATTGATGTGAATCATAACTTCTGTAGTTCCAATTCTGATGATAATGTGAATGATGCCGGCCAGCATAACTTATCATACCTGATGCTATAAGCACCATGATGGTTTAATATTATAGCAATACTTATTCATGGTGAAATGCCAAGTGCACAGTAAATATGCTATGAAAGTGATTATAGAAGTATCAAATGAACTGAATAATAAAAACTGGGCTTATATGAAATATAATGAATAGAGAGAAGGCTTAAACTACTCTTTAGGTTTCCGTCCATTATGATATGAAGATCGCAGTTTCAGGTTATATCCCGTCATTGGTGAGAGTTTCTATTATTAGAATAATAAACCTTGTTGAGGTGAAAGCACGGTGTACCGGGTAGGTCATACAATAGAGTTCAGTTATTTCTGTAGAGGTTACAAAGATTTGGACATCGACACAAACTTAAATACAATTTTTCAGGTTACAAAGATTTGGAGACCTTGTCTCAATTAATTATAAAAACCTTGACTTGAAGTCCATGTCCTTAAAGCTAGATATTTTTATTAACTTGAGTAGAAAAGGATGGTCTGCAAGAGAAGAGAGAGTGTCTAAAGGGGAAGATGGACCAACTTTAACAATTCAGGCAAAATCAGTTTAACGTCTTTCTTCTTTTCTTTTTTTTAACGGAAGGAGAGGCAGCTTGAGCAGTAACAGGAAAGGTGGCAACATTAGTGAAGTATCATGACGAAGAAGTATAGGACTGCTGTATGCCTTCGATTGCAAATATTTGAGCATGGTTTGTTCGGAGATCATTTTTATGCAACTATGGCTATGACTTCTGATGTTTGGTTGTGGCAACCTTGCTTATTGCGATTAGTTTAAAGATTATTAAAACAAAGAAATAAGCTAAAATATGGGTTAACGGTGTTTGTTTTGTTAAAATGGAGAAGACTGCAAAGAAAGTAGTGTGAGGATTAGATTGGACATGTACTTTTGGGTCAAATTAAAGTTTAAGTTTATTATTATTTTATTTTTACAATTAAAGTACTTATATGGCTAAGATTGTGCTTTGTAATAATTATGGCCACTGTGAACATGTAAATGCTGTGAATGGAGAGCGTTAATTCTTTTACTTTTACAAGGAACAAAAGGGAACAAAGATGGCCAATAAATTTCCATAGTCCCCCTCTTTTTGATACAACAACAAAAACATCAAGCCTTTGTCCAACTACGTGGGGTCGGCTACATAAATCTTCCTTCTCATTTTTCGCCATTGTGCCCGGTTAAAAATCAAATTCTCATTTAAATCTAATAAAGAAAGATCATTTGTAATATTTTCTAACTAAGTTTTTTTAGGTCTACCTCTACCTTTCTTAACATAAGTCAAATCTAATACCTCAACTTTCATAGTCCCCTCTTTTTGAAAGAAGTTGATATTTATAAGCATATTTCAAACTTCATGCAAGCATGTTTAAGGAAATACTATGAAATTTCTTGTAAATTTAGTTAAAGATTTCATCAAAATACTTGACAGATGCATTGTGTGTGCTTGCATCTTTTTATACTGAAAGTATTGAGTATTCTGTACACAATAATGGACAAAAATAGCACTTGAATATTCTTCCTTCTCCATTATTTTGACAAAATAAAAAAAATTTACTTGTCAATGGTCATTATCTTCATTTAGTTTTCTTCTAAAAACATCATTAAATTTTTTTATACATATAATGGTTCGGTCACATAAAACGGCAACCTTCTGATAACCCGGTTAGAAAAGAAGATGTATTAGATTTGACTTACCTTAAAAAAGGTAATGGTATATCTAAAAGGACTTGATTAGAAAATATTAGAAATGACATTTATTTATTAGATTTAAATCAGAATTAAACTTTTAACATGACATAATAGAAAAAAAAAAGATTCATGTAGCCGACTCCACATAATGAGATAAAGACTTGAAGTTTGTTGTTGTATATCATGGAGTAGACATATAGCAGTCTTAAATTACTTCAATATTGAAAAAACCGAATGATTTGTTATTGAATATCCTATTCTCCTAAATGGTTTTAGGCGGGCTGCAATCAAACTTGGGGCTAATATGCCAGCTAGAGTAGAACTGATAATTAGAAACCCTGAAAGCGAGTCTCCTCTAATTGGGGAACCCACAGGAGAGTTCTATGATGTAATCCTCTTCTTTGGCATAATTGACATCCTTCAGGATTATGATCTCACCAAGAAGCTTGAGCACGCTTACAAATCGATCCAGTATGATCCCACTTCCATATCTGCTGTAGATCGAAAGCAATACTCGAAGCGTTTCAGGGATTTCATATATCGAGCTTTTGTAGAAGATGCTTAAATTACTAGCAAGTCATTGCACAGCTTTTAAAAGCTTAGTTAGGGTTTGTTTAGGACAGCTTTCTTACTGGTTATTAAAGCAGCTTTTTAGTACAAAAGTTAAAATTTTTGTACTAGAAAGCTGCTTTAAGAAGCAGTAATAAAGCCGTCCCAAACGAAGCCTTAGAATCTGTATTGGGCAGCTTTTTCACAACTTTTTAATTTTTTGGTAAGCTGCCACAATTTTTTTTGCCACAGCTTTCTTGCGTTTCTTTTTTTGAAAATGTCAGTGATGAGAAATCACTTCTTACAATCATATATGTTAGAATGTGATAGCTGTACAAAAGCTATTGCTTGATTTTTTTAAACAAGGAATAAAGTTATATTGCCCTTAACTATATTCAAAGCATGTATTCTCCTTGCAACTAATCTACAACTATGTTTTACAAAGAAAGCTTTTGTTTGTCCCAAATGGACCCTTGGTCTCAAATTTGTTTCGAAAGTTTTAATTTCCACTATTTTGGTAGTTCTTTTAGGCTTTGTTTGTGATGGCTTTTTTACTGCTTCTTAAAATAGTTTTTCAGGAAAAAAACTTAATTTTTATATTAAATAATTGTTTTAAGAATCAATAAAAAAGCCATCCCAAATGAAGCCTTAATTTTGACATTTAGGTTTCGTTTGGGATTGTTTCTTAAATTAAATTTATAAAAGTTGTTTTAAGAAGCAGTATGAAAGCTTGTCTTAAATGAAACCTTTAGCTTTGATCACACCATAGAATATGGTCATCTCCATGACTTTCAATAGGGGCTTCTGTTTATATTTGTGTATTTGTTTTGCTTGATGGTGTATGTGTAAACTGTTAGGAACTGAAGAGCTTACTTGTAAATGTTAATTTCAAAGGGCAGTAGTCATAATCTGTACGTTTTTTTTACATATTTGTAGTATATAATTATATGTTTGTGTGAATTTTATCTAAGGAGTTTTGGGCAGTGGATATAAATGTTAGGCCGACATCATGTGAAATGAGTCATTGATGATTTCAAATGACCATTTATCCTTGTTAACATATTACATATTGTTTATGGCTTTATTTTTAGTATTGAAAAATTCTTTTGTTGATTTGTTTGCGCACCTCTCCTCTCCTAGCTAAAATTTTGTTCTTGACTTCTAAGTGAATTTTAAATTAATTAAGAGGCTATTTGGTAGGATAAAAAAATGCAGAGTTAAATGAAATATAATGTTAAAATAATGGAGTGCATTTGAATTATTTGAGGTTATTTGGATCATTGTAAAATTAATGCATGTGATAACCTTTTTCGTTTGGCTTGAAGTAAAATGAATGCACTATTATATTTGATAATAAGGCCTTCAATAATTGGTCCGACCCGTCAATCTAACACAAAAAGTTTAGGTTCAGGTTAACCTACGAACCCACTTTTGATTAAAAAATAACTCGTCTAATATATATTTTCCGTAATTCTCTTACATATTAGTATAATTTTATAATTTTTTTTCAAAATATCCTAAGTTTAATAGTTTATAGGTTATAAGCAATTTTTAGTCAAAATGGGTTAGGTTTGGGCTGTTCATGTTGCAAATAGGTTGGGTTTGAGTTGGCATTTTTTATATGTTTATTAAATGGGTCGGATTCGGTTTATTGGATTCAAGTTAAATTAATTTCAGATTGGACTCAAACTTAACCAGTCAATCGTTTTGACGCCCCTACCCAATAATGACTGTGTGTTGAGGCTTGTGACGAGGATGGGTAGTGAGGTGTGGTGGAGAGTGGGTAGGGGTGCAAATGAGTCGGTAGAGCTTGAGCCAGGGGTGTTAGAGTCGACCTCAACTATCAAATACCGAGTTCGAACTCAACCTTGTCCCACTATAAATGAGCTCGAGTCAGCTCTCAAGACTCGGCAGGATTTTTTAATTTTTTTTTAATATTTTTAATATTTAAATTTTTTATTAATTTTAATTAAATGTTTTAAACATTTATTATTAATTTTAAACATTAAATATTAATTTTTATAATATTAAATATTTTAAACATTTATTATTAAATTTTTTAATATTTAAATTTAATTAATAAAATAAATTTATTTAAAAATATTAATAATTATTTGAGCCGGCTCGCGAGCTCACGAGCAAAGCCTCATCAGTTTGAACTCAACTTTTGAGGTTGATAAGCTCAGCTCGTGAGCCCATAAGCGACTAAAGCTTGATCTAACTCGCATGCAACTTTGCTCACTTACACCTCTACTTATGATGGTAGGTGTTGTTGGTGGTAGCAATGTTAGAGAAATTAGAATGTATTTGAAAATTGATCAAATCTAATGATTATCAAATAAATCATAATTGAACTAGAAAATGAATTTTAAATACATTATAATTTTACTATATTTTATTTTACTTTAGAAAAAATAGAAATATTTTGAAAGTCCTTGTATTTAGAATATTTTATACCAATTTATTTCAAATCAAATAGTCCATAAGTTAAATATTCAAGTCTCTAATTACAAAACTCTCTAAGAAATGCTTTTATGATATATATAATTTAGAATGATTAACATTTAAAATATATTTTTTGGTTGATATTTTAAGTGTTTGGGATCACTGCAACATTTTATAAAGATTATTAAGTTGATATAGGAACAATAACATAGATATTCTGGTTTTAACAAATAAATTTTCTTTTTTTTTTAAAAGCAATATGAAAATAACAAAAAATAATAATTTGTTAAAAGAAAAAGCAGTGAAAAAAATCCAAAACAAAACCTAAATTGACTCATTTTGAAAAACTTTTGAAGAGAACATTGGTATCTAACATTCTAAAGTGGTAACAAACTAACAAACTGCCATTGTACTATCATACATATATTCATCAATTATTCATTTTTTAAGCAACTCATTAAGAAAAGGATGGATACCTACATTAATAATTAAGTGGGGGAGCTACTGAAATAAGTTTGTATAGTGATTGATGGAACATTGGAAGATATTCAGAATTTATGTATTTAATGCATGATGGGTTTGAGAGATATGTAGAAATATGATATCCTCTCATGAGGTCATAGAATCAAGATCTTGTATGATCGATTATGTGTGTGAGTTTGTGATTAAATTCCTTCAATATTTCAATAAAAATTTCTTGACATTTTATAGATCAAAATGTCTTTTTGTTTATACATTTAGGTTTTGTTTGGGATATTTTTTATACTGCTTTCTAAAATAACTTTTTATTACAAAAATTTCTTATACTATACATTTTTATACTATAAAGTTGTTTTAGAAAGCAGTAAGAAAACTATCCCAAATGAAGCCTTAAATCGGGACAATGAACTCATTCATATTAATGAAACTAATGGTACAATTAGAGGTTTATTTGGTTTTTTTTTGTCATGCCACAATTAGGTGTAACTATAATTTTTTAATCATTTTTTATAATTTTGTAATGGTAAGAAATTTTTACAATCAAGTCTATTAAGACATGGTAATTATAAGAAAACTACTATCACAATAATTTCAAGAAATTCTATTTTTCACATTGTAATTAACAGTTATTTTTACAAAGTTCTTTCTCATTTAATTTTAAAAAATATTTTATTGATCTAAAAATGAATAAAAGGTAATATGGATTTGTGATTTTCTTCACTACAAACTGTGTTAAAATTTTATATGCTTTGAGCATTGATTCATTATTAAGCATTGTCCAACAAGAAAACTATTTTGCTTTTATTTTAGCAATGATCTCAATTGAAGTTAGTATCTCCTCAACTTTTTCAAATGAGTTTTGAGGTAGTCGGGAGTTTTTATAAAAAAATATAAAATTGGGCCTAATATATTTAAAAATAAATATAAAAATAAATAAAATTACTTATAACATCAACAACATCATCAAGACCTTTATCCCACCACGTGGGGTACATGAATCCATTTTCTCCATTATGTCATGTTAAGAGTCAAATTCTCATTTAAATCTAATAAAAATAGATCATTTCTAATATTTTCTAACTAAGACTTTTTAGGTCTATCTCTACCTTTCTTAATATAGACCAAATCTAATACATCTACTCTCCTAACAGGGCATTAGAAGGGCGTCGTTTTACATGACCAAACCATTTAAGACAACTCTCTCTAATCTTATCTATCACTGTAACTACAACATTTTCACATATATGCTCATTTCATATCCAGTCTCTAAGAGTAAGTCCACTCATCCACCTAAACATCCTAATCTCAGCATCAACAAAACTTAACTCAATATTATGCTTCTCTTTTAACGGCCAACATTCTACACCATAAAGTATTGCAAGTCTCACCATCATCTTATAAAATTTTCTCTTAAGTTTGAGTGATACTTTTCTATCACACAATAAACCCGAGCATTCCTCCACTTCAACCATCCAACTTGAATTCTACTAATAACATCCCCATCTATTTCATTATCACTCTGAACAATAAACCCAAGAAATCTAAAAAGAATACACTTATTAATGACTTGATCGCTCAAAGTCACTAACCCCCCACCATATCTATTAACTACTAAAATTACACTCCATGTATTCGATTTTACATCTACTCAAACAAAAACCTTTAGACTCTAAGGTTGACCTCCATACTTCGAGTTTACCTTCAACTCCCTCTCTAGTCTTATCAACAAGAAGAATATCATCAGCAAAAAGCATACACCAAGGTTCATCCTCTTGCAAATGTCTAGTGAGAACATCCATGACTTAAAAAAAAAAAAAAAAAGATAAGGGCTTAATGTTGATCCTTGAAGTAATCCAACTAAAGTACTTGTGTTTGAACACAAGTAACATCTCCTGCATACATAAACCCGGGTGACTTGAATATATGCATTATTAACCCCTTTCTTTTCTAGAACTCTCCATAGAATTTCTCTTGGAACTTTATCATATTCTTTCAAATACCCTCAAACTATCACAAAATACAAATATTTTAAAATGACCCAATAAACCCCAATGATGACCGTGTTGGATGAGCTAATTTCAAATATTCAGAAATGCCACCCAAATGCCCATGAAATTCTAAAATCTGAAACCCAAAAAGATCCCAAAGATCCAAATGTTTAAAATTGAAATAAACCATTCAAATACTTAAAGCAAAACCAATCTACCCTCCGCAGCAGTTTGACGAGATGGACAAATCTGAAAAATGCACACTTCAGCTCAAAAAGAGCTGATGTCTGGTCGAGTATATCATTAGAATTCATTATCAAATCATCTCATATCAATAAGGACATGACACATGTCCTCTAACAAGCGGCAGTTTCATCGCTAAATGACACCGTAGGTTTAAACAGTTATGGCCGGGGCCTTTTGAACCGGGTGATTTTTTTCCAAATGGTACCATTCAATTACTGTCATGGCCAGAGCCCATATGCTCCTCAATGGCAATCAAATCCTTGATATATGAATCAATAAGATATAATCAATAGTGCACAAATCCCTCTGTTAGCTAAGGTGGATCTAGATTTGTCCCCTTAGACAAACTTACATCCCATGTCTACAAGATAACCTTGGACGAAGCAAACCATGACTACCGACAAGGATCCTTCTGTCAGGTTGGGTCAACTACCTCCTCTGACGAAGAAGACCAGGGACCATGATGATCTGGGATGACGAAACCATGTGATCTTGATCAGGTCCATTATACATTTCCCCACCATCCGCTTTAAGTGCATGATGGTGAAATTTATATTTTAAATATGAAATCTTTAATACCCAAATCCATGTTGCTATTATACACCGTATATTACATATCTCTTTGAAACTCTACGTATTTGATCGATGAGTTAGCCTTAATTGAAAGTTCTCTCTCGTGATCGGGAGGGGTAATTAACTATAGGGGCTTGGGCCTATAGGAAACAAGAACTTAGATCATAAAGTCCTCGCAAAATGATGGTGAAATCTCTGGGTAGTGTCTTATCTACAAACCCTATTTGCCTTCCTAAAATTTCCCCCGGAACTTAATCCGTTAAAACTCCCTAAATGCACAAGGAGGTTGGGGCACGAATTTTTGGAGCCCACATGGATGTCGACTACCTAACACAACATTCCACTTTTCATATTCAGAACTTGGGACCTGACAATTATAGTGCTAAATATAAGACTACTTCTTAATATAAAATTAGGGAGTGCCTTTAAATCTATTCTTTTAAAAATCTTTTTTTTTTTTTAAATTTTCATATCGACATATTTTTGGCATGTTTTATATCAGATTAAATTTAATATTCTTATTTTTTTTTTAATGATCTATTATATAAGAGCTCTTCATATCAATAACCATTTTTCTCAAATGGTGAAATTTATTTATTTATTTTTAACACTAAGTCAAGTGTCAAGCATCAAAAAGCTGTATGAACCTTGCTCGAACCTATGTAGGAGTCAGTTATTTTTAAATCTTGTTTTACCACGATAGATACAACCAAAATACCTAAAAGCCATAAATCATATGGCTCACTCAATCACTATTAAAATATTAAATTTGTATGAATTGTTGATAGTATGAATAAAATGATATCAAAGTCATGATTCAACCATTCATTTTAAGAAAAAAAATACAAAATATATAAATAATAATCAAATATTCAATATTTTAACACTATATATATATATATATATATATATATATATATATATATATATATATATATATATATATATATATATATATATATATATATATATATATATATATATATATATATATATATATATATATATATATTTGATTCTTGTTAGAGGTAGATAAGGTAGATATTTGTTCTAGAATGATGAAATATTTGTTGAGTCATATCTCCACTTAAGGTTTTAAGAGATCCACATTTATTATTTTAGTACCACACAAATCAAAATATTAGATTTCCATCAAAGGAAGGCATAAAAAAAACAAATTTGATATTTACTTGCCAATCATAGCAATTAGTCTATTCTTTTGCCAACCCTCTAAAGAAAAGTTACCTCTAAAAGTTGCCAATTGTACTAAGAGAGCATGATGATTTGAAGAAATTATTTTGTGTGGTCACCTAACAGCGTTCAGAAACGAATGATAATGCGTCACATCATTTTTTTCTATGTACCGTTGTTGTGTACCACTCGGTGCCGGTGATGTGGCGCGTTCTGATTCGTCTCTGGACCGTTCGGTGACCAACAGAATAATTTCTTGATGATTTGCCACCCATGATAGGAATAACAATGGAAAATTGGGTGTGTAAATATAGATAGAGACTACCAATTTTTGACACTATTTTGACCACTATAGATAAGCTATAAAAAAAACTATTTGGATCACTGCCACAATATAAATATCTCTACAAGAAATTAAAATAGTTTCAAATTTTGATACTTCGTAGTTGTTACAATCAATGCAAATTAGTAGCATTAAAATAGCCACCAATGGATATATAATAGGATAGATGCTACAATTTTTTTAGAAATTAAATTCATATGATCTTGTAAAATAACTATTAATTAATTCTAGTCATTCAATCAAATATATTAGGGTTTGTATTAAGATGATTTTCATGCGACAATATTAATTAATTTGCTCTTAAAAAAAAGTGTTCCCATTAGGGGTAAAACGAGTCGAGTTTACACCTTATCGAGCTCAGCTTGTTAATCGGAATGCGAGCTTGAGGACGAGTCGAGCTCGAACTCGAGCTCGTCCCACTGTAAATGAGCTTGAGCCGGCTCGCGAGCCATGGGCAGGATTTTTAAAACTTAGACGGGATTTAGAAAAAAAAAAGATGAAATGTTTAACATTTAAATAAAACTTAGGTGGTTCTTATTAATTTTTTAAAATATTTAAATTTAATAAATAAAATTATTTAAAAAATATTAATAACTATTCGAGCCGGCTTGCGAGCTCACGAGCCGAGCCTGCTCAAATTCGAACTCGAGCTCGTTTACTAAACGAGCTCAAGTTTGAGCTCGACTCATGAGCTCAATAAGCTCAGCTCTCGAGCCCATAAACGAGTTGGCTAGAGCCGGCTCAACTCACTTACACCCCTAGTTGCCATATGTCGTTTGGTCTTGTAATTATTAACAATGCCATTCTTCTCAAGCAATATGTTGATCTACATTAAGTTCCAATAGGGCGAAATGTTTGGTCCATATATACTCGAGGTAATTATAATGATACTGTCTTTAGGAAGGTGCGTATCATGGCGATGGATCTGCTTTTGTTTCTTCCTCCTTTTATATATTTGTTTCTTCATCATCTTCTTCATTATTGTTTCCAGCCTCTTTATGATTGTCATACATAAATTAAAGACGCTAACTACAAATGGAATAAATATGTGATATGGAGTAAGATATGATGAAATGTTATTTTCCATTTTAAGATGTATGCAATGATGTGTCTGTTAGGGGAAACAATATTTGACATGACTCGAAAATTTGACCCGAAAATTCCGGGTTAGGGTCAGCATGTTTGTGAAATGGGTTGGGTTTTGGTTCAACAAACTGACCCTTTTCGAAAATATGGTCGGGTTCGGGTTGACCCGGAAACCCAGAAATGGCCCAGAAAATTGATATGCCCGCGTTGCACGACGGTCGAGTCGCGTCACTTCGGACTTCTTGTGCACGTCATCGTTCCGACGTGTCTTTTTGCATGAGCCAGGCCGCTACTATGGCTGTTGCAGTGCTGCCAGAACTGGAAGTAACGTTGGGAGGCGGGAGCTTGCTATCTTCCTCACGAATCGAAGGTTGGGATAGTTCGCCTCCTTCGACGATGTTCCTTCATGTCGAATCGGAGGCCAGGACAGTTAGTCGGAACGGGAAGTAGTGACAGGATCTCGCTATCTTCCTCACTTTCACGTGCTTCTTCAGCCAAATCCAGTAAATCCGTGTCGGGTCTGGTCAACCCAAAAATCCGACGGGTCGGGTCCAAGTTGAAAATATATAATCAAAGAAAGAAGTAGATTAAAGTTCATACAACTTGTAAGTTTTGGAATGAGATTGGTAAAATGTATGTTTTGTTATAGCACAATCCCTTATAATTAATCCCTTACATTGTGCAATAAAAATGGGTGATGTAATGCCAAAAATGACATTATTAGTGGAAGCTCGATCATAATTAGGGTTTTTTAACAACAACTTGAAGTTTTATTCAAGAATGAAAACATGCTTAAAAGTGCTCAAGTTTGATATTTGATTTGTACATCACTATGCACATATGAGAATTTGCCAAGATGCATTCAACATTGTAGCGAATATAGTGGTGGCGTCGATTACCATCAGAGCAACGATAGTGGCCATTACAATGATGATAACAACATTGATCACCATTAATAGGGGCCTTAGTGATGGCTTGTTTGTTTGAAAAGCTGAGTTTTAAAAAAGATACTCTCAAATCGAAGGTTTGATCATTGATTTGAGGTCTGGATTGAGGTTTGAACTAGAATCTTGATTTTGAACTGGATTGAGGTCTGGATTGTGACTAAATTGAAGCTCTAGATGAATGACATTTGGATGAATATCAATCATCATATCAACAATGTAGGGAACTGGATGGATCCCTATGACCTCATATAAAAATGAGGTCAACATGATCAACCAATGGTAATAGTTATTGTTAAAAATAAATCGAGTATTTTTAATGATAATTTAATTTATTTTTAAAAAAAACAATATAAACAAAACATATTTTAATAAATAAAAATAAGAACAAAAAACAAAAAATAATCCCAAACAAACCCTTATTAAATTTGCTTCAATTTTTTTATTCACTTTTAAGTTTAGCTACAATCAAATCAGCCCAACAACCACTTTCCTGTCTTTCCACAAGCACCATTTAATTATTCCAAGCAAATACCAGTCCAACCAATTCTTATCTAAACAAGCTCCACAAGCAAATTTTCCTTCTTCACATATATAAAATATGGCTACTAATGACATCTGATTAACACAATTAATTTCACTAATCATACTTAACCTACTAAGTACACAACAATAATGACATAACACCAAAGCTAACATATAATAAAAAAACAATCCTCATCAAATTTTATGTCTTCATTCTGCCACATAAGTCCAACAAAATACACTCACATAGCCTCTGTGTCATATTCTGGAAGCTTGCGTACAGACCAATACAATCAATATATAGCTATCTTCTTCGTTTATATTCTCCATCCTCACCCTTTCTTTATCCTCTGCAATTTGTTCCCTCCAAATGAAGAAAAATAAGCTTCTCTCTGCTCTTATGGCCGTTGCAGTCTCCTTCTTCTCCTTGAACGATGAAAGATTATTTTTCTTTGTATCAGTCGCCTGCAGAAAATGGAGAGGAAAACAGATTGAAAGAAGCTTTTATCCATGGTGGAGCAGTAGGGCCTGAGAGCCTTGCATTTGATAAGGATGGTGAGGGGCCTTACACAGGTGTATCAGATGGTAGAATATTGAAATGGCAAGGAGATGATATTGGATGGATTGAATTTTCCAGTGTCTCCCCTTCTCATATGTAAGGGTGTTTATTTGCAATATATTGTGGAGAAATTTTATTTTATTTTTATCATGGAGATCATAGGGTGGATTTAGTTGTAGACTTGAGGATCTTATATCCTATTTTTAATTAATAAAATTTAAAAAAAAAAAAGTAAATAATTGCCCTCATAGAACTTCTTCTTCTTCTCTCTTATTTCTCTACTTCAAATTGTGTGAGGCATTCCAAACAAATATTATTGACGGTAACTTTTTATGTCATTTTTGCTTTGCTATTACTTATCTTATTATGGTTAAACTTTGAATTTAAAATTATTATTTATATAGCTGCATCATATAATGCATGCATGACATAATTACATCCATCACTATAGGAAAATTGGCTGGTTACCGTCAAACTATCAGCCGCAAAATATTCATCAAGTTTAGGTAGGCCGACGGAATATCCGTCCGGATACTTCGCCGTTAATTTCGGCGGACAATATGCTGGAATAAACTGTCGGTCTTATAAATAACGACGAATAGGCCGGCAGATTATCCGCCGGTAAATTGCTGGCGGCTCTTCTGCTGGAAAGGTCGTCATTACAATAACGACGAAAAATATGCCGGTTGGTTTGCTGCTTTTACCGGCGTATATATTTTCGTCGGAAAGTCTAACAGTAATACAAAATTTTCCTGTAGTGCATAACATACATACATATTTATATATTATTATGAATTTTAAAAATATAATATACTGTGTTATACTTTTTATTTTTTGTGAAAATAATTGATTTTGAATTGAAGTTTATTATTTTTCATTAATATGTATCTTTTAGCTTTTGATTGATACATTCTAATTTGCACTTCAGATTTATTTTGTAGCAAAAATCCATAATTATGGTAGCCATAACAATTGTGCCCTTTATTGCTTTACTCGCAAGAAATAACATCAATGGTCTTCATTTTGACTTTGAGACTAAACAAAAATAGGTTGAAACCATGAATTGATGGAAAAAGGAATGCATTATTGATGATAGGAATTAGGAATAGAGCATCTCTCCTGTTCAAAATTCTAAATATATTTGGACATGTGTTTTGTCCTCTTAGGAGAAGAATGAATTTTTTTTCCTCTTAATTTTATGTTTTATTTACACTTAATAGAATTTTATAGCTAAGATCATTTTGTTGATTTTGCTTTGTAAGAACTACATAAGATCAAATTTTGTGAAGATTGGATTACTCATCAAACATGTGAAGAATGCAATAAAGATGGGATGAATTGTAGAAGTCTTTTTAAAAGTTTTGTTGTATTCATATATTTCATCATCAATAAAAAATATTCCATACATGAAAAATAACATCAACAACCTATTGCTTGATTTCAGACTATTTCTAGCCATCTATACTCTATAATCGCAATTATCATTTCATATAATATGATATAGTGTAAAATTTTGATAAATTGAACCGATAATTAAATGACCTTAACAAGCCTTTTGGTTTGCTAAAAAAGGACAAAACGTAAAAGGAATACAATATAACATAAATGTTTTGTATGTAAATATTTTAGAGTTATCTGGTTAAGTGTAAAACAAATGTAGGAGATCATTTCCTTTGTGTTTAGTTTGAAGTAACATGAATTTAGTGTAAAGCAATGCCAACAGTAGTTGGAAGTGGAGGCGGTGCATGCAGTGCCTATTAGCAGCAGTGTGATGGAGGTATGGCGGTAGGTGGCAATTGACAGTAGTAGCCGGCCTATGGCAGCTAGATGTACCAATGGGGCGATGAGAAACAATAGAGAAGGGGGGCAACTGATGACAATGGTGGGGTATCGATAGGTCAAAGGCGGTGGCTAATCAACTGTGATGGTATGACATCGGCTGGCAGTGACTAACAACTGTTGGTGGGCGACCATGGGCATAAGATGATCGATGTTGAGTGGCATGTGACCAGCGAGTTGTGTGGGTAGGCGCCAACGAGGGGAGAAGTTTCACACGGGCAATGTATTTGGAATTTATCCAAATTTAGCAAACTCCTAATTCATTGAAAACAAATTAAAAGATAAATTTCAAATATATCAATAAATTATTTTACATTCCTTTTTCATTTAATCAAATAAGAAAATTTTCAAAACCCTTGTATTCCTTTCACTTAGATTTATTTTTTTAATTACACTAAGCAGTCCTTAAAAAATCTTTAAGTCATGCATGGATGGGTGGTAACATAAAAATGTAACTGAACGAAGAATAATAATTGTCAACCTAATAGGAGAAATATCCTTCAAGGAGGGGAATGGTTATTTTCATCATAAATCCGCTTTAGATCAGATTGAAATATATATAAATATACACATATTCATATATTTATATCACCCATGCACATGCATGCATTTATGATGATAGGATATGCATGGGGCAAGATATCAACATTTGAGACTATTTTCATGCAGCAATCACACAACCAGGAACTTCCAATTATTAAAGCCTTCCTTTCTTATACACTGAATCAATGGATCCCAAAATTTTTATGATAAAATTAGTGATGATGATGATGCTAATGATGATATATGTGATAAATACATGCTAATGTTAGTCTTTTCACAAATAAAAATATTATAAATTTTCCAAGTGGACAAAATTTTGGCAATGATTTACCTGAATTATTATAGGTTGGATGAATGTAGAGGCTCACAAGATCCAAAACAGGAATATTTATGTGGGAGACCACTTGGATTATGTTTCTGTAAGAAGACAGGAAAACTATATGTTGCTGATGCATATTTTGGCTTGTTAATATTTGACAACAAAGATAAAGTTCCTACCACAGTTTCAAAAGAGGCAGGAGCTCCATTTTACTTCACCAATGCATTGGATATTGATCAGGAAACTGGAGTAATATATTTTACTGTCAGCAGTGCAAAATTCAGAAGAAGGTACATTATTTCACGTTGATAAATTATATATAAAATGATTTGTGGCACCAATTTGTCTTTGAATTGAGTAGATGTTTCATAAAAGTAGACATAAGAAGATATATTATGGCTCATTTTCTCCTTTGCATGCTCTCTCTATTTTCATGCCACTTGAAGTGGCTATGGATTTGGCTTAGGGGTGCAAGCGAGTAGAGTTGAGCTCGACTTGCGAGTCAAATCTTAAGCTCGAGTTCGGCTCGTGCCACGAAATACGAGCTCACAAACCTTCCGTGATCCACCAGTCCGCCTTCCATATTCCGCAGTTCGCAACTCCGCATGCGTAGATGTCTTCAGTTCGCCCGTGTGTCGCCTTTCATCAGTTCCCCTTCCGCGTTTTAATCGAGCCGCTCGACGAGTAATCAAGCCGAGCATCATCTGGACCGAACTCGAGCTCGATAATCAAACGAGCTCGAACTCGAGCTTGAAACTAGATAAACTCGGCTCGTGAGCTCATTAACGAGTCGAGCTCGAAATTCAGTGTTATGTACCTTTGAAAACGACCATCTAGCGAGGGATGGCCATCGGGAAACACAAACTATTTATCACCTCCTAAATGAAAGCCCAATTGGCTAGGAGATGAGGTGCTTTAGCTGGAAGTAGGAGATTTTTCCTTAACTATACCCAGTCAAGCAAGCATGGCAAGGTTTAATCTAACCAAACCCATCCAATAGCTTATTCAAAATCAGATCAGAGAAATAACCAATCGTCCAGCCCAATCCTTGTATATGAAAACGGATTATGGACCTGATTATTCGTTAGTGGAAGTTTGGGTCGGTTTGAAGGACTAAAGCATATGTGAACTCGTGAAGAAATCAAAATACAGTTATTTTTGCATTTATGGGTTCATTGGGTTCAGAAGTCCTCTACTCATTTAGCCTAGAAGTTGCAAAAACAAAGTCTTCAAAAATATTGCAGAACGTTTCACACCATCTGCTAGTCTAAATAAGGAAATATATTACATGAATGAATGATCAAATAATTAGTTCTTTCAATCTCACTGACGCGCCAGTCACCAACTAGATTGACTTTTTTTTTTTTTTTTTTTTTGGGTGTCTTAGCACAGCTCGATTGACTGTTTTTATTTTCTCATGTATCCAACTGAAGTTAAAGCTGTGATTTCTTACAGTGAGTTCTTATCAGCAATCATAACAGGAGACAACACAGGAAGATTAATGCAATATGACTCCACCACCCAAAAAACACAAATCCTGCTCTCTAACCTATCATTCCCAAATGGCGTTGCATTAAGCTCAGATGGCTCTTTTCTGCTCATTGCAGAGAGCACAAATTGTAGAATTCTAAGATACTGGCTTCAAAACTCAAGCTTTGAGGTTTTCTTCCAGCTTCCAGGATTTCCTGATAATATAAGGAGAAGCCCAAGAGGAGGGTTCTGGATTGCATTACATTCAAGAAGAAGCACGCTTGAGAAATGGCTTCTTTCTCTTCCATGGATTAAGAAGGCTTTCTTCTATGGTTCCAATTTGTTTCCATGTAAGTATTTGAAACTCGTTGGAACTGAGTTCTGGATGCGAGTTTCATTGAATTCAGCTTTAATGTTGTTTGTTTTTCATGGATCAACTTGCAAATTTAGTTTCAGATTTTTTTTTCGATTTTTAGTGAATTTCATATTTACACACCATGCATCCTACTAATTTTAAGTTTATCAGTATATAAATCATTATGGTGTGAAACTTTTGCAAAAAATGGTAAGTAATTTCCTACATAAGAAATTATGTCCATAGAGAAATACCAAGCAGGCTGAGATAGAGGCAGAAAATTTCACTGAATTAGCTTGAAATTACTTCTTTGCCCTTTCCATGTACCAAAGTATGCTTCCATCATATAAATCTTTAAAGGTTATAAAAGCAATTTCAATTTATTTGGGTGATTTTCAGCCTGAATTTCTGCTCATTCAACATTTCACTTCTCCTTGATTGAAAATTCAATACTATGTTCTTTTTCACTACAAAAACAAACCACAAGAAATTTAATATAGATATCACTTATTTTTTACATTAGAGAAAATGATTAAAATGGTCCCTCAACTCTTTCTGAGGGGCTAAAATGATCTCCAACTCTTTTGAGAGATCAATTTGGTCCCCAACTTTCTAAAATGGGATATTTTTTGTCCTAACATCAAATGTTGGAGTTAATGATGTTAAATATAAGAATATTTTTGTTATTTTTAATTAAATATTTATTAAATATATATTTCATGTAATTATAATTTTTCTAAAAAAAATTCTTAAACGTTTCTTTAATAAATAAATTAATAATAATTTTAGTTTTAATTTAAAAAAAAATGTAATATTTTTTTATAAAATATGATTTATAAAAATATGTGTGAATAAGTTGAAAATTATATCTATTTGCATTTAATTTCTCTAAATAAATATCATATTTTATTAAATATGACTAAATTTTTTTTAATTAAAACTAAAATTATTATTATTTTTGTATTAAAGATATGTTAAATAATTTTTTTTTAAATTATAATTACTTGAAAATTACATTTAATAAATTTTTAATTAAAAATGACCTAAATACCCTTAAATTTAACATCATTAACTCTAATATTGAATTTTAAGACCAAAAAGATCACATTTTAAAGAGTGTAGGGACTAAATTGTTCCCTCAAAAGAGTTGGAGACTATTTTGGCCTCTCAAAAAGAGTTGAGGACTATTTTGAATCTTTTTTCTTTTACATTATATTATCATTATTATTAGGAATGAAAAATAATATTTAGCTCATTTACATTCTAATTACATTTCATTTGACTGTTCTTTTATGGTTTCATCCAGCCTCTAGTATTAATGGCATGATGCAGTTTTTAAAGAGAATGCCAACTAAGGGAGTCATGGCAATGAGATTGGATGAAGATGGTAACATAATAGAAGTTTTGGAGAATCCTGGAGAGAGGAAGATGGTGTTCATCAGTGAGGTGCATGAGATGAATGATAGTTTGTGGATAGGATCTGTGATGATGCCATTTATTTGGCGTTATAAGATATAAACAATGATAGATGAGTTTAATAGAATGGAATTCCACTCAGATTGAACCAGTTTCCAATGAAATTTGGAATTAACATTTTGAATTTAACTTATTGATGTGAATGCATCTGGTATCAATGTATCATCAGCAGAGCGAAAATAGGCCAAAAAGCTTATTTAAACTTTACATATTTCTTTAGATTTGTAACATATTTACACTACAGACAAAGAGATACAGAGAATCATACTAACAAAGCCTAACAATCTTTAAACGGAATATGACTAAAGAAAAAAATGATTACACAATGTTGAAACTTCAACAATTCTAATTTATGTTTTTTCTCTATTTCACGCATTTCTATCCAGAGCTCAAACTGTAAAACTAGAAAATGTTGGGATGAAATTAGCCCGATATATGTAAACAATTCCTAAAGAAAGGGAGAGGTACAGATGGTCAACAATTACAAGTAAAAAAGGAAAAATATGATAGTAATTTCCATGCTGTAAAACTAAGCCTAGTCCTTGCCCAATTAGGTAAAATACTCTCAATTGAGAATTCCCTTTTGATGATGTTGTTACTGATATCTTTGGATTTGCCTTTAAGAATATGAGATCTCAGTCTTTTCATGTCTGATAACTGTATTGGCTTCAGAAAAAAGTCATTTGCTCCTTCTTCCAGGCATCTTCCAAAAAAAAAGTTCCATAAGAACATGTTCCATTCAGGCTAAAAGAGATGCACTATCTAATAAACAAATGAATCTTTCAAAGCTTATCTAATTTAATTCTTCGATTTAATGATTCAATAATGGTGCTCTAAAGATGGACTGACAAGGAGAACTATTTGAAATTGTTATTATTTCGCATTCACTCGAATCCTCATTGAATAATGGCTTCAGATGAAAAACAGAACCATTATGATTAAAATTGAGGATTGCGCCAATTTGAGATTGGCATGTACAAACTTACTATCAAACGGATGTTTGTTTTTGAGTGAGAATGGATTGAGTTTTTTCAAGAACATAAGCTTGTTTTGCTTTTTAGTGTGGGTTTGATAAACTAAGTGAAGATTATAAATGTTATGCATGGAATCTGATTGTGTTGATCAATCAAGTTTGTCTATTTCCTCAAACCTCAAGTTTCGAGGTTTACCCTCTGCACACATGCTAACAAAGACAATGTACCCGAGCGCCCCGGCGTTGAACGACAGAGAGTAGAGTGTCGCAGCTGTCTAGATACAACATCCCAGCGATGCAAGATAAAAGTTTGAGCACCGCAGCACCTCAAACCGGCAACACAATGCCGCAAGACGGACTGAACATTTATCTTTCTCGCTTTTCTCAATGGTTGCATCCCTTAGGAATATAACAGGCTTTTCTCTTGTATTTCTAATTAGGGCAAGAGCAAGAACTGTTTATGTCAGAAGAGAAGCAAGGAGAGAGCAAGAGAGAAGTGATATCTATACTTATTTCTCCCAATTTTCATAGTAGATTTCTTAATGTTATGTGACTTCGTGATTTTTTTTCCTATTTTGAATTTTTCCACGTTAAATCCTGGTGTCCTTAATATTTTTGTTGATTTTACTTTCTTGCTTGCTTCGTCATTGTGGTGTTTACTCCTCATCCCCAACAAGAAATCTTAAGAATGAAGTAATTTTGAAGAATAATGCCAAGACTAGGCCAATACGGTATGCATAAGGGTTCTTTTGTATAAGCGATGAAGTTAATCCTAAGAACACCACAATCAAATCATATCATTAGGTGATTAGGGAAGTTAGATTCAGTTTATTAGTGATTAGCCATATTAGATTCACTGATCTGAAAAAGTTAAGCCACCCATGCATGTGGAAAACAAAACACATATTATTTGGTGATTTAGATGCTAGTCAAGCTGCTTGGTTCCATGTACAATTTGGTAAATTTGGATTTGATAACCCTATTCAATTAGGATAGTAAATCTTGATGGCATAAATCCTCATAACTGTTTGGATGCTTCAACCTTAAATCCAGAGAGCGAGGAAGGAAAAGATACAAGAAAACAAAGAAGATGAGGGAGTCAGAGAGAATGAAGTAAATCACGCAAATGCAATCAGTGTTGGATTTGATCAATCCCAATTTTGAGCCAACATTTATCACAACCTACTAAGACCAATATCTGTATCAGGTTGGATTCATAAGGTTCTTACTAGCCGTTTGACAGAATTCAACATAAATCCTCCTTAAATCCTTTGGAAAGGCTATCCATTCAGCCTGATTCATGCCTACGTAATCATTAAAAGCACCACAATAGAATCAAACCTTATCCTGCCAGGTGTGGTGGATTAGATTAATCTCATTAGCTAAATGCAAGATTAATTTGTGTTATTTGCCAGCTTGTTATGCCAAATATTAGTATTAACTAATCTATGCCATCCACCGAATAAAATTGCTTAGATGAGAAGAGTTGGATGCTTAAACCATAATGTATTGTTTAGATAAGCTTGAAACTAAGAAGGCTATGGAATCAGCAATATACAAGACAAAATAACTATTAACAGCAGAAATACCACAGAGAAGGGCTGCTCACCTATTGATTCTTGAAGGAAGATTCTCAGACGACATGATAAGAATGTCCTTGAGGAAGCATGACTCCTAAATTTATTTAACCAAAAAAGCATATTTATGAAACCATTTAAACCAAGTTTGAATTTGCAATTCAGGATTGCCAAATGATTAGACAAATAAGTATTCAAACACTAAAAAAAAAACCCACCTTGATCTTCTTTAGGAGATCATAACCTGTCATTCCCGGCATGCAATAATCAGTAATTATCAAATTCACATCAGCTTCCTGTAAACCACCAGAAAACAATAATAATAATAATAATAATAACTCATCACCAACAAGTTCTAAACTTTGACATTTACAAGCAACTATTCCAACTACTAAGGGGCTGTTGGGTTCGGGCTTATTTATAATTCGGCTTAAGCTTCTTTTTCCTTCCAAACACAATATTGACTTGCTTCATCAGCCAGATATTCTTCACTTAGGGGATAAGCTAGAATAAGCTAAGCGCACCTCCAGCTCGCTTTGCTTAACTCAGCTTATAGCTTAAGCTTCAAAAGCTCACGGCTTATCTTCGCTTATCCTTGTCTAGCTTACATAAACAGACATCCAGGCCGTAAGAGAACTTACCGGCGCAGTAGTCTCCTGATCAAGCAGTCCCAGAAACTCTAAAGCCTTGCTAGCAGAATCCATAGCAGTGACTGCACAAGGAAGGAAACAAAATCCAGATATCACATAATAGAAATCTATACCAAATTCTCTTTGAGGCATTTCACCGAACAGCTTCTGTGTTACCATGGTACGAAGAGGTTTTGAGGAGGCGTTCGATTAGTTTCCGATCCGTGTGGCTGTCGTCGACGGCGAGGACGTGAAAATCAGGTTCGGCGGCGACGGCAGCCATGCACGGCGAGCAAGTACGAGATGATCTGTCTAGGAAGAGGAGAAAGCTTGATGATTGGTTTAATTTCTCCATTTTGGTTCTTTATAAGGGGCAAAAGGTCTCATCTTTGACGAAAAATGGGAAAAGCGTTCATCAAATCTTAAAAAGTGATTTCCTCCAAATCTCTCAATAGTCCTGTCCAAGATTTTGTCGAATTAACCATGAAGAGAGGAAAATGGAAAACACATGCCTTGCTAAGCTTGCTTTAGTGATAAGGGTCCACCTAACATTCATCATGGAAAGCTAAAAAGTTGCGATTGATGAATGTTAGGTGTCAATCGTTAGAGCTATTATTGTGCAGATACTGGACGGTTCTCCCGTTTGATTAAGCACTTAGTTACTTGGTATCGAGCGCGGTACATTTTTTGGGTGAGGTGGCGCATTTTTATTGGTCTCAGGACGCCCTCCAGACTCCGCACAGAATAATAAATCCAATTGTTGATAGGTGTTAGATGATACTCTGTAATGAATCTTAGAATTTAAATGATAACAAGTTATCGATTGAACATTATCCATATAGAAGGGGATATCAAATAATAGTCATGACTGACATCTAATATGGGTAGTTGATTTTGCAACGTGCTTATTCACACTGAATAAATAGTGTTCACATAGCAATCAGCTAGAAGAGAGTCACTGAGTAGTGAAAATTGTTGTTCAAAGACATATCGGATGGTGGTGAATTTGATGTACAATTTGTACAAAATATTCATAATTAAGATTTTGTTTGGGATAGTTTTCTTATTACTTCATAAAATAGTTTTCTAATACAAAAATTTTCAGCACAAAAAGTTTATTATGAAAAAACTTCTTTAGAAAGTAGTAAGAAAGATATCTCAAAAGAAGCCTAGGTGCTAAAACATTAATACCCTAAACAACAAAGTTACACATTTGTTCAAATAATGATGATCTATAAAGAGTTATGCAACAAGTCTAAACACAAATGTCATTATTTACTCTATACAAAGCCACAATATCAGTTCTCATCAAAATGAACAATCAAGCACCAACAAATAATTAAAATAAATATGTAAGAATTTAAATAAAAATAGAAATACCTCGCATTAGAGTTCCATTACTTCAAAATTTACGACTACAATTTTGCTCCTTTGCAGAATATAAAGAAACCTTTACACCATTCTCATTATGACTATCTCCAACCGAAAATTTATTTTTCACTTCAAAATGTAGTAATTCATCTCAAACCAAATTTATATATTCTTTCTCAACCAAACTCCACACACTCCGCCTCCGCTTTCTCTGTTTCCACAAAAAAATGAGTTCGTGAACAGTGCCACGCCAATATTGACGTCGCGCTGTTAACGAACACGAGAATGGAGCACGTTCTGCAGTTAGATTATAGTAGTTCCTAGACTTCAAAAACTGGTATGGAGTTCGGTTGGATATGGCCAAAGGATCATAAGAGTACCCACTACTTGACATGATAAGTGTACATGAGCTTTACATAATAACTAAGCACAATCATTTTATATTTAATAGATGAGTTTTGTGGAGTTTGTGAGTATATAAGATTAAGATAGTTGTGTGAAGTGGTAGAATTGTAAATATATATTTTTATATTTAATTCCTATAATTATAAATAATATATACAACATATCAATTAAATTAATTATATTATAGTTGTTTTTTTACTCTTTTGGGGTACTAAGCATCATAGAAATTTTTTGTGGTACAATATGTATTTAATATCTTAATATTGTATAAAGATTTGGCATGCACATATAAAAGTCTTAAGATATCATAATTTTGTATTTGGAAACTTATAAAAAAATGGGGCAGGACATAGTTGTAATAATCCATATGTGATTGGAGGCATATGTATAGGAATCCGCTCTTCTTCATAATTGAAAAAGATAAGAAAATAATTGTTTGATTATTGTTGTAAAAATTATATAAATCATGTGTCACATATAGTCACATATAGACAATTGAATTCAAATAGTAGTGTTGAGTGCTAGTAGTCAGACAATAATAATTAAATGAAAAAACTCATGATAGTGGTAGTAATTGTTGATGGTGATTGTTGACGATGATCATCGGAAAATGCAATAAAATTACTTAGTTTTCTCAACACTCAAACTTGGAGTCATATTTATATTCTTTTTAATGCATGCATTTAATAAATTTGGCTAGATTCCATCAAACTCTTCATATTAATTCTATTAATTATAGATTTTTATCAAATATTTTAGTGTCTTAATGTTAATGATGTCCAAACCAAGTGATCTTGGGCTTGTTGGATTCATCTCATCATGTTTGACTATAACACGCAAGATTTGGAGACCATTTGATCATTCAATTGGTGTTTAAAAAGTTTTAAATATGCTTTAAATATTTTATTTGAGTTCATTTGGACTAGGCTCAGATTATTTATGATGTAAATTGGTTTGTCATGAAGTATAAAATTTTTCAATTCAAATATTATCTTGAGATTCGTGCTGATCAATATACTTTCTTGGAGATGTATCAATTGTGAAAAAATTTGGATCAAAATATTTGGATCCAATTCTTCTCAAGAAATTTTAAAAATTAACAGATGATCTTTCTATTATTAGATTTAAATGTCAAATCTAAGTCACATCAATTTGTTTCTAAAATCTATTCTGATTCACATCCATACAAATCAAATCGTGGTTAACATTTCTTTCTTAGGAATTGTCAAATGCTTTACTATTATAAGCATATCTCTAAGGCTTAGTTTGGGAGAGCTTCTTTACTGTTTTTAAAATAGTTTTTTAGTACAAAAATTTTTTGTACTAAAAAACAATCTTAAAGAATAGTAAGAAAGTTGTTCCAAACGAAGCCTAACTGAAATACAAACTGTCATCAACAGTAATTTCAAAAATATATATCCAATAGTTGTGAGTTTTTTCTTATTACGACAAACATAGAAGTAGTTTCTGAAGTATTTCATCTTCAATTCCCAATCAATTCCAAGATGAAGTTCTTGAAGTGCCCTGAAGTTTTGTTGTCTATGGCAGCTATCAGACTCATTTTCTCTCTCTCTTCATACATATCTTTGATCTCCTGTAAATCTTTCTCCGCTCGAGTGACGATAATTCGAGCAAGCACATTTTCGTCAGTTACCTCTCCGTTCAGCGCCAATCGAAGGAGCTGTGATTGATCCAAAAGTTTTCTTCATAAGTTAGGTTCATAAATTTTTCACCCGAAGATATATCACCAAGGATAAAATTCTAGCAAGATGTTCTAATAAGAAAGATATGAGACATTTGTAGCAACATTTATGTAGCTATAAACTAATATATTTTCAAATTCTACAACACCTTCAAAATTTTTTAGAAGAAGAACCCCTTAACATAAAATATATGAAAGAGAATGTTTACATTTCATCTTCTAAGTAATTCTATATGAGATCAACCTTTTGTTATAAGGATATTCTGAACATTTTATATATATATATATGATTTTGTTCCTAATCTTTTCTTTACGAAAGGTGAGCCTTTGAATCTGACCTATCAGATTTTTCAAATTTATTTTGCGCTATGAATTTTGTACGTAATTTTGATCCAAGTTACTTACCTTCTGAAAGTACTTATGAGGAGAAATGATGGAACGAATGATGATTTTAAGCACCGAAGGAAAGAGATCTGGACTCCCACTTGACAAGTCCTGATAACCAAAAGGAAAAAAAAAAATCGAAGTCATATAAGATTGACTAACTGATAATATAAAAAATCAGTATGATTTACTACCTTTAAGATTGATATTCGATACTCATCCTTGTATTTATTGAAAGTTGCAATGAGTTGAGCTTTACTCCTTGTGGTAAAGATTCTTATAACCTCATCATGATTGAAGAGTTTCTTTCTGATAACATCATGGAGAATGTTTGCTTCATATAATGCAAGGCTCTTGACAATTTCCTTGCCATCATATCTATATGTGCTCACTAAACCAACCAACAGCTACAAGAAAAATTCAAATATTATAAATACATAATCAAGTTGTAGAAACTAAGAGCCTTCTGAATCTATTTTAATTCTTTGTTTTCTATCTTTTTTTTTTTAAATATGTTTGTTCAAAGTGTTTTTTTTTTTTTTAATTAATTTTAGGGTTTAGGCTTTTGAAAACAACTACCATAGAAGGCATATATCCGATAGAATCATTGTCACCCACGACAACTGCTCTATCACCCCAGTATCACTAATTGTGGCTACCAACCATCATCGTCGTTGTCAAAACCACTGCGTCTGCCCTCAACCACCAAGGGCGAATCCCCATATAGCCCAGGGTAGGCAAATGCCAACCCTAAAAAAAAAAGTCTATATGAAGGATAAATTTGGAATTTTGACCCCTTCAAAATAATATTTGCCCACCGTTTAGGGAGAGGAAGAAGCATTAGTTGAAAACACTATAAAAATGTACCGTGCTTACTTTCTAGTTTGTATAAAGTGGGAGTGAAACTTTATCCAAAGAAAAAAGAAGTTTCTTATGGTTTATAAGTTGGATTTAAAAAGAATTCTAAGAAGTAAGAGAAAAAATAATTAATTTCTATACAAATAAACCTTATTTTTTGTTGGCTATTTTTCTAATAATTTTTTGTTGCATTGCATTGAAATACATTTTACTCTGAAGTATATAATTTCTATCCAAATAAGTCTTATTTTTTATTCCAACTTATATTATACCAAAATCAATATTAAATTAAAAGATAAATGATAAAAAATTTATCTTATAAATTTTATATCATTATGTTGGTTACTTTTTATTATTATTAATAATACTATTTGATGTTATTTTATTATTATTATTATTGTCGTTGTTGTTGTCGTCGTAGTCATCATATAACTAATTAAAGTTTTGCCCAATTTTAAAAAAAGAAGTTGTATTCACCCCCTATCAACCGCTATTGTCGTGGCCACTAATGTCATGTACACCACTAAAGATTGTCGCAACCCCCAATGACCACCGCAAAAATCAACTTATTCGATATTCAATAAAAACTAAAACATGCTATATTTAAGATGATGAACATATTTTATTTCATGCAAAATCATAAACAAAATAAAAATAAAATAAAAGCCAAAAACAAAAGAAACAATGATCTCAAACGGCCTCTAAGAAATTATACTTTCAACATACCTTTCGAAGATCGCCATTAGTCATTTTCGCAACATCTTCCTCCAACGAACGCTTGAAAAGATCATGGTAGGCTTGCTTGACCGCCAAAAGTTCTTTTGTTGAGTTGATACACGCCGTCTCGACGATTGCTCTATAGTCTAACCATTTCCACATAGCCATATTAGCTATGATTGCTCCTCTCTGGACATGATTGAACATCCAATAGTATAATGCTTCCTGCAATAACAACAAATTTGAAAATGTTAGGCTCTTTATATGCACTATAGGAAAATCACCAATTACCGGCAATCAAAGAACCACCGGAACTACTGGCGGTTAAACCGGCAGTGTGACCGCCGGCAGTGTGACCGCCGATTAAAACTTGCGGTTCTTAATAAAAAAACCGCCGGAAATGCTGGCAGTAAAATGGCTGCCAAATATGCTGCCGATTTTTTGTTTGGGCGTCGCATATGACTGGCAGTTTGGCCGCTGGTGATAAGTGAATTTTTAAAACCGCCCGAAATTTTTAAAACCGCTGGAAAGTGCTGCCGGTTATTTGTGAATTTCCTATAGTGATATTGTTGAATATGTTCAACTCCACCAGGTACCTTAAATTCTCCCGAGAGCTCATATTCAAGTCTATCAATGAGATTTCCGTTGTAATGATCTTCATAAGATTGGATGATTTGTAGCCTCTGTGCTTCATCTCTATGCGCTAAAATATCGATCAATGTTTTCTCATCTGCCTCCCTTCCTGAAATAAAAATGCATGATATATGATATGAAGGCTTAAGAAAACAATATGCTATAGTATGAAACATATACTGTTTGTCAAAAAAATTTAATGGATTTTTTATGTAGCTAAATAGCTAAACAAGGAAAGATGCATGCTTTTGTCTGTCGTCCAGCATAATAATTTCTTAAAAGTGATAGAACATATCACTACAGAAAAACCGTCTATTACCAACGGATTCCTGACAAATTTTTTGGCGTACTATTTCTCGTCGGATTTCTATGAAATATTTTCGGTAGAGATTTTCCAGCTGATTTTATTTATTTAAATATAAAAGTGTAAGTATTTTAACATATTTTCCTCTAGAGCAAAGTGGTTGCAGGTTCAGGCTTCGAGTCACTGCGCGGGTAGGAAGGTAGCGCACGCAATCTGTTTTTGATTGTTCGGCTGCTTTTTCCAGCAGAAGAAATCCATAGGAAAATTTTTTTCAACGGCAAATTTTACCAACGCTCGATCTACCGTTGAAAAAAATTCAGCCGGCTTTAAAATCCACCATAAACTTCATAATTTTCCGCGGGAAATTCCATCGGTAATGACTGATTTTTCTGTAATGTATGCGGAAAGAGAGGGAAAGTCTAAGATATAGATAACAAAATACAAAACCTTCGCAGGCCATCCAGAGATTCTTTGCATCTTCTACTGCAGAAGGAACATGCAATGGAACTCTGAGCGTTGCCATCTCTCTCTCTCTCTCTCTCTCTCTCTCTCTCTCTCTCTCTCTCTCATGGGGAAGGAGCAGGCAACATTTTTCCTGCTTAAATAGGTGGCAAACTTCATTCGATCCATAAATATAATTTATTAACCGATTTATTCTAAAAACTTACGGGCTTAATTTTTACCTTCATATCTTCAACTGATTAATACCTATATGCTTTTATTAGACGCTTTTGTTTGTATTAGTTATAGTTTTGTAACGGATGAGCATATAGAACTTACGGACCCCATTGACTAAAAATAGAAAACAAAACTCTATATTCTGCTTAAATTTTTACTGTAATTAAATACAAAAAATTTGAGAGAAAATCTTTATTATGTTGATTTTTATGATTTTTTTGTCTTAAATCGTTTCCTAAAGTGTCATAATTTTGAATGTCAATGTTGACCTCATTTTTGTCAGTTTTTCCCTCAAGCGTGCTTAATCGACTTGATCGAGCCACAATGAGTCGAATGCGAGTCGAATCGGTGCCAATTAGAATTTTTTCGAGTTGAATCGGACCAAGTCAAATTTGACTCCAATGCACTCAATCAATTTCTATCAACATATGTCGACTCTGGTAGACCCGATTTGATTTTAATTAACATTTTTTTAAGGATTAATTTCGTATTAATAAATTAATTGAATTAGATCGAGCCTAATTCGCCTCAAAATTAAGTTAGATTTGGACTCGAATTTGATGTGATTCAGCCCAAATTAATTGACATTAAATTCCAATTTGCTTTTTTAACAAATTTGAATATGATATTAGATCAGGAAATGGCATCAACGGGCATCAACGGCTCCAATCCCCCCGAAATTCAAATTCTGTCTTTCACCAGATCCTTCAGTCGCGTGAGTCCTCGAAGGAGAAGGGGATTCGAATGGCTTTTGATGGAAGCAGTGTAGCAGCTCTTTTTCAGTGTATTAGCAGGAGCAGAAGGCCGGAGAAGCTTTCGAGAAGGCAGAAGCCGGCTCGAACAAAAACAAACGGAACCGATGCCCGAAGCCCCTCTCTCGCATGAAACCCGAAGCTCCCCCTCTCTCCGTCCAGGCTGTTCGCAAAACCCAGGGAGACCGAACGCCTTCCTTCTCTGGCCTCCCTTGATCGCAAGCTGCAGCCAAATGCCTTCACCGATCTTTCCATTGGTAATGTAATCTCCTCTTTCTCTGATTCTTCTTCTTATTCTACGTTTCTTTCATCCCTTCCTTCTTCCTTCTTTGGGAAACTGTAGTAACAAAAATAATGATGAGTGATAGATTCATTTAGTAGAATCATTTATTGAAAGTTTTCTTCCTCTCTTTGTAATCTAGTTTTGATTATTCCTTAGTTCTTCAATAAATTGCTTCATGAGAATAGCTTCATGATGTGTTGAAGATTTGTGTATTCATTCATGTAAATGTGTGTATTCGTTCATGAAAATTTGTGTATTGGCTTAAGTTGTTGGAAAATGAACGCTTGGTATATGAAATTGGAATTTACACTTTGTTTATGATTCATATCTTGTGATCCAAAGTTTTGTGTTTGGGTTATGAAAGACTATGGTAAACGTGTTATTCTTTAAAAAAAAAGGAAATGAGATGCATAGAAGGTGTTTGTTGTTTTGTCCCTTTAAGGTTAACATAGGTTTCTAACCAAGCAAACATTTATGGAAAGACATTCTTGCACCTTGCTCCACTTATGCTTTTGAAAGAATGAGTTGGAATGTGATGAGGTACTCATGTATTCACGAATATCTTTGGATAGCGACATGTTCAAAGTATCCTTATGTTTTGCTCTATGTGAATCTTGTGAATGATTGAAACGAGATATCAAATTATTTTTATACAAAGTAAATTTATTTTCTCATTGATATGCATATATATGTATATCTTATTAGAATCAAGTGGTGTTAAACTCTCATTTTGTTTTGATGTTTAATGGATGTAGTATGAATTGTGACCATGTCAGAAGACTCTTGTACTCGTTTGCATCGTAAGTAGCATTTAACAGTGGTATTGGATTCCTTCTATGTTGCAAACAAAGAAAATATTGAAGTTTATTTAGTGGCGTGCTTTGATCAAGATTATTCTCCATGGGTTTCAATTGATTTTGTCAATTTAATGAGTGTTAGTTATCATCAAAGAATTAAAAAAAAAGTATATATATATATATATATATATATATATATATATATATATATATATATATATAAGAATAAAAATATATATTTCTTTATGCTTTAGCTATAAATCGGACGCGTATCTTTACTACTCACATCACATAATAAATCAATCCATCTTGTTTTTTCAAATAATATGATGCACTTGTATTTTGAAAATTCATATTTAGTTCTACCTTTACAAAGTCTTATGAATGATATTTAAAAAAAAAGTGTAAGCTACACTTGTTCCGCTTAATGTTAAGAAAGGTAAGTTTCATGAATTCGTTCTTTCGTAAACGGATAGATATGCATTTCTTATGTTGCTTGGTTCCTTCTTCTTAAAGGATTTAGTGATAGTTGAGGGATTTATCCCTCAAAGATTTCTTTTATTGCTTCTCTCTTTCACAAGTTTAGAAGAGAACGATACTTAGGATCATAACTTTCTTTTTTTTATTATTTCTTGAAATAAAAATAACATTTAGCACAATGTCTCTTTTATATATTAGTATTTATTTCTTGAATAAATCATGTATGTTTTGGTACCTATAATTATTTCTTGGAGTTAGATTTATGAGATTAAAAAAAAAAAAGAGAGAGGGTATTTCCTTGTACTTTTATCATGAATTATGATTAATTTTAAATTAGCTATTTTATAATAGATTCATATGGCGTAGTTTGTGATTTATATGTGATCGTAAGATATGAACCCTTTTTATGTTGATTCATTTGAATGAGTCTTGTGAATATAGCATACAAACTATTTGATGAAATACTCTAAAAAAAATGTTATAATGAAGTTTCTTTTGTTATCTTGCCAAAATCTCATATAGATACCAAGAGTTTTTATCACCATTAAGAGCACTTGAAAGATTTTAAAAATGACAAATTTCCATTAAAACTTTTTAAAAGATTGAAAAGAAAGTTTCAAGGTGTCCTTTTATGAAGTAGATTCATATTCTTATTTTTGTACATGCGTGTATTTTACTTATTTGCAATGCCACATCTCTATATTTGATAGAAAGGTTAGTGATTATACCAAAAGTACATGAATGCTTGAAACTTGTGAAGATGTGCTTAGCCTCTACTAGTTAATCTCTCATTCAACGCGTATACGTTCGGCGGCAAACATTTGCATGATTATTGAAAACTTCGATATCATTTGTGAAGGATCTATCTTTTCATGATTATTTAATAAACGATTGTTCTCTATGGTCTCGTTGACTTGAACATGTCTAGTAAAGTTTGATCTAAAAAAAAATAGTGCTACATTCAAAGTCATACTTGGATATTATGTGTCGAGCGAAATCATATATTCGTTAGCAAAGATACTCATGTATATTCTAAATCATATAATATAGGGTCGCATGCCTTTGTTGGTTAGCTTTCATATATTACATGTATGTGTGAGTAAACTAGTAAAGTTTCATAAGTCTCATGTACAACTCCCTTTACCCCTGTTAGTATGATTTCAAATACCTTATGTTTTGGTAGTTGTTTACTAGCCATTAGAAGAAAGAATCTTAATGTTCTATATATATGATTTCGTTTGACGACTCAAATACGTAAATACCTTGTATGTCATCATCACTTATTTGCATCTTTTCCACATTTATGCTATCTTGCCATATGTTTGAGATAAATTTTATAGTTACAAAAATTTTGTTATTTTAAATTAATTCTTGCCTAGTTATGTTTCTTTGTGAATGATGCCTACTCTCATTATTATTTTCCTCTTTGTTTTTCTATGTTCTTTGCGAGGTACTTTTGGGAGAGCAAAGGAAAAGGAATCGTTAGAGCCGTTGTGACAAAGGAGCCTACATAAACAAATCAGTCGCCCCCATTCATTCCGGTAGGGGTGCTACGGGCGGAACCACCGGGTCATAGCCCCCGGTGCTGTAAGTTTCTTTAAAAACTTAAAAAACCCTTAGGAGCCTTAATGATTGCACGCTCCACACTGTGGGTCTCCGAAAGGGTTCCGCTCGTGTGGTTCGAATGCAAAGGGTACGATCACACTATCCCGTAGGACAAAATGGTCGTAGGCCTTTACATTCGGCACAAGCAGGCCGATGGAAGAGCAGATGGAGTTATAGATACGATTAGCCATGGAGGATAGCGGCTTTCACCTACCAACCTTGATGGACAATAATATCTATAACTCAAAAGTTCACGAGATTTCCCCTATTCGATACATCATCATCGAATAAGGTTTATTTGATTGTGGGGATCGGTTTCCTACGGGCGCAAGCCCCCGTAGTTAATTACATCCTAAGCCTTAACTTAGGAAAACTCTCGATTAAGGATGTTAGATTATCTTCTCAATTGGGTTTAGTGCAAAGGTGAATTCTAGGTTTTCCTAATCAAAGGGGAATGTCCCAACTTGGCTCGATCAGTCATACAGGGTTCAGTCAACATCCGGCCGGCTAAGAGAAGTGAAAACTGGAGAAAAGAAAGAGGGACAACGCACTCAGACATGCACGAGAGAAAGAGGGAGGTGGCGTCATCTATGTGACGCGGATGGGTAGGATTTATAGCTTCCGAAAGGATGGATAGCTTACCCACCAATAAGGTGTATAGTGATACACCTGTACCACTCACCTTAGACCCTAAATCTATAGAAGATGTAACATCGTACATACGATATTAACACCTACGACCTAGCTAATGCAATCTGGACTTATTCCTTGCCTGAAAAAGGAAGCCAGCTAAAATCCTAAGCACGACCAATCGCCCTATATGTATGCAAGATGGGAGGGCTCTATCCTAAGGAATCAAGGATTAATAGTTTAAAAGATTTAAATCAAGGACTCTACAATATGCAAATGAACAGATCTAGCGTTGTATGATGCATGAAACAAATGCATAAGTAAGAAAGATCCTTAGGTCCACTAATGCAATGCATGCATGTAAGGTGCATTGTGGAGAAAAGTGTGTAAGAACAGATGTGTGCATGACATCCAGAGTACAGAAAAAATAAATAAACACACCCTAAGGGTATCCTTCAGGCAAGATACCCGCACAGAAAATCATCATAGCAATGCCCACTTCGTGTGGGAAAACAGCGATGCCCAATGGCACGAGTAGGTGGCCTACTCTACAGGCCTAAATGACCCTAATGGTCTCTAAGGCTCACAGAAAGAAAGAAAGAAAAAAGGGGGGGGGGTATCGTACCCAAAACCGGAAAAGGCCAAAGTCCTAGCAGAAAAAACAACGATGCCCACTTCGTGTGGGAAAACAACGATGCCAACCGGCATAATAGGTGGCCTACTCTACAGGCCTAAATGACCCTAATGGTCTCTAGGGCTCACAGAAGGGGGGCAAGCTTTGACCTATAGGGCCAAAGCTTCGTTAGTGAACTACCCTATGGCTGGCTACCTACACATGCTAGAATACCTATCAACAAATTGTGTGTGGAGTGTAGCAGTTCCGATATATAATTATAAGAAATTTGCTTTACAAGTTGCAGAGGTTATACCTGACTGTGGCGCTGCCACTTAAAAGCTAAAAGCAAGCAAGTCCAGATTGTGGCGCGGCCACTTAAAAGTTCCAAAGCGAATGCTCCTGTTTAATTCCCGATCATCAAGCTCCGATGTACCTGACTGTGGCGCTGCCACTTAAAAGCTAAAAGCAAGCAAGTCCAGATTGTGGCGCGGCCACTTAAAAGTTCCAAAGCGAATGCTCCTGTTTAATTCCCGATCATCAAGCTCCGATGTACCTCGCAAAATAAGATAAGAGAGAAATATACAAATGAGCGTAGATGCCGTTCAGAAAAAAAATGCATGTAAATAAAATAATATAACTGACAGGAAATATATAAAGAAAGCATCTATAGAACATGTGCATGTAGTAAACACTGAACAGCAAAAGAAAATGTCAGCCTAACCTAGGGCTAGAAGTCGTGTCCTAAACCAAACAAATCTAACGTGTGTGTGGGCTGTGTAGTTTTGGATAGATCCTATGTATGATGATTTAGTTGAAATTGTTTGTATTTTGATTTGTTAAAAGGCCAAAAGAGAAATTTTAATTTAGGTTGAAATATTAGTAGTTTAGGATTAATTTTAGAGATTTTGTTTTAGGATTTGATTGATTATCACCTTTGTTTCACACCGAGACCGTGAGGTTTATTTCACCCTCCTTGGGGCTAACTCAATAGCCTCGTAGGCCTGTGTTACCCAGTGATAATTAACTTTATTTGATTATTACAGTTTGTTGTTAAAGAAAGAAAAAGAAAAGGGTAGATTAAACATTTTATTATTAAGGATTGAATTAAGCCAATTAGAAAAATTAATTTTTAGGTTTTGACGCTCCATTAGATCCATTCGTGGCGTTGTGCCACCAGGCTCGAGGAACCAGCCTCCTTAGGACACTTAGCCCCGCAGCCCGGAGTAGTCCATCCAATAAACTTCACTTTTAGAGCGGTTGTTGTGTATTAAGGGATTTGTTGATTACTTTTTAAAAGATTATTCTAAGGTTTGATATTTTAGGAGTCTCTTATCCTAATGAGTTTAATTTGTAACTTAGTCTCCTAATATAACCTACATATTTTAGACCTTAGATTGGTTAAGAAGTAATCATTAGATTAGTTAGAATTGATTTAGGTTTATGTTTTAGATTTATAGTTTAATGATTACGGATATTAACAATAACTTGATTAAGAATTAAATATTTTAACACATTTTAAGAGTTAGGTTATAAATGATTAGTTGATTATTAGTGTATTAAAGAAAGAAAAGGCTAAACCTAGGAAGACGTGTCGCTAAGTTTAATTTTAATGTCTCTATCCTATAAGGAGCATGCACCCTAAGTCTATATTTTCTAAGACTCGGTCCTTAATTTTTGTCCTTATGTGTCACTAAAGTTGTAGGGATAAAAGAAGGTTTTGTTTTCTAACCCTTAGGATTTTCGTATGAGTGTCACTAGGTTTAAGAATTTATGCATGAAAGTATGATAATAAATAGCAATGCAGTAGAAAGAAAAGAATGAAAATTATAAATAAAAGGGATGTAGGCATTGTTGTTTTGGACACACTTCTTTAAAGACAAGTGTATCCTAAAGCAACATTTCAATGCCCTTTATTATTCCCACAATCCAAATAAGGCACTTGAACGAGACTCAACTCGAACAACTAGACCTACCCTCTAAACAAAGCTCCAAACGACAAGAGAAACATACCCCTAAAAAATAAAACCCAAAATAGACATTTCACCTATAACCCAAAATAACATACTCTTACTACCCACAATCCAAAATCATCTAAAAAACAAGTGCAAGCAAGCAGAAGGACAACTTCCCCCACGAAATACCACTTCGCTCTCAAAAGACATCAACGAATCTACCACATCAAGCTAATCATAAAGCTATGAATTCTAAAACAACTCACAAAAAAAAAAGATTCAAATGAAACAACATACGAAAATCTCGCATAAATTGACCACCAAAAACTCTTCCCGACACAAAACAATCAAGTGCCTTTTTCTCATTTGGAGTGGGGTAGAAAACACAAGACTTTCCAACAAGAAAGTTGTATAAAACCTCTCGTTGTAAAGCCTTCATGAAACTCGTCACATAAAACCTTTTAAAACAAAATAGATTTAAAACCAATGCTACGCCATCTCAATATAAGCAAAACAGAATCTTTCCTACAAAAAGCAAATTCACAAAACTCTCCCAACATTCCAAAGAAATACTTCTACCCATGCGAAGAGACCTTTTAACAAAAACAAAAGAAGAAATACTTCATAAAGCTCTCTAATCATAAAGAAAGCTCAAGATACTTTCCAAAAAAAAACACTTCAAACATTCATATTTTTTTTAAAGAAACAAATCAAAATTTTTCGTTTCCAAACTTGTCATAAAAATACTCCAAATTATCATGTAAAATCTCTTACTATAAAAATACAATATGTGTTTAGGAAAAGATGTCTTGAATGTTGCAAATGGAATGGTAAGACATATGCTAAGTCACTTTACATGCTTCTACTAAAGCCATCACAACACAATTATATGCCACACATAAACTTCCCTCATGAGTGACATCGATACATATGATTAAACTTTACAAGAGCTTCAAATAAATCAAAATATTTGAGTAACATTCTTTATGTAAAGCCTATGGATTTCTACCATTTGATTTCAAAACATGCATGAAGAGAGCACATGTATTCATACTTTTAATTAAAGGAATTCAATGCAACCTGCTCTCTCTAAGGCCTCAAGAAAAGCATCCCAATCATTAGTCACTTAAATGTCAAAACATATATTTTTCATAGATTTTATAATTATACACCCTTGGGACAAAAACTTACACCCATACTTTTGTGAACCATCTGACAAACAAAGAAGCTCAAACATGAATCCCCATGACAATTCTCTAAATCGGTGAAGAAATACATCATGATGTGTGCATAGGAATAACTTATACCTAATACCATTCAAGAAATATTCAAAGCATCATGTTGACAGTAAAGCATAGATATGAGCACAAGGACTCAAGGATATCAAATCAACCCATTACACTTCACCTCCGGAATTCATAACTTTAACATGTTGGTGCCAAATACAAAGCCAATCACTTATAACATGACTACCCACACATCATTATAGAATCCAACGTGAGAGACAAATATAATTTCTAAGAATGGCATGGTCAGAAATACAACAATGCATATACCATAAAAGATACGTTTGCATTTTTAGTTTCAGCACAATAATACAGACTTTGCTTTGAAAAAGAAAGATGCCTTTGAGAGTTCATTCCCCTCTCCAGCCACTTGTGAAATCCACATAAATCAAACTATGCAATAGGCTTATATATAGCTACCCTTTTAAATAAATGAACGAGCTCTTAACCTTTCCTCAAAATTCGTAAAGGGTCTTAAAAGCATTAACAAAACATAACCCAAAGGTATAAATTCTTCATTTTAATTAGTCCATATTCAGGTTACTTCTTAATAGGCATTGCCACCAATACCCCATGTGTATACCCTGACAACAAATAACTTTACCTCTCATGGTCTCTCACGACCTTCTCATGAATCCAAATATCATGCTATTTAAACCGTAATCAGATGCAGATTCTTTATGTGAAGAATTCTGTTCCAAGCAACATAAGCTATCATGTAAACTTCAACCATAACTTAGCAATGAAAATAAAGAAAAGCAAACCACCTCTTTTGTCCATCAAATAATCATGCAAGAAAATGGCCACCCTTGAATCAAAATTTCTAGCATCACAAAAAGAGTTGATTCCGACATAAATACTTAACGTTTCCAAGCATATAATCCCTCATGCCACATCAAGTGAAGGACATTTCAAATATAGCGAAAGCAAGAGGTGGAAGACAGTAGACATAAATAAAAGAGAACTCAAATGACATCATAATCTTTTGAATGAGATATCTAATGTTTGCAAAACATTTTTTTCTACAACCATAAGTAATGAGCTATGGCCCAAAATAAAGCCTCAATTTGAAAAACAACATCACCACATCGAAACAATTCTATATGAAGATTCACATTTTTTTTTAAGCATAGAATATGGTCAACTTTCTAACAACCTCCACATGATATAATCATTCATAGCTCAATATTGCATTTACACCATTGTCTAGCAAATACGAAACATAACAACTTCTCATAAGCAACGATAATATAAAGGGCTTCAAAAGATGCATGGCTTAAACAATCATCTTTGCAAAGTAAATCTTGCTTCAAACAAGCTCCCACATGTGTATTAATATAACAATCCCAAAGGCACTTGTTGATAACCTTCAATGCAACCATCAAGTATTTTCATGTGATAGAAGTTTTATCTTAAGCAAGGACATGTCATAGCCTTCATATTGTTTCACAAACTATATATAGAATATCACACCTCGTGACATAAACTATAAACCTCCCAAATAGCATGAACTAAAGCATAGGTCTAAGAAAATGTAAACAACAACTCTTCCAAAGTAATCCACCATTTGGCAACCAAGTGAGTATAAAAAGGAGCTAAGCATTAGATGCCAAACTTGAAGAGAATTTCAATAAATCCCAAGTCAAAAACTTTGTTTAGAAACAAAATACAAACCCCCAACAAGAAGGCATGCACGCAATATATAGAAAAAGTAAACTTAAATAGGTTTCATTCTCAGATTTTTGAAGAAGAAGTGATAGCAAATGAAGTAGAAGGGTGTATTTTCTCCAACTATCATTTTCCATCAAATAAAATGCATATATATTTCCTTAAAAAAAACTAAAATAATTATCATAAAAATCATTAGGTAATGAGCATCGCATCCTTTATATAATTTGATGAACCAAAACCTAATACAACACTCCAAATAAAATCTATACATTGAGGCATAAAAAAAGAGTTATGATAACTTAAACTTGTCATCAACCCAGGCTTAAGAAAGGGCTCAACAAAACTTCTCATGAAAATATCAACAACAATGGGGCACCAAACTCTTTATTAGAGAAATTTGTAGAAGACTTAATAAGCAAAATGATGTCTAAACTTACAAGGGATTATGTAAAGAAAGATGGTCACCTAATATTTGGTTAGGTAACTTTCCATGCCTCATGAGTCACCCACAAAATACTACAAAAACTTCTTAAAGACGTTTCACCAAACATCTTATGTGCATGCCTTAGTGAAGAAAGAAAAATGGCTTTTTCAAGCTTTGTCATCATTCACACCTAAAGCTCCAAGCTAGATCACATGAATGAATCTCATTAACTGTTTACTATCAAAACAACACAAATCAACCCATATTTTGTCTACTCCTTACAAAATCATTCATGGTTAGCAATAACCATGATCATTTTCAAGAGGATCTCAACACCATTTGACAGCAAAACCAAAACAACAAAATTAAACAATGGCCATGAATGTATAATCAAATATTTGTAATAGAAACCAAGCTCTCTCAACCACATCTGGATGAAGGCACCTTAACTGCATAAGGGCGAGAATGGAGGGGAAGAAAAGAAACGAAAGAAGAAGAAGAAAAGGAAGGTGGAGAAGAAGAAGAAGAACAAGAAGATGGAGAAGGAAGAGGAAGGGAAGGGTTACCTGCAGCTTGGAGGAGAGATCTGGACCGGGAGACGGGATCGGAAGGAGGTGGGTCGCTGAAGGGTTCCGACCCTACCTGGGGTCGGACAGGCTTCGGCCTTGCTCGGAGCTCGCGAACTGGAGCGAGAGCAAGGGGCTCGGGTTCGGTCTTCCCTGGCTCATGCGAAAGAGGGAGAAGGAGAGGGTGAGCCTCAGAGAGACACGAGAGGGAGAGGTGCTGCCTCTCGGTTTGGACCAAAACGGAGGAAGAAGGAGCGGAGAGTGGGGCGTCTGGCCTTAGCTGGAGTCGTTGGGATGGGTTCAGTCGGGCAAGAAGCGAGCGAAGTTCTTCTTGCAGTCGGAGGAGGCCAAGCCGAGCGCAAGGGAACGAAAATCCAGAGAAAGAAGGAGAGACTCCCGTCCGGGAGGGAGCTCGTCGGGTGTGAAGCCAGAGGGAAAAAAAAATCCAATCCCAACTGAAGGCTTCCTCTAGCCTTCTAAACGTCTCCCTCGACGTTCTGCTTCGCTCCAAACACGAAAACAGCCCCTGTTTGCTGAAAAATCCCGCTAACGAGGGTCTGCCTCGTTCTAAAACGAGTGTACCATACGACTGAGAAGCCTGGCAACGGCAGAGTCCGAATCTCAACAAGACGAGAGCCGTCGGATCCAACTACTTGATTTGGAATTACATTCAAAATTCACTAAAAGCATTGGAGTTGAGTCGAAATAATCTTAGGCTGAATTGAGTCAAAATTAAGCTCAATTCGAATGAACTCGGGCTCAATGCGGCTCGACTTAGTCATGCTGACAAAATTGCACCCGAATCGACATCAATTTGATCAAATTGAACTCGATGCAATTAAAATATTAAATTGAGTGCAATCGAGTCTAATTGAAATCAATTTGGATCAATTCGAGTTTGAATTAAGCTCGACGAGGTCTAATCAAGTCGAGCAAAAGTGCTCGAGCGAAAAACGAGGTCAACACACACCCTTTAGGACCTTGTAGAAACTTCATTTATAATTAGGATTGCTTTTTTTTTATTTTAGATCACAAACCTTTTCACATGTACGAAAGTCCTAAGGGTTAGAAAACAAAAATCTTTTTATCCCTACAACTTTAGTGACACATAAGGACAAAAATTAAGAAACGAGTCTTAGAAAATATAGACTTAAGGTGCATGCTCCTTATAGGGTAGAGACATCAAAATAAAAATTTAGTGACACGCTTCTCTAGATTTAGTTTTCTTTAATCCACTAATAATAAACCAATGCAAATTAACCTTAATTCAATGCTTAATAAATACATTAAAACACTTAATTTGTACTCAAATCATAACTAATATTTCATAACCTCTAAAATTTGAAATCTAAATCAAATCCAACTAATCTAATAATTAACACTTAACTAACCTAAAGTATAAAAGAAGTAGATTTAATTAGGATATCAAGTCATTAGGATAAAAGACTCCTAAATATCAAACTTTAAAATAATCATTAAAAATCAATTAACAAACTTGATTAATAAATACTTAATCAATATTTTCTTGTTTTTTTCATAACAAACTAAAATAATTCAACAAAATTGGTTATCACTAGGTAACTCAGGCCTACGAGGCTATTAAGTTACCCCAATGAGGGTAAAATAAATCTCACGGCCTCGGTGTGAAATAAAGGTGGTAATTAATCGAATCCAAAAATAAAATATCTAAAACCAATCCTAAAAATATTAATACTTAAACTTTAATTAAAAATCTTCTCTTTGGCCTTTTTAATAAACAAAATGCAAGTAACTCTAACTAAATTATCCTATATAGGACCTACCAAAACCACACAACCCACACACACTTAGATTGGTTTGCTAGGGCACGACCACTAGCTTTAGGTTAGGCTAATGTTATGTTTTTCTTTTCCATACTGTGTTGTGACGCTTTGCATGTGACATGTGTGCTGGTTGTTTTTGTTACTTGTTTTAGCTTTTCTGTGATGTTATCTAGCTTTCTTTTTGCATTGTTCTTGTGAGCGTTAGAATACCCATAGTTTAGGCACCCTTTTCATACTAACATTGTCTTCTTGCAGATCGTTGTGCCCACACAGCGCTAAAAGGGGGCTAAAATTAATAATAAAAAATGTATAACTGCTTTAGGTACTTGCTTCAGCTGCTTAGCCTCCAATAATTAGAGCACGGTCAAGTGTGATTGATTTGAGCATTTTCATTTATAACTACTTAGGATAACTACTTAGGATAACCCCTGCAATAGAGTCTAGATTTTCTCTTTTCATTGATGTAATGTATTTTCTAGTAAGTGTTGTGAAAATTTTTAAAACAAGACATTTTAAAGGGGTCAAGGGGAAAAGGAAATCCCCTACTTGGAGTTTCCTTTTTCATTTGGACATCCTTTTGAAGGATTCACTACGAGGAGCCCGAAGCACTGAAGATGATCCATAGACAAATCAAGGAAGTGAAGATGAAGAGCGAAATATAAAATGTCTTGTTTTAAGATTTGCGTCATTCCCGGGTTGTTGTCGGTGGAGCCCGGCCATCACTACTTTTCTATACTCTGTGATGTAATATTATATGACACTTGGCATGGACTTTTGATATTTTTCTGTGATTTGTTGTGTTGTGTTTACTTTGCTTGCGCATTAGAACTGCATGCTTTTTTTTAGGTTTCTTGAATTGCTTTGTTTGGGTGTGGCTCGGACGGAGTCAACGTTAGACTCTTTAGAATATTAAATTTTCTATAAAGTTAAAATTTATTTAAGCAAGAAAAAAAATGAACATATGATTAAAAATCTATCAATTTTTCTAAAAAAAATTATTAATGCACGACTCCTTTAAAGGGACACTTTTTAAAATTACAATAAATAAGTTTTGCTCACTTCACAGTGACTATTGGCCAATCCTAATTGGCCCTACCCTCACATGCATAGCCTTGAGTCAGCATATAGATTTTTCTTTTGCAACGTAGAGGGATAGTCCACCTTGCATTGCATAGTACCATTCATAGTCGGGTTTGATACCGATTTTGTTTTCTGCATCTCCTACCACTCTGGCATTTGCATCAGACTGGACAACATGGATTTAATACGCTAGGTGGAGTTTAGCTGGTACCCCTTTTCGAGCAGGGTGATAAATCCAGGTCGGGGCTACTTAGATCCCTTATGAGATTTAAGCTATAAGCCCCCTCATGATGTCAACTTCTTATGAATTCTCACTATATCATTTCTCCTAGGATAGTAATTCATTCTTTGATCTTTTAAACTCAAAATCTTAATCACATATTTATTCATTTAAAAAAGTCTAACCTTCACTAAGGAGAAAAAGAAGAGTTTATGATGAGGACATCGTCAGCAATTTCGACATGTGTGCCATCGGAGACACCGGAGATCGACGGCCACGATCAGGAGTTTTATTTATTTTGTCATGTTATGTAGTAATTTATTTTATTTTAGTTTTTCCATTTTTACCCTTATGGGTATTTGGTCTCTATTGTAGCCCAAGGGGCATTTTAGTCTTTTGTTTCCGTTGTCATTTTGAGGCCTATATATATGACCATTTCTTATGTAATGAGATGATGCTTGATTAATAAAATTTCTGAGATGTTTGTTCTTCTTGTCTTGCTTGAGAGCTTGAGAGAGAGAATGGAGACCTAGGAGAGGCTCCACCCGAAATACCCAACAGTTCCCGTGGTGAGCTCTTGGCCTTACTTTTATTTTGTTATTTTCTTCTTCCCCTTGCCAACTCCCTGCAGCACTTCCTATCCAAAATCCTCCCACATCCCGCCGGCATAGAGACCATTCCCCTCCCTGCCGCCGGCTGAGCCAACCAACGGCACAGCCTAACCCGCCTCCCATCCCTGCAGCCTTCCCCATCAAAAACCCCCTCCACCCGTCCACCCAGGAGCCACCCCGCCCTTGCTGCCGGCTGAACCAGCCCCCGCCCAGCCTAGCCAGCCACCTAAGCATCCACATAATACACCCTTAATTACCCCCCTAAATGCCCATTAATTCCTCCATTAATCCATTTGAAATTCGAAATTAATTTCAATCAGGATTTCCCTCCAAATCCACTTAAACCTGAAATTTAATTTCAGGTTTGGGCTAAATCCTCTTGCTCTTTTACTAACCTCCGCTATCTTCCAAACCAAGCTCCCCTTCCCTTGCAACCGCCGGCCTTGCCCCTTTGCCTAGGGAAATTCCACCGACCACCTCTCTCTCTCGTCCTTTGAATAGAGAAGCCAATAAAAGGAGAAGACGACGCCTCCCCTCTCCACTTCAATGTTGAATGGCGGATCATGAGATCCATCTTCCACCAAGTCGTTGGATCATCACCGGACATCCTCCACCCCACCTACTCCGACTACTTTCCGTGGACAAAGACTTCCGGCATCTTCTTCCTAGTGGTGATCTCAATTCTAGTTGCAAAATCTTCTCTCGCCAAGCCTAGTGCAGTTGAGTGAATAATCCCCAAGGTGAAATTTCTCATTATTAAATTTTGGATTGTTGTTTAATAGCTTTTAGCTTTGCTACTATTTTTGTTTATCTCCGAGGATTAGTTAATTTACATGTACTCCTTCGCCTAAGCGAGTTGAAAACCAAGAATCTTTATTGAATTATCTTGTCTCGACAATAAGCTTTCAAGTGAAATTAAATTGTTTAATCCTTCTTAATTGTCTTAATGAGCTCCTTCGCATGTGGTTTCACATCATCTTGGTATCAGAGCATGGTAGGCATACACGACATGTTAGAAAACATCCTAGGGTCTAATCTTGTGTTATAGTTTAGTTTTTGCATGCATATCATCACATATCTCAGTTTACTCACTGTTTTTCACTACTGTTTTTACAATTCCTGCAAGCATCCAGTTGAGGTAGGTTATACTAACTAGTGTCTTAGTGCTGGCCTTTTGTTTGTAAGGTTTCTAAGTGTCTAGAGCAACTAAACCTTGATTTTTGACTGCTGTCCTCACTGTTCCAGCAATATTTATTCATCGTTTAGTGAACTTAAAGCCTCTGTTTAGGTGCTGTCCACTCCCTCGGACCCTTCCTAACACCTAGACAACTTAAACAAACTGCTGTAGTTTGCTGTCCCCCTCATTCCTGCACTGTTTAGTGACATTTAGGTGACATTAAACTTGTGATAACTTGCTGTCCACACCCTAGAGTCCATCTAAATTGCTTAGATAACTTCGTCCCTCATTTTAGTTTGCTGCCCAAACAAAATCTGCACCTTGTAGTGTCATTTTGGAAGAGTTTAACTTAGTGTTTAGGTGCTGCCCAAGCCTTAACAACCTCCCTAAACACCGGGTGACTTAAACCCTTCTTGAAGCTTGCTGTCCAGTACTTTTCCTGCACCTTATAGCAAGTCGAAATGGTGTTTTCCCTTTGTAGAGTGTGGTACCTTGCACCCAATCTTCACTAGGTTTCAATTGACACTTTTCAATGGACCCGATAAGACTCCAAAAGAGTTTAGATGACATCGTTAACCTAGTGGGAAATATGACTAGAATTATGACGGAGAAACCCGTTGACTATCCCCACTCTAAGTATGTGCCCCACTCAATCAATCCTGATAGTTGGAAGATGCCCCACTCAGCTTATCACCCCATACCTGAGCCTAGGCCTCCAAGACCTCACTTAGAGTCACCCTATCATCTGCCAACCTTTGATGGTTCCTCGGATCCTTACCACTTTAGGAAATGGGCTAGACAACTAGATGACTATTTTGAATCATGTCATATCCCTGAATCCCACCAGGTTAGCATCGCCAGGTCTCACCTTAAAGGGCGAGCTCTTCAATTTTGGGCAAGATTGGAAGATCATAAAGAGTCTCGCGGTGAGTACACTACTTGGAAAGACATGAGGCGAGATCTTAATTTAAAATACCGACCCTCTACTAGTGACCGTCATCGAGAGCATCACCCTACCTCTTTCGTTGGGACAACCCGTAGACCTTACTGTAGTCAAGACCACCCACCCCTTAGTAACATCCGGGTTGCTGCCCCACCCTATAGGTCGTCACTTAGTCTTGATGAGCGACCCTTTAGTAGGTCTTCTGTTGGACCAATCTCCTATGACTCTCCACTTAGACCTACTTCTAACCATCCCAATCAACCTTTAGCCTCCCCAGTCCTTGACCTTGCAAGTATGATTATAATAAAGGAAGATATTAAGAAGAAGAGGTCCCCTGAACCTGAGACTGAGTGCATCTATTTCGTGGATGCTAATGATATCACTAATAACGAAGAATTCTTTGAGGATGAAACTAAAGAGATTGAATCAGACTCCCTGAATGACTTAAACCATATGCTAGGAGAGCTAGAACCTTTAAACGTCGACACCTTAACCCACCCTGATCCTAGTCCCCTTGAGGATAAGCCTTTGGACAAAGTATGCCTGGATGATAGTAATGCGATCTCGAAAGGGGCCAATCGAACGTCGAACTCATTGAATTCAAATTTGGAAGATCCTGATTTAGTTGTAACACCTATTGAGATGACTCTGGATAATTCTGATTTAATTTTGGATAAGTCTGATTTAGCTTTGGATAATTATGAATTAATTTTGGATAATTCTGATGGCGACTTAGATAATCTCAAGTTGGAAGTAAGTCAATCAAATTTATCACCTGATATAAGTATAACGGAACCCATGGATCTTAGGGTTGCAACCAAACCCGAGTCTCTTTCGGAAAACAATACTTTGAGTCTGAAAGTTTTTTAGCCTGATTTGAGCAATAAGCCCCCTCTTGTTCCATTAGAGTCTGACTTTAGAGCTGCTCAATTAGATTTATATTTGGCCGAGTGTGTCATTCCTGATTCATACATCTTGCCCGTTATAGCCTCGTCCTACCAGGATAAGGATCACTTCTATCCTAGTCGGATGAACTTGTTCGATTACACTACCCCCACTAGGAGACTGTTGTCGACCCTTACTGAAAACCCCTATAGAAGTACCCTGGTAGCTAAGAGTGTTTTCATTTCTCCCCCGATACCAGTTCCCTTAGGCCGAACACTTTAAAACCCCTCTTTTTGTGACTCGTCCACTTTTCCTAGCTTTTTGTTCGTAGGAGTTAGTAAGGTGTGTGTGTGTGTGTTTGTAGTATGTTGTCTTCCAAGTTATTTATGTTTAAAACTTTTGTGTGAGCCTTGATTCTTGCCATTTGTCATGCATACCGGTTCTTTTGCATATGCATGTGCATCTCATCTCCAGGAGCTTTATAAAGAAATTAAAAGAAGCATTGAACAAAGTAATTCCAATTATAAGCTTATTTCAGATCACAAGAAAAGATTTAAAGAATTCGATGTTGGAAACTTTGTGATGGTACGGATCCCTCCGTGAAGTAGTCGCATGCTAAAAGCGCTGGGCCTTGAAGATAATGTCAAAGATAAATAGTAATGCTTATATGCTGGACCCCCTAAGAGTTAACTTCAATCCTACATTTAATATAGAAGATTTAGTAACCTTTGAGGGACCCGAGTTGAACCCTAATAATCCAATTCAAATTAAGCCTTGTGAGAACCCACCAAGTGAGATCCCCCTCAGCCTACCTCCACTCCCCAATTTAACCCCACTTACCCATAACGGAGAAGATTGAAGCATTAATAGATGATGAGATCATTTCCACAAAGGAATGAGGTCACCGCAGGTACATAGTTCATTGGACAGGGAAATCGGAGACGGAGGACATGTGGATTGATCAGGAGCTCCAGTGAGTGGACCCTGACTCACTAGAGTGGTACAAGAGTTCTACAGATGATTATTCGACGGGGTTGAGTTTTCTCCCACCTGGGGAGAATGATGAGGACATCGTCAGCAATTTCGACATGTGTGCCATCGGAGACACCGGAGATCGACGGCCACGATCAGGAGTTTTATTTATTTTGTCATGTTATGTAGTAATTTATTTTATTTTAGTTTTTCCATTTTTACCCTTATGGGTATTTGGTCTCTATTGTAGCCAAAGGGGCATTTTAGTCTTTTGTTTCCATTGTCATTTTGAGACCTATATATATTGTCATTTCTTATGTAATGAGATGATGCTTGATTAATAAAATTTCTTAGATGTTTGTTCTTCTTGTCTTGCTTGAGAGCTTGAGAGAGAGAATGGAGACCTAGAAGAGGCTCCACCCGAAATACCCAACAGTTCCCGTGGTGAGCTCTTGGCCTTACTTTTATTTTGTTATTTTCTTCTTCCCCTTGCCAACTCCCTGCAGCACTTCCTATCCAAAATCCTCCCACATCCCGCCGGCATAGAGACCATTCCCCTCCCTGCCGCCGGCTGAGCCAACCAACGGCTCAGCCTAACCCGCCTCCCATCCCTGCAGCCTTCCCCATCAAAAACCCCCTCCACCCGTCCACCCAGGAGCCACCCCGCCCTTGCCGCCGGCTGAACCAGCCCCCGCCCAGCCTAGCCAGCCGCCTCCCTTCTCAGCCAGGCCGAAGCTTCCCCCCTTGGCTGATCCCGCCGATTCCAGCACAATGAAAGTTTGAATTCAGCCATTAATTTCCTCTTATTACTTTCCTAATTTGACTCCTCAAATTAGTGAATAATTGAATGAGGATTAATGGCCAATTCAAATTCAAATTTCCTTTCCCCTCTCATTTGAAACTTCCTAATTAATTAAAATCTGAAATTAAAGCTCAGATTTTAATTAAAACCGTGGGGTCCATTATTTAATCAAATCCCTCTTTTTCCTCAATGCTTGGCCGGCCCCTTCATGCATGGTTTTCTCTCTCTACTTGCCACCTAAGCATCCACATAATACACCCTTAATTGCCCCCCTAAATGCCCATTAATTCCTCCATTAATCCATTTGAAATTCGAAATTAATTTCAATCAGGATTTCCCTCCAAATCCACTTAAACCTGAAATTTAATTTCAGGTTTGGGCTAAATCCTCTTGCTCTTTTACTAACCTCAGCTATCTTCCAAACCAAGCTCCCCTTCCCTTGCAACCGCCGGCCTTTCCCCTTTGCCTAGGGAAATTCCACCGACCACCTCTCTCTCGTCCTTTGAATAGAGAAGCCAATAAAAGGAGAAGACGACGCCTCCCCTCTCCACTTCAATGTTGAATGGTGGATCATGAGATCCATCTTCCACCAAGTCGTTGGATCATCACCGGACATCCTCCACCCCACCTACTCCGACTACTTTCCGTGGACAAAGACTTCCGGCATCTTCTTCCTAGTGGTGATCTCAATTCTAGTTGCAAAATCTTCTCTCGCCAAGCCTAGTGTAGTCGAGTGAATAATCCCCAAGGTGAAATTTCTCATTATTAAATTTTGGATTGTTGTTTAATAGCTCTTAGCTTTGCTACTATTTTTGTTTATCTCCGAGGATTAGTTAATTTACATGTACTCCTTCGCCTAAGCAAGTTGAAAACCAAGAATCTTTATTGAATTATCTTGTCTCGACAATAAGCTTTCAAGTGAAATTAAATTGTTTAATCCTTCTTAATTGTCTTAATGAGCTCATTCGCATGTGGTTTCACATCAGTTTACTTTCTTCAGAGTAGAATCTAGGAACTTTCCCTGCGCACCAAATCAAGAAGAGAATAATACACCATCATTAATCGAGAGTTTTCCTGGGTCAAGGCCTAGGATGTAATTAACTACGGGGGCTTGCGCCCGTAGGAAATTGATCCTCACAATCAAATAAACTCTATTCGAGCTGATGTATCGAATGGGGGAAATCTCGTGAAATTTTGGGTTATATATATTATTATCCATCGAGGTGTGTAGGTGAAAGCCACTATTCTCCATGGCTAATCGTATGTATAACTCCATATGCTCTTTCATCGGCCTTCTTGTGTCGATTGTAAAGGCCTACGATCATTTTGTCCTACGGGATAGTGTGATCGTACCCTTTGCATTCGAACCCCATAAACAGCATCCTTTCGGAGGCCCACAGTCAAGAAAAGTTTGGTTAGAAAAATGCATTAGGAACCCCCAAATTACTAAGGTTCGCAGCACCAAAAATTTCATCTCACTTTCAAATTTAAGAAGAGCTGGTTATTTGGTCAAAGACTTCAATAAATAATTATGAGATCATCCAAAATTCTTTTTCAATAAGCTTATGATGAGACATTGTGATTCCAACAGGGGAACCGAATGATGTTAAGAGCCCATAGATCCAAATTTAAATGGGCCTAATTCCTAAATCAAAGACTCATTGCATTAAATATTCTATTAATATAAGTGCTTATAATCAAAATAAGTGTTTCAATGAATTTGATTATATAATTTAGGATAGGTCAAATTTGAGTTCATTAATAAAGCATTAAAATGCTAATAAAAAAGAATATGATCAAGGATGATCTATTTAGAGTGTCAAATCGCTCAATTTTGAGATATTTGAAAAATTTTAGATCTCTAATTGTCATTACCTAATGTTGGTCGTTAATTAATATTGATGTCGGTCATTGACTAACATCAATCTACATTCTAATCGTTGTAGGATGTTCCGTAATAATCACTATCCAATGCACATTAACAACCAACCCAAAAAATCCATCTACTACTAAGATTTGATGCTCCTTGTATGTGCAATCATTTGGCCTCCCTTATAATTAGGAGAACTAACATGAGAACAACAAATCCTGCGATTCACTATCAACTAACTTCTTACATGACTTCATGATTTTTTATTCGATGCCTATAAAAAATAGTGTATAATGCATATCAGTTACCAACATCCAACTCTTATCTTCCCTATTGCCCAATCTTCCCTCATATCAAAAGAACGATGAGCTCCATCATCGACCATCATCTAAATTTTAGCATTCCTTATAATCACTGGCTGATGTCTCTTAAGGATCAACATCTGACGCCCATTAACAATTGGCATTCGAGGCTCATCTTCCCAATCTTTTGATATTTGACCAAGCCCACCATTAACAATGATCTAACACTAATCACCCAATGAAAATCAAATGAAGCATTTTAATAGAATAAAGTCTCATTATTTCTACCTTCTTGAGTTTTTCATGTAAAATATCTCATAACCTATGGGTATTATTCTTAATACCCAAAGATCAGAACAGTTCAGAAATAATTACACTATGGAAGTACATATATATCATGCCTTAGAGAAATAAGTCTCATTCTGCATAAAACAAAGCTTCAACATCCCAAGATACAGTTCGACTACTTTAACATTTTCAGACTAGAACAACAGGTGCTCATGTGGAATGGCTACAACTATCTGCAAATTAATAATGAAATTGTTGGGGGGAGAACTGAGTTTTTGAAAGGTTATGAGTTCATCATACTCGAATGATACTCGAACAGATCTTAGAGTAAAATGCTCATTTGCATCACAAAATCTTTTTCAAAACAGTAAAATAGTTTAATAGAAGTTCAGTTGCAAATTGTAAATAAAACTATGAGATAACTATCCAAAATACAAGGCCAGAGATTATTTCTCAATATATATAGTGAAGAATGAAAGAGGAAACAATAAAATAAAAGATTAAAAACAAAAAATGCAACTCAATTTGCTCTGTTGGTTGGAAGCTTTACCTACTAATCAAGAGGTCATGGGTTTGAGTCATGTGTATATAATGTTTGTATGAATTTGGCTTGATTGACCTAAATACAGCAACAACATCAAGCCTTTATCTCATTACGTGTGGTCGGCTACGTGAATCCTTTTTTCTCCATTATGTCATATTAAGAGTCAAGTTCTCATTTAAATCTAATAAAAAAATCATTCCTAATATTTTCTAACCAAATTTTTAAGTCTACCCTACCTTTTTTTTATTGGCCTAAATGTCCCCCAAAAAAAAGAGAGTGAAAGTAATATGAATATTGCAATGCGAAATAGATTAAACATCTCATACAACACAAGCATGAATGAAGAATCTGTTCCATATCATAAAAGCAAAAGCTTGATCAAACACAAATACTTCTAGCACCTCATTTCCAGAGAACTTCAATATTTCAAGACAGCTGACCATAAATATTTCAAAATTATTTCTTAAAAGCAAAAAACCTTTAAGAAGCTTCGACATGCACATCTACTTCTAGTACTTCACAGCCAGGGATCTTCAATATTTCAAGACAGCTGAAAATAAATATTTCAAAGTACTTCTTAATAATCACAGTAAATTGTTCAGATATCAACCTTCTTAAGCATGATTGCAGCCTTACTAACTGATAATGAACCATCACAAAGCTTAAAACATTAAACCATCAAGTCAATTAATATATAAGAAAACTAACAAAGAACCAAAATTTAACCGAAACCATTTCATACTCTAAAGATGCAACAACAACAGCATCAAGCCTTTGTCCCATTACATGGGGTCGGCTACATGAATCCTTATTCTCCATTGTATCTGGTTAAAATTCAAATTCTCATTTAAATCTAATAAAAAAATGTCATTTTTAATATTTTTTCTAACCAAGTCTTTTCAAGTCTACATTTATCATTCTTAATGTAAGTTAAATCTAATACCTCTATTTTCCTAACCAGGTCATCAGAAGGCCACTGTTTTATGTGATTAAATCATCTAAGACAACTCTCTCTAATCTTATCTTCCACTGACCCTATTCCAACTTTTTAACATATATGTTCATTTCGAATCCTATTTTTAAGGGTAAAACCACTCATCCACCTGAGCATCCTCATCTTTGCAATGCTTAACTTAGTATTATGCTTCTATTTTAATGGCCAACAAATACTCTAAAGATGGAAAATTAAAAATTTTAATCAGCTTATGTGATAAAACACTTCAATATTTATTGTGCTCCTTAGACAACACCAAGAAGTTTGATTACAGTGTTCAGCTACTCACTTGCTCAGAGAATCAACCATCACATCACACCCCTTTAGCTGGGTCATTGAGCCATGATTTTCACAAGACAAGCCAGAGAGGATAGAAGCCACACAGGGTAAGGGCTGTCAAACAAATTTGTTGTTCATGTTCGATCATGTTCAGCTCAAATTTGACTAACTTTTATAAGTTCGCATATTTAAAGATCCAAACACTAATAAAGCATTGTTTTTTTGTATACTCAACTTAATATTAGCTTAATTATGCTTATATAAGTGCAAAGAAATAAATTTGATGCACAGACAAAAAAAGGTAGAAACAGACTTGACCATGACTATATTAAGTGAAGGAAAAAACCAAGAAATATGCAGTTATCGTGGAGCACATAATTGTACTTTCATTACTTTGTACTTTGGTTCATCAAATCTTCCTCCCTCTTCTTTTTTCTCACTCTACATGATTTTATAGACATAATTTGGCCTGCGCAGTCTGTAGATGAAAAATGACCAGAATTACCCAAGTTGATTAGCACAAACAATATCTTTCCTGCATATGGAGATAGACTATGCCTTCATGAGATATGAATCAACCCTCCTGTAGAATTAGAACTATAACTCAAAGCTCTGAAAGAATTCAGTTTCTCATTAGCTATTTTTGATTAGGAATGTCCGTCTTTCCAAAACATATAGATTTTGATTCCTATGAACTGATTGCTCATCACCACCATGCATGAGTTGCAATGGCAACAAATGGAGAATCAATCAAAGGAGATGATTTCTTCTATAGAACTTCAAACATTCCAAGAATGATCATTACTAGCATTACCACAGCAGATAGAAATAATTTCGGCTAAACTCCAAAATATCAAGTAATGTTTCGTTTGGGACGGCTTTTTTACTGCTTCTTAAAACAGCTTTTCAATACAAAAATTAAATTTTTTTACTAAAAAACTGCTTTAAGAAGCAATAAAAAAACCGTCCCAAACAAAATCTAAGACTTTAATGTGTTAAGGACTATAGTATGGATTTAGCAAACCTTGATCAGGTTAATCTAAGTTAATAGCGTGTGCAATGAAATAGAACAAGAAAAGTGCAGTTTTCATGTAGCAGAGTAAAAATTTATGCAGCTATAATCATATAACGGATAATATATGGTTCTGTCGGTATTGTCACTTGTCCTTTAGTAAAAATTAAATTATTTCCTTTTTCTGTATCATTTTTATAAACTTAATTTGGAATGTGCTAGCCAGTTAAATGAGTTGTATCACACTATCTAAATAGCATCAAACAATATGCCTCCTACATATGAATGAAGAATTCACTTTCTAAAGCACAGATCAACTCTCACATATAATTAGGAATATGACTAAGGTTTCGATTGGAACGGCTTTCTTTCTGCTTCTTAAAGCGGCTTTTTAATAAAAAATTTAAAATATTTTACTAAAAAACCGTTTTAAGAAGCATCAAGAAAGTCGTCCCAAACGAAGCTTAAGTCAAACTGACTCATGAGCCAACTTAGACTCAATTTGATAAATTGATTGTGGGCTCCATAAGCAACAATCCAAATTTGTAGCCAATCAGACTTAACTTGTTATCTCATAAACTGAATTGTTTGAAAAAAATATTAATACAAGATAAACTTATAATATATTAGAATTCAAAAGTTTAAATACAAAACTATTAAACAAATCTTTAAAAATAATATCTCACATCCTTATATTATATGATTACTTATTACTTCTCCTCAAACTTCTCATTTTTGTCAAAATTATTCTCTCTTCTATAATAAATGAGCATGATCAAGAGCCAACTCGAACTCATAGAAATATAGAATTGAGTACGAGCTTGAGCTCAAACTAATTAATCAAGTCAATCTCAAGCTAGAGGTGACCGGAGCTGAGTTCACACCAACTCATTTACATCCCTATATAGAAGCATAAGCTCAATTTGCTGAAATGATTCCATTAACAAAAATTTCTGACTACAAAACAAGCAGAAGAAAAACAAATAGGAATGCAAAAACCAAAACCTAAAGAATACCAATCATACCAAATCATTGTCCGTGCAAGAATCAAATTTTACCTCGGAAATTCATGACTTGAATTAAGAAATATGAATCATGAGTTGCATTAACAGCCCTTCATACACAGATCCAGTTAAAGAGTCCTCGAGAAAATAACAATACAGCTTACAAAGTGAAAAACAGAGAGAAAAAAAAAAGTTGCGTACAGAAAACTGCCGCGACCAGGCCGGCTTCAAAGCCTCCGGGGCGCTCGCAGATCTCCGATAAAATTGGTCTCCTAACCTTCAAAACGCCCAAAGTAACCTAGCTTCCCTCTCTTACCATGAATGCCTATCCCCATCTCCTCCTCTTTCTCTTCACCACATATAAATCCACCCTCCTTCAATGTCCGCCACCTCCTCGTCCGACGATTGCATCACCTACTTCCACCTCGAACGCGTCGAAATCGTCCTCCCCAGCGGCGACTTCTATACCGGCCAATGGCTTGATGGCGTCCCCCATAGCCTCGGAAAGTATCTCTGGACCGACGGATGTATGTACGAAGGTACGTGGTGGGACGGGCACACCATGGGCCGCGGCAAATTCTCATGGCCGTCCTGCGCCACCTATGAGGGCAAGTTCAAATCCGGGTTCATGGACGGTTCTGGTACGTACACTGGTGCCTGCGGCCAGACTTACCGCGGCTATTGGTCGCTTGATCTTAAACATGGTCAAGGTCACATAACGTTTGCGAATGGAGATTCGTATGATGGGGAGTGGCGTGCGGGGGTACAGGAAGGGAGGGGAAGATATGTTTGGAAATCGGGGAGTGAATATGATGGAAATTGGCATGGTGGAACATTTCATGGAGAAGGATTGCTTACTTGCACGTCGGGGAATCGGTATGATGGCCTATGGAAGGATGGTGCTCCTCATGGAAGAGGCGAGTTCAGGTAAAGAAACTTAGTCCAAGTGGTTGTCACTATTACAAGAACTACTAATTTAATATTTTTTCTCTTCAGGTGGGCTGATGGGAGTTTCTATATTGGGATATGAACTGGCGTTGGTGTTAGGCAGCAGAAGGGGGTTTACTTCCCCTCATTGTCAGTATCCACTCCAGTGGCTCATGATCCTCATGAGGCGATTGCCAATGAACTTGTCGAGTGTCATATTTCCCAAGTTGAAACAATTTCAATCCTCCCCTCTGAGAAGACACTCAACTGGATAGGGGTTAAAGTAGATGTCATACACAGGCAGGCACTAGGGAGATCAACGATGCCCATTAAGGTGATGTCAGGGCGGTATATATTAGTAGATGATGACGAGGCAACCAAATGGACATGGGACGAGGAATAGTAGTTGTTGACCTGTAAAACTCGCGTATGTGCAAATAACTGCAGCTGACATACTACTGGCTGGCTGGTTTCTTGAAATATTTCTGTTTGAATTGTGTAGGACAACAATTGAAAAGATTTTTGGAATTAATGGTGTGTTGATTGTAATTTCCAAAGGTTTTTCCTAATTTTATAGAGCGATAGCTGCAATTTTCATTGCTCTTAATATTGATTTCAAGATTTTTTTTCCCCTTCCCTGCAAGCTCGGAATACATGTTGATTGTTCCAAGCTCAGAAATAATATTGCCGAATTAATATTGATTAGGTGTTTTAGTAAGGATATCAACCGTTTGTTGTTTTGTTGGAGTGTATGTGTAACTAATTTGGAAAGGCTATCCATTCATGCCTACGTAATCATTAAAAGCACCACAATAGAATCATACCTTATCCTGCTAGAAGGTGTAGTTGATTAGATTAATCTCATTAGCTAAATGCAGGATTAATTTGTGTTATTTGCCAGCTTGTTATGCCAAATATTAGTATTAACTAATCTATGCCATCCACCGAATAAAATTGCTTAGATGAGTAGAGTTGGATGCTTAAACCATAATGTGTTGTTTAGATAAGCTTGAAACTAAGAAGGCTAAGGAATCAACAATATACAAGACAAAATAACTATTAACAGCAGAAATACCACAGAAAAGGGCTGCTCACCTATTGATTCTTGAAGGAAGATTCTCAGACGACATGATAACAACTGGAATGTCCTTGAGGAAGCATGACTCCTAAATTTATTTAACCAAAAAAGCATATTTATGAAACCATTTAAACCAAGTTTGAATTTGCAATTCAGGATTGCCAAATGATTAGACAAATAAGTATTCAAACACTAAAAAAAAACCCACCTTGATCTTCTTTAGGAGATCATAACCTGTCATTCCCGGCATGCAATAATCAGTAATTATCAAATTCACATCAGCTTCCTTTAAACCACCAGAAAACAGTAATAATATATATATATATATATATATATATATATATATATAAAAACTCATCACCAACAAGTTCTAAACTTTGACATTTACAAGCAACTATTCCAACTAGACCTGTCAATATTGGACCCAACCCGAAAACCCGATCCGAACCCGACCTGAAATTTTCGGTTTTGGGTTGACCCGAACCCGAAGCGGGTCGGGTTCGGGTCCGGGAAACCGACCCGTTTACAAAAACGGGTCGGGTTCGGGTTGATCCGACGGGTTGCCGGGTCAACCCGAAAACCCGTTTAATTTAAAAAAATTTTATTCCCGCCCTTGCCCGCTGCCCCAGCCCGCCCTTGCCCGACTGCTTCGAGCTGCCTGCCCCTCCTGCGGCCTGCCCAGCGCGGTACGACCGCGTCACGTCGCGGCTCTGCGCGTCACTTCGCGACCCGCGTCACGCCGTCACGGCTGCCCCGCCAGTTCCGCGTCCGTGCCTCACTGCCTCAGCCGCAGTTCCGCGGCGTCCGGCGGCCGGCGACCCGCGTCACGTCCGTCACGGCTGCCCCGCCAGTTCTGCGTTCGTAGCGGCTACGCGGGTCGGGTCGGGTTGACCCGAACCCGAAGCGGGTCAGGTCGGGTTGACCCGAACCCGAAGCGGGTCGGGTTCGGGTCCCGAAAATTGACCCGTTTGAAAAACCGGGTCGGGTCAACCCGAACCCGAATAATGCCGGGTCAATTTCGGGTTCGGATCAACCCGACCCGTAACCCAAATTGACAGGTCTAATTCCAACTACTAAGGGGCTGTTGGGTTCGGGCTTATTTATAAGCCGGCTTAGCTTAAGCTTCAAAAGCTCACGGCTTATCTTCGCTTATCCTTGTCTAGCTTACATAAACAGACATCCAGGCCGTAAGAGGCAAAAGGTCTCGTCTTGGTTTAATTTCTCCATTTTGGTTCTTTATAAGGGGCAAAAGGTCTCATCTTTGACGAAAATGGGAAAAGCGTTCATCAAATCTTAAAAAGTGATTTCCTCCAAATCTCTCAATAGTCCCGTCCAAGATTTTGTCGAATTAACCATGAAGAGAGGAAAATGGAAAACACATGCCTTGCTAAGCTTGCTTTAGTGATAAGGATCCACCTAGCATTCATCATGGAAAGCTAAAAAGTTGCGCTAAAAAATATTTATCATCTTATAATATAGTAAGTGAGCATCAAACATATGTGATTGATGAATGTTAGGTGTCAATCGTTGGAGCTATTATTCTGTGCAGATACTGGACTGTTCTCCCGTCCGATTAAGCACTTGGTTACTTGGTATCGCGTGCGGTACATTTTTGGGGTGAGGTGGCGCATTTTTATGGGTCTCAGGACGCCCTCCAGACTCCGCACAGAATAATAAATCCAATTGTTGATAGGTGTTAGATGATACTCTCAAAATGAATATCAGAATTTAAATGATAACAAGTTATCGATTGAACATTATCCATATAGAAGGGAACATCAAATAATAGTCATGACAGACATCTAATATGGGTAGTTGATTTTGCAACGTACTTATTCACACTGAATAAATAGTGTTCACATAGCAATCAGCTAGAAGAGAGTCACTAAGTAGTGAAAAATTGTTGTTCAAAGACATATCGGATTGTGGTGAATTTGATGTACAATATGTACAAAATATTCATAATTAAGATTTTGTTTGGGGTAGGTTTCTTATTACTTCATAAAATAGTTTTCTAATACAAAAATTTTCAGCTCAAAAAGTTTATTATGAAAAAAACTTCTTTAGAAAGTAGTAAGAAAGATGTCTCAAAAGAAGCCTAGGTGCTAAAACATTAATACCCTAAACAACAAAGTTACACATTTGTTCAAATAATGATGATCTATAAAGAGTTATGCAACAAGTCTAAACACAAATGTCATTATTTACTCTATACAAAGCCACAATATCAGTTCTCATCAAAATGAACAATCAAGCACCAACAAATAATTAAAATAAATATGTAAGAATTTAAACAAAAATAGAAATACCTCGCATTAGAGTTCCATTACTTCAAAATTTACAACTACAATTTTGCTCCTTTGCAGAATATAAAGAAACCTTTACACCATTCTCATTAAGACTATCTCCAACAGGAAAAATTTATTTTTCACTTCAAAATGTAGTAATTCATCTCAAACCGAATTCTATTTGTTAACGTCAAAAAAGAATATTTTGTATATATTCTTTCTCAACCAAACTCCACACACTCCGCCTCCGCTTTCTCTGTTTCCACAAAAAAAATGAGTTCGTGAACAGTGTCACGCCAATATTGACGTCGCACTATTAACGAACACGAGAATGGAGCACGTTCTACAGTTAGATTGGAGTAGTTCCTAGAGTCCAAAAACAGGTATGGAGTTCGGTTGGATATGGCCAAAAGATCATAAGAGTACCCACTACTTGACATGATAAGTGTACATGAGCTTTACATAATAACTAAGCACAATCATTTTATATTTAATATATGAGTTTTGTGGAGTTTGTGAGTATATAAGATTAAGATAGTTGTGTGAAGTGGTAGAATTGTAAATATATATTTTTATATTTAATTCCTATAATTATAAATAATATATACAACATATCAATTAAATTAATTATATTATAGTTGTTTTTTTACTCTTTTGGGTACTAAGCATCATAGAAATTTTTTGTGGTACAATATGTATTTAATATCTTAATATTGTATAAAGATTTGGCATGCACATATAAAAGTCTTAAGATATCATAATTTTGTATTTGGAAACTTATAAAAAAATGGGGCATGACATAGTTGTAATAATCCATATATGATTGGAGGCATAGGTATAGGAATCCGCTCTTCTTCATAATTGAAAAAGATAAGAAAATAATTGTTTGATACTTTGTAAAATCTATATAAATTAGGTGTCACGTATAGGTGTTGAATGCTAGTAGTCAGACAATAATAATTAAATGAAAAAAACTCAGGATAGTGGTAGTAATTGTTGATGGTGATTGTTGACGATGATCATCGGAAAATGCAATAAAATTACCAAGTTTTCTAAGCACTCAAACATGGAGTCATATTTATATTCTTTTTAATGCATGCATTTAATAAATTTGGCTAGATTCCATCAAACTATTCATATTAATTCTATTAATTATAGATTATTTATCAAATATTTTAGTGTCTTAATGATGTCCAAACCAAGTGATCTTGGGCTTGTTGGATTCATCTCATCATGTCGCTCAATTTGACTATAACACGTAAGATTTGGAGGCAATTTGGTCATTCAATTGGTGTTTAAAAAGTTTTAAATATGCTTTAAATATTTTATTTGAGTTCATTTGGACTGGGCTCAGATCATTTGTGATGTAAATTGGTTTGTCATGAATTTAAGTATAAAATTTTTCAATTCAAATATTATCTTGAAATTCGTGCTGATCAATATACTTTCCTTGAGATGTATCAATTGTGAAAAAATTTGGATCAAAATATTTGGATCCAATTCTTCTCAAGAAATTTTAAAAATTAACAGATGATCTTTCTATTATTAGATTTAAATGTCAAATCTAAGTCACATCAATTTGTTTCTAAAATCTATTCTGATTCACATCCATACAAATCAAATCGTGGTTAACATTTCTTTCTTAGGAATTGTCAAATGCTTTACTATTATAAGCATATCTCTAAGGCTTAGTTTGGGAGAGCTTCTTTACTGTTTTTAAAATAGTTTTTTAGTACAAAAATTTTTTGTACTAAAAAACAATCTTAAAGAATAGTAAGAAAGTTGTTCCAAACGAAGCCTAACTGAAATACAAACTGTCATCAACAGTAATTTCAAAAATATATATCCAATAGTTGTGAGTTTTTTCTTATTACGACAAACATAGAAGTAGTTTCTGAAGTATTTCATCTTCAATTCCCAATCAATTCCAAGATGAAGTTCTTGAAGTGCCCTGAAGTTTTGTTGTCTATGGCAGCTATCAGACTCATTTTCTCTCTCTCTTCATACATATCTTTGATCTCCTGTAAATCTTTTTCCGCTCGAGTGACAATAATTCGAGCAAGCACATTTTCGTCGGTTACCTCTTGGTTCAGCGCCAATCGAAGGAGCTGTGATTGATCCAAAAGTTTTCTTCATAAGTTAGGTTCATAAATTTTTCACCCAAAGATAAAATTCTAGCAAGATGTTCTAATAAGAAAGATATGAGACATTTGTAGCAACATTTTTTGTAGCTATAAACTAATATATTTTCAAATTCTACAACACCTTCAAAATTTTTTAGAAGAACCCCTTAACATAAAATATATGAAAGAGAATGTTTACATTTCATCTTCTAAGTAATTCTATATGAGATCAACCTTTTGTTATAAGGATATTCTGAACATTTTATATATATATATATGATTTTGTTCCTAATCTTTTCTTTACGAAAGGTGAGCCTTTGAATCTGACCTATCAGATTTTTCAAATTTATTTCCAACTAGTGCGCTATGAATTTTGTACGTAATTTTGATCCAAGTTACTTACCTTCTGAAAGTACTTATGAGGAGAAATGATGGAACGAATGATGATTTTAAGCACCGAAGGAAAGAGATCTGGACTCCCACTTGACAAGTCCTGATAACCAAAAGGTAAAAAAATAATCGAAGTCATATAAGATTGACTAACTGATAATATAAAAAATCAGTATGTTTTACTACCTTTAAGATTGATATTCCATACTCATCCTTGTATTTATTGAAAGTTGCAATGAGTTGAGCTTTACTCCTTGTGGTAAAGATTCTTATAACCTCATCATGATTGAAGAGTTTCTTTCTGATAACATCATGGAGAATGTTTGCTTCATATAATGCAAGGCTCTTGACAATTTCCTTGCCATCATATCTATATGTGCTCACTAAACCAACCAACAGCTACAAGAAAAATTCAAATATTATAAATACAAAATCAAGTTGTAGAATCTAAGAGCCTTCTGAATCTATTTTATTTCTTTTTTTTGTTATCTTTTTTTTTTTTAAATATGTTTGTTGAAAGTGTTTTTTTTTTTAATTAGTTTTAGGGTTTAGGCTTTTGAAAACAACTATCATAGAAGGCATCCGATAGAACCATTGTCACTCACGACAACTGCTCTATCACCCCAGTATCACTAATTGTGGCCACCAACCATCATCGTCGTTGTCAGAACCACTTCGTCGGCCATCAACCACCAAGGGCGAATCCCCATATAGCCCAGAGGAGGCAAATGCCAACCCTAAAAAAAAAGTCTATATGAAGGATAAATTTGGAATTTTGACCCCTTCAAAATAATATTTGCCCACCGTTTAGGAAGAGGAAGAAGCATTAGTTGAAAACACTATAAAAATATACCGTACTAACTTTCTAGTTTGTATAAAGTGGGAGTGAAACTTTATCCAAAGAAAAAAGAAGTGTCTTATGGTTTATAAGTTGGATTTAAAAAGAATTCTAAGAAGTAAGAGAAAAAATAATTAATTTTTCCAATGGGCTATTTTTTCAATTATTTTTTATTGATTTATGATTTGTGAGGGAGCGGTTCTTAAATCCATTAAATATTATGAATTTTTTATGGTTTAATTATATTTTTTTTTCTTAAGTTAGATAACATTAAGCTCATTTATTATTATTATTCTGTATGTTAGGATCTAGCTTTAGCATAACGTATATTATTATATTCCAACTTATATTATACCAAAATCAATATTAAATTGAAAGATAAATGATAAAAAATTTCTCTTATAAATTTTATATCATTATGTTGGTTACTTTTTTTTATTATTAATAATACTATTTGATGTTATTATTATTATTATTATTGTCGTTGTTAAGTGTTGTTGTCGTCGTCATCATATAACTAATTAAAGTTTTGCTCAATTTAAAAAAAGAAGTTGTATTCACCCCCTATCAACCATTATTGTCGTGGCCACTAATGCCATGTACACCACTAAAGATTGTCGCAACCCCTAACAACCACCGCAAAAATCAACTTATTCGGTATTCAATAAAAACTAAAACATGCTATATATATTTAAGATGATGAACATATTTTATTTCATGCAAAATCATAAACAAAATAAAAATAAAATAAAAGCCAAAAACAAAAGAAACAATGATCTCAAACGGCCTCTAAGAAATTATACTTTCAACATACCTTTCGAAGATCGCCATTAGTCATTTTCGCAACATCTTCCTCCAACGAACGCTTGAAAAGATCATGGTAGGCTTGCTTGACCGCCAAAAGTTCTTTTGTTGAGTTGATACACGCCGTCTCGACGATTGCTCTATAGTCTAACCATTTCCACATAGCCATATTAGCTATGATTGCTCCTCTCTGGACATGATTGAACATCCAACAGTATAATGCTTCCTGCAATAACAACAAATTTGAAAATGTTAGGCTCTTTATATGCACTATAGGAAAATCACCAATTACCGGCAATCAAAGAACCGCCGGAACTACTGGCGGTTAAACCGGCAGTGTGACCGCCGATTAAAACTTGCGGTTCTTAATAAAAAAACCGCCGGAAATGCTGGCAGTAAAATGACTGCCAAATATGCTGCCGATTTTTTGTTTGGGCGTCGCATGTGACTGGCGGTTTGGCCGCTGGTTATAAGTGAATTTTTAAAACCGCCCGAAATTTTTAAAACCGCTGGAAAGTGCTGCCGGTTATTTGTGAATTTCCTATAGTGATATTGTTGAATATGTTAAACTCCACCAGGTACCTTAAATTCTCCCGAGAGCTCATATTCAAGTCTATCAATGAGATTTCCGTTGTAATGATCTTCATAAGATTGGATGATTTGTAGCCTCTGTGCTTCATCTCTATGCGCTAAAATATCGATCAATGTTTTCTCATCTGCCTCCCTTCCTGAAATAAAAATGCATGATATATGATATGAAGGCTTAAGAAAACAATATGCTATAGTATGAAACATATACTGTTTGTCAAAAAAATTTAATGGATTTTTGATGTAGTTAAATTGCTAAACAAGGAAAGATGCATGCTTTTGTCTGTCGTCCAGCATAATAATTTCTTAAAAGTGATAGAACATATCACTACAGGAAAACCGTCTATCACCGACGGATTCCTGACGGATTTTCTGGCGTACTATTTTTCGTCGGATTTCTATGAAATATTTCCGGTAGATATTTAGCGAGATTTTCCAGCGGATTTTCTGACTGATTTTATTTATTTAAATATAAAAGAGTAAGTATTTTAAGTTTTAACATATTTTCCTCCAGAGCAAAAAAAGTGGTTGCAGGTTCAGGCTTCAAACCCCACGGGAGTCACCGCGTGGGTAGGCAGGTAGCGCGGCAACCAAGCGGGTAGCGCACGCAGTCCGTTTTTGACTGTTCGGATGTTTTTTCCGGCAGAAGAAATTCGTAGGAAAAATTTTTTCAACGGCAAATTTTACCAACGCTCGATTTATCGTTGAAAAAAATTCCGCCGGCTATTTGCCGGAAAATTTTAAAATCCGCCAGAAACTTCACAACTTTTCGCCAGAAATTTCATTAGTAATGATTGAATTTTCTGTAGTGTATGTGGAAAGAGAGGGAAAGTCTGAGATATAGATAACAAAATACAAAACCTTCGCAGGCCATCCAGAGATTCATTGCATCTTCTACTGCAGAAGGAACTTGCAATGGAACTCTGAGCGTTGCCATCTCTTTCTCTCTCTCTCACCCTCACATGGGGAAGGTGCAGACAACATTTTTCCTGCCTAAATAGGAAGCTCAGTTATGTAACCTTCTTCTTCTCTTTAATGGTGGCAACCTTCATTCGATCCATAAATAGAATTTCTTCACTGATTTATTCTGAAAACTTACAGCTGGCTTAATTTTTACCTTCATATCTTCAACTGATTAATACCTATATGCTTTTATTAGACGCGTTTGTTTGTATTAGTTATAATTTTGTAACGGATAGCATATAGAACTTACGGACCCCATTGACTAAAAATAGAAAACAAAAATCTATATTCTCCAAGGAATTCTTCATAAATTTTTTACTGTAATTAAATACAAAAAAATTGAGAGAAAATCTTTATTATGTTGATTTTTATGATTTTTTTGTCTTAAATCGTTTCCTAAAGTGTCATAATTTTGAATGTCAAGAAAAGTTTGCTTAGAAAAATGCATGTAGGAACCCCCAAATTACTAAGGTTCGCAGCACCAAAAATTTCATCTCACTTTCAAATTTAAGAAGAGTTGGTTATTTGGTCAAAGACTTCAATAAATAATTATGAGATGATCCAAAATTCTTTTTCAATAAGTCTATGATGAGACATTGTGATTCCAACAGGGGAGCCGAATGATGCTAAGAGCCCATAGATCCAAATTTAAATGGGCCTAATTCCTAAATCAAAGACTCATTGCATAAATATTCTATGAATATAACTCCTTATAATCAAAATAAGTGTCTCCATGAATTTGATTATATAATTCAGGATCGGTCAATTTTGAGTTCATTAATAAAGTATTAAAAAGCTAATAAAAAAGAATATGATCAAGGATGATCTATTTAGAGTGTCAAATTGCTCAATTTTGAGATATTTGAAGAATATTAGATCTCTTATTGTCATCACCTAATGTTGGTCGTTAATTAATATTGATGTCGGTCATTGACTAACATCAATCCACATTCTAATCGTCGTAGGATGTTCCGTAATAATCACTATCCAATGCACATTAACAACCAACCCAAAAAATCCATCGACTACTAAGATTTGATGCTCCTTGCATGTGCAATCATTTGGCCTCCCTTATAATTAGGAGAACTAACATGAGAACAACAAATCCTACGATTCACTATCAACTAACTTCTTACATGACTTCGTGATTTTTTATTCGACGCCTCTAATAAATAATGTATAATGCACTCAGGTACCAACATCCAGCTCTTATCTTCCCTCCTATCAAAGAACGATTGTTAGATTTAAAATATAGGGATTATCGCCATCATCTAAATTTTAGCATTCCCTATATTCACTCATTGATGTCTCTTAAGGATCAACATGGATTCGAGTCCTGCGTATGTAATGTGTGTATGAATTTAACTTGATTGACCCATACAACAACAACAACATCAAGCCTTTATCCACTACTACGTGGGGTCGGCTATGTTAATCCTTTTTCTCAATTATATCCTATTATGAGTCAAATTCTCATTTAAATCTAATAAAAAAAATCATTCCTAATATTTTTATAACAAATTTTTTAAGTCTACCCCTACCTTTATTTTATTGGCCTAAATGTCCAAAAAAAAAAAAAAAAAGAGAGAGAGAGAAAGTAATATGAATATTGCAATGTGAAATAGATTGAACATCTCATACAACACAAGCATGAATGGCGAATCTGTTTCATATCATAAAAGCAAAAGCTTGATCATACACATCTACTTCTAGCACTTCATTTCCAGAGAACTTCAATATTTCAAGACAGCTGACTGTAAATATTTCAAAATTATTTCTTAAAAGCAAAACCTTTAAGAGCTTCAACATGTACATCTACTTCTAGTACTTCACAGCCAGGATCTTCAATATTTCAAGACAGCTGAAATAAATATTCCAAAGTACTTCTTATAATCATATAGAACAGTAAATTGTTCAGATATCAACCATCTTAAGCATGATTACAGGCTTACTAACTGATAATGAACATCACAAAGCTTAAAACATTAACCATCAAGTCAATTAACATATAAAGAAAACTAACAAAGAACAAATATTAAACTAATAAAACCTCGTTCACTCGTATACTCAACTTAATATTAGCTTAATTATTCTTATATACGTTCAAAGAAATAAATTTGATGCGCAGACAAACAAAAGGTAGACACAGGCCTGACAATGGCTATATTAACTGAAGAAAAACCAAAGAAATATGCAGTTATCGTGGAGCACATAATTGTAGCTTTATTACTTTGTACTTTGGTTCATCAAATCTTCCTCCCTCTTCTTTTTTTCTCACTCTAGATGATTTTATAGACATAATCTGGCTTGTGCAATCTGTAGATGAAAAATGACCAGAATTACCCAGTTGATTAGCACAAACAATATGTTTCCTGCATATGGAGATAGACTTTGCCTTCAGAATTAAACCTCCTGTAGATTTAGAACCATAACTCAAAACTCTGAAGAATTCGATTTCTTATTAGCTACTTCTGATTTTAATTCCTATGAACTGATTGCTCATCACCACCATCATGCATGAGTTGCAATGGAAACAAATGGAGAACCAATAAAAACAGATGATTTCTTCCATAGAACTTAAAACATTCCAAGAATGCAGATAGAAATAATTTCGGCTAAACTCCAAAATATCAAGTAAGGCTTTAATGTGTTAAGAACTATAGTATGGATTTTACAAACTTGATCAGGTAATCTAAGTTAATAGCATATCTGCATATGCAATGAAAATAGAACAAGAGAAATGCAGTTTTCATGGAGCAGAGTAAAAATTTATGCAGCTATAATCATATAAGGGATAATATGGTTCTGTCTGTATTGTCACTTGTCCTTTGGTAAAAATTAAATTCTTTCCTTTTTCTCATTGCATCATTTTTATAAACATAATTTGGAATGTGCTAGCCAGTTAAATGAGTTGTATCACACTATCTAAATAGCATCAAACAATATGCCTCCTACATATGAATGAAGAATTAACTTTCCAAAGCACAGATCAACTCTCATATATAATTAGAAGTATGACTAAGGTTTCATTTGGACGGCTTTTTTTATGCTTCTTAAAACAGCTTTTTAATACAAAAAATTAAAAGCTTTTACTAAAAAGCCATTTTAAGAAGTAGCAAGAAAGCCGTCCCAACCGAAGCCTAAAGTAAAACTGACTCATTAGCCAACTTAGACTCAATTTGATAAATAGCTTGTGGGTTCCATAAGCTACAATCCAAATTTGTAGCCAATCAAACTTAACTTGTTGTCTCATAAACTGACTTGTTTAAAAAAATATAATACAAGATGAACTTATAATACATTAGAATTCAAAGCGTTTAAATACAAAATTATGAAAAATCTTTAAATAATATCTCACGTCCTTATACCAAATGATTACTGATTTTTCTCCCTCAACTTCTCATTTTTTATTATTTTATTACAATAGTTGTTTTAATCAAATTATTTTCTCTCTTCTATAATAAATGAGCAAGATCATGAGCCGACTCAAACTCATAGAAATGAGCGTAGCTGGGCTCAACTAATTAATCAAGTCAAGCTCAAGCTAGAGGTATTGAAGCCGAGCTCAAACATCAACTCATTTGCATCGTCATATAGAACTCATAAGCTCAATTGCTGAAATGATTCCATTAACAATAATTTCTTACTATAAAACATCAGAGAAGGAAATAAATAGGAATACGTGAAAACCAAAACTTAAAGAATT